>OX381678.1:2500000-3750000 GCA_947462355.1 Caradrina kadenii | reverse complement strand
AACTGACTCGTTAGCCTACTAGTCCTACGCTAGGGCTCATGGGTTCAATTCCCAGGTCGAACAAAAGTGATACTGGGTTTTTCTATGAAATTCTTAGTAGCAGCTCGGAGTTTTAATTTGTGCCAAGTTTATGGCAATAGGCTCGCCCCTTATTATATGGGACCTAAAACATACCGGCGACCTGTGAGTGTACATTGGTACACCTCTGCCTAACCCATCGGGGAATACAGGCGTGGTGGTATGTTATTTGTACAGTTTTACGGAGCCCGAGTAATACGAGTGCGACTAATACTCTGCCGGTTCTTTTTTCACATGTCATTTTCCGTTGTACATTTTTCGACTTGTCATAATTATCATAAAAGTTAAAGATTCAACCAATGGGAATAGGAATCACCTGCTGCGGTGTTCAAAGTACAGGAACAGCGTGGGAATTACTCCATTCATTTTTATATTACGGACGTAAAAATATGATATTTTCCATTTCTTTTCAAGAAATAGGACGTTTTATAATGTTTGAATGGTTATTGTGTTTTTGAATAGGTTTTTTGTAGGGTGCGTAGTGTAATAAAATTAGCGATGATTTTCCTCATCATTCATTCTTTATAAGTCAACAAAAAATCCATACTAATACTATTAAGCTGAAAAGTTTGTTGGTTTGAATGCGCTCATCTCCAAAACTACTGGTCCGATTCAGAAGCTAAGAATTCAGGAAGCTACGTTTTGCTGAATGTTTTGTAAGTGAGGGCCCCGTATGAAAATTTTAAAAAGAATTCGCCATTTATTTTTACAGGCAATAAGATTGATAAACCAATTCAAATTTTGTACTTTCGCCGGCTTTTCTGCAGATTTTGACTTAAACCATTTCCTTACATAGCAACAATATCTAGCTTAGTTCACTCAACATGAACGGGGTAGCATAACCTTTCTTAGACTATTTACTGAAAGAAAATTGAATCGCAAGAAAGTAACAAAACGAGACATTGCACTTTGATCCTTATATTATTCACGATAAACGCACTTGTTCTCACAGTCACGTTCAACCAAGTTCAGATACGTTCACCCAAGTTCACATAAGTTCAACCAAGGATCTGTGAATTACTTAATTGGCGGAAGGTGGCAGCCAACCACAAGGCTGCTATCGCTGTAATTGGAGCAGATTATCGGGTTAACCCAACGTTGGCACGGATCAGGGTAATATTGGTCCTTCGAGGCAATGTTATGATCAGGTAGGATTTTGAAAAGGCATGCTGTCCCATGCACATTAATATTCAGGAGATAGGAATATGTAGAAGATAATTATTTTTTCTACGTAGTGCCACGCTTTAAACATCACTTCATATTTATCAACGAAACAGAAAATAAAACAAATACGTTCATACAATATTTTTTTTTTAGTTTTAACTAGCTTTTACCGTAAATAATTTATTATTAATCATCGCAGATCTACTCCTAACCATGACTCTATATTTAAGATAAATAAAAGTATATCTACCCTAAGCCTGGATGTTAAATATCACGTGATCAAAAGATTCCGTATATTTCCATTAATTTAAAATTTGCAATTGTTTTCGTTGATTATTATTATATCTTGGAATGACATAATTATCTTATTTAGAACTTGCTAAACCAGTAACTTGTCTTATATTGTTTTGACTAAATAAATTGAAGTTAACTCTTCTATGCAGTATAGTGGGACTTAAGTAACCGGATTCATAGCAGTCTTGCTTATTAAAGATTTTAGTGGGAAAAATACATTATATCACTTCACCGCTTAGTTGTGTATTTTAAACCTTAACCACATATCAAAGAGCTCTAGCAAGAAAACACACGTCTAATCCTCATCTCACCACATAAACTAAAGCTCTACCCTCAACACACATACCTACAGAAACATATTAACTCGTAAACCCGTCAGATTCGACGCAAGCGAGTAAAAACTTATTCGTTTTAAAGGATTACACTAAGTCGCTACGAAATCCGAAAAGCGAAAATATAACTTACATTTTGGTTGAGGCCATAATTAAATACTTGTAAATTAAGTGTCTAAAATTCTTGTTAGTGAAATTGGTCTGGATTTGAAAAATAAAAGGGAAACTATAAAAAAAGTGTCCATTCATTTCAAAGAAGTGAGTTTTTAGGAATTATATTTACAAGAAAACATAACTGCCTCGTTGGCCTAGTGGTCCTAATCACGACTGCTATGCTAGAGGTCTTGGGTTCGATTCCCAGATCGAGCAAAAAGTGTTATTGGGTTTTTCTATGAAATTCTCAGTAGCAGCTCGGAGTTAGAATTTGTGGCCCGATTAATGGCAATAGGCTCGCCCCCTATTACATGGAACCTAAACATACTGGCGAACTGTGGGTGTTCATTGTTACAGCTCTGCCTTCATCGTAAAAACCTTAATAAACTATAATCAACGCCATCTAGTTACACTAAAACGAACTATCACTCTTTCGCCTCCAAAGACCAGCGATTCCCGCAATATAATAGTTGTCTCCTTCCAATATGGGTACATGAGACATAACTGTGACAAATCCTAGCATTACTCAGGATTTTCAAGCGCTAAAGCAAACCGATTTGCAGACAAGACATGTGTCGTGTTTTGCACTAGGAATTCAGACTTCTCGCAAAGGATTTAGGCCTCTATTGACGTGATCCTTGACATCTTACGAACTACTAAGTTATAATTCCTTTAGGGATTACCTACGTGAGTTTTATTTTAGCAGAAAGTTTGGCCTACCTATGGAAATTAAAGATAATCGTGGGATTTTTTCAGCTGTTTGATTTTCGGGAAAACTTTAGTTAGCTAAATGTTCACTACAATATCAAAACTTTTTCTTTGATCCCATATTTTATTGTTTTGATAACTAATTGTTATATGAGCTTCCCCGTTTCTCTTTTATTATTTGTGCATAACTTATTTTTTTTTATTAGGAAGTTCTATGGTATATTAGTTAACCAACTGCCTCGGTAGCCTAGTGGTCCTAAGCGCGACTGCTACGCTAGAGGTCTTGGGTTCGATTCCCAGGTCGAGCAAAAAGTGTTATTGGGTTTTTCTATGAAATTCTCAGTAGCAGCTCGGAGATAGGATTTGTGCCCGGTTAATGACAATAGGCTCACCCCCTATTCCATGATACCTAAATATACCGGCGAACTGTGAGTGTACATTGGTACACCTCTGGCTAACCCTTCGGGTAGTACAGGTGTATTGCTTTATAATAGATTTAGAATGTATAAATATCAATCAAATATCAATATATCTAACAAATAAAAACTGTTCTATTGATTGACTACTTCTTTACAACAATAAACTTAATGCCTTTCCCCCATGAGAGCAGGCAAAAACTACAAAAACAACATTTATCTACTTAAGGATATTTATTTACTGAACCGAACCCTTTACAATCCAGCGTGTCAAAGAGAAACAATCATAAAAACAAGTTAAACAAATATTATTGTTACAAAGTCGAACAAAAAGGAGAGTGAGTTGCTCACTTAAGTCTCCCCAAGGAAAAAAGATAAATAATTCTTTCGACGTTTTAAATTTATTCACCAACAAAGTATTCCAACCGGTATCCGGGATTATGTCGACAGAGCTCGTGGAATCCCAGAGAAATTCAGTGCCATGAATAATAAAAATTAGTTCATCTTTGAGAATTCAGGAATGTTCAGGAACTTTCAGTTCAGTCTAATTGGAAAATGCAATGAAGTTTTTAAATCGTTTGGAAGAAGAGGTTACTACAAAACTACTACGAGTCTTTTTTTAAACTAAAAACTTATGTAACTGCCCCGTTAGCCTAGTGGTCCTATTCGCTACTGCGACGCTAGAGGTCTTGGATTCGATTCCCAGGTCGAGCAAGGTATTATTGGGTTTTGCTACGAAACGCTCAGTAGAAGCTCGAAATTAGGATTTGTGCCCGGTTAATGGCAATAGGCTGACCCCCTATTACATGGGACCTTAACATACCGGCGAACTGTGGGTGTACATTGGTACCCCTCTGCTAACCCTTCAGGGAATACAGGCGTGATGGTATGTGTAACTTATGTAAAGTTTTCCGTTTTTGTGGATAAAGAAAATAATTAATCTAGGCGTTAAGTTTGAAATAGTTTCTTCTCAAAGGCTTCCTTCCACAAGATTGCCTGTTAAGTTTTACTGGGAAAAAAGTTGATCACTTCTTTTTTAAGTTTGTCTTGACGCAAAAATGTAATCTTAAAAAATACAGTGATGAACGCCAGACAGTGTCTCTTAAGACATAAATTAAATCTGGTATTTACAAGAATTTTCAACTGGTATTTATGATAGCATCTCTACATAGTATATAGCAAAGTCGCTTCCCGTCGTGTGTATCTGTGTACGCTTAGATCTTTTAAACTTTTTAATGCGATTTTCATCAATAGATATACATATTTATATATATATATATATATTTAATCTCATTAAATGGCAACATCTGCAACACCAGAGGCCTTGAAAATGCGTTGCCATCCCAGAGACAAAGTAGAAATGTCTCATATGCCTGTAATTTTACACCGTCACACAAACCCTTCAAACCAGAACACAGCAACGCTGCTTTGCAGCAGAAATAGGTATGGTGGTAGTACCTACTTCCCCGGACGAGCTCCTTCACAAAGAGCTCTACAACTACGAGATTAAGATGAAGGTTTATACGTATAAAACATCACTCTACGACCAACGGTACCGGAGCAGTAATCAAAGACGTAAGTCAACGCTGCGCCGGTGATACAGCGTGGTATATTGCTAGTAGATAATAAATAATAAGAACATTAGAAAAATCGAAACGTCTCCACTTTCAGTCTTCAATAACAACTCTTAATAGCAATCAAAATCTCATTTACACCAATATTTCTCCGCATCCTGCAGATAATACGAGAAAAACAATGAATATATCATGCCCTTAATACAAAAGTACCATCGCTTACTCACTGTGGGAAGAAAGTCGTATTTATTCAGGGTACCTTATATAAAACACGTAAAAATGCTAACATCTTGTTCGGAGTAAGGCTGTCCGCAACGTCAGACAATCGGTGACCGATTTTTTTATCGGATGGAATGGATCATACAAAATCTTAAATAAGAACGCAAACGTCCTACAAAAAGTCGGTCCGATAAAACTATGGATCTATTGAACGGTCTGATAATCGGTCCTACAAAAAATCAGAACTGGCAAAAGTTCTTAAGTAAATGTAAACCTGACTCTGAACAGGCTGGAAGGGACATCGTTACGAAACTTTTACCATGGATTCTGTAGGGACAGGAACCCACAGGAAGGGAGCATTAACCAATGACAAAACTGAACGCGGGTGACACCGCGGAGTAAAACTAATCCACAGGAAAGTTCACGACCCTCAGAAATGAGGAATACGACGCGAGGAGGAGGGAATGAATTAATCACCAAACATTTCCCTTTTTTTCACACACACGCGGACGAAGCAGCCGGCTAAAGCTAGTTCGGACACTAAAATCTCTCAAATATTAGAGCAGTTCACTTCATGTTTCCATACAAGATGTTTACACAATGACACAGTGTCACCTGTCTAACCTGTCTTTACAAGTGACGTCACAAACATGGCGGCGTAAACTAAACACGTCAATATTGAGGTTTAATTTTAAGTTATGTTGAGGAACAACAAAATAACATTATGTGGTATTTGGGGGGGTGGGGGGGGTAACTAGTAACGTTAACTTTCATGTGTAGTTTTCCAGTATAATATACAAGGTGTTGGTTTAAACAAGGGACATACATTAAGAGAGTGTAGTGCTTATGAAAATTAACCACTTTCACTATGAAATCAAACTTAAACAACTTAACTTATCTGCCTCGGTAGCCTAGTGGTCTTAACCGCGACTGATACGCTAGAGGTCTTGGGTTCGATTCCCAGGTCGAGCTAAAAGTGTTATTGGGTTTTTCTATGAAATTCTCAGTAGCAGTTCGGAGTTAGGATTTGTGCCCGGTTAATGGCAATAGGCTCGCCCCCTATTACATGGGACCTAAGCATACCGGCGAACTGTGGGTGTACATTGGGACACCTCTGCCTAACCCTTCGGGGAATACAGGCGTGATGGTATGTTTGACCAAACAGTGTGATGTAAAACATCGCATTAAACTGGAATTAGATTATCGCCATAATTAACAATAAATGCTGTCTAATAAAAGTTACTAATGTCAGAATTATAATGGGTTAAGTGAATCGTTATGTTGTCGAGAATAGCAACTTGAGACTTACAGATAGCATATTTTCTATTAAAATAAGCGTCTTCAGACAATTTTGGGTTAGTTAATTACATTTGATGCGTATCAGTAACATTGTAATCTTTAAGAGAGTGTGTTTGTTTAAACTTATATGTGTTGTTTTAATAGGTGGGTAATACGCAGTATTTTGTGGAAACGCTTTCCGCAAAGTTTGCAAAGTCTTAGGGACCCTTACCTCCATAGCGTCACGCCACGAATAAGTCCCTCGTTTATCCTAAGGCCCTATATAATACAAACTGACATTTCACTTCGCTTGCGTCGATGTTCTTTACTCATCCCTAAACTTTTTTAAAAAGAAAATGTACTCTATTTCACTTACTGATAATGTAGCTTTCCATATGAGAAAGAATTTTTAAAATCGGTTGAGCCGTTTTTGACTTTATCCGTAACACACATAAACACATTTTTCTTTCCATTTTATAATATTTGTTTAAATGAGCACCTGCTCCGTTAGGTACTCATATTCTGATAACTACCTAATTGAACTATAAATATTAGGATCCGTATTTTAAATGAAAACATTGTTATTCAATTATCGAACTAATCACTTTTATTATAAGGTTAATATTAATACAAAACAATTTTTAAAAGTTCAGTGTGGGTCGTCGATCTTAATCATAATAAAATTAGTGTAGTTTAATGTTTGAAGATAATCATGACAATTCAGTTGAATTTATCGAATAATTTAGCTCAATCAAGTCACAACTTTGACTAGGAATGGTCATGCAAGCACGCGATCAGGTGATCAACCATAAATAGGTAATATAACTGAACTTGACTTTGCAGAGAAAGAAAATGAACGAAAATGTATCAGAATTTTAGAGCAAATTGTGTACTCTTTACGTACTCTTAAATTAATAATCGCATTTCAGTTACTATCATACCATCACGCCTGTATTCCCCGAAGGATTAGGCAGAGGTGTAACAATGTACCGATCGCCGGTATGTTTAGGTCCCATGTAATAGGGGGCGAGCCTATTGCCATTAACCGCGCACAAATCCTAACTCCGAGCTGCTACTGAGAATTTCATAGAAAAACCCAATAACACTTTTTCGAATCGAACCCAAGACCTCTAGCGTAGCAGTCGCGCTTAGGACCACTAGGCTACCGAGGCGGTTACGATCAATGTTAAAAAATTAAGGTAACCTTCAATTAACTGTAATATGAGATTTATTTTGCTTACAAATAATTAAATAGTATCTAAGCAATTCAGTTAGCAAATAAATGACGTCACAGTTTGCTATCACCATACAAAAGCAACAAATCGCATTTTAACTGCTCAAATAAAGTTCGTCAATTATTTTGTGGTACTCACTGACTGTTCGTGCCTAGATTTTTCAAAAACTATGTACTTCGCTATAAAAGAGTACACGAAATGGCCTCTATCAACCCGATATTAATTACCTTTAAAACCCTTAGTCGATATCACACCGGAGAAGATACGAGGTCGACTATCTTTAGACGAGGGCAACATATTCCTTGCATATTCTGTGTCGTATTTACCTACTTATATAAAGTGGATACTTAGTTGTCCTTAGGAACAACTATTGCAAAGTCATTGACTAAGCATATTACCCATCATACTAGCGACATTGCTGGTGTCATTTGTTTTTAGTATAAAAATCACACTAAAGTATCGTCAATCAAGATAAAAGCATGTATTGTTTTCACATACCATCACGCCTGTATTCCCCGAAGGGTTAGGCCATAGGTGTACCAGTGTACACCCACAGTTCGCCGGTATGTTCAGGTCCCATGTAATAGGAGGCGAGCCTATTGCCATTAACCGGGCACAAATCCTAACTCCGAGCTGCTACTGAGAATTTTATAGAAAAACCCAATAACACTTATTGCTCGACCTGGGAATAGAACCCAAGACCCCTAGCGTAGCAGTCGCCTTTATGGCAACTATTAGAATTTTTATTTTACTATTGCACCTTAGAAGGATATAATATAACAAACAAACATGAACCCTAATGCACAACGTGTACGCTACCTATATTCTTGCAAATAAAGTCATCCTTCATTCATCTATTTATACTATATCTACATTTTATATAATAAAGAGGAAACATTTGTATTTTTGTGTGTGTGTGTGTGTATGTTTGTAATGAATAAACACAAAAACTACTGCGCCGATTTCAAAAATTCTTTCGCCATTGGAAAGCCACATTCACCCGGAGTAACATAGGCTATATTACATTACGTAATGATCCACTGGAGCGGAGCAGTAACGGAAAACGTAACTTAACACTGGTGAAATACAAATCTGAGGCCATGTGTTTTCATGGGCCTCGGAATAGGCCACCGTCGGGATCCCAACTTACGGTAGGAGGGGTTCACATCGGCGTCGGGTCGACGATGAAGTACCTGGGACTCGTCCTCGACAGCCGGTGGAACTTCGCGGAGCATTTCCGACGTTTGGCCCCCAAACTGGAACGGGCCGGTGCTGCCTTTAGGCGGCTCCTACCCAACCTGGGGGGACCAAACGCCTCCTGCCGGAGGCTCTACGCGGGAGTCGTGCGGTCGATGGCCCTTTACGGGGCCCCGGTGTGGGCGCAGGGGTTAAGGTGACTTGCCGCCCACTACCTCATTGCGTCCCAACGGGTGATCGCCATAAGGGTCATCCGAGGATACCGCACGATCTCGGGGGAGGCGGCGAGCCTCCTTGCCGGATTGCCGCCGTGGGATCTGGAGGCGCTGGTCCTCGCGCGCCTGTACGAGTGGCGCGTGGAGGTACTAGGCCGGGGGGAGAGTCCGCCACCGCGGCAAATTGCCGCTCGGCGGGCCGACCTCCGGCTCGATCTCATGGCGACATGGAGACAGCGACTGTCGCAACCTCGTGCTGGGCACGCCTTAATAGAGGCGGTAAGTCCCCTCTATGAGGAGTGGCTGGAGAGACGCCACGGCGCCCTCACCTACCGCCTGACACAGGTCCTCACCGGACACGGGTGTTTCGGGAGGTTCCTGCACCTCATCGGGCGGGAGGAAACGTCCGGGTGTCACCATTGTGTGGATCGCCCCGAGGACACGGTGGAGCACACCGTGGCGGTATGCCCCGCTTGGGCGGAGCATCGCCGAGTCCTCGTGGCGGCCATCGGCGGCGGTGAACTCTCGCGTCCGACCCTGGTGCAAGCCATGGTCCGGAGCGAGAGGGAATGGGATGCAGTCGCCTCCTTCTGCGAGGCAGTAATGCTTGAGAAGGAGGCGGCGGGACGGGTGAGACAGCGGTTCTCCCGTCCCAGCCGCCGCGGTAGACGCTCCGGACGTCGGGAGCCGCGAGACGACTCCCGGCCACCGTAGATACTAGCCTGTGGACGGTGAGCAATGGGTAGCTCACCGTCCTTACGTTGCATAACGACAGGCCGTGTCGACGGCGCGTTCGTGTTCCACGCGCGCCTCAAAGAGATGTCAGCAAAAGGAAGGGGCCACTGAGGGCCGATGCCTGCCGGGGCTGCGGGTTGTTCGCAAGAGATACCGCGCCCCCGGAACGCAAAGGGCACAAGAAGGAACATGGGTGGGTTTTAGTCAGTAAAAGTCTGACACTCCCTCCCGCCCCGCCCAGGGCGGGAGAAGTTATTTGATGATTTCCCACCCACCAAAAAAAAAAAAAAACACTGGTGAAATAAGCTACGCGGACAAAGTCGCGGTGAACTCTCTGTTCTAATCTGAGAATATTTGGATTTTAGACTTGAAAGTGTTTATGGGATACTAGAATCTACTATACCTGACACCATAGACACAGTACTATCAGTTTAAAACACGCAGTTTACATAAAACAGAAATACGTGTATGTGTCCCGAAGCTAGGTAACTGCTGCGTAAACCCTGCTGTAAACGGTAAGTACGTTGTCCGCGGACAACGGTCTGTGTTGCAATAAAATTGACAACATTGTCCTAGCTTTAATAGTGTCGGTGTGTGTTTTTTTAATCCCTGACCAACGTGTACAGGATGAATCCTTTTTTAAATGATTTTTTTTTTAATGGTAGATTTTCTGAAATAGCCATCATGAAACATCTGTATCATCATCCACTTAGCCTTTTCCCAACTATGTTGCGGTCGGCTTCCAGTCTAACCGGATGCAGCCGAATACCAGTGTTTTACATGGAGCGACTGCCTATCTGACCTCCACAATCTAGTTACTGGGCAACACGATACCTCTTGGTTAGACTGGTTGTCAGACTTCCTGGCTTCTGACTATCCGTAACGAGTGACAAAGTTCTACGAATGACAGCCGGGACCAAGGGCTTTACGTGCTTTCCGAGCCACGGGGGTGTCACACCACTAACTTCCAAACTCCGGCTGCTACTGAGTAAATCCTAATGGAAAAATTACTTACCTTATTTTTCTTAGATAATGAGTATAAATAGTGAGTAATTCAGTAACCCTTAACAGCCATTCATACTATCACGCTTGTATTCCCCTTAGAGTTTGGCATAGTTCACCGGTATTTTTAGGTCCCATGTAATATAGAACAAGCCTATTGCCATTCACCCGGGCACAAATCCTACCTCCGAGCTGCTACTGAGAATTTCATAAAAAAAAAACCAATAACACTGCTCGACCTGGGAATCGTGCCTAAGACCTCTAGCGGAACAGTCGCGCTTAGGACCACTAGGCTAACGAGCATGGTGAAGTTTTACCCCCCCCAGGCAGTTGGCCTGATAAATTCGTTTTCCAAATATCAAATACTTTAGTAAAATAAACGTTCCCCGGATCCCGAATCAATCAATCATTCAGTATAAAGTAAAGTTTGTGCTATAACTACTTTAACCTCATAAATGTAGTTAATTAAATTAATTGACCAGTAAGCGCTTATCGTCGAACAACTCCAATATCTCAAAATGTTGAGGTCTTAAGGGTCAATTTACATCATCTGTCAGAACTTTGAACTGGCCCTTTGGAATGTAACTCAATTATTAATATTGAAATAATTTTGTCGACTTTTAAATAATTCTTAATTAACCGACTTACTACAATCACGCCTGTATTCCCCGAAGGGTTAGGCAGAGGTGTAACAATGTACACCCACAGTTCGCCGGTATATTTAGGTCCTATGTAATAAGGGGCGAGCCTATTGCCATTAACCGGGCACAAATCCTAACTCCGAGCTGCTACTGAGAATTTCATAGAAAAACCCAATAACACTTTTTGCTCGACCTGGGAATCGAACCCAAGACCTCTAGCGTAGCAGTCGCGCTTAGGACCGCTAGGCTACCGAGGCAGTTCTTACTCTTTGAAAATTCAAAAGTCTTGACAGTTAAAAAAAAAGGTTGTCTGTCAGTTTGTTCCGGCTAGTCTCCGAAACGGCTGGACCGATTTTGACAATACTTTCACTGGCTGATAGCGAATGTTATAAAGAATATTTTTTATTAAAGAAAAAATATTAATGATTCGCGCAAAAATATTAAAACCCTATAGGAAACCGACTAGTATGTAGTCTGAAATAAATTATTTGATTTAGATTCATTTTTTAACCCCCGACGCAACAACGACGGGGTGTTATAAGTGTCTGTGTGTGTGTGTATGTGTATATGTGTGTTTGTGTCTGTCTGTGGCATCGTAGCCCCCGAATGAATGAACCGATTTTGATTTTGTTTTTTGTATTTGAAAGGTGAATTAGCCGGGAGTGTTCTTAGCTATGTTTGATGGAAATCGGTTCAGCGGTTTCAAAGTTATCAAGCTCTTTTGTTGGCTACGGTAGAGATTATTATTCTTCTGTCGGGGGTTACTTAAAATGTTTAATTTTGTGTTTTTTTTTAACTCTTTCTTTTACAGATAAATTAAATTTATTTTTCATGTATTTTTCTTTTAAATATCGCAACTTTATTAAGTATGTGTGTCCATATGCTTTTAACAATTATAACTTCACCAAGAACAACGCAAAATGATCCTGTAAGCGGTAACTTTTGCGGAGATGCGAATCAAACCCCAGTTTATGCTTGGCAGCCGCTTTAGCGACCCCTGACTAACGATACGGTTGAGTTAATTCATTTCATTAAGCTTCTAATTATAAATAAACGTGGTTGAAGCGATGCTGATGCAATTAGCGTTACCGTAGGGAAAATATTCGGCGAAAAAGTAAATGGAGAAGAAATACAGGTTTTCTGAAATTGTAAGTAACACTGACAGTATAGACTAGCATCTGCACGCGACTGCGTCCGCGTGAATGTCATGTATACCATGAAACAACATCACCTTATGACACTACCCAATAGTGTAGCGTTCTATTAGTAAAAGATTTTTACCATAGATCATATTTATATTCAGACCAAATTTATCTTCCAGAGATTACCTTAAAAACAGACAAACTTCACCTCTTTATATTAAAAGTACCTTCTGCCAACATTTACATTATAGTACATTTTTCGGGATAAAAAGTAGCTTATATGCTATTCCAGATTATAATCTATCTCTGTGCCAAATTTCATCCGGATCCGTTCAGCCGTTTTGGCGTGATTAAGTAACAAACATCCATTCGTTCAAACTAGTAAGATTAATTAATAATATTTTATATCGTCGTTGTAAATGGAAATCAGTTCAATCAGAACTAGTTCCTAATTACAACCACTCAAGATACACAATCTTGAAATCCGCCTAATAAAATACAAGAGAAAACAGAAGTAATTACTGAAAAGAAAATTAACTTCCCCCAACAAAGGTCGAATCAGAAGTGCCTTTACAACGTACAAGTGGAACATTAACACTATATTCAACGTTCTAGGTACCTCTTGCGGTGACTACAAATCTTCTCAGAATCCGCAGGATATATTTAGAAAATAACTACATATATAAATCCCTCCACACTTGTCCGTTTTAGACCCGGACTCCACTAAAACGGAGAGGAGAGAAGATAATATTTCCTACAGGTAAAACTTAGTACAGCTCTTTGTGAAGAAACTCGTCCGGGGAAATATCACCACTATAACGACCACGTTCATCACGTTTAAAAAAAAAAAACGATTTCTGCCGCAAAGCGACGTTGCTGTATCCCGGTTTGAAGGGTGCCAGTGTAATTACAAGTACATGAGACATTTCAACTTTGTCTCTGGGATGGCAACACATTTGCAAGGCCTCTGGTATTGCAGATGTTTATAGGCAGAGGTGACCACTTAACATAAGTTGTTTGCCATCCGATGATTTTAAAAAATCTGTGTATATCAGCTCCGACCCAGGACTGGAGTTTACTTCTTAGTATATAATATATATCATCCATGCAGTCGTGCAAACTCTGTGGTGGGGGAGGGGCAAAATGTAGGTTGTAACACGTAACGCATAACGCGTAACATTTGATTTTACACCCATACATTTTCATACAACGGGCATAAAAATTAAATTGATTCATAAGGAGTAAACTCCAAAAAACAAAACCCTTCTTCCTCTCCTTCGACTTGCGTCATTTTCACATCTCTCCACTTAGTTTCAACACAACACAGTATCCCATTCTTCTTCTTTTTGGGGTCGGTTGACAGGTTTCATTTTCTCCGACCAGTATTGAGCAACGTGTACAGCTCAATCAATACACTCGTTTATATATTGCACGGTGCAGCTGGTTGTGCACGACGGGCAACTAAGGAGGTGACGACGCATATACAGTCAACCATATCAGTATCATATTGGTTGTTTAGGAGACATCTCCTCTCCGCTTTGGTGGAGTCCGGGCCTCATTGTGCGCTCGACCTAACCCTTTCCGAAACCAGGTGTTGTGAACATTTAAGATAATTTTGTCGAATACGTCGACGCTCCTGGGTGTCGAAGCCGGGCATATTTTCTTCGAAGTAATAAGGGATAATAGTCTCATCCCATTAGGTAAATTGGAGGAGTCTCCGACACACTACGCAGTACACAGTTAAGGTTTTTTATTGTGGAAACAGGAATAAATTATAACTTACTTTTTATGTCTAGGTTATGTAGATTTGAGGACTTTCTTTGTTACAGTCTTGTTCAGCATATTCATAAAGATAATTTTTGTTTGCCATCATCCGGTTAGGGTTAGAATTATAAGGATAATTGTTTCCCGTTTTCCTTATTTTAACATATTTTTTTATTTATAAATTACAGAAATATTAATAACTAGCTTCTGCCCGCGACTTCGTCCGCGTGGTGTTTTTTCAACTGCATTTAGTTACGTCCTTGGTTACTGCTCTGCTCCCGTGGGTCGTAGCGTTATATTATATCGCCTATAATATTTCTCATAAATCTAGCTATCATATGCAAAACGATTTTTTCAAATACGATTGGTAGTTCCAGAGATTTGCGCTTTTAAATAAACAAAGAAACCAACAAAAAATCTTCGGCTTCATAATATTAGAACAAACCAATAACTTTTCTGCTTTATTATATTAAAATAGGTAATTTAGATAAAATATGTATATTTTTAGGTACAGGGGTGAGAGGCAGAGGTGTATCAATGTACACCCATAGGTTTTCCGGTATGTTTAAGTCCAATGTAATAGGGGGCGAGCCTATTGCCATTAACCGGGCACAAATCCTAACTCCGAGCTGCTACTGAGAATTTTATAAAAAAACCCAATAACACTATATTTTTATATACAACCTAAAAATAGTGTTCCGCTGGTAGCGAGGTGGAAAATAAACCAATTGGTGTACCAATTAAATAAACAAATCCCAACTAGCCCATTTCGTCCCAAATTTCGTGATTTTCGTCAATAAAATTCAGTAATTCTCAATCTATAACATAGAAACAATCACCAAAACAATATCCCTTGCTCAGAGTACTTAAATCTTGACGAATTTAATTAATTCATTACGACATAATCTTAGGCGATGAAATTAATTGGCAAGAATAATGAAATTTATTGAAATGAATCCAGACGCTGTAACTTTACTAAGCCATTTTAATCGTATTGCGTGTGAGTTCAAAGTTTATAACTATGTTATTTTAATAGGGTTATAAATATCTAAACTAATATTATAAAAAGACATAACATAACATACCATTACGCCTGTATTCCCCGAAGGGTTAGGCACAGGTGCACCAATGGGAAGGGGCCACTGAGGGCCGATGACTGCCGGGGCTGCGGGTTGTTCGTATCAGATACCGCGCCCCCGGAACGCAAAGGGCACAAGAAGGAACATGGGTGGGTTTTAGTCAGTAAAAGTCTGACACTCCCTCCCGCCCCGCCCAGGGCGGGAGAAGTTATTTGATGATTTCCCACCCCCCAAAAAAAAAAAAAACGGGTGCACCAATGTACACCCACAGTTCGCCGGTATGTTTAGGTCACATGTAATGGCAGGCGAACAAAAAAAAAAAAATATAATAATAAAATAATAATATATTTTTCTTTATAAAATGAAAAGCTTTTTGGTTTGTTTGTTGCCTTTTCACGCCTAAACCACTGAACCGATAATCCTGAAATTTTGCATATACGTTTTTAGATGTACAGAAATGAACTTTCAATGTGGAAAAAGCACTACTCCCGAAGAAAACTACAATAATTCTTTTGATAATAGATGGCGCCACGTGTCTTTAGAATCATGATTGAACTTTAAATGTAACCGACATTTATGCGGGCGAAGTCACGGGCAAAGTATAAAGTTATAATTCAAATTATATTTACAACTCATGTAGGTACTAAAATTGTAATAAGCTTACCTCTTTTAATTTTTTAAAAGGTTAGGTACTTAAAACTTTATTACTGTAATTTACTTTTTCTAATATTTTCAAACTTCTAGCAATATTTTTACGTTTTGCATAAAACATTTTTACGTTAAATCACAAGAGTTTTATAAAATTATTTTCGTACAAAATAAATGCAGGTTTGTACAAGGATTTTTTTAAACATTCAGCTAAACGATGCCATTACTTTTCAAAATGGCAGCTCATCAAGTGACAGAGACAATTTTGATAAGCAACACTCCTTTGTCTGTTTTGTAACAAAATTCAAGCAACAGATACGGACTCAACCACACGACCACCCGAAGCACGAGACCAATCTTAATCCTTACAAATTATGGACTCACCATATCCCGAACAAGCACTTAAACTTAAACAGAAACAAAACTCTTTTAAACACTTAACTAACTTAAAACTTTTCAAATGAAAAGGCAAAATTTTAAAGCAATTATTTATCTAAACAACGCGCGCTTTGAATTAAGTCTTCCTCTGGCGTGCCAACTTATCTACCCACCTTTATTGTGATTATTTTTTAAAGATGGGAAATCATCAAATTACGTCTTCTGCTCTGGACGGAGCGGAAGGGAGTGTAATATATTGACATTATGTAGATAATAGTGAATATATTTTGCACGCCTCACTGAGACAAATTAATTGTAACACCTTATCTACCGTGTTTTAGCAAATAAATATGTTTGATTTGGTTTGGTGCTCTTACTGACTAAAACCCATCTGTGTTCCTTCTAACGCCCTTTGATTTCCAGGGCCGCGGTGACTCTTTAAAAAAAAACCTACCGTTATTTTTTTTTTTGGAGAAATCCTCATGGATGCCCTCCGCTTAATTAACGGAGGTTATGTAGGACTTTCACCGACTAAAAACCTGTGGTCCTCCTGTTACCATAAGTCAGGAGCCGGGTATTCGTTTGACGCATGATCCGTGCTCCCGACTTAGTATCTACCCACCTACGTATCGTTTTGTTCCCGAATATTAATGGAGATGAAGGCCAACAATGGTACCGTCGAAATTGCTTAACCTTTACATGAAAAAAAAGAAATGACAGCAGTGAAAATAATGCGGTACACTTTCATTATTATTCAACCCTTTTTTAAATATTTGTGTGCAAAAGAAACACAATGGTACTTATTTAAATATATGTTTTGGTGAAGTTTTTTTGCGTGTGCAGGTGAGGGTTATTATTTTGGGCATTAGTCCCTTCCGTTTGGCGAATCTTGTGGGAGTTATGACGTGTTTTTTTTTGTACTCATCTTATTTCATTGCTGTTTAGTTGCCGGTATCACAGTTGCGAGATTAAGGGCGGTTACATTTAAGCTATTTACACGTATAATATTTACAGACTTGGTTTACGGTTTGGTGTAAATTTCAAAGATAAGAATGTTGTTCTTTATTTAAAATAAAAGTGCTTTAATACCATTCCGTTTGAAATTTTGAAAAAATCACTTTGAAGTGTAAGCTTTTCTCAACCAAAAAAATTACGTAAATGACTTTTTTCGATGAACAAAAATTATGTCGCCGCGTTTCATCGACCTATAGAATATAATAAGCAAAGTAGGCAGTCATGCACGGGGACTGTTGAGAGAAGTAAAAACTCACTGCCACATTAACATGTCGGTGACGCTATCATATTGGCATGTCGGTAACACTGTCGGTCGAGGAAGTTTTTATATCAAAAATACCAACCACTAGTGTAATTTACTTACTCTGAATTTTCTTTTCCATCTGTTATTTTACAGAACAACCCTCTTCCACCGCCTACCACCGCAACAAAATCTAGTCAAAATAAACGCACGAGTTCAATAAAACAAATAATAAAGCGCAACTTCCAGAATACAGCAGTTAATTTGTACATTATGTAGCACAGGGACCGAGCTAAGCCATCGACAGGGTTAATTCAGCGAATCGTGCGGGCATCAAAAGTTTACAACGGCGTTGAGTTTCACGCCAAAAGTGATATTTTATTGTTCAAAGGGTGTTATTGTAACTTTAAGCGCGTTTTTAATTGTTCGCGAAAAGGGATTTTAGACTTTAAGTGGGAGGTTAAAAGGTTATTTGTTATTTTATGGCATGGAACTTACTGAGCTTTCTTTGTTTATTTAAATGCAGAATAAATATTAGAATGTTGTAATTTTTGTAGTGTATAAGACATTTCAACATAGTCTCTGGGATGGCAACGAATCTGCAAGGCCTCTGATATTGTAAATGTATATAGGCAGTGGTGACCACTTAACATCAGGTGGGCCGTCGGCTTGTTTGTTATCCGATGACATAAAAATGAGTCTGGGCAAGCGGTTAATTAAGCCTTAATATCAGACAGAATAAGTCAGAAAAAGAAACATTTTAAACCATCAAGCATATGTTGATAAGCCGCCTTCAACTTTCAACGTACAAAACAAACAAATCGAAAACTCAAACAGGCCGTACACTCACTAACATAACGCTCACAGTTCTGTTTAGAACGTACACTCGCACATAAAAGCGTTTCAAACGAGACCGTTATGTTCAAAAATCGCCGGTGTTTGTCCGAGTACAGGTGCACAAACACAGTGTGGCATTATAAATACTGGCTGTATATTTATGTCCTCGATTGTACTTGGGTATGTGTGGCCTGTAAGTTCAGAAGTTTATTTAGGACAAGTGTATTGTCACAGTTAATCAATTATAACCAGGTGGTTGTTTTAGCGAGCGCTGTTACCTCGGTTTCCATGTAGCAGAGAAGATGAATGCATGCAAGAGCATTAATTAATCATGCTGTATATACTGTTCTATGAGCGAGGATTTTAAATTATGAGAGTAGTGTTGCATACGTTTTAATATTGATTAGGTTTTTGTTTGCGTTTAGTGTCGTACAGAAGACGTTTTACGGTTTAAAACTATGGCAGAATTAGGATCTATTCCCCAAAGAAAAAAAGGTTTTTTTTTCGGATTTTTTTTTTCAATTAAAAAAGTAAAATTAAAATACATATGTATTCCGTTTACAGGAAAAAAGTCCTACAAATATTAATGTGTTTATAAAGATGTTAATTTGATGTTTATTAGGTACTCGTGCTTGTATGACCAGATGTATGAACGTGGATGAGACGAAAGGAGTAGGTAAGGATCGTAGGAGGTGGGGTTCTGTTCTTTCTGCCTACCCCCATGGGAAAAAGGCGTGAGTTTATGTATGTACTGAATCACACGTAAACCCTTGAAGGGATTTAGATGCAAAACTTGGCAGATAAATAGACCGTGTCCAATGGGCGAAAATGCAAGCAAAATCTACGTTAATAATAATGTTCTGTTACAATGGCCGACATTGTGAAAAGGTGCAAAATATAAGGGATGTCAGTTCAGAAAATATCACACAAGAATCGTCATTCATCCATGATGCAGTCCCCAGCTTGTCGGAATCTACACAATATTCCGCGCCCTCCGGCTACGCGCGAGCCAGCAGAGCGTAGCCGTAGCGCTACGCTGTAGCACTTTGCTACGAGAAACAAACGATTTTCACTCTTTTATGTTGATACACCTGTCTTTTTTAGTGTTAACACACGTTAAAATAAATGGTAACCTTTTTGTGATAGTAGACACGATCAATCAATCAATCAACAGACATACATTTTCCACTATTCATTCCCCCATATATTTTGTATGGTTATAGGAAACTGTGACGACACTTATTTGCCAACCAGTCGACTTACTATTTATTGATTTCAAAACAACTGAATATCTAATTTTACAATTAATTAAAAAATAATCGGGTTTTCAGGGCTAAAATAAAATGGTTTTAAAAAAGTTGTTTGCATGATAATTCTAAAAATATAACCAATTGGCCTTTTTTTTTAAATAATCCATGTCCAAGAAATCCAAGAAAGAACATAGATTACTTTTTAATTCGCGACTTTCTCTGCGTCCTCGAAAACCGACATTTACGCAAACAAATTCGCAAACACAAGCTAAAAACAATATAATTTCATAGGTTCAGTGTATCAAAGACATATTGCAGTGTGTGGGCGTTTGCGCGACGATATTATTATGGCATGCAGCTGCATCAGCTATGCACGACTGTACTTTGGCGGAGAGGCCCCGCAGACGTTATATTACAATTTAGCTTTTATTGGATTTGTATGACAATGTCCGCAAGTTTACATACGTACTGAGGATGTTTATGTTTCATAGTATTAAAGTACTGTGTTATATAATATAATCCTAAATCCCAGAGCTACTAGACTTAGTTTAGCATGGCTGAAATTTTGGGGATAGAGGAATATTTATGTCGTTAAAAACGTATGGACCAGATCGGGGTTGTAATTTCAATTTAAAATATGATTGCTTACTGTCGTGATGACCTAGTAGTAAGGAACCCGCCGCTTATGTACGACCATAGATCACCATGCTTGCTCAAGACGAATTGGCGATTCAGACCATTATTTTGAGTCTAAGTTTCCTTCCGCTGTTTTCCGTTACCAATGTCATTTTTTTTAATGAGACAAGCCCACCACTCTATTCTTAACCACTGCAACTCCTGAAAGCCAGAATCAATAGTGGAGACCGCCAGAAAAGCGACGAGGCAATGAAGCTCGACGACTCCCGGAGAAACGATACAACTGCCTTGGATCCCGCAACGAAATTAATCCGAAAAAATTTGCGGAGGAGTAAGAAAAAACATAATTTCCACTTCTCTCCCAACAAGCAGGAGACAGAACAGAACTAGGCCAATGATGTCTGGGATGTTCAATATAAACTTAGAAAAAGTCACATTGGTACTTCCTCGGTATCCAACCTCATGCATGAGAGGCTTGCCTTTACCACTGGGTCATCACGACACCATAAAAAAGCATGCACAGCTCAAATAATTTTATATGGTTCCCGGAAAGTAGACAACATGTAAAGGAAATCATGCAAGTCTCTCTAAGGACATTATTAATTCAATTATTTTTCTCAGCTTTCAAGTCTAGGGCTGTCGCACATAGCTATACATTTTTTTATTCGGGGTCTGTTCATAATAATGCTTTTATCTTACTGACTTTGGTTGCTGGATGGTCTAATTCTGTGTGGTACACAGATATAACTACTTATATCTTATTAGAAAGTTGCATAAGTATGAATCTAAGTCCATCATAAAGCTGCGGGTTGTTCGCAAGAGATACCGCGCCCCCGGAACGCAAAGGGCACAAGAAGGAACATGGGTGGGTTTTAGTCAGTGAAAATCTGACCCTCCCTCCCGCCCCGCCCAGGGTGGGAGAAGTTATTTGATGATTTCCCACCCACCAAAAAAAAAAAAAAAAAGTCCATCATAAAGTATTTCCTTTAGAAAACCAATGTCAACGTAAGTCAGAAGAACTAAGTAAGAACTTGTAAATGTTGTTTATATTCTCGAATAATTAAAAATAATCAGACGAAGCCGCAGAGCGCAATTAGATTGAATTATTCTTTTTAAAACAGTCTCTAGATTTATTAACTGTCTGTAACTTATAGTCAGATAGCTAATTAGGGTAAGCTTATATCAATATTTCCATACCTTACGAGTGGCCACAAGGGAGCCGCTCATTAAGTGAGTAATTACGTTCTAAAGGATATCATGTTGCATTCAGAATAATTATATAAGAACTGGGGAAATATTTAAAACACAAATATATTTTTTAACAAAATTTTTTTTAAAGCATGGTCCTTAAAAGCTCTTTAATTATACTTTTTTTTAACGATACAACATTCTTAAATTTTTCCTGTCATGGTGGTATTAACAATCATCTATACCGACTCCTGTAGGCCATTCAAATATTTGTTGAGGTAAGAATCAAAGTCACGGCCAGTGTGTCGATAGCGCGAGACGACTCCCGGCCACCGTAGATACGGGCCTGTGGACGGTGAGCAATGGGTGGCTCACCGTCTTTACGTTTAAATAATGACAGGCCGTGTCGACGGCGCGTTCGTGTTCCACGCGCGCCTCAAAGAGATGTCAGCATAGAGAAGGGGCCACAGAAGGCCGATGCCTGCCGGGGCTGCGGGTTGTTCGTAAGAGATACCGCGCCCCCGGAACGCAAAGGGCACAAGAAGGAACATGGGTGGGTTTTAGTCAGTAAAAGTCTGACACTCCCTCCCGCCCCGCAAAGGGCGGGAGAAGTTATTTGATGACTTCCCACCCGCCCAAAAAAAAAAGTGTGTCGATAGAGCCTTCAATAATATCCAACATTTTTATTATATTATTTAATATTTTATTGCTACCATCTGCCTGCGTTCCCTCGTCTCGAGACAACCGTATGCACGAATGTCTGATCTCACGTCGGAGCAAGACAACTTATTAGCGTAAGAATCTTTTATATCATGGAGTCCTTTCATTGTTAGTCTAGTGTCGAAAAGATACTAAAAGTCAGAAATAAGTCCATCAACAGTAACCACTAGATACATTATATTTCTTTTTTGTAATTATGAAGGTTTTTTAAATCTAATAAATTTGTAAATATTTCGTTGTTACTGTCCCGTTGGGTCTCGGGTCGATGAGTGAGGGGTCCCGGGTTCGACTCCCAGGTCGGGCAAAAAGTGTTATTGGGTTTTTCCATTTGCTCAGTAGCAGCCCGGATTTTGGAAGTTGGTGGTGTGACACCCCCGTGCCTAGGAAAGCACGTAAAGCCGTTGGTCCCGGCTGTCATTTGTAGATCTTTGACTGTCCTTACAGATAGTCAAAAGCCAAGAAGTCTGGCATCTGATTAGACTGGAACCCGACCCCAACACAGATGGGAAAGGGCTATGCAGATGATGAAGGTTATAACATAACATACCATCACGCCTGTATTCCCCGAAGGGTTAGGTAGAGGTTGGGGTTAGGGCAAGGGTTATGTTGTGTACATATATTTATTAATGTTAATAAAACTACCAATTTACCTTTGTATACAGTCCTCTTAAGTATAAAATATAACAAAGTTCTCATAGTCAGTTTTTAACCCCCGACGCAAAAACGACGTCTGTGTTTGTCTGTGGCATCGTAGCTCCGGAACGCATGAACCGATTCTGTTTTTGTTTGAAAGGTGAATTAGTCTGGAGCGTCCTTAGCTATGTTTGATGGAAATCGGTTCAGCGGTTTCAAAGTTATCAGTTCTTTTGTTAGCTGCGGTTGAGATTTCTAATCTTCTGTCGGGGGTTACTTAATATTTTTAATTTTGTGTTTCGAATCTACAACGTTTAAGTAACATATTAAACGCACTCCCTGTATTTCCCAGAGGGTTAGGCAGAGGTGTACCAATGTACACCTATTTTAGAAAATACCTGAAATCGATTCAGTAACCGTTTTCAGAAACGGTTACTGAATCGATTTCAGGTATTGCCACGGTGTGCGTTGATTATGTTACCCGTTGTGTGCACAACTAATGAGGTTGGATATACAATACGATCAAATTATCAAATGGTGTATTTTTTCATTCCTCTGTCGGTATATTACATAACATTATAATTCTGACATTAGTAATTTTTATTAGACAGCATTTATTGTTAATTATGGTGATAATTTAATTCCATTTTTAACCCCCAACGCAAAAACTACGGAGTGTTATAAGTTTGAAGTGTCTGTGCGTGTGTGTGTGTATTCCTTATTGTGCTCTTTGCGTTCCGGGGGCGCGGTATCTCTTACGAACAACCCGCAGCCCCGGCAGCCTAGCCTACCTTACATGCTTGTTAATACCTAATTCTAGTCCAGTGTTACATTAGGTAGGTAAGCGCCCGTTGGTCTCGTGGTGGCAATCACGACTGGTGAGCGTGGATTCGATTCTCAGGCCGGACAAAATCTTTTAACGGGTTTTTTCAATTAGAAATTTCTCAATAACTTTGGAACCCGGAGTTTGGAAGTTGGTGGTGTGCCTTGGAAAGCACGTAAAGTCGTTGGTTCTGCGCCTAATCCCTCCCCGGTTGTGTCGGATTTCCGTCCCATCGGAATATGATAGAGAAAAGGGAGTGCACCTGTGTTTGCGCACACACTTGTGCACTATAATATCTCCTGCATAATTGAGTAGTCTGCATTAAGATTACCCGCCATGGTATATAGGTAAATCAACAAACAAGTCAATCCTTTTAAGTTTATCTCTCACGCTAAAGGTCAAAATGATTACCTAATCTATCGAACAGGTGACTTAATAAAAATAACATAAATGCACGTGAAGTAAACAAAGCTAGAATACCAACACGTTTTGATTCAGTGTATTCTAAACTCGCATTTAATATATAAACAGTAAATCTCATATTGCAATGCAAAGTTCACAGAAAGAATAGATATGTTCTATAAAATATACAATGAATAAATATTTGTATTAATCAAATATTTCTGATTCAACTTGTATGCTGTATGCATCATTCATAGGATGCAATAAGGCACAGGGTTCAGATCCCGTTTGTGCTATATTTCTTCTTTGAAAATATTCGAATTTATTTCAGTTCTTTTAAATTAGATGTTTTGTTTTGTGATTTTAAATGTCTACCTATGGATTTTCGGACTTTAATTACAATTCCATTTATTTATATTACCTACACGCTTATCTATAAATGATATTTTTAAATATTACCTAAATAAACTGCCTCGTCGGCCTAGTGGTTCTAAGCGCAACTGCTACGCTAAAAGTCTTAGGTTCGATTCCCAGGTCGCGCAAAAAGTGTTATTGGGTTTTTCTATGAAATTCTCAGTAGCAGCTCGGAGTTAGGATTTGGGCCCGGTTAATGGCAATAGTCTCGCCCCCTATTACATGGGACCTAAACATACCGGCGAACTGTGGGTGTACATTGGTACACCTTTGCCTAACCCTTCGGGGAGTACAGGCGTGATCGTATGTAATGTAGAGCGTTCCAAGAAACACTTCATTTTTTGAATATTAGATATACTAACTAGCTGTATACCTCGCGGTATTACCTACGTTCAGTTACGACTTTAGTTACTGCTCCGCTCCCGTTGGGCATTATTATTCATAAACTAAACTGCCTCGGTGCCTAACTCTTCGGGGAATACAGTCGTGATGGTAAGTTGTTATTGGAAAACAAAAGAAAGTGTACAAGCATTACCTTTTGTTTATTATTATGTTACAATCTTAAAACATACTAGACAAACCATCGCGGGTTACCAGCGGTATCGACAGACACGGTACATATATATTTCTTAAAGAGACACATTCTAGGTCGCACTGCAATCTAAAAAGTATCTCTCAGACGCATAAACCCTCCTTTTTAACCCCCGACAAAAAAACGACGGGATTTTATAAGTTTGACGTGTCTGTTTGTGGCATCGTAGCTCCCGAAAGCATGAACCGATTTTGATTTAGTTTTTTTTTGTGTGAAAGGTATATTAGTGGGAGTGCTCTTAGCTATGTTTGGTGGAAATCGGTTCAGCGGTTTCAAAGTTATCAGCTCTTTTGTTAGCTGCGATAGAGATTTCTTTTTTTGTGGGGATTATGTATCACTCATGTATTAAAATCCGTTGCGTAGTTTAAAAGATTTAAGCATATAGCGTGACAGACGACGAGACATTGTATTATACTATGTAGAGATTGAAGATGGGCATTGGGCTACTATTAACAGCATAACATAAAAATGTATGAAAAATTTCGTTCACAACTTATTACGACTAATAATGGCCCAGTGTGCAGCGTCAACGGTGGCTCAGTGTGCGCCTGTTCAAATCCTATTACTATCAGAGCTATTTACGTTTACCTTCTAATAAAATAAAACAAAGACAATAGGAAGGTAAAGCCATAGTGGTCAAAAACCGTTCTATATCTTCCTGAGGATATACAAGCGATATATTTAAGAGGAAAGTAATCTCTATTTGTAGGCAAGATCACATTTTGGATAAAAACCCTAACATGTTACTCTTTATGTTTAGCCATTACCACACTTCAAATATCTATCTTTAAGTTAAACCTTTTTCAACGGAACTCTAAACTTTTTTATTCTATTTTTTATTAATTTTTTATTATTATTCTATTTTCAATCTGGGAAAAATGCCTTCAAGTTCTAGAATTGGCTCTCTGAATACCAATTCCCGTTATTAAAAATGTTTAAAATCTAGTTACAATCTCATCTTAGCGTTGTAGTTGTAGGGGGATTTTTGACAGATTAGAACGTTCTAAAAATTACAGGAAATAATCCTCAATTATTATTATTTAAAAGTGTGTTTAATGTGGATACTTGCACATACCCTCACGCCTGTATTCCCCGAAGGGTTAGGCAGAGGTGTAACAATGTACACCCACAGTTCGCCGGTATGTTAAGGTTCCATTGCCATTAACCGGGCACAAATCCTAACTCCGAGCTGCTACTGAGAATTTCACAGAAAAACCCAATAACAGTTTTTGCTCGACCTGGGAATCGAACCCAAGACCTCTAGCGTAGCAGTCGCGCTTATGACAACTAGGCTACCGAGGCAGTTAAATGTGGATACTAAAAAATCATTTTTTATTCCCGATAGTTGACGGCACTAAAATGTTTTTGTCTCAATATTTTGAAAACACGATTACAAAGACTGTCCCCAAATATATTGAAATAAGAAATCCAGAAAATAACTCCTCACATTCATACGGGTTCAATGGCGAATAGCTTAGTTATATGTATGACCCCGAAGTTAACCCTGTAAGCACTGAGACATTTTATTGAATCGTTAGGTGACATAAAAAGGGTTATTTTGGACATGACGAAGGCGAAGGTTTGTATGGAAAATCGAATGTAATTAGGTCTTATATTGGTAAGTGATTCGTTGATTCCGACAGTGGTTTTATGGTTTTCAATATAAATGTGATCACTATTTTATAACCGAAAAATATTATTTTTACCACTAGGTAGGTACTCAAAACTCTGTACAAAATAATACTTATATATAAATAAATAAATAAAATGTACAATATATGTACATTTTTTTGGGTTCGATTCCCAAGTCGTGCTAAAAGTGTTTTTCTATAAAATTCTCAGTAGCACCTCGGAATTTGGATTTGTGCCAAATTAATGGCAATAGGCTCGCCCCCTATTGCATAGCACCTAAACATACCGGCGAACTGTGGGTATATAATATTGGTACATGCCTAACCCTTCGGGAAATACAGACGTGATGGTATGGTATGTTATGTACATTTTAAAACAACACTTTCTGTTTTATTTACATTTTTCCTTGTGTTTTTTGCGTTGAGAATATATTTGAGCACATTATGAAATGTCAACCTACCATAAACAAATAGACCTAAGAGAATTAAAAAAAAAAATTTTTTTTTTCATATTTTTTTTTAGGGTTGTATAACTCATACAAAAAAAAACGAACCCTTTTAACAAACCTTGTAACATTGGCATGTCGGTAACGCCAACTCATAAGTACCAAAAATCACAAATGTTTTTCCCTTCAAAAATTCGGTAATTTAGTCTAATATTTTTTAAATTTTTTTTATTTTGTTTATGTTGCCTTTGAAATGCAGGAACATTAATAGCAAGCCAGCCATTTGAAAGTTTTAACTCGTTCGCTTAATGAGAAAGTTTCAACAGTGAATTGCTCACACAAAATGTTTACTGCCGTATGCTGGATTAAATTCATAATTACTTCGACATTTCATACAACATCACGCTTGTAATACTAAAAAGCGTTGACAGTTCATTTGAACTTTATTCTGGAAAAAAGAGCCAACTCACCATGTCTCAATAATGAAATTAATAATCGCAAACTATTATAGGGCGGTAAATGTGTCACATAACTAACCAGCAATAACAGTTCAATATACATCCCAATCTTATGCTGAAAAGAGATTTTAAATAATTAAGTGTTAAATAAAAAAAATGGGAGACATGTTGTCGTTGATTCGTATTTTTCTGTCAAAAGCAACCACTTATATACTGGATACCAGTACATTATCTTCAGCATTTTCAATTTGTTTACCACAAAAATAAAATAAGTTTAACCATACGCACTAAGCAGAAGCAAAACCGGTTTATCGCCGTACTCGTATATTTGTCCCATACGACAACAGCAGTCACATTCCGACGTCGATGTCTACCTTTATCAGAAAGTCGCAATAAAACTACCCATATAGCCTTTTCCAACACACTTGCTCGTAAACTGGCTCTTATTGCACCGAATTGCTCTTATCAATGAATTTATAACAATGTTTATTTTTAAAGGCCTGTTGAAAGAAGGGGTATGACACGCGTGAGCATTAATCATTACGATCTCGGCTCCATTGCAATTCAGCCTCGACCGTAATGACAAACTTACCACACTTGTATGACAATGTACGCACTAGTGACCAACAATACAGGTGAGACATGACTACAAACATAAATCTAATCTATTATTGTCCCACTACAGGGCAAGGGCCTCTTCCCATGCAGAGAACGCACAAGCATTGATCTTCACGCTTGCTTAAGGCGGATTGGCGATATCAGACTTATATTAATTATAGGTCCAGGTTTCAGAAGTCAGTGATGTCTAAAATAATTTAGAAAGTACATACCAAATAGAAAATGTATCATAGATACCTGGCCGGTTGCGAACCCGCAAAGTCATGCTTGAGAGCGTCCTTAACCACTGGGTCATCACGATATTATCCTATCCTACTAATATTGATCGATGGATATTTGTTTGTTACTCTTTCACACTTGAACTGCTGAACAGATCTGGATGAAATTTGGCACCGCGATAAATTGCAGTGTGGAATACCACACAGGATACTTTTATCCCAAAAAATGTACCGTTCCCGTGGCATAATATATCAAATTTGAGCCACTATTTTATAGTCACAGCTTATACTCACAACTTCATCTATCCCTGAGTTGTGGTACCCCGCATATCTCTTAGATAGGTACTCTAATTGAGATCTGGAGCTTACCATAAAGTCCAGTTACGAGTCGGCTTAAGCATCGCTAATGGACTGCTCACACTACACACCCAATTCCTGGCAAGGCGGCGTTTAAGCTTACCGAACATTTAGTTCGATAAACTGAACTGCATTAAACTTATTTTGTTAGAATTGGAAAACAAAATGTACATTGACTGCAGAATTTTCATGTTAGCACTTTGGGAGTTTTGAGTTTCGAACACAACGTATTACAATTGGACTGAATTTAGTTCAATCAGTTAAGAGTAAAAGTGGAACTTGATATTATAACTAGTCGCATGACAGAAGATTTTAGGAAAGCTGATTGTTTATACAACCCTTTATAAACATAATCTACTGAACTGAAAACCTAAACCTTGCAGCTTTAAACTCATAAATAGGTGAACATTACATACCATCAGGCCTGTATTCCCCGAAGGGTTAGGCAGAGGTTTACCAATGTATACCCACAGTTCGTCGGTATGTTTAGGTCCCATGTAATAGGGGGCGAGCTTATTGCCATTAACCGGGCACAAATCCAAACTCCGAGCTGCTACTGAGAATTTCATAGAAAAACCCAATAACACTTTTTGCTCGACGTGGGAATCGTACCCAAGACCTCTAGCGTAGCAGTCGCGTTTAGGACCACTAGGCTAACGAGGCAGTTTTCTTGTATATGACATTTAAAAGTGCCTTTTAATGGTACAATTGAAATAATTTGACTTAGAGTTTGGGTCCAGTGCTACAGCAGTCCGGTCCCGAACGCATAAATTGAAAGAACCCTTATTCCATATAAAATCATGATAGCACCACACACTTAGGCTAGTATTTGCTCGGCCAACCCCTCATTGTACCTTTCCCGAAGACAAGTAAGAGGAAAATAAGTAATATTGCAGAACCAGTGAAGGAAAACATGGTGAGAAACCCGATAGAATTGGCTCGTATACCCGAAACGTGGGTAATGTTTCGGGAGCAAGGGTTTACCTGTACGTACTCTTATTTGGACATCACGTCTGTTGACCCTGAATACAACAATACAGCGTGGTTAAGTGCAACTTTTCCACCAAACAATACAATAGTTTGCTTTCCATATTTCGGTTTATACGGAATTAAATGTAATTTAGTTAAATGACTGCCTCGTTAGCCTAGTGGTCCTAAGCGCGACTGCTACGCTAGAGGTCTTGGGTTCGATTCATAGGTCGATCAAAAAGTTTTATTGGGTTTTTCTATGAAATTCTCAGTAGCAGCTCGGAGTTAGGATCTGTGCGCGGTTAATGGCAATAGGCTCGCCCCCTATTACATGTGGCCTAAACATTCCGGCGAACTGTGGGTGTACATTGTTACACCTCTGCCTATCCCTTCGGGGAATACAGGCGTGATGGTTAAATACTAGCTTCTGTCCACGCTTTCTAATTCAGATTTAGTTTGTCGTAGTTACTGCTCCGCTCCCTTATATCGTAGCATGATGCCAAAAAGCTATTCCTCATGAATCTCATGAATAACATACAAAAACATTTTTTTTATCCGACTTGTAGTTCAAGGAATTAGCGCCTTTGAACAAACGAACAATAAAGCTCTTTACTTTTATTATATTATTATTATTTACTATACATAAAAGTATGAGTAAGAGATCTGAACTTTTCCTTGTAACGAGTACAAACCCAGTTTAAAGTTACACCCGTGTTAACTTTGGTTTAGCGGTACATTTATTGAGATTTAAACCATGCATTACTATACTGCGAGTTTATTTATAAGTCTAAGATTATCATAAGTATAATGTTTACGTCCTTAAAAATGTAGCTGATGGTAAGTGAAGCGGGGGTGTGTGTGGGAGTTTCGAAACACTCCAACTTAATTAACAGGGAGTGGTGAAACTTTACAATAAAAGCCCTTTTCATATAAATAGTTATCTAAACTATTTTCCAAATAGAAAGATACACGAGGGTAAAAGTACCTTAATAAAATTAGCATAATCTCCAAAATAGCGTAACAACTGAATTTCTTACTATCTCAAGATTATCAAGGGATATTTCCCCGAATGTTTGAGATATTTTAGTGTACCGAAAGATAATATTAAAAATAGTTAAGTTCACCCTTCGACCAAAGAAAAGGTAATATTGGGTTTGGTCATTTCTGAAATTACAAGCTAAGCTTGATGTTATATTATTTTCTTTGATGTGGAATAGACCCAACAAAAATACTACTAGGTATCCACATATAACTTACTTAAAATCCTAAAAGGTAGGTAGCAGTAGCGAGGACTCCATACGGGTAGGTTCCTACTGGCTTAAACACGCGTAAATTGATAGAGCCATACGCCTGTATTCCCCGAAGTTGTTTTGTGACCAATGTACACCCACAGTTCGCTGGTATGTTTAGGTCCCATGTAACAGGGGGCGAACCCATTACCATTAACCGGGCACAAATCCTATCTGAGAATTTCATAGAAAATCCCTATAATACTTTGCTCGACCTGGGAATCAAACCCAAGACCTCTAGCGTAGCAGTCGCACTTAGGACTACTAGGCTCCTTAGATATGTCATGTTTTGTTATTTACACGAAGACACTACCTACCCACTACATAAATAAGTATTTAAAAATGCACCAGAGTTTTATAGGCTAGCTTACGTAAAAGTAAGCAGTTGATATCGTAAAACACAAAAAGCAACAATTACAAACAACAGAGCTTACCACACCATACATCACAAATCCAACGCTATACAAAGTACACAACTTTGAAATAATCCGTCAGTCCGGTTCACACCAACAAACTATTAGATTGACCCACCGCCCCACCGGCCCCACTCGGTAACACACTTGGCCAGGGCTGTCAAACACCGGATTACCGACTTAACACTTCTCGACTTTCAACAAGCTGTGAAATTGCTCAAAAAGCGTTTCCTTTCAACTTTGCCGAAACAGCCGTTTGATAAATTAATGCAGGTCATTTACCTGTGTGAGCGGTTGGAGGAAAACATGAATGATTAATTTATTCTTACTAATATTAAAAAGCCTCTAAACTGGCTCCGTGACCTAATAGTCCTAAGAGCGACTGCTACGCTACAGGTCTTGGGCTCGATTCCCAGGTCAAGCAAAAAGTGTTATTGGGTTTTTCTATGAAATTCTCAGTAGCAGCTCGAAGTTAGGATTTGTGCCCGGTTAATGGCAATAGGCTCGCCCCTTGTTACATGGGACCTAAACATACCGGCGAACTGTGGGTGTACATTGTTACACCTCTGCCTAACCCTTCGGGGAGTACAGGCGTGATGGTATGTTATGTTATGTAATATTATAAAGCGGATTTTTTTATGCCATTGGATGGCAAGCAAGCCTACGGACCACCTGATATTAAGTGGTCACCGCTACCTATAGACCTCTGCAATACTTAAGGCCTTGCAAATGCGTTGCCATGCCAGACACAAAGTTAAAAATTTCACATGTGCCTGTAATTACACCGGCACCCATACCCTTCAAACCGGAACACAGCAACGTTGCTTTGCTGCAGAAATAGGTATGGTGGTAGTACTTCTCCGAACGAGTTTCTTCACAAAGAACTGTACTACTACTAAATGTATGTGCCGAATAGACTCTGGAACTTCTGGACCGATATTAACAATTTTTCTACCAATATCTAACATCACGCCACGACCTACAGGAGCGGAGCAGTAACTTAACGCGGGTGAAATACTACTACTAAGCTACTAAGTTAATACAATATAACTGAAAATTGTTTCGTTGGTTTGTTTATTTAATCGCTTTAATCTCACGAACTCCAAGTCGGATTTAAAAATGTATTTTTGTATATGGTAACCAGATTTATGAGGAATAGTATAGGGTATATAACATCACGCTAACACACGAAAGCGGAGCAGTAACTTAACGCGGATTAAATACTAGTACTACTACTAAGCTACTAAGGTAATACAATATAACTGAAGATTGTTTCGTTGGTTTGTTTATTTAAACGCTTTAATCTCACGAACTCCAAGTCGGATTTAAAAATGTATTTTTGTATATGGTAACCAGATTTATGAGGAATAGTATAGGGTATATAACATCACGCTAACACACGAGAGCGGAGCAGTAACCAAATACGTAACTAAACGACAAACCGCGGGGTGTAACTAGTGGATCTACAAATTATCATCATCATCTTTCTGACCTTATCCACGTTACTTCTACCATTCCGTTCTGTTAACCGTCATGATATCACTGACTACCTTCTCTTTCATATCATTCTTCACATAATCCATCCATCTTTTCCTTGGCCGCCCTCTTCCTCTATAAAGAATCATGTTTGACAAATGGAGCATAGATAATGACATTTATTTAAGTAGTGCTTATTTCTGAATACATGAATGTAAACGAGCAGTCGTATTGTTGAATTGCTACATTGCATGTTAAAAAGTTAATATATCAAAGAAAATTACAGCATCACTCTTGCTTCAAGGTTTTAGATTATTCGTCGAAATTGTCTTCTATAAGTACCTTCTATAAAAGCATTGTAGAGAAGTAAAGTTTGTGAGGTTGTAGGGGGTAATCTCTGGATCTGCTAAACCGATTTTGAAAATTCATTAACCCATAGAAAGCCATGTTATTTGTGAGTGTCATAAGCTATATAACACCACGCTACGACACACGGGAGCAGTAACCAAAAATGTTACTTAACACGGGTGAAAATAGACGAAGTAACGAGCAGAAGCTAGTAAAATTATAAAGAGGTGAAATTTGTTTGTAAGAGTTAAACTCTGGAAGTATTGGTCCCATTACAAAAAATCATTCACTGTTAGAAAGCTACACTATTGCCGAGTATCATAGACGATTTTAAACTAGCTTCGGCCCACGACTTCGCCCGCATCAAATTCGATGTTTGATCGCTCGGGCACCGTGCATTTTTCCGGGATGAAAATCTTATGTGTTATTCCAAATTACAATGTAACTCAGTGCCAAATTTCATCCAGATTCGTTCAGCCGTTTAAGCGTGAAAGAATAACAAACATGCATCCATCCTCACAAACTTTCGCATTTATTAATATTAGTAGGATAGGAAGTGAGACTTAACATACACGTGGACGAAGCAAGCAGTAATAAACTGAGCAATAGCCACCTTATATTTATTTTTTGATTTTGCGTAAATAATTGATAAAATTTCATTGTTAAGTGACAACCCTTACAAATATTGGGAGAACCAATATTGCCATCTAAAATTAATATTTTGCACCCGACTGTCTGGTAGTTTCAGGAAATTAATTATTAACGAACTTAGTTACCCGTTAAACTCAAGTTATCAAGTTTAAATCCTGTCAATTTGTTGCTAATTTTAAAGTTTCGAGTTGAACAAGTTTGTTAGTTTCTGTAAATATTTTTCTTTTCTTGTGTTTTTGATTGAAATCGACTTAACAATAATAAACATTAATAAGAGAAGATCAAGACTAAAGGAAAGTTTTAAGAAATTAAACAGTAATTACATTACTTATTAGAAAACTTTTATTGAGAATTTACATTTCTTAAGAAGACATCAAATATATATACACACATATCATCACGCCTGTATTCCCCGAAGGGTTAGGTTAGGTGTGTACCTACAATGCACACCCACAGTCCGCCGATATGTTAAGGTCCCATGTAATAGGGGGCGAGCCCATTGCCATTAACGGGGCACAAATCTCAACTCCGAGCTGCCACTCCGCATAGGTAAACCCAATATCACTTTGTTCGACCTGGGAATCGGACCCAAGATCTCTAGCGTAGCCGCCGCGCTTAAGACCACTAAGCTCACGAGGCAGTCAAACCAAAATTAAAAATAAATAATAATGTAAAATAAATATAATTAACAACATTTTTAGTCTTTAAATGGACGAGATGCACTCACAGCATTTAGATTTTACCTTGATCCCGTCAAAGACAGCGATCAAACGCAGCTTCCGTATCCCATATCTCCAGATGCGGGGACGGAAATTGTTACTGAACTGTAACATGTTGCAAAGTACAGGTACCTACCAATCGAATTAGAGGTACTTATTGTACTTTGTAACGAATTAAATATAGTACGTACATGTTCCTAGTACCTATGTATATAAATTAATGGCAGGAGATGGAAGAGTCCCCAAGATTAGATCATTATATTATGACTAAAATTTTACATACATACATACCATCACGCCAGTATTCCCCGAAGGGCAAAGCAGAGGTGTAACAATGGACACCCACAGTTCGCCGGTATGTTTAGGTCCATGTAATACGGAGCGAGCCTATTGCCATTAACCGGGAACAAATCCTAACTCCGAACTGCTACTGAGAATTTCATAGAAAACACGCAATAACACTTTTTACTCGACCTGGGAATCGAATCTAAGACCTTTAGCGTAGCAGTCGCGCTTATGACCACTAGGCTAACGAGGCAGTAACGAGGCTGGATTCAATGTAAAAATTTAAATTAAAAAAACACAAAATTAAAATTTTTACGTGACCCGCAACAGAAAAATAAAATTCTTACCGTAGCTAACCGCTGAACCGATTTCCATCAAACATAGCTAAGAACACTCCCGCCTAATACACCTTTCGAACGTTTATAAAACACCCCGTCGTTTTTGCGTCGGGGGTTAAAAAATAAGTCTTGTATTTATGATTCATTTAACTAAAGTAAATGCACCAGACGACGATCGAGCGCCGTCTGCTCGCTCTACAGACACGACTGCGGAAGTTCGTTACCGTGACACGGTAGGCATAAGTACCTACGTACCTGTAGAAGCTAGCAGTATTTATTTACTTGATCTTAGACTTCAATAAAAGTAGGTCACGAAAAAGCAAATGACGTAAGTTGAGTTTTGACATAAATATTGAAATAAGACAGCGTGAAGGGTATAGGTAAAAGGTAGATTGTGTGTTATTATAAAATGTATTATTAGGTATTTTATAAAATTTCAGGAAAGTAATTTTACTAACGTGTAGGAACGAATGTAATCTAAACTCAATCTGTCAAAAATCTCTTGCAATTATTAACCTTCAATTTTTGACATTGATTGCCGATGTGATGAGATTTTGACTCTATTCTGTATGTTTTTAATGACCTAGTAGAATTGGCCTTCTAATTGTGCTTGTTCATGAAAGTTTTGTTTACTTATTACAGCATGGAAGACTACTACCATCACGCCTGTATTCCCCGAAGGGTTAGGCAGAGGTGTACCAATGTACATCCACAGTTCCTCGGTAAGTTTTTGGTCCCATGTTGTAGGGGGCGAGCCTACTGCCATTAACCGAGCACAAATCCTAACTCCGAGCTGCTACTGAGAATTTCATAGAAAAAGCCAATAGCAATTTTTTGCTCGATCTGGGAATCGAACCCAAGACCTCTAGCAGTCGTGCTTAAGACCACTAGACTAACGAGGAAGCTACGACAAAAAAAAAATATCCGCAAATAATGAAACAACAACCGACAGAAAGCCAGTGATCATTGTTCGCGTTTAGAAGTTAATAGAATTGCCTTACGTTTTGTTCCACATCAAATTTTAGGTATATATAGTTATATACATATAAATATACATTTAAATACTAATAAATTTAAATGCCAACTAATACGTCACATCAAATTATAGAAGTGAAAATTTAATAATCACGTAAAAAATATAGTACGCTCGTTGATAAATTTACATTCACCAAACACAAACATATTTCCCCTACACGTGTTCATAGAAATCTAATGAAAATCGCAAAAGCGATACAAATTGAAAGCGTTCCAAGATACAAAAATCCCAAGAACATTTATTCTTTCTATGAATCTACACCGAGTGATTTCAATCCAGCCTTGTGAGAGCTGCAAACGATCTGTATGCACCAATCAATGCGTAAAATTGCAGCCCGGTTCGCTACTGAGCTGGTTGACATCGTCGATTCAGTAGAAAATATCCATTTTCTACTCGTTTGCGTTCTACTCACCCGAGCTTGGTAGAAATGTGCTTTATTTCTTTTTGTCAAGAGACTTTTTTGTATGCAAGACTTTTATGATGTGTAAAGATTAAAGAATGAATGAATGATAACTTTGTTTGCAAGAATATTGATGCATATCAGGTGCTATACAATTTGTTTACCATCGTACCATCACGCTTGTATTCCCCGAAGAGTTAGGCAGAGGTGTACCAATGTACACCCACAGTCCGCCGGTATGTTTTTGGTCCCATGTAATAGGGGGCGAGCCTATTGACATTAAACGGGCACAAATCCTAACTCCGAGCTGCTACTGAGATTTTCATAGAATAATATGACATGCAATTTTAACCATATTATAATATTAGTTCCTTTTTCACCTTTTTTTCTTTAAAAAAAAAACGTTGTCCCACGCTAGGCATTTCTCCTGTATCGTGGGTGCGTTTACAAACACATAAACTCACATACACAAACAGCCAGACCCGGAACAACTGTCTGTAGGCTATACAAACATTTGTTCCATGCGGGGAACGAACCCGCGACACGCAGCGCAGCAGCCAATCGCTCGGCCACTACGCCAACTATGTCGTCCAATTGCAATTGATATTTTTTGTATTGTAATAAATTGTATATGTACATTTCATATTCCTTTTGTTTTTGACATATAAACTCACATAGACAAACAACCTGGCCCGTAATAAGGGTGATGATATTCCTGAAATACGTCCAATATGTCAGGAAAAAAATGGTAATATTTTTATTACTGGTGGCCTGAACCAAGTTAACCAGCTGACCTTACTTGTATAATATTCTTTGCCCAACCCTCGCCGACCCGATACAATTTGTTTGCATAATGCACTAACATATTCATGTTTCCTTATTTTTATATCATAACAGGCTATATCGGGACTGCCCCGTTGGTCTCGTGGTCGCAAGCGCGACTGATGAGCGTGGGGTCCCGGGTTCGATTCCCAGGTCGGCCAAAAAGTGTTATTGGGTTTTTCCATTAGGATTTTTTCATTAGCAGCCCGGTGTTTGGAAGTTGGTGGTGTGACACCCCCGTACCTCGGAAAGCACGTAAAGCCGTTGGTCCCGGCTGTCATTCGTAGATCTCTGACAGTCGTTACGGTTAGTCAGAAGCCAGGAAGTCAGACAACCAGTCTTACCAAGAGGTATCGTGTTGCCCATTAACTGCGTTGTGGAAGTCAGATAGGCAGTCGCTCCATGTAAAACACTGGTATTCAGCTGCATCCGGTTAGACTGCAAGCCGACCCCAACACATTTGGGAAAAGGCTAAGTAGATGATGCTTAACAGGCTATATCGGTGGTCTAGCTTCTACCAGCGACTTCGTTCGCGTGGTTTTTTCACCCGCGTTAAGTTACATATTTGGTTACTGCTCTACTCTTGTGTGTCGTAGCGTGATGTCATAAAGTCTTCCTCGATAAATGAACCATCCAACACAAAAATAATTTTCCAAGTCAAACCAGTAATTTCTGAGATTAGCGCGTTAAAAGAACCAACCAACAAACAAACTCTTCAGCTTTATAATATTAGTGAAATATGCCGTGTTTCCCAGGAACGTTTTTGACTATATAAATGTCATTGTATTCAATACCTACCAAAACAAGAATCTACCTTATTGAGCATTTCAAGAAGTTCAAAAAAGGAGTCGTTCAAATAGGACGTCTTTATTTATTTATTAAAACTTTCTGAATCAAATCAAATACCAGTAAACCAAAGGTATCGGTTACCTTTTGTATGTGATTGTACAATATTCTTATATGTTAGACTTTTAAATTTTGTTATCGTATGTGGGCTCGTTTTTACAGAAAATAATTCTGTCAAAATGAGCCAACCCACAATAACATTGCTTGGATTGTGAGTTAGCTCATTTTGGCAGAACTAATTCCGTCAAAATGAGCCAACCCACAATCTCAGTTTCTTTTTCCAAAACAATGCCTCCAAAACAGCTCTCTCAAGCAATGTTTCTTCCAAACAAAATCTCTAGTTAACTTCATAAGTGGAAGAAGAGGCATCAAAGGCCCTAAGCGTTCGCAAACACGAGCCAGTCCCAGCTCCGACAAATAGCCTGATTCAGTGCGAGGTCGAATAAAAGTATATTTGAGAGCTCTCGGTGCAAACATGCATTGGGGACAGGCTTGCTTTGCAAATCTTTTAAAATATTCAGCTAACACGGAATACCAACATGAGTAGTTGCTCCATATATGGTTTTTGTCCAAATAAATTGCTAGTAAGTACGCTACAGCGACCAGCGAGACGTGCGACTGCTACGGTTGAAGTCTTGGGTCGAGCAAAAAGTGTTATTGAGTTTTTCTATGAAATTCTCAGTAGCAGCTCGGAGTTAGGATTTGTGCCCGGTTAATGGTAACAGGCTCGCCCCCTATTACATGGGACCTAAACATACCGACGAACTGTGGGTGTACATTGCTACACCTCTGCCTAACCCATCGGGGTACACAGGAATGATGGTAAATAGTTAGAAATTTCTTGATCGTCCATTTACATCCAAGCGATAAACAGGATAACTGGCACCTTAACACAAGATTGCACTCATGATAACAGACAACTTACCCAAAAAACCGTTTTTTAACGCTTGTCCTTAATTGCCCTATATCCAGAGTGTACTGGCCACCGTAGATATGGGCCTGTGGACGGTGAGCAATGGGTAGCTCACCGTCCTTACGATGCATAACGACAGGCCGTGTCGACGGCGCGTTCGAGTTCCACGCGCGCTTAAAGAGATGTCAGCAAAAGGAAGGGGCCACTGAGGGCCGATGCCTGCCGGGGCTGCGGGTTGTTGGTAAGAGATACCACGCCCCCGGAACGTAAAGGGCACAAGAAGGAACATGGGTGGGTTTTAGTCAGTAAAAGTCTGACACTCCCTTCCGCCCCGCCCAGGGCGGGAGAAGTTATTTGATGATTTCCCAACCCCAAAAAAAAACCAGAGTGTACATTTTTAACCGACTTCAAAGAGAAGAAGGTTGTCAATTCGTCTGTATGTTTTTTTATTTTTGTATGTGTGTTTCGCGATAACTCCGCCAATTATGAATCGATTTGAATGTTTTTTTTTTGATAGGTCATACTTCAAAATTGGTCCCATATATATATTTTTTGACCACGATAACAAAGTCGCTGGCAGCAGCTAGTCCAAAATAAATTTAGAAAGTACATATGAATTGAGAAAGTCACTTGGTACTTGCTCGGAATCTTATCCACAACCTGATGCATGATAATTGGATACTTTACCCGCTGTGCCATCACGACATTTACATTTATTAAATAATAAGAATTTATTGATTGTTTTTTTTTTAAATTACTTGCTGCGGGGTAAGCATGTTTGGTCCCAGCAAAACAGTTCGGCCAATCTCGAGAAAACTTTCACTGGCAGATTGTTAAAGTCATCTCATCTGGGAGGGTTCAGTTCAAAAAAGTCACCTCAGATAAACGCGGACGAAGTCGCGGGCTTATGCTAGTTCTACATATATTTCCAAAGAGCATTGTTTGTGTAGGTATCTCCTTCGGTTTGCATTCACTGCGCTATCGGTCGTCAGATAGGCAGTCGCTCCATGTAAAACACTGGTATTCAGCTGCATCCGGTTAGACTGCAAGCCGACCCCAACACATTTGGGAAAAGGCTAAGTAGATGATGCTGAACAGGCTATATCGGCGGTCTAGCTTCTACCAGCGACTTCGTTCGCGTGGTTTTTTCACCCGCGTTAAGTTACATATTTGGTTACTGCTCTACTCTTGTGTGTCGTAGCGTGATGTCATAAAGTCTTCCTCGATAAATGAACCATCCAACACAAAAATAATTTTCCAAGTCAAACCAGTAATTTCTGAGATTAACGCGTTTAAAGAACCAACCAACAAACAAACTCTTCAGCTTTATAATATTAGTGAAATATGCCGTGTTTCCCAGGAACGTTTTTGACTATATAAATGTCATTGTATTCAATACCTACCAAAACAAGAATTTACCTTATTGAGCATTTCAAGAAGTTCAAAAAAGGAGTCGTTCAAATAGGACGTCTTTATTTATTTATTAAAACTTTCTGCATCAAATCAAATACCAGTAAACCAAAGGTATCGGTTACCTTTTGTATGTGATTGTACAATATTCTTATAATATGTTAGACTTTTAAATTTTGGTATCGTATGTGGGCTCGTTTTTACAGAAAATAATTCTGCCAAAATGAGCCAACCCACAATAACCTTGCTTGGATTGTGAGTTAGCTCATTTTGGCAGAACTAATTCCGTCAAAATGAGCCAACCCACAATCTCAGTTTCTTTTTCCAAAACAATGCCTCCAAAACAGCTCTCTCAAGCAATGTTTCTTCCAAACAAAATCTCTAGTTAACTTCATAAGTGGAAGAAGAGGCATCAAAGGCCCTAAGCGTTCGCAAACACGAGCCAGTCCCAGCTCCGACAAATAGCCTGATTCAGTGCGAGGTCGAATAAAAGTATATTTGAGAGCTCTCGGTGCAAACATGCATTGGGGACAGGCTTGCTTTGCAAATCTTTTAAAATATTCAGCTAACACGGAATACCAACATGAGTAGTTGCTCCATGTATGGTTTTTGTCCAAATAAATTGCTAGTAAGTACGCTACAGCGACCAGCGAGACGTGCGACTGCTACGGTTGAAGTCTTGGGTCGAGCAAAAAGTGTTATTGAGTTTTTCTATGAAATTCTCAGTAGCAGCTCGGAGTTAGGATTTGTGCCCGGTTAATGGTAACAGGCTCGCCCCCTATTACATGGGACCTAAACATACCGACGAACTGTGGGTGTACATTGCTACACCTCTGCCTAACCCATCGGGGAACACAGGAATGATGGTAAATAGTTAGAAATTTCTTGATCGTCTATTTACATCCAAGCGATAAACAGGATAACTGGCACCTTAACACAAGATTGCACTCATGATAACAGACAACTTACCCAAAAAAACGGTTTTTTAACGCTTGTCCTTAATCGCCCTATATCCAGAGTGTACTGGCCACCGTAGATATGGGCCTGTGGACGGTGAGCAATGGGTAGCTCACCGTCCTTACGTTGCATAACGACAGGCCGTGTCGACGGCTCGTTCGTGTTCCACGCGCGCTTCAAAGAGATGTCAGCAAAAGGAAGGGGCCACTGAGGGCCGATGCCTGCCGGGGCTGCGGGTTGTTGGTAAGAGATACCACGCCCCCGGAACGCAAAGGGCACAAGAAGGAACATGGGTGGGTTTTAGTCAGTAAAAGTCTGACACTCCCTCCCGCCCCGCCCAGGGCGGGAGAAGTTATTTGATGATTTCCCAACCCCAAAAAAAACCAGAGTGTACATTTTTAACCGACTTCAAAGAGAAGAAGGTTGTCAATTCGTCTGTATGTTTTTTTTATTTTTGTATGTGTGTTTCGCGATAACTCCGCCAATTATGAATCGATTTGAATGTTTTTTTTTTGATAGGTCATACTTCAAAATTGGTCCCATATATATATTTTTTGACCACGATAACGAAGTCGCTGGCAGCAGCTAGTCCAAAATAAATTTAGAAAGTACATATGAATTGAGAAAGTCACTTGGTACTTGCTCGGAATCTTATCCACAACCTGATGCATGATAATTGGATACTTTACCCGCTGTGCCATCACGACATTTACATTTATTAAATAATAAGAATTTATTGATTGTTTTTTTTAAATTACTTGCTGCGGGGTAAGCATGTTTGGTCCCAGCAAAACAGTTCGGCCAATCTCGAGAAAACTTTCACTGGCAGATTGTTAAAGTCATCTCATCTGGGAGGGTTCAGTTCAAAAAAGTCACCTCAGATAAACGCGGACGAAGTCGCGGGCTTATGCTAGTTCTACATATATTTCCAAAGAGCATTGTTTGTGTAGGTATCTCCTTCGGTTTGCATTCACTGCGCTATCGGTCGTCTGTCATTTCAATGAGTGACCACAAGCCTATTCAGACGGGCACAGCCTTGAAGCTTACCGCCGCATCTTACTGACTATTCACATTATAGGTAGACAGTGTGGTGACCCCTTTATACTATCGGAAGATAACGAGGTATTCATGGAAATGTCAATTGAATACAACCAATAGGTGCTAAGTATTTTAATCATTGGAAGTGATCAACACTAAAGAAGTGGTTGTTCCATATACATTTTGACTTATAGATAGATATCCCATTTTTGTATGGAACAGCTGTTTTTTTTATATCTGTCGCTTGGGGGTCTACAATCATGACCTGAATTCATGGTTCATGTTTTCTTTACTTTGTTTACTCGTCATTAAATATACTTACCTAGACCAGATGAGTGTAGATTTTTTCTTTCCAAAACTGAAACTATTAATTTCTCCTGGTTTTATACAGTTCAAAGGTCTAAAGCCAATATGATCACACGGTTGAGGCAGTAACTGAGCGCTGCGTGTTGCGGTTTCGATTCCCACATTGAACTAATATTTGTATGACTTACAAATAGTTGTTCCGGGTCTGATTGGTTATGTTTGTAAGTTTACATGTTACGATACAAGAGAAATTCCTAGTGTGAGGCAACGAATGTTTTTTAGAAAAGAAAGTAAAAGTTTTCTTACACACACATACATAAAACAAACACAAGGCTCAGAGAAATAATAATTATAAAAATAATTAACGGTAGCTACTTCTCCAAAAACTTAGTGTGAAAAGGACCAATGTATGAATTGGTCCTTATCACACTATAAATAATACTGCCTGACTTTTAACGTCCCGGCCATTTATCAAGAGTAAAAAGTCCTCTAAATAAAATCAGATGTTGTACACACAAATGCATTTTCATACTTCAGGGCCAGTCCCAAAATAAAAGTTGTTCATATTCATGAGTACTTTCACGCCCTGAAAAATGGCTAGTGAATTAAAACTCACCGAGTATATGTGTTTTTCATGTCGACAGACGAATTTTTCAGACAAGGGATTTAATTCTAACGATGGTTTTAATGAAAGGCCAATTATTCCAAGTGTGTTACGAAATTAGGGTACCGAAGCTACGGATTAGTATTGTAAACGTAGCGACTATTTAATGCCCTTCAAAATCTAATTACCTAGACTAGACTTATTGTTAGGCTAACCTTATATAATACTAGCTTATGCGCGCGACTTCGGCGGCACAAAAGTTACACATACCATCACGGCTGTATTCCCCAAAGGGTTAGGCAGAGGTGTAACAATGTACACCCACAGTTCGCCGTTATGTTTAGGTCCCATGTAGGACGGGGGCGTGCCTATTGCAATTAACAGGAAAAGAAAAAAAACCGAAAAAGGAAAAGTTGGTTATTTTTTTTTTTGTGATGGGAAATCATCAAATGGCTGCCCCTGCCCAGGACGGGGCGGGAAGGAATGTCTGACTTATACTGACTAAAACCCATCCATGTTCCTTCTTGTGCCCTTTGCGTTCCGGGGGCGCGGTATCGGTTACGAACAACCCGCAACCCCGGCAACTTGGATATATTTTTATTTTATTTTGTGCAGTACTCCATTCCTTTTTCCTAAACAAAAGTAGCCTAACGTACTCCTTAAAACATCAGCTATTTGCAAGTGACAGTTCCGTCGAAATTAGTCCATTCGTTTTGGAGATTGGCCAGAACAAACAGAAAGAAAACCAAAAGCTAAAAAGAAATGTATTTTTGTTCCATGTTAATATTAAAACATTTAAAATTATGCATTGAGTAAAAAGCTGTTATTTAAAAATTACAAACAGACATTTTAATTTTATTTATTTGTATAGATATGTTCTACCTTTGTTCTATTTATTATTATTACGGACCAAACAATAGTGTCTGGTGAAGCTATTCAAAATATTCAACGGTTTCACCAACATTGCTATTTTCTCAATGCTTCATCAGATAATTAAATTCAATGGGCTTCATAATTAAATTGAAACTGGACATCTAATAAGAAAAGTTTATCATTGTATCATCTCCCAAAAGTTCTCCAATTATGATGGTCCCTTAAATAAAATGTTAATCAACTTATATTAAAAATTATTTATGGAAATGTTTTTTTTTTTTTTTTTAACAAAGATGGTCGTTTTTATTACATTTAAAAGGTAGCTGCACCAATTGCCCCACTCGCATTAAAATACCTTAGAAAAAGAAGTTGCTAGTTGTTGACGCTGAGATTAAAATCTAATTCCGCCATTCCTAAAGTGTACGTAGAAAAGCCTTCAAGGTTCCACAAAATGAATTTTTCATTGAAACGTTTGATTATTCTATACTGATATTTCAATCATTTTGAACGAGTCAATAAATCACTAAGAAAAATACTACCCGATAGGTAACAGCATGTCAATAGTTTAAAGAATTTTACTCGATTTTTTTATTGGGTCCTGTATAGAGTTTACCTATACGGGCTTTACACAATCGCTCACCTTTTGGAAAAACAAATACCGCCGACATTCAATCAACAAAAATCCGTGCAAACCGCTCTGCTTTACATCGAATCGCTATATATGTGACAAAAGCTTTATAGCCGTAGTATCTCAGTACAGTGTCAACCTCAGGATCGGACATAACACAGGCAAATACCAGAAGGTAATTCAATTGTATATACTTGTAATCTAGCTGATGTAAGTAAGTACCTAAAAAGATTATAGATACTTCAATTAATTGGGATTTGTATAAGATGTTAGATAATTCAATCGGTACAAAATTGTCTGTAGTCAAATATTTGTATAGTAATTTATCATTATTGTTTAAAACAAAATCGGGTTAGTTACACCATTCACGGCTGGACCGATATTTATGATTTTAATTTTTTGGATTTCTCTGCTCACCGAATATCAGAAATACTAAAAAAACATGGGACAATTCAGAAAAAAAAATAGAATTTTTACTGATTCTGAGCCGGTAAGAGTCCGGCATGCCCCTTCGTCACCCCTATGACGGAGGAAGTCCATGAGGATTTCCACCGCGAATGAAAAATAAAAACAGCAAAAAAAAAAGGCACGGGCTTATATAAACTAAAGTAAGAAAATCTAAAATAATTGTACAAATCATAATTATTTTACAAGATTTTTTTTAATCAGAGCTTTCTCAATAATTTTCTTACTGGATCTTCTGTTTGATACTTAGTCACAGCATTTTAAGATCTTAAAATACATAAGCTCTTAGAGGTTCTTTATTGAAATGAGGCATCGAGCCTCTAACGAGGGGATCCACGCCTACTTGGGAAACCTGATGAATAGGCAAGTGGTTTCAAATGGATCTGTTCCAATGGCCACTTATAATTTATTCAGTATTGGTTGTATACTGCTTAAAGGATTCCCTCTGATTGTATTGTATTTGTTTTACAAACAATAAACAATGTGTTGGTTTAATTAATATTAATGACTAGCTAATGCTCGGGACTTCAACCACGGATATCTGCTGGCTGGGCGTCGGAAATCTGCTTGGTTTTAAAATATAACAAAAATAGTTTGTTTCTATATCATCTGCCAGTAAAAGTCCCGTCATTATCGTTTCAGTTGTTTCGGAGATTAGCAAACAGACAGACAAACATAAAAAAAATTGTAAGTGTAAGTAAAGAGTTGTATGTGATTACCGTGTCAAGATTCATGTATGCATGTAATCAAAGCTGTTATTTTGAGAATCCAGTCACTCAATTTAATTTATTTAATTACATAGATAAGATTTCTTATTATGACCGTTATTCGTGGCGTGACGCTATGGAGGTAAGGGTCCCTAAGACTTTGCAAACTTTGCGGAAAGCGTTTTCACAAAATACTGCGTGTTACCCACCTATTAAAACAACACATATAAGCTTAAACAAACACACTCTCTTAAGGATTAAAATGTTACTGATACGCATCAAATGTAATTAACTAACCCAAAATTGTCTGAAGACGCTTATTTTAATAGAAAATATGCAATCTGTAAGTCTCAAGTTGCTATTCTCGACAACATAACGATTCACTTAACCCATTATAATTTCGACATTAGTAACTTTTATTAGACAGCATTTATTACTAATTATGGTGATAATTTAAGTCCATTTTAATTGTGATATTTTACATCACTATTTAATCAAGTAAGTAAGTTTATTGTTTTTACATAAACATGGTGTACACGTACATTACATGCAAGATATGAAATACAATTCTATCATATTCACCCGTATAACGTGGTAACGAAAGATGGTATAATTTTGTAATGAAGATAGATAAAGAAGATAAATTTGTAATGGAAATACCCAATAACACTTTTTGCCCGACCCGGGAATCGAACCCAGGACCCCGTGCTCATCAGTCGCGCTTGCGACCACGAGACCAACGGGGCAGTCTGTATGTCTATTTGTATTTCTGTAAAAAGGTTAAATGCTCTCCTGACCAGACACAAGGCACATAACAGTGCCCAAAGTGTCCCTACTAGCCAAAAAATTATAAGGTTATCATCGACTACAAAAGAAGTAACAGAAGATTTCTGTGAACAAACAAAACTAAAAATCATCCCACCATCACAAACAGAGATCGTAGGAAACACTACAAGCTTGACCCCCATTAGAACAGTGGACGTCAGAAGACCGCGAGATAAATCTTTTTGTTTCAACGACAAAGGAGCGGCGGAAATAGCTGGAAATATGTCATGATAAGATAAACTTTACACTGTTACATTTAACTTGGAGAGATATGCTGCTTTGATGTTTCATTGTCTTATATATTTTTTGTATTAACCTGACATGAGAATGGAAATAAGTTACAAAAAAAATTAAGAGTATGAGTGAAGGACGACTAACAAAAGGAATTTATATGACAGGTGTGAGTGGCAACATGAGGAAAAGGCGTGAGTTTATGTATTGTATGTGAGTATTGTATGTGCAAAATAATACCAGCTTATTATTGTCCCACTACTACTACTTTGCTTTGCTTGTACTGAGCAAAGGCCTCTTATAATACATAGAAGGCTCGAGCATTGATCACCAAGTTTGCTCAAGGCAGACTGGCGATTTCAGACTTATTATACTACTTAATAAAGTCCAGATTTTCTTAGTAATGTCTAAAATAAACTGAGAAAGTACACGTATGAATAATAAAACAACATACTATCACCCCTGTATTCCCCAGAGGGTTAGACAGAGGTGTACCAATGTACACCCACAGTTCAACGGTTTGTTTTTAGGTCCCATGTAATAGGGGCGAGCCTATTGCCATTAACCGGGCACAAATCCTAACTCCGAGCTGCTATTGAGAAATTCATAGAAAAACCCAATAACACTCTTTTTGCTCGACCTAGGAATCGAACCCAAGACCTCTAGCGTAGCAGTCGCGCTTAAGACCACTAGGCCGACGAGGCAGTTAATAATAAAAACAGTGAATAATAAAAGCCACCCTGTTACTTGCGCGGTATCGAACTCACAAGCCCATGCATGGGTTGCAGGTGCCTTAACACGTCTTTGTTTAGAAGACTATCAGCTCATCAAGAGGTTGAAGCTAATAGTCAGTTCTAAAGAGAACCAAGGGATGGTTGTGTAGGTTCATTTTTTTCCCCATAACTCTCGCTTCTGGCTTTTGACCGTATTTCACCGCTAACTGTTTTAGGCCCTAAGTGACGAAAGGGGAACAAGACATTCCCAAACTTTTCTCGCCTCCTTACAAAATTTCCTCAAAGGTAAAGCAATTACGCATCCACTTTACCTAATTCATACGTTGGTAATAAAATTGTATTCGTTAAAGCAATAGAACACGGTTCACCTTTGCGGTTGAATTTGGACGAAACAACCAAATTAAATGATGTACACGTAAACATAAAAATAAATCACTCAATGTCAGTTAACCTTTTTTCGCTGAAATGTTTATTAATTTTACTGTTTTGTTATCCGTCTGTCTATCTGTCAGAGGGCTGTATCTCATAAACGGTAATAGGCAGAGAGTTAAAATGTTCACATAGGGTGTATTTCTATTATCGCTCAAGTAGTTGTAGAGCTCGTTGTCAACAAACTCGGTCGGAGAAGTACCTCCACCACCATACCTATTTCTGCCGCAAAGCAGCGTTGTTGTGTTTCGAATTGAAGGTATGGGTGCCGGTGTAATTAGAGGCACATGACACATTTCAACTTTCTCTCCGGGATGGCAACGCATTTGCAATACCATACGTATGACAGATGTCTATAGGCAGTGGTGACCAGTTAGCATCAAGTGTGCCATCGGCTGGTGTGCCATCCAACAACATTGAAAAAAAATTAAGGACGTCTCCATACAAGAACTGCGTATTTTTGTATGTAGTGTTAAATATCGGACGGGTGTACTTACCTACAGTACCCGTGTGTGTGAGTCTGGTTCACATTTGGCCGGTTTTAAAAGCAGTAAACGGATTTGTTTCTCTAAGTACCTACGCACTAATTATACTATTAAACGCGGTACCTGCACGTCATCACGCATGTATTCCCCGAAGAGTTAGGCACAGGTGTACCAATGTACACCCACAGTTCACCGGTAGGTTTAGGTCCCAAGTAATAGGGGGCGAGCCTATTGCCATTTACCGGATACAAATCCTAACTCCGAGCTGTTACTGAGAATTTCATAGAAAAACCCAATAATACTGCTCGACCTGGGAATTAAACCCAAGACCTCTAGCGTAGCAGTTGCGCTTAGTGCCACTAGGTTAACAAGTCTGGCTGCTGGCTAAGATTAAGCTGTCAATAATGCCGAAACTTCATTAGAACACTGAACTACTTTAGCTATGTTCATCGGCTATAGTTTGACAATGTTGGCTTGAAACTATTTATCGTTCGAATAATACTGAATACTGGTTGAACAGCATATTAATATATTGGCGTCTTGATTGAATAACATGACATAACTATTTAAATGAACCATCAAACAATGTCATTAAGATAACTTAGTAGTCGAGGGGGGGGGGGGAAGAGAGGTAGCTTGGTAGCTAGCCTCCCTTAATAAAACAACAGCTAAATAGGAAGCATCCAAAGACTTGTTTAAAATATCATTTCTCACGTCGAAACTCGAATAAAGTCACCATCTTATTTCATTTCCATTATTATTCTAACTGCCTCGGTAGCCTAGTGGTCCTAAGCGCAACTGCTACGCTAGACGTCTTGGGTTCGATTTCCAGGTCGAACAAAAAGCGTTATTGGGTTTTTCTATGAATTTCTCAGTAGCAGCTCGGAGTTAGGATTCGTGCCCAGTTAAGGGCAATAGGCTCGCCCCCTATTACATGGGACCTTAAAAATACCGACGAACTGTGGGTGTACATTGTTACACCTCTGCCCTAACCCTTCGGGGAATAACTAAAAATTCTAACTCCAATTACAATTCTTCATGTGCTGTTTTAAGTTAATGCGAAGTTCACTATAAGTTTTATGAAAACGAACCAAATACTTGTATTGAGGTCATTTGAATTTATTATAATTAATGATTTTAATATATATTTAACACTGATTGTTTTTAAAGTTTGTTTTGTATTTATTTGTTTGTTTTGAAGTCTGACAACCAGTATTACCAAGAGGTATCGTGTTGCCCAGTTAATGGGTAGTGGAGGTCAGATAGGCAGTCGCTCCATGTAAAACATTGATATTTAGCTGCATCCGGTTAGACTGGAAGATGACCCCAACATAGTTGGGAAAAGGCTAAGCAGATGATGATGATGATGATGATTTTAAATATGTTCCTGAACTCTTTGATCACCCACATTTATGCTGGTTATTTTCCATGACAAGCATATTTACATACATACCATCACGCCTGTACGCCGAAGGGTTAGACAGAGGTGTAACAATATATACCCACAGTCCGCCGGTATGTTTATGTCCCATCTAATAGGGGGCGGGCCTATTGCCATTACATACAAGCATATTTATATGTATGTATTTGGGTATGTTATCATAAGATAGTTAAAAGTAAAATGTAAGCGATATGTTAGCGAATAAATATTGGTGACATTTGATCATCATCGTCTGCTTAACCTTTTCCCAACATAGTTGGGCAACACGATACCCCTTGGTGACATTTGATATGTTGAATTATTGTGAAAAAATATAAGTTGGCTTTGGTAGAACTAAGCTTAATTGATAATAATAAAACTGCAAAAAAATACTGTTCCCTTTTTGAGTGGTAGACTATAATTTCATGAACCTACTATCAGAAAACTATTACCATAGAAATTCGGAAACCATTTCCTTTAATTATCTTTAACGGCCTCCAGAGTATCATAACCCGGAAAGGTTTATAATAAATAAGAATAAGCCATATATAAGACTGACCAGATTAAGTTGTATTCGTAACTGAATATAATAAAAAGAAAATATTATATTGTATTCACATCTATTCACGCCATTTTCCCTTTTCATAATGGCTGGTATTCCAACCGGAAGGAAACTAGAGGACCGTTCATAATATATATTCATATCAAAGACCTTTGAGTACCTAGATTTAGATCATGTCTTTGATAATTCAATTGTGATAAGAAGAGACAGGATTTTTATTAACAGTGAAGTTAAAACTAGAACCGAAGTAAAAATAAACCTTAATAAGTAAAATATACGCTTCGGAAATCATCGTATTTTTGAATTTACGATTTATATCGAGCAGTGGCTGAAAGATGCTGAAGAGTGCTGCACTATTTTAGGTTCAATTCCCGCACGGCACAAATGTTTTTTATGACCATAGGTACTTGTTCTGGGTTTAGTTTTAGTATATGAGTAAAAGCACGTACGAACCCGGAGAAATTCGTGGTATTGGGCGAAGTTTTTATAAAAAGATAATACAAAGAGGCAGTTTCTATAAAACGAATACTTCCAAACTACTTTCCTGGTTGTAACAACTCTATTACATCTTACATCTAATATTAGATTAGTCTTCCCGACTTTATACTATGTTACTTGGGGTCGGCGCAATACGTTTTCTTCTTCGATTCCGTCCTGTCAACCGTCATGATATCACTGACTCCCTTCTCTTTCATATCATTCTTTCACAATCCATCCATGTTTTCTTTGGCCTCCTTCTTCCTCTCTATCCACCAGTCTCATACCTATTTAAGTAAGATGTTTAAATCCTTGATCAGTACCTACTAATAGTACTTACTTACAGCTGACAACAGCACCAAGAAGATCGGAAAAACAGAAAATAAACCTTACACAAAAGAAAATACAGGACAAATAAATATCCTCAACTTACAACAAAATCTAAAATAAAAATACAAGTACAAAATCTTCTGACACAATAGCACAAGTCAAAGAATAAAACACGTTTCGTCTTGTGTGTAATAGCCTTAACATCCCAGCATTTTGCTAAGCTTATTGTGTTATCTAACCGTGTAGCACTGGCTTTATTATCGCCACAAACAATCCTGCTTCAAGACTGTATCGGATGAAAAGGGATGTCCCGACAATAGGACTTAACACTGTTTATGTAATTGGCAGGGGATATACGGCAATAAGGGGCGTTTTTGTCTGATTCGAGTTTAAGAATAAAGTAGTGATGTAATCACGATTGGAGGATTAAGTACTTTGTATGTGCAAGATTAGGTATATTTTTAAATTAAACGTTGGGACAAATATCTGCACTGCTGTTCTGTAAAAAATCTCCTTCTGAAATGAGCTTGAGATCTGCTATCTTCACATGATGCTAAAGATTGACAGCTCACTTCACCCTCGCATTACCTAAATTTTATTAACACAAGGAGATTTTAAAATTACAGCACTGCAAATATTTGCCTTCTGATGCTGATGTTCGTACGAACGACGTCCACTGTTGGACGTGTGCCTCCCCTAAATATACCCACAAAAAGTTAAAAATTTCAGGTAACCCCCGACAGAAGAAGAAAAATCCCTACCGCAGCTAAATAAAGAGCTGATAACTTTGAAACCGCTAAACCGATTTCCATCAAACAGAAGTCAGAATACTCTCGATTAATTCAACTTTCAAACAAAAAAAACTAAATCAAAATCGGTTCATGCGTTCGGGAGCTATGGTGCGACAGACAGACACACACACACAGACACGTCAAACTTATAACACCCCGTCGTTTTTGCGTCGGGGGTTAAAAAGCTCAAAGTCGTACAGCGACCGCCTTAACCTTTTGACATGGGATCGTGACGGTGGCGTGGTGGGTACATTTTGGTTTGTCCTCTATACATGACCGTGGTGGTCAAAAGGTTAAGATCGCTTCACCTAAAAACAAGAAAGATTTTTACAGAATTTACAGCCTATTTCATTTTACTACTTACCTATCTCCTAATATAATATTTGTAACCTGAGAAAATAATATTCATATTTCTGTATTTAACAGTACAAATCCAAAATATAGCTGAGATGATTCCGTAGGCGTCTACAAACCTACTTATTGATATAGTGAGCTTGCAATAGTGCCAAAAGTTTACAATCCTATTAGGATTTTAAAAATAAGATCTACGTTTCTCGTTATATATAACTTTTGTAATTGTGAAAAGTTGGCACAATATTATCTTCATTTTGTCTTTCGTTCCAGCGATTAAGTTTTATTTTTTCTTCCTTTTGTTTATTGTTATTGCAGTGTATGATTGGTCATATCTGTATAATATAATAAAACTGAAGCGGAACTGATTCACGCGTCATGTTCGTGAACGGGCGCTGTCAGTTGGGATTGGTCATCGCTTAATTGCCATAGCTTACATTTTGATTATTATTATTTTACTGTTTTATATTCACTTCACCTTCATTGTCACCACATATGGAAGCGATAATAATATAGTAACCAAAATTGTGTAAAAACCAAATTGAAAGAAAAAAGTGTCCGTGGAGCTTCTTTCTCGTTCTTCTCCATAGAGCCCTGCGTTTTGGAACGAGCAACTAGCTTCAACTTCCTGCATAACTTCTTGATAATTCAAAATTGCCCGTACAGGGTCTAATTGAAATAAATGCTTTGGCTTGAACTTTGTAGAGTTGTTTTGTTTGTTCAAACGCACTAATTTCTAACAATTAGATTAACAACATTACACATACCTACGTACCATCACGCCTGTATTCCCTCAAATGTACACCCACAGTTCACCGATATGTGTAGGTCCCATGTAATAGGAAGCGAGCCTATTGCCATTAACCGAGCATTAATCCTAACTTCGAGCTGCTACTGAGAAGTTCATAGAAATACCCGATTACACTTTGCTCGCCTTTGGTATCGAACCCAAGACCTCTAGCGTGACAATCCCGCTTAGGACCACTAGGCTAACGAGGAAGTCAACAAAAAAAAATGTATGTATATTTTAGCGAAATTTACGAGGAATAGTTTATGTAACATCACGCTACGATCCACGGGAGCGGGGATTGCCCCGCTCCTGTCAATAACCAAAGACGTAATTTAACGCGGGTGACAACACCATGACACTTACATAAATAATACATGATATTTACTATGCATTTTTGAAAAACATTATATTTGATCGCCATTGTTTGTGCTACCCAATTAAACTCAAATAACTTGTTCATGCGATTTAGGTATTTATTGCTTTTCAACACGCAACTATAATTAAGTTGTAAATTAAAATTTTAATTTTTACCGAGCTCATTTTGTACATTGTTGGGTTTTAGAAAAATTTTAAATCATAAATTTATTAAGTGCAGATATTTCACGAAACATCAAACAATCAAACATCGCATTTAGGTGTCTACGTCAAACTTTGGTACCTGTTATTTAAGATAAAGGTTCCATTCTTGTTTGCCAAAAAACCTACTGTCTCAGTTTGAAATTCAAAGTAGACTATGTCTGCCGTCACAAGAAAAAAGGACATAATTACACGACAAACGAAGTAATCTATTTCCGACTGTAAGTTGTTACTTTTTAAGGTCGGAGATCGGTTATTTTATGTTGTGTAGCTACGTCCTTTTTTCTCATGACGGCAGATGTGGCCTTTCCTTCTAATTTATAATTGGCTAGATTTTAAATGCGACTTTGAACACGTGGATTTCAAAGTAAAGATGTCGCGAAATCCGGTGACACTAACGGTTCCTACTTGTATACTGCCAAATTTCAGCGTCGTGGGTCAAGTAGTATTTAAGATATTTACATAGTTTAGTCAGTAGATAAATGACAGACCTTTCGCTATTATATACGCTTCGCCTTTGTACAAGGTGTTAGTTTAAACAAGGGACATACTTTAAGGGAGTGTAGTGCTTATGAAAATAAACCACTTTAAGTATAAAATCAAACTTAAAATTGTAAAAAAAAATCTGCTGTTCCTTACATTTTGTCGAGTTATGCGAACATAAATGTATGGAGCAGTTGATTTTTTTTCAATTTTACGGTTCGTGCTATAGTAAAACTTGTTCATTTTTATAAGTACTGTACTCTCTTAAAGAAATTCCCTAGTTTACCCTAACACCCTGTATTTTCAATGATAGCAAAAATATACACGAAATATTTTCCCGTTTTGTCTGAACTCAGCCATTTTCTTATACACATACATTTGACTCCCAATCCATCTCACATAACAAGAGAAACCCAAATCTTTTCACAGCACTTAAATATTCCTTCAATACACAAAATACGTTGTTTCAACAGTTGAAGAGGTGGCAAACTGCCTTCCAATATACGACGGGTTTTACAGCCTTGTCCGCGGGTATGGAGCCATTTTCTGATCCTCACGTGTCTCCTTACTGAAGGATAGACTGGTTTTATGGCGCCGAGGACGTGCCGTGGACCCTTCAGGTCGTGAAATGATGACTTGGTAAGGCGATTTTTTGTTTTTAAAAACATTTGTTAAGGATTATTGTCTAAGGGGACTTTACCGACAGCGTGCTTCATTGAGGTAGTCTTATCAAGTTTTCATTGAGAAGTAATTAAACACAATGTTTTTTTTCCAATTTCCCGTTAAACTTTAATTTTGAAATAATTAATATTATTTAATAAATTATAAAAATATTATCATTATGATCAATAAACATCTACTCGTATATTATACAGAGAAAGATGTGTATTTTCGTTTGTAATGGAACCAGAAATAAATTAACCGTTTTTTTTAATTACTTCACCTATGGATACACTTGAAATAAATGATTAAATTAGAATTTGTTATATACCTATTGCATTTGTCTAGACAACAGCAATTTTCAAATTTCAACCTTTTTGTTGTAGGAAAGTGGTCCGTATTTAAATTGAATATCCACCTGTATACATATTTTTGAAACCGTCTATTCAAATGGCATTTCAAGTTCTGATTAACTTAAAAGCAGAGTTTATTCTTAATTAATTTGTCAAGTTCTTAATGACTTTATTACTTAATTGAAACTTTATTAACATCGAAAATGTAAGGCGCGAATGGTAATAAAAAGACAGAGGAAACTCCCTATCTCTTTGTATTTCTACTTTATCCTAATTAGGATATCTTAATTAAAACGAACCTGCCCTGAGATATTTTCCACTTTTTTATTGGATTTGAGACAGTGCAATTTTGTATTTAACATTAGATATTAGGCTAATTATTATACCGGCCTGTCGCGTCAATGTAGGAGGAAATCTGGACTTGATACATATCATCACCAACACACGTTGGTGTCACACCACCAACTTCCAAACTCCGGGCTGCTACTGAGCAAATCCTAATGGAAAAACCAAATAATACTTTTTGCCCGACCTGAGAATCGAACCCGGGACCCCACGCTCATCAGTCCCGCTTGCGACCACGAGACCAACGGGGCAGTTCCTTGCGAATGACTGAAGGAGCATAATGTCTTTATTTTTAACCTACATTTCTTCGCAGTGATGTTAAATATGTTGTTTAATTTCTATACTTTACCAGCTATGCCCGGCGGCTTCACCGTTACTTCTTAGGTTACTGCTCCGCTCCTGTAAGTTGTAGCGTGATGTTATATAGCCTATACTATTTCTCATTAATCTGGCTACAGTATACAAAAGGTTGTTATTAATCCAACTGCCAGTTCCTGAGATTAGGGACATTTAAACCAACAAACAAAAAACGTCTTTATTTTATTACTACAGAGTAATACATAATTTTATTCTGTATAATTGGCTTTGCAAAACTCCCGTGATACCACACATCTACTTAACCTTTTCCCAACTATGTTGGGGTCGGCTTCCAGTCTAACCGAATGCAGCTGAATACCAGCGTTTTACATAGAGCGACTGCCTATCTGACCTCCACAACCCACTGGGCAACACGTATAAATAAATAAACAAATATTATCTTGGTACAGTAATGCCGATATCATCACAAACACAAGTGTTTAAATCAGAACCGTTGTATCCACGGGTTGTAACGATGTGTTATCACTAAACAAACTCAGCGACTAAGTAGTCAGAATGGACATAATTACAATGTTTTAGAACTGCGTAAGAGGGAAAACCAGCAATTAGAATTACGGTGAGATATATTTACTTAACCCATATCATCCCAGTGTTCCATTTTTGAAATGGTTACTTTTTTATTTTTTTATTATAATTTTTGAACGCATTTTTAAATTAGTGTTTTTCAAAAATGGAACACTGGGATGATATGGGTTAATGATGTGGTGTACTGTTACTGTTTTTACGCATTTGTAACAGGTATGATACTAAGTACAAACTAAACTGCCTCGTTAGCCTAGTGTTCCTAAGCGCGACTGCTACGCTAGAGGTCTTGGGTTCGATTCCTAGGTCGAGCAAAAAGTGTTATTGGGTTTTTCTATGAAATTCTCAGTAGCAGCACGGAGTTAGGATTTGTGCCCGGTTACATGGGACCTTAACATATTGGCGAACTGAGGGTGTACACTGGTACACCTCTGCCAAACCCTTCGGGAAATACAGGCGTGGTGGTATGTTATGATACTAAGTATGCCTACTCCTGAATCTTGATTTCAATCCCCCGTACTCGAGCAAACGTAGGAGTAGGAAATGTTATGTAAATTTAAAGGGGTTTTGTAATTGAAAATACTCATTCCGCTCATAATATTTGTTTTGTCTGTTTATTTCAATGGATGGGACAAATTTGCTTGTCGTATAAAACTAAACTTATTCTATGTTATTTCGAGATAATTATTTCCAATTCAAAAATCAACTCTGCTTAACATCACACAGAAGGATAAGATCACGCCACTAGGGGATAGTGACCCGGGGCTGCGGGTTGTTCGTAAGAGATACCGCGCCCCCGGAACGCAAAGGGCACAAGAAGGAACATGGGTGGGTTTTAGTCAGTAAAAGTCTGACTCTCCCTCCAGCCCCGCCCAGGGCGGGAGAAGTTATTTGATGATTTCCCACCCACCAAAAAAAAAAAAATAAAAATAAAATAAAGGGATAGTGACGTCACACCCTGCGCATTTTATAAAGGCATAAAATTACTTACTTATGATAATGTCAAAAATATCCCTAGACGTTACAGAAAAAATATGATATGTTTAAAAATAGGTCAAAATCGGTAAAAATCATTATGGAGAAGTTAAACGATAATGGTACTGAATGGCACGAAGTATTATGATAGAAATACTAGGTATCCTATTTTCTTACGACACATTAAAAAATAGGTACTTATTATCTCTGTCGAAGATTAAATTTAAAATGCTTAAAAGATAAATTATCTTTTTTTTTACATATATGTTTTAAAAGTAAATGTCACCTGTTACTTTTCTTTTTTTTAGCGAAGTATCGAGGAACCTAATAAAACCTGTTAAATACTCTAAGTATTAGGTACACTCAACAAGAAAAGAAATAGCAAAGTACTATACTACTACTTACCACATTCCCGTTCCCATACAGCGTATCATACGACTCAGCTTTCGAAGACACGTTCCTAAGCTTGCAAGGTTTCTTCAGCGGAGGCGGCGGCTGCCCATGCTTATGGGATGGAGAAGGTTGCTGGTTCCCCCCTCCTCCTCCCCCAATATGATTAGCATTCACCTTATTCTCCTTCTCTTTCACTATCTTACTGTTCAAGTTGTTCTTAGTGAAGTTACCGAGCTGTTCAAACATGCTCGTCAGATGTTGGGACATCATCGTGGCTTGTTTTGAGATGTTCCTTGTTTGTACTCAGCTATTGAACTTTTGATTTTTGTACATTTCTATTGCACTTTTTGTTTTGTAGGTACACACTTTTTTGTCCTGTTGGTTGTGAATGAAAATTCGTCAATACAAAATCTATGATAGATTAATCAACAATTAGTTATCACAGATGAGTATGGTTTCCGTATTACAATTTTTTCTTAGAGTATTTTCCAATTAGCACATAGTTTTATTTTTAGCAGATGTTGTGTTGCGAAAATGGAACCAATCGGTCTATACCTACTGTAAAAATCTCTTTCAGTTGTAACTGAAGTGAGCTCGAGGTGAGTTGGTAGAATGACACCTTAAACTCACTTCACCTTTGAAGGATTTTACTGAATATACCGAGGGGTAAACTATCTTTAGTTTTCAGAAGAAGAAAAAAACTATGGAGTAGAGTTTCTTTTTTTTTTCCTGCTATAAATCGTCTCATTACAGAACAAGACACTATGTAATTAATATCGTATTTTATAACATAGTATTTCATCTTGTCTACCCTACTTATATCCGCTCCATAGTGTACCCCGTTCCGTCTAACCACGCCAACCTCATTTCATACCACGCAACCAAAACCGGTGTACCTGACAGTGAACCATTGTACCAATAATTAGTAACAGCGCGTACATCGCACGTTTTAGTCACAAACTTCCCTAAATAAGCTCGGCAATGTTCGCGGCATGTTCGAACGGGGTCGACGTGTAAAACAATGACGTCACAGAGTGCGATACTGTCACTCTGATTCCGGAGCGAGTTCCCCGGGAGCCAACTTGTCTTGAATCCAACCTACACATTTAAGACGTTTTGCTCTGTAATGGACTGTAAAAACTATGAGACGGTTTGGTAGTGTTTAAATATTTTAGAATATTACAGTTTCAGGTGGAAGCTAGAGGTCTAGGACCTGTACTGTGTCTACAAATTAAGCTTGAGACTTGTGTTTTCTTTTCTGCTTTTGTAAGCAGAAAGCAAAGTTTATAATCCGACTATTTGTAAGCACAATATAAACTTTTTTTATTTTAATAAAATATTATTAATTATTAGCATTATTACTATGATATTTCTGTTTAATGTTTGTTTGTTTTGTTAAGTGCTTCGTTAGCCTAGTGGTCTTAAGCGCGACTGCTACGCTAGAGGTCTTGGGTTCGATTCCCAGGTCGAGCAAAAAGTGTTATTGGGTTTTTCTATGAAATTCTCAGTAGCAGCTCGGAGTTAGGATTTGTGCCCGGTTAATGGCAATAGGCTCGCCCCCTTTTACGTGGGACCTAAACATACCGGCGAACTGTGGGTGTACATTGTTACACCTCTGCCTAACCCTTCGGGGAATACAGGCGTGATCGTATATGTGTATTTCTGTTTCTTATAGTTAAATATTTTATTAACTTTTTAAGTAAACCGCCTAGTCTAAATGTTGTGGCTTGCATTTTTTTTTCTAAGTTTCAATGTAACATTTGTTGGTAAACCAATCAATAAATACCATAGCATCGTATGGGTGTCAATTATCAAGCTAAATATTACAGAAATAAAAAGCGTTTACGATAAACGTTATCCTATTTTTATCGTAAGTCAAAATCTGCCTAAGCTTTTACATAAAGCGACTGTCTATCTGTTTCACAACGCAGTTACTGGGTAACACGATACCCCTCGGTAAGACTGATTATTAGACTGTTTTAACATTATTGTAAGTATAAAGTAATAATTCCCAACTGTATAATTTCCTCCCTAATGTATAATTTGCACATGTTCAAACATACTGTATTAAATCCAACAAAGTTTACAAGAAACGGTAGCATCGTAAACTGATACAGGGTGTTCCGATATTTTAATGCTCAACTTTGTTACTTGGTTGAGCTTAACAACTTCTGAATCAACAAGTCAGTGAGCCTCGTCGAGTTCCTGCACTTAATATTAAGTTAACCGAGCGTAAGTTAAAATCGCACTTCAGTATTAAATCAGAAGGTCAATTCTAGTAAGTAAAATTGTTCAAAATTTATTTGCAATCTCATCTCAAAGACAAATAATGTCAAAAAATTAAAATCAATTTTTGACAGATCGAATTGACATTAGATAATCGTACGATCGTACTAGACGTTAAAGGAATTGTTATACAGCAGCATTTGTAAATTGTAAAATTAAAAATTGTTCATGTTTATTAACTAATTCAGCAGCTACTTAACCTTTAACTGCTCATGATTATTTTTAAAGAAATCATAATAGAAGCCCTAATCTTTAAATAACAGTTGTACAACAAAAATTAAAAGAAGAATTGCCCCCATTGTTGTTATTGATTCAAAATTAAAAACAAACTCGAATTCCAATTTGTTTTTAAATTTCGAGTCATCATTGAAAACAGGTTATGAGGACATCGTTTTTCAATTCTTGTCTAAACCGTTACGTTTATATTGTTTTCAATGATGACTGATTTTCGTCACGTTGCAAAACAAAACTTATTTCCTTTTCAACTATTTCTTTTAAACCCTTGCAACAGGAAATTGTGAAAAGAATATTCCAGGCAATGTTTTCAATAGGAAGCGTTTCGGGCAAAACAAAAGAGGCTCGTCATAATAGAACAACAGAAAGTTGCGTCAAAGAGAGCCGACCTCGTTGGTGAAGTTGTATTATCTCGACCAAGTTTCATCGAATCACACTTATCTACTTTCTGTATTGATTGGAAGTCTGTGCTGTGATTATTATATGGTCTACAAGCGCTGATTGTTATTAATTTAGCTGGTATTGGTTTTTATTTTGTAGTATTTTAACCAGCCCCGTTGGTGTCCTGGTCGCAAGCGCGACTTATAAGCATGGGATCTTGGCTTCGATTCCCAGGTCGAGCAAAGTGTTATTGGGTTTTTTTTAAGGAATTTCTCAGTAGCAGCTCAGAGTTAGGATTTGTGCCCGGTTAATGACAATAGGCTCGCCTCTGATTACATGGCACCTAAAACATACCGGCGAACTGTGGGTGTACATTGGTACACGTCTGCCTAACCCTTCCGGGAATACAGGCGTGATGGTGTGTTTATGTTATTTCAACCAGTACTTTTAGTGGTTTTTATTTTAAGTACAAAATAATGACAAAAACATTGTAAAAAAATATATATTTAAAAAGTTGATATTTACTTTTTGACTATTTTTTTTTTCATAGCAAACTACTTTTATCACGGAAAAAGTAATAATTTTTTTTTTTATAAATTTTGACAGTCAAGAGACCCTACAATTTAAATAAATAATTTTACCTTTGACTTTGACTCTCAGAGGTTCCATACGGTAACGTTACGAAAAATAAAAAATATCTTTTCGCTTGACCTGAAGCGGTTTTCACGTCGCCGATCATATAAAAGCCAAACAAATTAATAAAAGACGAGGAACCTTACTTTATATGAGCAAAGAGAGACATTCCATTATGACAAAACTGTCCTCTCATATAAAAAATAAATCTTACAAAAATAAAAGGAACGACAAAATTGAAATTAATGTTTGCTTTTAATGTTCATATCCAGACTTAAGAGATGGTTAATTTTAATTACTCAAGATGGTTTAAAATTAATACCTTTTACTTGTTTATTTCTGCCGCAAAGCAGCGTTGCTGTGTTCCGGTGTGAAGGGTATGGGTGCCGGTGTAATTACATGCACATGAGACATTTCAACTTTGTCTTTGGGATGGCAACGCATTTGTCAGGCCTCTGGTATTGCAGATGTCTATAGGCAGTGGTGACCACATAACAACAGATGATCCGTTGGCTTGTTTGCCATATATAAAAAAAAAACTTGTGCATCTACATTTCGCAATATAAAAAGATTTGGAAGCTACAACCAACAATATCTAGACTTTTATTGAGATAGCTCACTTAAAATCAGACAAATAAAATTCGATAAAAAAGTACGGTAATCAATTAACTATTATAGTTATAGTGATTTTGACTGCCCGTGACTGTTGAGCGTGGGATCCTGGGATCAATTCCCAGGTCAAGCAAAAAGTGCTATTGGGTTTTTCTATTTCGAATTTCTCAGTAGCAACCCGGAGTTTGAAAGTTGGTGGTGTGACATCACCGTGCCTTAGAAAGCACGTGAAGCCGGTGGTCCTGCCTCCCTGTCTCCCTGGTTATATCGGATTGCCATCCCATCAAACTATGAGAGTTAGAGAAGAGGGAGTGCTCCTGTGTTTACGCCAAAAATTGAACACTATAATATCTCCTGCGTACTTGGTTAGTCTCCATTGAGATTAATCGCCATGACTGACATCTGTCTGGGGAATATAGATATAGTGGTAGTAAGCACTTACAACAAAACGACGTTCAAAAAATGAACATTCCCGAGATGAATACAATAAAAAACAAAAGAACGTCGATAAAATCGAATCAGTTTTATCAGCAACGAACAAATGTGCTGGAAATCTTCAAGTATAAACTAGTGATAAAATATATGAGAACTGTAACCACGAGCGTTCATAAAACCTGAAAGAATAGTCAAGTCTTTGACATTTTGATTTATATGCGTTATCTTAGAGCAAATTGATGCCCTGATAAACGTGGCTAGCTAATGGAGCTGAGGCTAAATACCATTAAAAAAAATAGGCAGTCAGGGGTACTGCCGACAGAAGTAAAAACTTCACGTCACATTATTATGTCGGTGACGCGGTGGCGTTTGCATGTCGGTGATACGAACCCATAAATGCCCCTACAAAAATCGCTCAAAGCAGCTAAAGCAGTTTTCACTTAAAAAAAGAAATAATCATAAATAAAATAGAATTAGCTTAAACTATCAATTTAAAACAAAAAAGGAAGAACGCTTTTCTCGTGCCTGATAATAACCAGAGTACTAGTATGAATACTTAATATGTAATGCTTTATGCAAGACACATGAATATGTTATTACATACGTGTTCTGGTTACGAGATACAAAAAAAAATGGCGTAGAATATCACCTGAAGTGAAGACACGTGGTTTTATCACGGCAGGATCTACGTTCCGTGCAAACGGGCCACCGAACAGTGGCTGGCTACAAGCTGTTTACATGATTTTTAACACGTTTCGTAAGGAATCGCCGCCGTGTAGCGAGTGGCGTCCACTCGCAACTCAGTGGCAGCGACATCGTTGGATTACAAACAAGCCGACGCGACGGCCCATCTGATGTTAAGTGGTTACCACTGCCTATACACACCTGCAATACCAGAGGCCTTGTAAATGCGTTGCCATCTCAGAGACAAAGTTGAAATGTCTAACGTGCCTGTAATTACACCGGCATCCATACTCTTCAAACCTGAATACAGCCCTTAACGCTAGGTACTCTGCGCCAGAAATAAGTATGGTGGTAGTCCCTCCCCAGAGGTTTGATTCCCAGATAGGGCAAAATGTGTAATTGAGTTTTTCGATTAGAAATTTCTAAATAACTCGGATTGCCGTCTCATCGGGCTATAAGAGTTAGGGAGTGCATCTGTGTTTGCACACACACCTGTGCACTATAATATCTCCTGCGTACTTGGCTAATCTGTGTTAAGAATAGCCGCCGTGGTCGGAATCGGTCTAGAGAATACATATACCTAAGGAGGAGGCGAACGACAGCCACCGATGGCTGTGATCGGTCGCAAGTTTGAGCAGAGCCTGAGTCTCATTAAAATATCAAAACAGCCAAGACTTAAGTCCGAAGACAAGTTTAAAAATTGAATGAAAACAAGCTCACGATCGAGACAGATTAAAAACCATAGCTTCAGACTTGAGATATTTTAAACTTGTTTTTTTTTTATATTATACGTTATGACGTCACGGTTAATGCAGTGGTTAAGAACAGAAATATTTGTTTGGCCTACAGATAGATGTTCCGGGTCTGGCTGTTTGTGGTTTTATATGTTTGTAAAACCACACACGCTATAGGAGAAATTCCTAGTGTAGAGCCACGTATGACAAAAATTAATAAATTTGTGAAGGAAATAAAATAGTTTCAAAACATTTTTCTAATTCTACAGCAACATTATAATTGGGGACTTTTCCATGTATGCTTCCATTTGGTCAACATACATTTACCTATAACAGTACAAAATATGACCGCTCCCTTTTATACCTCACCTTTTGAACTATACAATTTAACGAACGACAGCTTTGAGTACTACATCTATAATTGGGTGGTTTTGGTAAAGTAATAAGGACCTTAAGAGCTTATCTGTACCTATATTTACAGTTTTTATAATTATGCATCAAATTATATTTTACATACATACATACGCCTGTATTCCCCGAAGGATTAGGCAGAGGTGTACCGAGAAATTCTCAGTAGCAACTCAGAATTAGGATGTGTACCAGTTCATGACAATAAGCTCGCCCCCTATTACATGGGACTTTAACATACCGGCGAACTGTGGGTGTACATTGGTACACCTCTGCCTAACCGTTCGAGGAATACAGGCGTGAGATCGTATGTATGTGTATGTGTAATTATGGATCAAGATTTAAGTAGTAAAATCAATAATGGTAATTTATATAAGCAAAAAAATAAGTGCAAATTCAGACAGTCCCCGATTCCCATACAATAATTTCATCTCATAAGTTAGCGTCAAACATAAGGACATCGTCTAAATAAAAATATAAAGGCATATTTTAGGAACACGTATGTCGGTGCTAAACCCCTGTTCCACGAGGATAATAAACGACCGTTGGATCATTGGGATCCGTACGTGTAGACGTGCTGCCCGAGAATATGGCACCAAGTGTGAATTCAAACGTAAGTGAGGAATAGGTCTGATATAGTCTTAGTATCCGCTCTTAAGCAACATTTGATTTGAATTTTTATCGGTTTATTTTTGTAAATCAATCAAATTTGTTTTCTATGCAGATAGTTACAGGGTAGGAATTAGAAAATAGCGTACCTGCTGCGTCCTGTCACAATAAGTGACATACCTACATTTTACCATGATATACTGCATCACTGGGACTGTGTGGATGTTGGAGTGCAATCGGACGGTCAGTCTTTTTACACGACTGCGCCAAAAAAAGAGTGTTATGTTTTCAGGGTTATTTAATACAGATGGCACGTCGAGAGTACTGTGCAACACCTGTACTACGCAAGAACAATGGCAGGACGACAAAAGTCACATTTCAACTGTATATCAAACGTACGAATTAAAAGAGCCTTAAGGCCGCTTGTACACACATGTTTTTCGGCGTAAAAATCTACGGTTCATTCGCCGTGTGTAGACACGATAGTCAATTTTGTATAGATCACTGAGCTTTGCCGTGGCATGTAAAAGCTTACACGTTTTGGGTTAAGAGACAAGAGGCCTAAGGGTGATACTATTAATCAACAAAAACCAGGTGCTTACTGGTATCTGTATCATTGGTATCAGTCCATTATTTCCTAGTATCCTATTTGGATGTTAATCTAACAGCTAAAGTTAATCCTTCAATCCGTGTGTGTAGGCTTTTTTCTCTAAAATTCTGTATGTCTTACATAGCAGATTTTTTGCTGAAGTTTATGGGCCGATATAACTATAAATATTTTACAACCAATCCAAAACATAAAACTGAATATGATGAATTTTGGAAAAAGGAAACGGCAGTCCCGTATTCGTGCCTATAAAATGGAATACTCGTACAGGTTAATAGTTTTCATATTGTAGAGAAATGCTTAATTTATTTTTTTATTTAAACATCATGCAACAAAAAATACAAAGGCGGAGTTATTGCCTTAAGCAGTCTCTACCAGTCAACCAAAGGTGGTAAACAGATGACATGGCAGGTACAAATTATCATACGAACAAAAATACTACAATTCAAAATTCATTTAAAAAGTAACCACGATATTATCTTTAAACCTACATATACCATACATTCTTAAAAAAAAAAGGAGGATTATGAGACAACTCCTACTATAAATTTGTACTATAAAAAAAACTCCAATTCGACTTGAACGCATACCTACATAGTACTTACTTTATATATGCACGTTCTCCCAAACTAACAAGACCAAAATACCAGTGCGGTCAATCCCTAACATCATAACCCCGCTTGAAATTCACGTAAGATAATCTTCATTAAGGACACGACCTCTACTTTACACTGCAATATGGGGTCCAACCCTGCGGCTACTGAGCGCGCTAATCAAGCGTGCATCGCGTTAACTAAGTTTGCGTTGAATATTAAATACAACGTGTTACTGAGCTCCCTTGGCAATGATTTCTGGATGTAACACGACACTCCCGTTTTCTTTGGAAAATTACTACGTAAATAATTTAGGGAAGTCAAATAGTAGCGCGTTCTTGGGTTGCGTTTTGAGTGTTCAGCTACGTATGTGATTTGGAAATTGGTCCGTTGGTGTTTTTGACTTCGCCCCAAGGGCCTAGCATGAGTATGCGGAGTAAACGTGCCGTATATTCATTTGATTTTTTTCGTGTCTGTTCCCTCACAACTCCGTCATTTAACCACCGATTTGGATTTTTTTAAAGGAATTACTTTCTGTGTGTTCTCAGTTTCTTTGAATCACATGATAGATAAATAATAAAAATATTTTTAGCTAGAATATGCCTGTGACTATCGTTCGACTGAATGTCGGTTACCAGAGAGTTCTTTTTGGTTTGTTTGTTTTGTTTTATCCCTAATAATTCTTTTAAAGTAAATGTTACTTATTACAACATCAGCTTTCTGCCAGTGAAAGTTCTGACAAAATCGGTCCCGCCGTTTCGGAGATTAGTCCGAACAGACAGACAAAAGAACAAAAAAATAATTTTCGTGTGAGTGTCTTGTAAACATTCATATTTATATTGTTAAACGCTGCTATTTTGACGTAACAAACAGTCACTTCAATTGTATTTATCTATATAGATCAAAGACTTCCGATAGCCACAGCAAGAATCGACGCATTCTAAGCTAGGCAAGACAGTTATAGAAGTCTGTAGTAAGTGGGTTATTGCGACGCCCGAAGGCAATGACCTAGAAACCTGGTACCTACTATTTATGTGTAAACCTAATATTGGGTACCTACAGCTGCATGAGTTTCATGGGTAAATAGGCTCGGATCGATCGTTCAGGCTCATTTGACAATCGTTACAGGTAGTCAAAATCCTGAAGCGTATAGTTAATTGGTCAACCAATTGGTTTATTAGCTGTAAATCTGTTCAAAGTTAAGAGAAAATGATTTATACATATTGGGGATAAAGGGATAAGAATTTGGGGGAGAGGGTAGACCCAGACCGGACTGTGATAAGTTTGCGGATGAAATGGAGGTGGTCTTGTCAGAATGTTTGAAGTACTGCGAGAGGTATGCATAATAACAACTGCAATGAACGCCATTTACAAAAAAAAAAGGAATTTTCCAAAAGGTAGTTTCATATAGAGAGAATGGGAAAGAAACTCCATATTTACACAAAACACAACATACTACCACGCCTGTATTCCTCGAAGGGTTAGACAGAAGTGTAACCAATGTACACCCACAGTTCGTCGGTATGTTTAGGTCCCATGTAATAGGGGGCGAGCCTATTGCCATTAACCGTCCACAAATCCTAACTCCGAGCTGCTATTAAGAATTCCATAGAAAAAAAACAATAATACTTTGCTCGACCTGGGAATCGAACACAAGATCTCTAGCGTAGCAGTCGCGCTTAGGACCACTAGGCTAACGAAACGAATACAAATAAATAAAATTGAAGGATCTGTTTGTAATTTTAAATTACAATCTTTTGCACTAAGTGCATATGAAAGTATATAGGGCACTAACATCAAAAAACCAATTTTTAAAATTTTTGTCTGTTTGTCTTTTTGTTTCGGCTAATCTCTGAAACGGCTGGACCGATTTAGACGGGACTTTCACTCGCAGATAGAAGTAACTTAGACTATTTTTATTTAGTTTAATTTAAAAAAAAAGACGGTTATGCGAAAACAAAATTGAAATTAATAAAATAGTGAACGCGAACGAAGTCGCGGGCAACAGCTAGTTATAAATATAATCATACAGGATTAAACATGTAAGTAGAAAACTAGTGCAAATAAATAAGCAGTCATACTAAATATAATGGTTAGTTATACTGAAAGATTACTATTCTACTATTAACTTTCTGATAGGCGTTAACACGCCTTTTACAAGGTTAATGGTAGAAAATATATCTATGGTATTAATGGAAATGGATTATAAATTGAATTTCACGTCTTCGTAAGGGCGGTTATAATAATAAAATCGATAATAGATTCGCTTACTTTTAGTATCCTATTGTTATTTTAATGATGGATTTAATTTTTTATGGAAGCGTATTCATAAATAAAAAGAAATATTATTAGTGAAAAAACCTTGCATACTTCTTATTTGTGAGCATTGTAAAAGGTGGTGCTTTGTACTTTCTGCCGTTTACCCGCGACTTTGTTAACCTAGTGGTCCTAAGCGCGACTGCTACGCTAGAGGTCTTGGTTTCGATTCTAAGGTCGAGCAAAAAGTGTTATTGAGTTTTTCTATGAAATTCTCAGTGGCAGCTCGGAGTTAGGATTTGTGCCCGGTTAATGGCAATAGGCTCGTCCCTTTTATATGGGAGCTAAACATATCGGCGAACTGTGGGTGTACATTGGTATACCTCTGCCTAACCCTTTGAAGAATACAAGCATGATGGTAAGTTATGTTATGCTTGCACTTCGGTTATCGCGGATGCGCGACGAATTCCCTGATTAAAAAGCCTATGTTATTAATTATCCAGCGATAAATAATAACAATAATATCAGCCTATCATTGTCCTACTATAGGGCAAACGTTTTCGCATACAGAGAAGGTACGAGTATTCATCACCCTGCTTGCTCAATTTCAATCCCTATTTTTTTTACAGAATAAACCGGCGAGTTAAGGTAACAAACAGACAGACATAGGTGCCATTATATTATTAGTCTAGATGAGTATTTTAACATTATTTTTAGTTAAAATATGAGTAACAAAATCTTTGCTTTTGAAAATCCATGATGCATATAAAGCGATGTACGTTTCAACGTATCTAGATGAATCCACGTATCGACAGAAACACATTTCATTGAGGCAAATATGGAGATTAAGCAGATACTGAACGAAAAGTTATTTCATTCCTTTTGAAAGTTGCAAATGTTAGTAAGTTCCTCTTGATAGAATCCAATTGGTAAAATGTAAAGAGGAAGTTGAAGAGGATTGCGTCGATAGTTAGAACATACAAGTATCTAGTATTTTTTTTACCGATGGGAAATTATCATATGACTTCCCCCGCTCTGGGCGGGGCGGGAAGGAGTGTCCGACTTTTACTGACTAAAACCCATCCATGTTCCTTCTTGTGCCCTTTGCGTTCCGGGGGCGCGGTATCTCTTATGAACAACCCGCAGCCTGGCAGACATCGACCCTGAGTGGCCCCTTCTAAAATTGCTGACATCTCTTTGAGCCGGGCGTGGAACACGAACGCGCCTTCGACACGGCCTGTCGTTATGCAACGTAAGAACGGTGAGCTACCCATTGCTCACCGTCCACAGGCCCGTATCTACGGTGGCCGGGAGTCGTCTCGCGGCTCCCGACGCCCGGAGCGTCTACAGCAGCGGCAAGGACGAGAGACTCTTTGCCTCAACCATCCCACCGCCTCCTTCTGTAGCATAACTCCCCCTAGCTCCAGACCATGGCTTATGTATCTAGCTTATACGAAACACACGTAATCAAAAAAATGATAGTAAGAATTTAATTATTGTTTTCCCGGAGCGTAATATTTTGTCTTTTTCAATAGATTATAGACTACTGCAAAACGCTTGCTTATATGGCTTCTGTGACTTCTTTGAAGACTTCTAACACCATATTATGTTGCATGTGCAATTGTGCAGGTTTTTTAGTATCAGTAATATATAAGACGACCAGACACATTAGTACATTGTATTGGCTCAAGATGACGGACGGAACAGGACATAGGAAAGCACGTAAAACCGTTGGTCCCCACAGTCATTTGTAAATCTTTGACAGTCGTTACGGATAGTCAGAAGCCAGAAAGTCTGATAACCAGTCTAAACAAAAAAGGTCGTGTTACCCAGTAACTGCGTTGTGGTGGTCAGATAAGCAGTCGCTCCATGTAAACCACTAGTATTCAGCTACAACCGGTTAGACTGGAAGCTGACCCCAGCATAGTTGGGAAAAGGATAAGCAGATGACATGACTATGTTACTGTGGCCTAACAGGGTCCATAACTAAACAACATTTAGGTACACATTATGGTATGCAAATAATTGAATATGAATACATGGTTTGTCACAAAAAAAACCTGAGCCTAACTGCCTAACTGCTTCAGTAGCCTAGTGGTCTCAAGCGCGACTGCTACGCCAGAGGTCTTGGGTTCGATTCCAAGGTCGAGCAAAAAGTGTTATTGAGTTTTTCTATGAAATTCTCAATGGCAGCTCGGAGCTAGGATTTGTGCCCGGTTAATGGCAATAGGCTCGTCCCCTATTACATGGGACTAAACATACCGGCGAACTGTGGGTGTACATTGTTACACCTCTGCCTAACCCTTCGAGGAATACAGGTGTGATGGTATGTTATGTTAAACCTGAGCCTGATTGATGGCAGCGGAGTGGCTGTGTCGTTGGCTGCTTCACTTTAAGCTGCAGGGTCATTTAATAAACGAAACAAATATTTTGATTATTTACAAGTAGTTGTTCCAAATGTATGATTTAAATAAACCTATATTTACTGAATAAATTTCAGGTGTAAAATGTAATTCGAACAACTGAAACATCCAAAACACAGGACAGACGCAGGACTGATCATTATGGTTATCCTTAGAGGAACCCTAACTGTGGACGTCATTCAGTTGATATGTTGGTGATGATGATTAAGTGTTAAATTGGAATATTTTTTAAATTAAATTAAAATATCAACAGATCAGAAGGTAAAACAGTTGTTGTAAACGGTTGTTAAAAAATATACATATTTAAAAAATAGTGCAGCTTATATAAGTATTGGCTTCAGCACCAAATATCGGCCGGCCGATATTAAGCAACAATATCAGCCGAACACACGCTTTTTGATAACCAATTTATTCAAAGTGCTTACAGCCCACTATTACGATTCCTACGATAAAAAATATTACATATTCTCTTGTTGGGTTAAAGTTTCACATTTATTATTTACGGAGCCGATTTCATGAGAAAATGTTTTGTTTATAAATAAATAAGGATTCCATATTAATATTGCAGGGTCGATAAGTGCTTAGTTTTAGGTTCATGAAACAAAAAGGTTTTTCAGAATGATTTTTAACAATAAAATATGTACTATAAATAAGACTTGTACCTTTACTTATTTTTATATGATACTAGATGACCTTGATCTTTTTTTTCATATTTTTTTTTCCTAAACTACTCCAGTTTTGCGGCGAACAATACAAAAGAGAAATAATTCACATCAGACGAGCGATTTGCGACTTTTTTCGAGACTTACGCACGGCAATTGATTTTTATACACTCTTATATTTTAGATCACCATAATAGTATCTCTAGTAGTGAAGTAGGTAAAAAAGGAATAAGAGAAGGTATCTCTTCACATTATCTGTAAACTACGCAATGGATTTTCATCAATAGATAGAGTGAATCAATACACGTATAGAACATCCCACTACGATCAACGGCAGCGGAGCATTAACACGTGACACCAGTAACACAGTGACACCACGGTGTATACAGTATGCTATAAAAACTGATTGATAAAATCTCCTCTTCACGGTACTATTCTTTAAAAAACTATGTGTTAATTTGCGTGAAATGCGCATAAAGTCAGCTATCAATATCTAGCATCAAGTTACTGATAAGACCAGCTGAATACCTATTTAATATTGATAGCTCCCTTAAAGTACACTTCATCTATATATCAGAAGAAGACTTTTACAGAAAAAAGAAAAATATACCGGCGAACTGTGGGTGTTCATTGGTACTCCTCTGCCTAACCCTTCGGGGAATACGGGCGTGATGGTATGACTTTTACAGAAATGAGTGTTTATGATTTTATACAAAGTCCCAGATTAAGGTACCTGTTCAGGTACATTTATGACTTTAAGCCTGCTTACACAGTGAAGTGTAATAATTATTACGTAAACGCTTCTCTGATACCCAGGGTACAGGTGTCCACCTAATTTGGAGATCTCCGGCTTTTAAACGGATGTTTTTAAATGTAATAAGTGACATGTAAACGTTAAACGGAATGAAGACATGGAAAAGATGGATGGATTGTGTGAAGGAGATGGAAGAGAAGGGAGTCAATGATATCATATCATTGAATGGAAGAAGAAAACGTGCTGCGCCGACCACAAGTAGCATGGAATAAGCGCAAGAAGATGATGATGATGATGATAATGGAAGTAACCAACACCTTTTCGTCCGTTAATAAAAAAATTAATATGTGTACTCGTGTGTCCAATCTGTTTAGTTCACGATACGGATATAGTAATGCCTTATCATGGTGACCCATTTTCATCAGGAAGCTAACAGTACAAGCTATAATTATAATTGCGTTCAATTGATTGTTAGATTTCAATAAACGTCATGTTATTGAACCGCCATAATTTTGCTGAAGTAGAAATGGTACTATACTTTTTTTATGGTTACCTTATAATTAGGTTAACGTGGTATAATTCAGTAGCATTTGGCCGCCAGATGTTTTAATAAAATTGTGGTATCTTGTACATTTTTTTCTTATAAATCTTGTACTTATATCGCATAAAAATGTCTGTATTCCAATGTTAAAAGCCGACGGGTTTCGTGCTAGTATAGGGAACAGGTGCAAAAGTGCGTAAAAAAAAATGTGCTTCAGAGAGGATCACAACCTTGAAAATGTAGCAGAAAAAGTAGGAAAAAACAGACACAGCTTTCCTTTTCACATTTGTATTCAAGCCGTATGTAAACTTTGCATCGAAGAAAACTGCCTACCGATAATCACAATGAGAAAATAAACTTCCCTTCTTATGGACTGCCTCAAAAAAGGATGCCAGAATCGTATTTATTAAATTATTGTAGGATTTTATTTTTATAAGCTTGGTCTGTCCGACTCCTAGGCTAAGGCCTTCTGCTTCCATTTTGTATTGTTAATTTAATATTTTTTTATGGTCTATGAGCTTCGCCCTTTCTTTAATATAAATTGTAATTTTATTATTTTAGAACCAATTGTTAACTATTACAGTGACTCGTATTATGACGTCAATGGCGTATTTAAGTCACATAATTGCGGTTCGTTTTCAGTGTTCGGTCCCCATTTGGGGACATTATTGGGATACCGTCGGCATTTGTTTTAAAATATAATTTTAAGGGTAACATAGTAAGCTATTTTAGGGTTAATGAGTTTCGAATCACTGCTCGCTGTTTTCTAAGCGTTTTAATAATTATGTTTTGGTATTTTCTTTAGTAACAAGAATGAATAGAGGAGTGTAATTAGGGAAAAAATACTTCCGAAGTGTAACAAATTTTATAGTGGACGGATTATCAAGGGACAATTTTTTTGTACTAGATAAAAATGAAGGCAAAAATTGGACACTGACGTATTAAAAAGTTTTTTTCTTTACTTTTTTTAGCCTTGTACTCGACCATAGATAAATTACAGAATTAAATGACATTTGTTTTAGTTGGATGTATTCCTTATTCAAATAAATTAAAAGTAAAATGACTTTTATTTGTTTTATGAAAATTCTCGAATCCGTCATGCTTCGTTTGTTTTATTTTTCAACTTTCACGGATAAATACTTCAAAAAGTTTCCTTACGTTAAATGTGTAGTTATTTTAGAGTGTATGCATTTTGAACAAGATTAAACAGATCCCGAAACTTTAAATTGACATAGTTGTGTGACTTTTCGTTTTAACTGAGACGGGCAAAGTTGTAAATAACGGTATTAGGAACGCAGAAAGTACCGTTTAATATACCTAATAATATATCAGGTAGGAAGTACAGTGAAAAATATTTTCTTATACTTACGTGTTGATAATTAAGTCGATGTTCAAACTTTATCTATCTTGTTTAATTGTTTATAATAAAAGTCTTCTGAACAAAAAAGTTTAGCAAGTTACTATCCCGGTTGCTTCATAAAATTAAAGTTACCTAATAGATTTTCTTTTCAAATAGTGCTGAAAAGTAATCAAACTAATACATATTTATAAGAAACTATTTACATACTTTACATATGACGAATTTTCATTGAACAAACAACTTTTTATACTTCGCGAAACTTTTAAGAACTTGAAAAGTTTTTCAACTTTGTGAAAAGTATTTTGTATGTTATGTTCGGTCGTCGGAAAGTACTTTCGGCGTAATTATTCACTACGACAATTGTTAAGTTATGCGGAGGTGCATTTGGTTCGCGTCCGCATAGCACTGAGATATCGCGGCGACTGCTTTGGTGTCCAGCGTCCGCCGTCGTTGACGGCGACGACGTCAGCCAAGCATTTCTTCAGCGCACATACTGCGCATGCGTAAGTAAGCTCCGCCTCCTCTAACTTTTTCAGCGGAAAGTATCCGATCTTTTTTTTTATTGCAACTTTTTTATTTCCCCTTTGATCAGAAAAGATATTAAAAGTTATAATTAATTGCTTTTACGTTAAACTGTTTTTGTTTTGTTAATGACATGATGAGTGTAATGACATGATCTGTAACACAATACTCATTGACATTTTAATTAATGGTTCAATTTTGTACCGATGAGCTCCACAGTTTCATTATTAAGATTTAATGACTCGTAATGGGGCATAACGGGTCATTTAATCTACCAATATTATTATAGTAAATAAAACTTTCTGTAGGTATATTTATGTATTTATTATGTTAATACGGCTTGAAAGCCAATGACATTAACAACAGTAGAATTCAAAGACATACGAATGATAAAACATAAACAAGAGACAAAAAATAAAAATAAAAACATAACAGAATACAATATGAAACGAAATAAACTACTTACTTAATTAAATTTGGCTTTCAGAAAACGCTAGGCAAGCGCGCATTAACGTATGGTGTTACGTATTAACGTAGTATGTGAGGATTTGGACTACTGATTCGTAGAAAACACCGCAGCTGTAATTTTTGAAGGAATACACAGAGGTACTTTCAATTCACCAGTAGTTTCATTAAAATCTCCTGTAGACAGTTTAAAGTACGAAATCTTTGTTGGGCGACCCGACACTTAGCGAAGCGAAAACTTACATAATCTTATCTTTACTTTGGTTCTAAGCCATACAGAAGAATCTTCAGGTTACAGAGATATTGAAGGGCAAGGCTTCATCGTTTTTGAAATGTTCTAACTAAACTTTATAACCACGACCCTTGTTCACTTGGACTTTTTTGCGTGCGTTACATTACGCATTACCATAAACAAGCATAGATACTTGTTTCTAAATCCAGAGACTGCGTGATCGTACTGATAATTTCATAAAAAATGTCACCATACCTATTTCTGCTATATTCCGCAAAGCAGTGGCGCTGTGTACCGGTTTGAAGGGTACGCGTGCCGGAGTAATTACAGGCACATGAGGCCTTACAACTTTGTCTCTGGGATGACAATGCGTTTGCAAGGCCTTTGGTATTACAGATGTCTATAGGCAGCGGTGACAACTTAACATTAGGTGGGCCGTCGGTTTGGTTGCCATCCGATGATATAAAAAAAAACAATCCTCCTAATATTATAAATGCGAAAGTTTGTGAGGATGGATGGATGGGTGTTTGTTACTCTTTCACGTTTTAACAGCACTGACATAGATACACATACCATCATCACGCCTGTGTTCCCCGAAGGGTTAGGCAGAGGTGTAACAATGCACATCCACAGTTCGCCGGTATGTTTAGGTCCTATGTAATAGGGGGCGACCCTATTGCTATTAACCGGGCACAAATCCTAACTCAGAGCTGCTACTGAGAATGTCATAGAAAAACCCAATAACACTTTTTGCTCGACCTGGGAATCGAACCCAAGACCTCTAGCGTATCAGTCGCGCTTAGGACCACTATGCCAACGCCTGCCGTAGATTGTAGTGTGAAATAACACATAGGGTACTTTTTTATCCCGGAATATGTATGGTTCCCGCGGGATAATATACCAACTTTGAAGTCGATAAAGTCGCGGGCAGAAGCTAGTAATACATGAATTCTTCTACAGTCAAGCATTCGACCACTAGAACATTCGATTTGGATTATCATCAACTCATCAACAGCGTGGGCTTTATCAATGGTCTGTGATAAACAATTAACCCGTACTGTAATGATGACAGGACAGATTCCGTAAAACAATCGGTGTTAAAATTAGCTAATGCTTACCTAATCAAGTACCATTATATTACATTACCTACTAAGTTACATTACTGTATTGATATGGACGCTGTCAGTTTTGATTGGTCATTTCTTAACAGTCATGATGTTACGGGTCTGTGGACGGTGAGCAATGGGTAGCTCACCGTCCTTACGTTGCATAACGACAGGCCGTGTCGACGGCGCGCTCGTGTTCCACGCGCGCCTCAAAGAGATGTCAGCAAAAGGAAGGGGCCACTGAGGGCCGATGCCTGCCGGGGCTGCGTGACGATTTCCCACCCCCCAAAAAAAAAAAAACAGTCATGATTTTAATGTTTTTTTATTACTGTGTGTGTATTGTTGTTTATAGTCGCCGTGCAGTGAAAACCTCGCGCTTCCAATAAACGCAATTTTAACAGAAGAAGAAAAAATGTAAGTTTTCTCTATTTTATTACTATTATTTTTTATTACTATTACTACTCGTAATGTAATAATTGCAATAAAACAGAAAACAACTATATTTACACTTCATACATTTTTTTTCACCAGACAGTTTTGAATACATAAATATTTTTTGCTTATTGCAAGCACAGAGTGTTTACTGCACGGCGACGTTATGTTTCACATACAGAAACCATCAAACCCCATCCATGTTCCTTCTTGTGCCCTTTTGCGTTCAGGGGCCGCGGTATCTCTTTCGAACAACTCGTGACCCCGGCATCCCCGGAATGTTCGGGAATCATCTACTTGATACATTAGACACACAAGTTTACGCATCACCATGTATAGATGTAACTTTGATAGATATTATTAGCTGTAAGTACCTTTACCTCTTACATAATTGCTAGGCATACCTAACATTAGAATGACTTAGTCGTTCTGTGATGTAAATTTGTTGTGCCTAAGTAAGCAATTATGCCAAATGTTAAGAGGGAGGAACCTTCACGAATTCAGTCTTGTATGTATAGTAAACAAATGTTGTGCAACAATGTTGCAGCTTGTTTTTGCTTGCGGTAAACAAGTTGCTAGAAACATTTCATACAGTTTTTGTGAGAATCTGTAAGTGAGTTTTTTAATTACAGTTAGTTATATTTTGATAACGACATACTGTCTGCCAATCCCGTCATCGTTCCAATGCATAGGGCATGATGTTACTCATTAAGGTACATTGTATGTGAATCACAGGATCTCAAACAAAAAAAAATATGTGACAAATGGTCAAGAGAGCGTCAAATTTTATCTAATGCAGCAGTTTAAGCTTGAAAGAGTAACATACAAAGATCCATTCATTCATCCTCACAAACTTTTGCGTTTCAATAGTAGTATGATCAACAAAGTTGTAAGTAACACTCCATCGTGAACCAAACCAGTAAGAAAAAAGAAAACTCGACTCACTAAGTACTAAACTACTCTCATTCGTTAACCCCCGAGCACCTTCAAGCGTTTGTTAGCCAACATTATTGCAGAGTTAACCCCTCTCCCGCCGGCACAGTCGGCACGAGTTGTAAATGAATAACGATACCAAATCGTGAGTTGTAAACTGTTTACGAATAGATAAAGGCAACATTGACCCCGACTGCGACGGTTAAATATTTGCAGTTTCACCGTTTATTTTGGGGTTAGCATGAGATTTTTTTTTAAAGGGACTGTCCTGGTAGTCGCCACGCGTCGCGAGCACAAATGTCAAATTCATTTTTGGGTTTTAGGGTTCCTTTCTGGGTTTTTCGGGTCGCCAACGCTGCACGCGATAGGTTAGACTGATGGACCAATGACCAAATGAACTTGACATTTCTGCTCACGCCTCTTGGCGACTACTATACTTGAGATTATTCTATCATTTTTTCTTGATTAGCATATCAGTTTCAAACTCGGAGTTTCTTTGAGGGATATGTTCCGAAATGAGATTGTACGGAAATAAATCTAGACACTAGTTCTTGCTAACATAGTCCAAATTTCGTAGATAGCCTTATATTAAATCAAGTTTGACACCCCTGAATAACCTTGTGCCCGAGAAGTCAAGACATTTCAACATTGTCTATCTAGTTGTAGAGTGATATCCTCCTAATATTATAAATGCGAAAGTTTGTGAGGATAGATGGATGTTTGTTAGTCTTTCACGCTTATTTAAACGGCTGTACTGATCTAGATGAAATTTGGCACTAAGATAGATTGTAGAGCGGAATAACACATAGGATACATTTTATTCTGGAAAAACGTACGGTTTCAGTGAGGTACTAACATCAAATTTGACGCCGTCCAAGTCGCGGGTGGAAGCTAGTAATTAATATTTATACAATAACTTTTAAAACAACAATCTTAGTTTAATATTTGCGTTGAATAATTAAAAAAAAAAAACAAAAAATATTAGGTACAGTAACTATAACTAAACATAATCATCATAACTAATTAAAACATAATCTTACCAATAATGTAAGTATATCAAAAGTATTTTCAACAAATTGAGACTCGGATTAGAATGCAAGCGTACTTACATAAAAATAACCCCTTCTGTCAAAGTCAAAATCAAAGCATTTATTTCAATTAGACCATTTACGGGCACTTTTAAATTGTCAAGAAGTAACAAAAAAAACTTAAAGCTACGTAAACGTAAAACTTGAAGCTAGTTGCTCGTTCCAAAGTGTAGGTCTCTATGGCTGTTTACAAACACATAAATCCAATTTTTGTTTATAGATTAATGGGAAAGTGAAAGCATCAACACAGGAAATAGCTAGCGCCGGACAAAGCAATCGGAAATGTTTTCCTGTTGACCGAAATGAAATGCTCAGTAAATCACATGTCTCTCTTCTATTTACGAATGTTAAATAAACGTTTCTGAATGTTTGACATGAAATTAGCAACAGTTCGGTTCATTCCAGCAATAACTCGTATATGAATTGGAAATGGCGACGTCTGTCCTTTCAATCGCTCTCTATACTGTGCGAGTGAAATGACATGATACACTCTTTTGTTTCGTTTTTATTCAGTTTCTTTAATAGTGCAACAAATGTACAATTTAGTATTCATTTTAACATAACCATCACGCCTGTATTCGCTGGAGGGTTATGCAGAGGTGTACCAATGTACACCCACAGTTCGAAGGAATATTTAGGTCCCATGTACTAGGGGGCGAGCCTATTGCCATTAACCGGGCACTAATCCTAACTGAGAATTTCATAGAAAAACCCAATAACACTTTTTGCTCGACCTGGGAATCGAACCCAAGACCTCTAGCGTAGCAGTCGCGCTTAGAACCACTAGGCTGCTGAGGCAGTTAAGTTATTCATTTCAAATGTCTCACAATAGATAACCTTTATTTAATTTCACGAGGATGCACGAAGTTTCACCTCAATACATTTAATACTTTGATGCAGACTTTAACCGCATGCTAGGCTGCAGTTTTCTCAAGCTATTGTCAATATTTTTTTTATATTTTACCTATCATGTATACAATATTTCTTCGTTAACCTAGTGCTAGTGCTACTACGCTAGAGGTCTTGGGTTCGATGCCCAGGTCGTGCAGTGTTATTGGGTTTTTTTATGAAATTCTCAGTAGCAGCTCGGAGTTAGGATTTGTGCTCGGTTAATGGCAGTAGGCTCGCCCATTAATACATGGGACCTAAACATACTGGCAAACTGTGGGTGTTCTTTAGTACACCTCTGCCTAACCCTTCGAGGAATACTGGCGTGATAGTATGTATGTATTACTAAATAGTGATTAAACTACAAAGTATGTACAATTATTAAAAAAAAAAAACATTTTTTTTTCTTAAATTTTAAATTTATTTGCGACGACGTGGTCACACTACTACCAATAGAGGTTAAAGGTTTTTGCACAGCACAAGTAATGGCTACCTTTATAACGAGCCTGCATGTTTTTATGGCCCAGCTGCAGTTTAGTTACATATGATCTCTGAAAATACTTTGGTTGGGATTTGTTCGCTATTTTCACGCACGTACTTTTGACACCTGCTCAATATACATAAATATACCATCACGCCTGTATTCCCCGAAGGGTTAGGCAGAGGTGTAACAATGTACACCCACAGTTCGCCGGTATGTTTAGGTCCCATGTAATAGGGGGCGACCCTATTGCCATTAACCGGGCACAAATCCCAACTCCTAGCTGCTACTGAGAATTTCATAGAAAAACCCAATAACACTTTTTGCTCGACCTGGGAACCGAAACACAGACCTCTAGCGTAGCAGTCGCGTTTAGTACCATTGGGCTACCGAGGCAGTTTAAATAATATTAAATATTATAATATAATATAATATTAATATATTTTATAAATAACCAACATATAACAACAGTACGCAACAAACATGTTAGTAGTTGGTCAATATTAATTTATCATTAAAAAAATACAGTCATATCTTTCTAATTTCCCATAACATTTAAAAATGTCACTAAAACATACATAGTGTTTCCTAAAATAATATCCGTTAACCGTCCGGCGCCATCTTGATAACAAGTTAAAATGGCCGCCAAGCCGCGTCGCATTGTAACAACAATGTATTGTCCATAATATTTAATGTTATTCTTTTTGGCAGACCTCCCTATTTCTAACATCATAGAGCCGAGCTAGAGTTTATAAGTGAAATGAAAACATTTCAAAGTAGAACTTTTTTCGAAGTAAAAAAATATTGAGAAGTCTTGTTTGTAAGTACTAAGACTTTTATAAAAGTAGTCTCCAAAAACGTTCAAGCCACTTCTTCGCTATTTTGCAACCATGCAAGAATGTTGCTGTAGTGGGGCAAATTATTGCACTCTCATACAATAAATATGGCAGAGAATGCCCACCTAAGGCATTAAGTCCGCCTTTGTATAAAGTTTAAATACATAAATGTAAATACAATACAATAAGCAATAGGCAGAAGGCTCGCCCCCTATTACATGGGACTTAAAAACATACCGGCGAACTGTGGGTGTAAGTACATTGGCACACCTCTGCCTAAACTTTCGGGATATGATCAAACATATTTCCTTTAAAGACTATAACAGCCCCGGAACTATCTGTAGGCCATACAAATATTTGTTTTTCGGGAATTGAACTTGTAATACGCAGCACAGCAGCCATTAGCTCGGCCACTTAAGGGCCTGTGCACATCACGTTATTTAAACGCGTCGTCGACGCGCGTTTTGATAACGCTCGTCGACAGCGCATTTTTCTTTCCACATTGCAGTTTGTTTTGGTCTAACTGGCATGCGTATCGCGTCTGTATCGCTACAAACGCGCGTCAACGGCGTGTTTAAAAAACGCGGTGTGCACAGGCTCTATCCTGGCCTTAACAAAACTCTTCAGGCAACAACCCAAGTGTTGATAATGGTATTTATTTAACGGTTATATCTGTCAATGAAGGTTCTCTAATTAATAATAAGTCAATAATAATTAATAATAATAATTAATTAATAAGTCAGTTATGAGATTATGGACGGCAACGATATAGACAAGATACCATCATCTATGGAGTCTGTATGAACTGCCATGTCATTGCTTAATAATATACTTAATATAGAGAGAGTACCTACTCGTAGGTGTAACTTGACGATCATTTTCGTTCATGTATAACCAAACTTAAACCTACTATAAAACTTGGACTCGTACTACGTCTATCAGGTATTTATGAAATGATAATGAATATTTGTTAATTTATTCTTGCTCAGATTTTTATATGTACTTAATTTAGAAATAATTGAACGTTGATAGCCTAAGCTGAGTGTAATGGACACATTGAAAAATAAATAATGACTAAAAATAAATGTGTACAATTTTTTATTCCTGTGTATCTCAAAAGTACTATTTTTTTAAATTTTTTTTAAATACTACTATTTTTATTAAAAAAATAAACGTTGGCAACCCTACGTATAACCTACTAACAAACTACCTACAACAACAGCTGTTGTAAAAGTAGATTTAATAACTTTTTTTTTATTATGATATAAATAATACATAACAAGTACAGCAACGTAATAGTAAGAAACTATCAAATGAAAAAACCTACAAACCATACAAAATGGTATATTAAAAATATTTGATATGTTTTCCATTTGTAATTTTTAAAATAATGGAATATGCGTTCCAATTGACATATCAAATAGTCGTGACCGACGTCGATTGCCAATAAAAATCGATCGAATCAATATTTTAGTTATTTTTTTTTTACTTTTGTGCAATTTATTTTATTTATACAGGGTTATTTGTAAAACAATGACAACCTCTCAGGACTATGTTACTAACATCATAATCAACAACTTTTGTTCTATGACATTTAAAAATTTATCATATTTTTTTTCATCAGATTTTCATACAAAAATAAAAACATTTAAATTTAACGCTCTAAATGTTACGAAGTCTATGCGAAGCAAACGAAAGCGATAGTAAAATAGCGAGGGGAGCGGGGTTAGGGCGGCGAGGGTGTTTGTATTTGACCTATTTACAATTTTACGGAAATCCTTCAGTCGGTCATGCGCTTCGATGCGCTTGCGTTGCTTGATTCTGTAAAAATTTATAGAACAAAAGTTGTTGTTTATGATGATAGTAATACAGTCCTGCGAGGTTGTCATTGTTTTACAAATAACCCTGTATAATTGCATTGAGTTCTTACTTTTTTTGTTTAAGTATCTAATTTTGTTTTACATTGATATTATAATTTGCACCTGGCATTTTATCTCTTCACCTCCTTTGGTTGACTGGTAGAGAAAAAAAATCATTAGTAAATTTTGTGTTTTTTTTTTTGTTTTCTTTAAAAAAACAATTCAGCATATTGATATTTCGATGGAATAAATATGCGACGCGTTGAGCGCTCAATCAAACAAACATTCGAAATTTTGAACACTCGATGTATTGTGTGTACGATATATTGAATGTTAGAATTATTAAACATTCGATGTTATGAACGTTCGAATATTTAGGCGTTCGATTTATTGTGGTCAATTAATTGATTATCGATTATTTGGCATTCGATTTGGCGTATACACCCCCTAGGAATAACACTTTCTCAATAAAGACCTAACGAAACAATTTTCATAGTGTGCCCATAGCTTTAGGTTGTTTAAGCTTTCATTAGCTTGTTTTTTGCTTTAGGGTTCCGCCTTTAAATTTATATAATATAGTTATCATTCATTAATTATACCAATTAAAATTATTATAGCACATTTAAGTGTGTAGTGTCGCCATAGCCCTGTGGTTGAAATGCCTGCCTATTGTACATGAGGTTGTAGGTTTGATTCTGGACTAGGAAGTGGTATTTGCCTAGCAGTGGGACAATAAAAGGCTGGCACTTCTTTGATTGTTTTTTTTACCTGCAGATACTTCTTTTGACATGAAATAGAGATGGTTAAATATCTGTCTATATGATTTCAAAACCTCGATTTTATCTTGATATTAAATTGACTGGTATTATTAAATTCAGACCACGAATGGCTGTGGTATGCAAGGGTTTAACCTAATAGTTAATCATGTTAACGGTAGATAATCATTGTCCGATTCACACATTATAATGTAACTCAGGGGTTCCCAAACTTTTTCACTTCGCGGCGCTCTTACGTTTAGTATTTTGTGCCTTAGCCAATCGAAATAAAGTACAATAAAAATATTTGAAGCTGAGTTTTTATATTTATATTGACACACAAGAGTACATTTATTATTCAAGAAAAATAAGAAATTCCCATTAATACAATAGCAACGTAATCACTGGTGATATGTGGGCTTGGTGATCTCCACACTATTTTATTACTAAGCCTTCGCTCTTCATCCGTCTGTCTGTCAGCGGGCTGTATCTAATGAACCTTAATAAGAGTATGGTTGAAATTTTCACAGAATGTGTATTTCTATTCACGCTATAACAACAAAAAATTAAAGGGACCCCAATACAAGAAACGTGTTTTTTTGTAGTACCTGTAAAATATTATACGGTGGTGCGGAACCTTTCGTATACGACTCCGACTTACCCGACTTTTCCGGTTTTTCATAGCACCCACGCTCTGATAAAATACTTAGACTAAGGCTTGCAGAGCCCCTTACTCTCTATGGCGCAACTCTCTCTCCCAACGAGGCACCGCGGCCCACACTTTGAGAGCCACTGATTTGGCTTATCGACCATAGCTTAGTAAATAGAGCCAGTGGAATATCAAACGTCATAGACGTGATGTGAACTCAATGTGTTGGAAGTGACATGGAATACTAATTGTCATTGAAATTGAAGCCTGATTAATTAATTGAGAGATGTATATATATCAAAAAACAGGCGGGAATATTTTGATGACTTTATCTATCAAGCGAGAATTAATAATCTAGTAGCTTCTGCTCGCAACTTCGTTCGCATAGTTTTTCTCTGGTTACTGCTCCGCTCCTGTGGGTCGTAGCGTGATGTTATATTACTTATACTATTTCTCATGAATCTGGCTAGTACAAAAATATTTTTTCCAATCTGACTGTTAGTTTCCGAGATTAGCGCGTGTTAACAAACAAGCAAAACAACTCTTCAGTTTTATTATATTAGTATTAATATCTATACAAAGTAATGAAATGTCTGATTGTAATCTCAAAATAACAGCTCTTTACTAAATACATACATATACAAGGCAAACACGCTTTACCAAAAAAAAAATTTTTTTTTATTTGTGATAAGGATTCAGTGATAGTTTGTGAGTTTTTTTTTTAGTGATGGGAAATCATCATGTGACCGCCCTGGGCGGAGCGGGTGGGAGTGTACTTATTAAACTAGATATTAATCAACAAAGCGGTTACCTGTAATAAAATAATTTAATCGTTATCGAGTGATCTTCGCCTTAAACACTTCAGTTAGCAAAATTGTATCGTCTTGAATCAATTTTCTTAATAAATTCGATAACTTTAGTAGCTAATCAAAAATCAATCAATTTGCTATTTTCATTTTACTTTTAAGTTGGAGAACAAAAGTTTAGTTACTTGAATAAACTTGGATTTTTGGTAAACAGTTCTTCAAAGTACAGATACAATAAAATTTGAACAAAAATATTGAATAATTTTAACTTGAAGTAAAAGAGCGAGCAACATTAAAAATAAGAAGTATCTATTTGTGAAGACTTAATTTATCTTTAACTTATAATATCCCGCGGTGTCACACGAGTTCAGTTACATCTTTGATTACTTCTCCACTTCCGGTGGTAACATCCTACTTCCTACTAATATTATAAATGAGAAAGTTTGTGAGGATGTATGGATGTTTGTTACTCTTCCACTCTTAAACGGCTGAACGAATCTAGATTAAATTTGCCACTGAGATAGATTATAGTCTGGAATAGCACATAGGTTGCTTTTTACCACATACCATCACGGCTGTATTTCCCGAAGGGTTAGGCTGAAGTGTACCAATGTATACCCACATTTTGCCGGTATATATAGGTCCAATGTAATCGGGGGCGAGCCTATTGCCATTAACCGGGCACAAATCCTAACTCTGAGCTGCTACTGAGAATTTCATAGAAAAACCCAATAACACTTTTTGCTCGACCTGGGAATCGAACCCAAGACCTCTAGAGTAGCAGTCGCGCTTAGGACCACTAGGCCAACGAGGAGTTGCTGGCAGCTGGATAAGCTAGTGATGTTCTATACATAAAATCCATTGACGAAAACCACATTAAAATTCGTTGCGTAGTTTAAAAGATCTAAGCGTACAGGTGGTGGAAAGCGATTTTGTTCTATTCTATGTAGAGCTGGAATGCTGACTGACTCATGCAAGTACTGTTTGGACCACCACAGATACCAACTCTTCTTTCCCGTTCTTCTGCATAAGAAATTGCCTTTTGGAAGAAACAGCTAGATTCAATTCTTTTTTCGTTCCATAACATTGAAACGTGTCTGGTATTTTTTTAATAAAACCCTCCCAGAAGAAATTCGAAAAAATAAGAAGAAAATTTCTAAAAATTGGAATTCGCATTCGAAGAACTGGAATTAGAATTTCGTGGGTGCGTTCACAAACATTTAAACTCCCATACACAGACAGCCAGAACCGGAACAACTATCAGCAGGCCATACAAATATTTGTTCCGTGCTGGAAACGAACCCGCGACCCGCAATAACCAACAAATTGCTCAGCGATTGCGCCAGCCGTATCGTCAGATTCTTTCCTAGAATCACATTCCCACATTAGATAAACTCACATCAAGACGACAGTTTCAAGTCGAGTGTCTACAAGACTGAGTGTGAGGGATATAAGTACCTACAACGCATTGTCCCGTGTTCATTCAAGTTGAAGAGATAATCTTAGAGCTTAGAACTGCAGCAGGTTGCACGGTAGAAAATGTTGGGTAAGCATGCATGGGAAGGTAAACAGAAGATGTTGATGTTTGTATATATTCAGTAATAGTACAGCAATTTGTGAAGGAGCTCGTCCGGGAAAGTCCTACCACCATACCTGTTTCTGACGCAAAACAGCGTTGCTGTGTATGGGTGCAGGTGTAATTACAGGCACATGAGACATTTCAACTTTGTCACTGGGATGGCAACGCATTTGTAAGGCCTGGTGTTGCAGATGTCCATAGGTAGCCGTGACCACTTATCATCCCGGCAGTCGGCTTGTTTTCCATCCAATGACATAAAAAAGAAAAAGAAATTGCAATCAGGTATTTTAGAGTGTTTGCACATTGAGCCTGATATATATTTATATTTTTTTTTTTTTTTGGTGGGTGGGAAATCATCAAATAACTTCTCCCGCCCTGGGCGGGGCGGGAGGGAGTGTCAGACTTTTGCTGACTAAAACCCACCCATGTTCCTACTTGTGCCCTTTGCGTTCCGGGGGCGCGGTACCTCTTGCGAACAACCCGCAGCCCCGGCAGGATATATTTATATATTGAGTCAAACTTTTATATTATCCAACGGGAACCGTACACTTTTTCGGGATCAATAGAACCACCATGAAAAGAACTATTCGAGACTATAATCTTTCAATCTATCAGGTGCACCTATCCCTACACGTGCACCTTGACGGATACAAAAAAATGTCACTGATGCTCGATAAACGTGGACGTACTGGGGCCAAGTCTCCCGCCCCGCCCAGGGCGGGAGAAGTTATTTGATGATTTCCCACCAACCAAAAAAAAAAAAAAAAAAAAAACTGGGGCCAAGTACTATAGAGTACTTAAAATAAAAAGGATTTACCTATAATCGATTCGAAAAAAGAAGATCTATCTCTGTGCCAAATTTCATCCAGGTCATCCATCCATCCAGACATTCGCATGCCTGCAAGTTCATCGGCCAAGAATTACTATTATAATTATGCTAATAGTCACTAGAAGTGCTTTCCAACAACACATGCAAGTATGCATGATTGTGCATAATTTTCTTGAGAATTGTTGACGTCAGATTTCAGAATCTGCTTTTACATGTATATCAGACGGTATTTCAGCAAGCCAGCATCACATATATGCTTATGTATAGGTATATTATATACATACCATCACGCCTGTATTCCTTGAAGAGTTAGGCAGAGGTGTAACAATGTACACTCACAGTTCGCCGGTATGTTTAGGTCCCATGTAATAGGGGGCGAGCCTATTGCCATTAACCGGGCACAAATCCTAACTCCGAGCTGCTACTGAGAATTTCATATAAAAACCCAATAACACTTTTTGCTCGACCTGGAAGACCTCTAGGGTAGCAGTTGCGCTTAGGACCACTAGGCTACCGAGGCAGTTGCATAGGTATATTCTAAACATAAAATATAGATATGATATACTTAAAAGCTGGCTTTGAAAAACATCTGCTGTTCCATACATTTTGAACCAATTGTAATGCATTTTTGTAGAAAACTGATTTTTGAAGTGATAATTTTTTGAGCAATTATTGGTAGGAACAAAACTTATGGCTAACTATAGGTAGCACAATATATTGGCTAAAACCACAAGATTAGACATTCGTAAGTCTCTGGCTTAATTTAAGAAAACTTCTAAAGATTTATTATAAATTACTATTATTATTATTTCTCTTACTAATCTCATTTTATTATTGGTCTTAGTTTATAACGTTTCCATATTTTAATTTTATTTTTTTATTTAGTTGTTAAGTTTCTTGAGCAAGCTGCGGTCTCCTATAAGTGAAGCAGTACACTAACATAATACTTTTGTTAATTATTATTTTTATGTCATGATTTGTGTGTATTTTTTGTTGGAGATCCTAAATAAATAAATAAATTACAATCTTGCTTGACGTCCGAATGCAATAACTTGTGTTTGTCACAGTAATAGCTTCAATTGTTTTCTATATCGTAAATTGCTTTAACTTACTCTGAATTAACAACCAGAATCGAACTGGCAATACATAACGCTCAGTTAACGCAAATGTACATAGTACAGCACGTCAACATACAACAAACCAATCAGAACCTCCGATTACAAAAAATAATCACCAATCACACAGGAACTAACCAAACATTGGACATAATAAACACAAGACTTAGGTACTAATAAATCGCCAACATAATCAGCCAATACCAACAATGTTGGCTGTATTATGTCAGACAGATTATTGGCCATATTCCCTGGTGATCACACTATAAGCGCTATTCGTCTGCAAAGCAAACAAAATGGTACAACGTGATGCTCTAACAAATTACTTGTAAGGATGTAGAATTCGATTTGGGTACTGAATACGGCATTTGAACAAACAAAAGAACAATGAAGTGCGTAGTACCCGCTTGACCTATCATAGATCATTGACAATGGCTTATCCGATATTGCGTAATTTCCTTTTATTATGTTTACTAAAAGATTACGAATAAATAAAGCAATTTATATCTATTAATTTATGTTCTAATTGCGTACAAACTTACATACAACACATTAATGTTAGTATGGTTCAAAAAATCTGTGACAAAAACGTGTAAGTTATGAATCAGACAACACAGTTGGCGAAGTGGCTAAGCGTTAGGCTGCTGCGCTGTCGTGGGTTCAATTCCCGCGGGAAAGAAATATTTGTATGGCCTACAGATAGACGTTCCAAGTCTGGCTGTTTGTGTATGTGAGTTTATATGTTTGTAAGAGCACCCACAATGGAGGAGAAATTTCTAGTGAGCAAAATTCATTTAAAATATAACTTTTTCGCTTTGTGAATCTACGTTAGGGACGCAAAAATGTTTCTATGGCCAATAATTTCTACAAACTTAAATACCACATCCAGTCAATAAGTTTTTAAATCTTCGCCATTAGTCATAAATTGAATGAAGAACTATTCAGCTGTCAGCGTGGAACAACGTTGTTTCCGCGTGTTTTTAGAATGTACTCGTATGAATAGAACTTGCTATCAAAAGTAGGTATACCTATTGTATGCGTCTATTCTACTATCGAATTACTGCTGGTCAAGTCTTCTCCATACTTAACCATTTTTCCTTACCTTATTTTACCTTACTACATTTTGTAGGGGCAATCATATAGATTTTTTTTTTTTTAAGTAACGTTCAAAAGTGTATTTCAATAATTTCACTTCCCGCCTCTAATTTATCTTTATTTTTTATGATTTGTTCTTACAGCGGCAATAGAGATACATTGTGAAATTTTCAACTCTATACCTATTACGGATCATGAGATACAGACCGCTCATAGACAGACGGACACCGAAGGCTTAGTTATAGGGTTCCATTGGCACCCTTCAGCTACGGAACCCTGAAAAATGTTTTCAGTAAAAGTCTGGCACATCTCTGTAAATCTGTATAAATGGTTGTTCATTCAGTTTATCCCACCCTTGGGAGCATGCTCGCCCCTAATATAGTACCTCTTTAAAAATATGTAACGGTCTCCTAGTAATGTAGCTCGCCCCCTATTACATGGGACCTAAACATACCGGCGAGCTATGGGTGTAGAATTGTACACCTCTGCCTAACCCCTCGGGGAATATAGGCGTGATGGTATGTTATGTTATGAAATAAAACGCATTTGATAACATATTGCAAAATCGTTTATAATCAAACTTTATTATTTAATAAACAGTTTATTTTCTTCGAAAAAGCCAAAACGTTTCAAGTTAGGGATGTTATAACAGTGTTGGTCTAAGGAATCAAAGTCAGGTATCGTTAACAACAAATTGAAGATTATTCATACAAATGTATGTTAGCCTTTCGATAAATTTTATCCCAAAACTCAATTTCTTCATCGAGATCTTGCTTCGCCGTCATCGTGTCGGTGTATTCTACATATTGCTTCTTGTCCTTGGTGTATAGATTCCAAGCAGCGCCAGGTTTGCTAAAATATTGATGAAGAGTTTAAAAACGATAAGAATATTATCACCTTGCACATTAATAGAACATTTAGTGATCGCCGAACAGAGCTTAAAGAGAAGTGATGGGATAGACAGAGGAGGTTCTTGGGACTTACATGTATTATTCCGATCTGTCACCTTGCATTGTCTCCTCGTTGGTTACAGGGGGACAGAACTAACTTTTTTTCGATCTGTCCCCCCCATAAGAGGACAAAGCAGGGTGATAGATCGCAATAACTGATTTAAACTCTTCACGAAATGCTTTTGCCAAGTCAACGATTTACAAATCCCTTTTTCGGAATCTATGACTAATTGGATTCCACACGCCTTTAACGCATATGATTGTCTGTGATGTTGTTAGTTTTTGGTTTGGTTCAGGATTACCCCCCTCCCCCCTAAGTCACAAGCCGCTTCCTCTCTCAGAGATAAGTCCTGTATCCTACTAATGGGAATGTGATATGCTAATTATTCTTATTCTGTATGCTGGTTTGAATACAATCTATTATACATACCCAAATTCAGCGAAGTTTAGAATACTGTCCACGTATTGCTTGATCATTACAGACGTTTTACTATTGGGGACAACAGTCAAATTCATTGATTTAGGTTCGAACAAGTAAAAGATTTCGTCACCATGAGCTACTCCTTCTATGCCATACTTGAGGCCTAACTGACCGTATAGGTTCCTATCGGAAATGCTGCTCAATTTTACCATATACGTATCAGTGAATTCAGATATAGCGTCGGCATATTTTACTACATCATACACCATGTTCGACTGACTGTTGCATTTGACGAATTGAGCAATATTTTTAACACTGATATCTTCATTTTTGAAATAGTGATCCTTGATACTTTGAGCTAGTTCATTAGCTAAGGCAGTATCTACTTTCCACAATATTTTGTTAGGAACTAGCAGTTCCAATCTTTCTGAATAGTCATTTATTAAGTAGTCTACGTATTCTTTAAGCACAATAAGAGCTTCTTGACTCGTGTATACTACCATGACAGGGTAATTTTGCTGAAATCCGTCTTTTAAAGATGTCATTGGATCGTCTGTTATCATCCTCTCTTGTCCATAGTCTTGTTCGACAACCGGCACGAATGTGGACATTTTTTTTAATAACACATTTCTAGGATCTTTTACAGCTAATGCATAACTCGAATTTACCAGTTGTTCAAATGGGAGGCTTTGAAGGAAATTTAGCAGCTCATTTTCGTCTTTAGTGTCAAGACCATGCCGACTGCCGAGTTGGTATGACATTTCCTTAACTCGGTATGGATATATAGCATCACAAGAAGGTGCACCACTTTGCATAACAGCCCTGTGGAATAACCCACTAGACAAAGGCGAAACCATATGATGGTGAAGTGAAGCTGAGCCGGAACTAATTCCGACCAGGGTGACACTATCGGGATTACCACCAAAGTGATGAATATTTTTATTCACCCATTTCAACACAACAAGCTGGTCTTTCAAACCAGCATTCCCGGGTGCAGATTCTCCGAGCTGAAGGAATCCAAATACGCCTATCCTATAGTTGAATGTCACTACTACAGATTTCTCGACCAGAAAATCGGGTCCATATACGTCACTATCATCTGGATTAAAAAAGTATGCAAACCCGGAGAAAAAGACCACTACTGGAAAGTTTCCTGTTAAATTAGAAGAATACACGTTAACAGATAAGCAGTCTTCACTACCATAATTTAAAATTTTGGACAAGGGATTGTATTGCGGACACATAAGGCCCAATTCAGTAGCGTCTCTCGTTCCTTCCCATTTCTCTATCTCTTCAGGGGCCTGTAAAGGAACAATTTGAACATCAAAATATTTATTTTGCAAAAGTTGCACTGGTGTATGATGTAAAATTAAAATCAACAGATTATTGTTATTTTTACTATTGTTATTATTAATTAGAAAGTATGTGTTATTTACCTTGAACCTCAGCGAGCCAACGGGTGGCTTGGCATAAGGGATACCTTCAAAACTGAAGTACGGATGGCCCGTGTATGTTTCCTGCAGTTTGCCACGCAGCCGACCATGCTCAATTTCTACTAAAGGGTCATCACACAAAACTGTTTGTATCGTGCTGTAAAAAGCTTTAAATTTTAGGTTTCCATTTTGACTAAATAATCTTAAAAGAGTAGTACTTATTTTTTATTTTGATATGGTATAAAAAAAATAAAATAAAGTTATTGTTTACGGAAGAATTTATTTTATGGGTACTCGCCGTCGCCGGCGGTCGACAGTGGCGCGCTTAGGGGGTATGATCTGAACGAATAGTATCTGAATGTTTCTGTAACGAACTAGCAACTGACAATACAATATAATTCAGATAATTGTGTAGATGACACCACTAATCAATTGACGTACTTTTCACCCGCCCGGTTAATGGCAATAGGGTCGCCCCTTATTACATGGGACCTAAATATACCGGCGAACTGTGGGTGTACATTGTTACACCTCTGCCTAACCCTTCGGGGAATACAGGCGTAATGGTATGATGGTATTTTTCATAAACTGTCAAGACGCGATTCCCCCTTAGATTTAATGCGACAATACAAAACTATGACGTCACTTTTTTGACATCTCAATTCACTATTTATTGTTTTCAAAGCAACTAAATATCGAAATTTATAGTTATTTAAAAATTCATCGGGTTTTTTTAGTGGTAAAATAAATTGTTTTTTTTTTGTTTGTGTGTCAGTATTATTGTATAATGGTATCATCTACCCAATTACCGTTTTTATAGGACAATGATCATAGGAGAAAGGTTATATTGCAGATGTATGCTCCCGTGGAGGGAGCACCTTTAGGTGTAAAGAAAAGTAAAAATAAGTTAAAACTTACCAAATAGCAGCGACGCAGAATGTTAATATAATATTCATTTTTGTCCACTTTTAGTACCAGTTCTAGTGTTCTATGAGAAGGGTAACGTCTTTTATACTGAAAAGTGACTCAATTGTGTCCATAACCGAATATTTGTACATCTGCAAATAACTGAAAAATAACTATATTTACTTTTCAGTTTCAATAAGTAGCAAATATAATATAAAAGGTGGTGATATAATTATTTACTTAACTGAGTGCAATATTTGGGTATTTTTAGGTACTACTAAAAGTCGATGAGCAAACAGTGTCTTATAAACACAATATAATAAGAATTTTTAAATTTTCGGAATGATTATGTACGGGAAAAGCGCAAGATCTGCCATTTTATGTTCAGTCTGTATGTACATTTAACCTAATAAATTGTATGTACATGGATGCTTTGTTGTTTTTTTTTTAATAAGGATCTCTTGTTTTCTGTACAAATAATATTTACATCTTTATGGAAATAAGTACATATGATAGATTTTTTATGCCATTGGATGGCAAAGAACCCCACGGCTCACCTGATGTTAAGTGGTCACCACTACCTATAGACATGTGCAATACCAGAGGCTTTGCAAATGCGTTGCCATCTCAGAGACAAAGTTAATATGTCACATGTGCCTGTAATTACACCGGCACCCACACCCTTCAAACCGGAGAAATTCCTAGTGTGAGGCAACTTTTCTTTTTAAAGGAAAAAGTAAATACAAAAAGAAACCATTTAAATGACCATGACCATTTAATGACCATTCAATTTTTAACCATTTACCAACTGCCTCGGTAGCCTAGTGGTCCTAAGCGCGACTGCTACGCTAGAGGTCTTGGGTTCGATTCCCAGGTCGAGCAAAAAGTGTTATAGGGTTTTTCTATGAAATTCTCAGTAGCAGCTCGGAGTTAGGATTTGTGCCCGGTTAATAGCAATAGGCTCGCCGCTTATTACATGGGACCTAAATATACCGGCGAACTGTGGGTGTACATTGTTACACCTCTGCCTAACCCTTCGGGGAATACAGGCGTGATGGTATATTTATGTTTCTCTGTCTAAAAATTCAGTTTTTGATACTGCGCAATGCAATAAATGCAAGACTGTAGTCAAAATTATGGTTAGACCACGGTATCAGAACGTATTTTACTTCACTTATAGGACTCCAACTATAAGATTCAAAAACACGAACGTTTCATAATTTTATAAAATTACTTCATTGGGATGTCACTGACTTGAAGGTGGCCAAACAAGTGCCTTCAAATAGAAAAGTCATGTTACAACCGTGCTTCAGTGTGCGTATCATCTTTATGCTGATGACTTGCAGCTCTACAGTCAGGCTGGTGTCGACAACTTATCCGATGCGATTGAGGAGCTAAACCGGAATTTAGCAGTAGTGAAGGATTGGTCTGATCGTTTCGGGGTAGCGGTTAACCCAACCAAGTGTCAGGCAATCATTATAGGGAGTACTCACAGCCTGCGCAAGCTTGATGGTTTAGCGGTGCCGTCGCTTACCTTTGATGGCACAGTCATTCCGTTTAGCTCTGACGTCAAGGATCTGGGTTTGTACGTTGACTCTTGCTTGGACTGGCGTAAGCAGGTCGCGATTGTGAGCAAAACAGTCACGGGGACGTTGCGGTCGCTTTACCGATTTAAAAATATTCTCCCGTCACACATAAAGGCAATGCTGGTTCAGTCCCTTATCCTCCCCATAATTGATTATGGCGATGTGTGTTACTATGACCTGAATGCAGATCTTCTCAATAAACTTGACCGACTTCTTAATAACTGCATTCGATTCGTATTTAATCTCCGTAAATATGACCATGTGTCCGCACATCGGTCTCTCTTAAAATGGTTGCCCATCAGACAGCGCAGGGCGTTAAGGGCCTTGACTACTTTGTTCTCTCTTCTAGACAAACCTAGTTCTCCTTCCTATCTGACTTCTCACTTCCAATACTTGTGCTCTGCGCACAGTAAGCATCTTCGCTCCTCCAATAATCGTCTTCTACGATGTCCTTTTCACCGCACTGGTTTTCTTAAATCTTCTTTTCTTGTCCAGGCGGTTTTCCTTTGGAATGCGCTTCCTCAGAATATCAGGATGGCTACCAGTCGTTACATATTCAAAGTAAAAGCTCGTGAACACTTGCTTATGAAGTTGGCAGACTCGTCTCACAATTAGTTTCTTATATTTCTTCACCTATGTATTTTTTTTTTTGGCTTTCTCTACTCTGTATATTTTGTTTGTATGTATGTATATATGTATCTATTATATTTTATTCCTGGAAACTTTCTGTTTCTTGCACCTACTATGTTTTGTCTCTGCATCACCCTAAGGTTGACTGGTAGAAAATGCCAAAGGCATTAAGTCCGCCTTTGTACAATGTATTATTTACATTATGTGCAAAAAGTTTTAATAAATAAAAAATAAATAAAAGTGTTTCTTTACTACATTCGAATTTCAAAAACACAAATTAGAAATTTTAAGTAACCCCCGACAGAAGAATAATAATCCCTACCGTAGCCCACAAAAGAGCTGGTAACTTTGAAACCACTGAACCGATTTCCATCAAACAACTAAGAACACTTCCGACTAATTCACCCATCACACACAAAAAACAAAATCAAAATCGGTTCATGCGTTCGGGAGCTACGATGCCACAGACAGACACACACACATCAGACACACACACACAGACACGTCAAACTTATAACAGCCCGCCGTTTTAGAGTCGGGGGTTAAAAAGAAATTCGACTGAGTGTTTAGAAGAAAACTATTTCAGTTAGGTTACTGCGGTGTACAACCTTCACTGTACCTTTTTTTATGGATGGGAAATCATAAAATGTCTTCCCCCGCCCTGGGTGGGCGGGAGGGAGAGTCAGGCTTGTGCTGACTAAAACCCATCCATGTTCCTTCTTGTGCCTTTTGCATTCCGGGGGGCGCGGTATCTCTTACGAACAACCCGCAGCCCCGGCAGGCATCGGCCCTGAGTGGCCCCTTTCAAGATTGCTGAGATCTCTTTGAGGCGCGCGTGGAACATGAACGCGCCGTCGACACGGCCTGTCGTTGTGCAACGTGCGGACGATGAGCTACCCATTGCTCACCGTCCACAGGTCCGCGTCTACGGTGGCCGGGAGTCGTCTCGCGGCTCCCGACGCTCGGAGCGTCTACCGCGGTGGGTCGGACGGAAGACTCTCAGCCTCAATCGTCCCGCCACCTCCTTCTCTTGCATTACTGCCTCGCAGAAGGAGGCGACTGCCTCCCATTCCCCCTCGGTCCGGACCATGGCTTGCACCAGGGCCGGACGCGAGAGTTCGCCGCCACCAAAGACCGCCATGAGGACCCGGCGATACCCCGCCCAAGCGGGGAACCTTCACGGTACCTATGGATGCAAATAACAGTAAATGAGTCAGGGAGTAAAAAAAAAAATAGTTTTTTTGACACAATTTGAGAAAATTTACTTTTACAGTGACATTATTGGGATAATAGGAGGCATGTTTGTACATGTGGCTGCAGACATCTGGTAAACTAACAAAGACCCATAGATAATTGACCGGAAGGTCTCGGCATTATAGGCAAAGATAAAATTTTAAAGTAAAGACACTGAAGTAAAACTTTAATCGTGTCACTTTACTTGTCAATTAAGGAAGAGAGAAATAATATGAGCTCGAGCACTGCTCTCTCTTGCTCCTACAGGAATATACGAAACGTAACTTTCTCTCTTTCTATCTTCACTCATTTATATCTCCCTCTCAACTTCCGTTCACCCGATCACACTAATTTCTGTAACGCTTTTGTTTCGCATTCACAAACTTACTTCCCAAGTCAAGCGTGCGTAAAGAAGTTTTACTTTAAAAATAATTTTTAAGCTGTTAGGTACATAAAAACTAAGTAAAAAATAAATGTCTCTTTTAAAGAATTTCACGTACACTACAACAAAACCCAGAACAACTAATTATAGATTATACAAATATTTGTTCCATGCGGGAATCGAACCGCTCACCCACAGCGTAAACCGCACTATCCATAACGTGGTCATGGTGTATCATTATATACAAGGTGTTATTTGGAGTTTTTCTATGAAATTCTCAGTAGCAGCTCGGAGTTAGGATTTGTGCCCGGTTAATGGCAATAGGCTCGCCCCCTATTACATGTGACCTAAGCATACCGGCGAACTGTGGGTGTACATTGGTACACCTCTGCCTAACCGTTCGGGGAATACAGGCGTGATTGTATGTGTGTGTGTACTTTAAGCAAGGGACATACTTAAAGGGAGTGTAGTGCTTATGAAAATAAACCACTTGCACTATGAAATCAATCTAAAATTGCAAAAATAAATCAGCTATTCCTTACATGTTGTCGAGTTGTGCGAAGATAAATGTATAGAGCAGTTGATTATTTTTCCGATTTTACTGTTCGTGCTATAGTAACAGTTGTTCATTTTCATAAGTGCTGCACTTCCTTAAAGAAAGTCCCTCGTTTACCCTAACACCCTATATATCATATAATTATTATTAAAAAAAAACAAATATCATTTTTATTTGCTAAAAGGCATGTAATTATTAAAGGGGTATTAGAAAAATATAGTGTGTGCAAATTTCAACTCCACCAATTACAGTTCATGGCTTAGTAATAGGGTTCCGTTAGCACCCTTCGCGTACGGGACACTAAAAAGTAACAATATAAACCACTCTAAGCTTGCCAATATAAAAAAACCTATTATATCCGGCTGATTGAAAGTAAGCACAAACTAAAGAAAGCGGTCAACAGCAAACAGGCTTTCAATCGGAAATCATATTCAACTGAAATCTATTGAAAAACGTATTTCCCCTTACCTTGCTTTATATCATGTAAATCCATTTCTATACTGATCTATAGATATAGATGGTACGGACTACTAGCTTTACCCCGCGGTTTTTCTTAAATACGTCTTTGGTTTCTGCTACGCTCCCGTGTGTCGGTAGCGTGAGGTTATATAGCTTATAGCATTTCTCATTCATTCATTTTTATATGTGTTTTATCAACTGCCGCGTTGGTCTCGTGGTCGCAAGCGCGCCTGATGAGCATGGGGTCCAGTGTTCGATTCCCAAGTCGAGCAAACTGGTATTGGGTTTTTCCATTAGGAATTTCTCATGAGCAGCCCGGAGTTAGGAAGTTGATGGCTCTGTAGTTACTTCTTTCGGAGTTAGGACTTGTGCCCGGTTAATGGCAATAGGCTCGCCCCTTGTTACATGGGACCTAAAACATACCGGCGAACTGTGGGTGTACATTGGTACACCTCTGCCTAACCCTTCGGAGAATACAGGCGTGATGGTATATTGGTGTTCCCCATGAATGTGGCTTTCTTAAAAAAAAAAAAAAATTTTATATGTCTCTTGGTGATTCCAGAGATTAAGGCGTTTAAACAAACCAACAAAAATTCTTCAGCTTTATTATATGAGTATAGATAATGTATTGAGCCGTGGGTGTGCAGGTTATTACGCCTGCTTGATTCTAAGATAAAGGCCTTACACAGACGATTGACTTTTTGTGCGATCGACGCCTCAACACACGAAGTCTATACAGATACAAATTACAGTGGATACAAATTATCCTGTTTTAAGCTTAATTAATATCTTTATGTACCAAATAGCAGCTAATTCCGTTCAATCGTGTAAGCGTGAAAGAGTAACCAACATCCATCCATCCTCACAAACTCACATTTATAATATTAGTAGGGTGTATATATTCTCTAGACCGGGTCCGGACACGGCGGCTAATCTTTATTCAGACTAGCCAAGTACGCAGGAGATATTATAGTGCACAAGTGAGTGCGCAAACACAGGTCCAGTTCCTCTTCCCTAACTCTCGTAGTCCGATGGGACGGCAATCCGACACAACTGGGGAGAGATCAGGCGCAAGACCAGTAGGATCTGCGCCTGATGTCTTCCCGGTTGTGTGCTTTCCAAGGATAATACAGAGAGTAGGAGTACGAAGTAGGATAGCAGTAGGGGAATTATTTTTGTATTCTCTTTGAAAATCAAATAACTGCATTGCAAAATATCTGTAAGGACACACATGGAGTGCTACGACAAATGCAGGTAGTTCGACTTGATGGCACCAAAAGTCTGTCTTCTGCGTAAAGCCCAAAGAGACGCTACAGAAATAGATAGGAACGATGAAGGCTACGCGGCTACGAGCTACGCTTTGACACCGCTACGCCAAAGTCTACGCTTCTATGGTTCTATTGAAAATACAAGTTTTTGTATTTCTTATACCTTGGAATTACAGTGGGTCGGTACTTTCTATGCGTTTACAAAGTAGAAGAAGTCAAAGAAAAATATCGTAAATCTGGTTCGTTTTATTCTTTTATGGTTTTATATTGTAACTAGCTTTTGCCGGCGATTTCGCCTGAATTTTGTAATGGATCCCAAATTTATTTACTGTTAAATTTAAATTATAGCACTCACTGGTACCGTAACTTTCTATTACTGTAAAGAAATCAGAAGCGGACCAGTAGTTGCTGAAATTAGTGCATCCAAAAAAATTTTCAAACTCTCTTTTCAGTTTTATAGGGAGTAACTTAGTCTGCTTATAAAGAAAAAGTATTAACTTCACATTCACGCTAAATAACCTACTCAAGCATAATATTGATACTGCTCTGCGCTAACACTTCTACACTAATATTATAAATAGGCAAGATTTTTTGTTTGTAACGAATAGGCTCCGAAACTACTGGAGCGATTTAAATGATTTTTCCACCAATAGATAGCTTCATTATTCCTGCGTAACATAGGCTATATAACATCACGCTACAATCCACGGAAGCGGAGCAGTAACGAAAGACGTAACTTGACACGGTAAAATAAGCCACGTGGACGAAGCGCAGACAGGTCGCTAGTACAGCATATTAATGTCATTGTGGTGATTCTTGGCATAAGCCTCCCCTTACAACCATCAGTAGACTTTATATTGACAAATCTTACTTGACGTTGAAAAACTGCTATTCGTACATAACCTTTTCCCAACAGACCAGTCAAAAGGAATTCAATAAAAATCTAGTTTGAAGTTTTCGATCCAGACATCTGTTCTGTATGCATATAAAGCAATTTTCAATTTGCGATACGGTTCGTCCCGGTTGCCCGGTTAGCGGCTGGGGCAAATGGTGCAATTGGTGCGATTGGTTCACCATGGACGCTCCGGTGCCTCTGTGGGTACTTGCCGGAAAATTGACTTACCATCATCGGCTAGTCTGCGATTTAAAAATGTAAGTTAAATGGTTGTATTCTAATAATTTGATGGTACGGAGCACGAAAAGTTAAGAGTTATAAATTAGGGGGGCAATTCTAAAAACGTTTAGGAATTATCGCATTCTAAAATCAGTCTCAATTTGTCAATTTTATTTCGACGATCGATTGTCGCTATTAATTTTAAAAGTTTTCAATTATTGGAATATCCAAAATATTATATAAGTTGAGATATTTATGACACATTGAGACTGAGATTAGTACTTATGCCATTTTTTTAATATACACGAATTATCGTTTGTTGATTACTTGAATAAGACTTTTATTAGGTAGGTATTGATTGAATCTGCTAGACATGTGCCATTTTTTTTTTTTTAGGGATGGGAAATCATCAGGTGACTTCCCCCGCCCTGGACGGGGCGGGAGGGAGTGTCAGACTTTTACTGACTAAAACCCATCCATATTCCTTCTTGTGGAAGAAAAACCCAATAACACTTTTTACTCGACCTGGGAATCGAACCCAGGACCCCATGCTCATCAGTCGCGCTTGCGACCACGAGACCAACGGGGCAGGTAGAAGAATGTACTAGCATAAAGGAGACAGATTAAAAAATTAACTGTCAATTGTTACAAGAGCTATTTTTAAAAGATATAAAATACTGATGTATTTTGTAAACGAAACTTCCAATGGATACGTGTACATCAGTACACGTATCCATTGGAAGTTTCGTTTACCGCGAGCACGAGCGATCACCCACGCAACGCGAAATAGAGAGCAATGCGTGCGCTTGATTGCTTTTTAACGGATACAAGCAATTTGTGTTCTATTTACAATCAATATTGACGGACGGGTACATACTCGCCGCATGGAATCGACAATGAACTTGTTTTGCTGGATTTTTTATTCATTGAATCTTTTTCAATAATATTCAGTTTAAACTATTGATGACATAAAAAATGCAAATTTGATCCAATTCAAATGCAAACTAAACACATACCATCACACCTGTATTCCTAGAAGGGTTAGGCAGAGGTGTACCAATGTACACCCACAGTTACCCGGTATGTTTAGGTTCCATGTAATAGGGGGCGAGCCTATTGCCATAAACTAAATAAATTTAATTATTTTTAAATAACGCTATGTCCACGTGAGCGGAGTGATTACCAAAGACGTAACTTAACGCGGGTTAAAAACACCACGCGAATGATGTCGGGGCCAGAAGCTAGTAATGTTTTTATTCAAAAACTTAAATAATAAAAATTAAAACATAAAATTTTTCATTTAATTTCTAATATTGTTAAATTTTTAGTGTAAAGAGTAGATTTTCTGTTACTATAAAATATCTGTTAGCGTATCATCACGCCTGTATTCCCCGGGGGGTTAGGCAGAGGTGTACCAATGTACACCCACAGGTCGCCGGTACGTTTTTAGGTCCCATGTAATAGGGGGCAAGCCTATTGCCATTAACCGGGCACAAATCCTAACTCCGAGCTGCTACTGAGAATTTCATAGAAAAACCCAATAACTCTTATATCTGTAAGATCTGTTGTAATTATGTTTTATCACCAAAATCGCATTTTGACTTTGACATGATAAATGTGCGCATATTCAAAATGTTCATTTTCGTATAAGGCAACTGCTTACTACAAAATAAGTACGTATACAAATAAGTATTTATATTAAACCCAATGGTCGTAAAGCTTAACAACACTCCCAATACAAAGCAAAATATCTTGTTTACCAGTAAAAATATTTCCTATTCAATTTACTGCATTGACGCGGCGGACTACAATTTTCTTGCTCGATTTTTATAAGCATACTTCCCCTCTACTATTTGTAATAGCTGGTTTATTTTTATTGAATACTAACTTCTGCCCGCGATTTCGTCCGCGTCAAAATTGATATAGTATCCCACGGGAACTGTACAGTTTTCTGAAATAAAAAGTAGCTGTTCTATCTATCTCTGTACCAAATGTCATCGGGATCCATCCAGCCGGTCTAGCCTGATGGAGTAACAAACATCCATCCATCCAAACTTTTGCATTTATACCTAAGTAGTAAAAATCCAGCTCTTCAATTCTTGGGTTTGTGTTTATCGTGAGGCTGTGGGATCTTTCATTTTAAGCCCGGAATAGTGTGGCACTGGAACAATGCGGGTGTCAGACTACAAACGGACTGTTATCTTTCTTCATACAGTTCGCAGGTGACGTTTGTCGTCCTGAAGTGGTGCGTGTGCGGGCCGCGAGACGACTCCCGGCCACCGTAGATACGGGCCTGTGGACGGTGAGCAATGGGTAGCTCACCGTCCTTACGTTTAATTAACGACAGGCCGTGTCGACGGCGCGTTCGTGTTCCACGCGCGCCTCAAAGAAATGTCAGCATAGAGAAGGGGCCACTGAGGGCCAATGCCTGCCGGGGCTGCGGGTTGTTCGCAAGAGATACCGCGCCCCCGGAACGCAAAGGGCACAAGAAGGAACATGGGTGGGTTTTAGTCAGTGAAAGTCTGACACTCCCTCCCGCCCCGCCCAGGGCGGTTGAAGTTATGCCACCACCCAAAAAAAAAAAACCGGTGTCGCACGGCTCTTTTGACGTGTCATCTGTATGAAAAAATGCAACAGTCGTAATTGCACTTCTGTATGGTGCAGTTGGTTTTTTTATTAGTTACTAGCTGTTGCCCGCGAATTCGTTCGCGTTCACTATTTCATTGGTTTCAATTTTGTTTGCGCAATAATATATTTTTATTAACTTAAATTTAAAAAAAAGTTGATATACTTTTTTTTTAATCTAAGTTAATAAAAATATTAAATAAAAATAGCCTAAGTTATTTCTTATAACATCAACGGAACTATCTGCGAAAGTTCCGTCAAAATCGGTCCAGCCGTTTCGGAGATAAGTCGGAACAAACAGACAGACAGGCAAAAATTTTAAAAATTGTTATTTTATGTTAGTACCTTATATATTATTCTGTCGTATGCATTTAGTGAAAAGCTTGTAATTTGAAATTACAAACAGACCCTTTAATTTTATTTATTTGTACAGATAATATAAACTCTTAGAGGTATAGAAACAAGAACTGAATAAGAATATAAAAATATAATAATCCAAAAAGCAAAAAGGGGGGATTGGGATTTTCTATGAAATTCTCAGTAGCAGCTCGGAGTTAGTATTTGTGCCCGGTTAATGGCAATAGGCTCGCCCCCTATTACACGGGACCTAAACATACCGGCGAACTGTGGGTGTACATTGGTACACCTCTGCCTAACCCTCCGGGGAATACAGGCGTGATGGTATGTGTGTGTAAATATAATAATAAATAATAAAAATATAAAAGTTCTTTAATAGGGAAGGTAAAAATTCCAATTCTATACTAAATTAAAGTCATAACAAAACAACACTTGGAAATATGCATAACATAAAATAAAACCAAGCTATTGTCACTATAGTAGATAGGTACATATTAAACACGAGTTCACTGCCATCGAAGCTCCGGGTACCCAATTACTAGGGAAGAAAATTTTAATATCTACATAGCGGTCACACGGACTCTATCATTATTACATTAGCCGTGGAAATTATCAGCTGTTGCTAAGGCTGTTGTTAAGACAAAGAATATACTCCGTCCGCGACCTACATTTCAAACAAATGGTGTACAACGCATCGATTGCTTCCACACTTCATGTCATTGCCTCCATTGAACCCATAATAAACCTATGCATTTATAACCAACCCCACTTGTTATGGTAATTGAAAAAAAATAATTTAAAATTCGAACGTATGTGCTTTTGTCGGAATTCCCATTAATTGGGTCAGTTGGGAGTCATTTCCCACCAATGAAACTTCAATTGGATAAGCTCTATTTGAAAATCTAGATGGATTTTGAATGTTAAGGGGACTGTTTTGATAGTGGGCTCCGTACAATTGTAATCTATTATAAATAAAGACACTAATATCTAGGCTTGTGGTTGGTCAATTCTTCGACAAAAACGGTAATTATATTTTTGAAATTACTGGAAAACTGATTCTTTTTGGAACTGGAACTGGAAAATTGTTTAAGCCTAGGAAAGATTATCAATTCAGTTTTTCATGAAAGGATTTTTTGAAATCTCATTAACAAGAACACCTCCGAAGAAGAAGCGGGTGGAAAATTTAAAATGAAATAAATAATTTAAGATCACACAGCGTACGCTAAATCGTACACGTAGATTAAAAAAAAACGAAATATCGTTTGAATATCCCTACGCACCTATTATCAATTCAAACCTTTTTTATTTAAACAAAACTTCGAAACTTAACCCAATTAACACTTAACTAACAACAAAGTACCTACCAATAATCCTTTCCCAGAGACCTTTGCCGTCCGATTAGGTACCTATTCAAGCCCGTAGCTGTAAACACGCACGTTGCAGGTACCTCGCCCCAGGGGACAAACACCTTATTGTCTATGTCAAGAGAAACGCTCCAATTTGTCTCTGCGCTTCTGTCAACCCTTTTTATCTATGAGTTATGTAGTGTGTAAAAAGGAAAACGGTTTTACTGTATGTTTTTATTCTATTCACGCATTCGTTTCTCGTAGACTCGGTTTAGATGATTCAATAAAATGTTTGGTTTTGAATAATTCTGTATAAATGGCCTGTGGATAAAATGGGTTATAAAAAACTTTAGGTAAATATGCAGTAGTGATTAAGCCCGACACGTGCGTACTAACGTAAAAATATTCGATTTGAGTTGATTTTAAAATTGAAAATACGGTCATTCTTTAAGATTCTGGCACAAAAAAGATAATATACCTTAGTTTAATTTTCACAAGTAGTTGTAAGTAGCAATGATAGAGGTCTTAGGTTTGATTCCCAGGTAGAGCATTGTGTTATTGGGCTTTTTCTATGAAATTCTCAGTATCAGCTCGGAGATATGATTTGTTACATGGATTTGGATTTGGATTTCATGGGACCTAAACATACCATACAATGGGGGTACATTGGTACACCTCTGCCTAACCCTTCGGGAATGGTGCTAAGTATGTATGTTTTATTTATTTTCTATTGAACTAAAGCTACATAACCCTTTGCATCAACGCAACTTAAAGGCCATAAGATGTTCTTACAATTTATACTTTCAACCGGTCCTTCATTACATGCAGCTGTACAAAAAGATACTGAAAGAAGAACGGCGTATAGTTTGATGAACGTAGTGGAAAATTGTCCTCGCTGCAGCATTCGCTATATCATGCTTAAAATACGGAGCTTGTTTGCAAAATTACTAGGAGGTTTTACCAGGATTTACTCGGCAATAACGAAGGAATACGAACACACTGTATTTTTTATAATTAAATAAATATTTTATATTTTATTCTATCCTGCTACTTTTATGAACACGTAAGTTGGTGAGGAGGAATTAATGGATGGTATTTTTGTTATTCTTTAAAACTTAAACGGCTGAACAAAATTAGCTGAAATTGTGCACGTATATGTCGATCAACTTAACATATAGGACGAATTTTATCCTGATTTCGTGTTCCGTGGGATTATTTTGAACTTTGGCTTAATTCGAAAGTCTATGCAGGCAAAGTCGTATAAACAAGTATACCTTTTCGTCTATACTAATATTACAGAGGATTTTTTTTAGTTTGTTTGTTTTGAATAGGCTCCGAAACTACTGGACCGATGTTAATCATTTTTTCACCAATACATGGCTACGTTATTTCTAAGTAACATAGGCTACATAACATCACGCTACGACACACGGGAGCGGAATAGTAACCAAAGATTTAACTTAACGCGGGTAAAATAAGCCACGAAGGCGAAGTCGCCGGCAGTTCGCTAGTAAATTATGATAATAAACGGAACAGTATTAGCGTAATTACCAGCCATAATGTTCAGCCGACCGCCTCATTAACCTAGTGATTCTAAGCACGACTGCTACGCTACAGGTCTTAGGTTCGTATCCCAAGTCGAGCAAAAGTGTTATTGGGTTTTTCTATGACATTCTCAGTAGCAGCTCGGAGCTTGAATTTGTGCCCGGTTATTGCCAATAGGCTCGCCCTCTATTACATGGGACCTAAACATACCGGCGAAATGTGGGTGTACATTGATACACCTCTGCCTAACCCTTCGGGGAAAACAGGTCTGATGGTATAATGTTTAGCATCCCATTGAATTCATAATCCCCAGGTAAACAGGTAGTAACGATAATTCTATAAAAAAATTCTTAACCTTCAAGAAGCTCTTTTGTAGTAACTCATAGACGTACCAACAAAACTTACCCCTATATATCAATAGTATGATAAATTACCCTGCAGTCTATTTTTACGACGCATAGCTCAAAATAAATCGCCTTTTACAGGAAAACCCGACTCATGAGGGGAGGCTAATATGATTTAAACGGTTCTAACTTATGAGAAAATTCGTTTGGAACAGATTTAGCTTAGGAACATTTACCACGTCCTTATCAATATTTATAGTGGAAGTAACAACATTTTGAATTTGGAACTATTTTTCAAAATCACAGTAGTTTAAACGTAATTAAACCGTGGAAAATTAAACTTTAACCGGAGAGTGATTAAGTTGAAACTAGCTCGTCTAATACGAGTATCTATCTACATGAAAATATATGAAACTTTTGTTTTGTAGTGAGTCAAAATCTGTTCCTACATCACGTTTTGTATCGGTCCTTAAGGCACTATAATGAGTGGTTCACGGACACCACAGATCATAAAAGCTAACGGAAGTCACACACACACACACAAATATTTACTATAAATAATAATATTATCATAAGATTTATGCCAATTAAATCGGCAATGGTTCCGCTGGGTGTGTATTATCGTTTTCGATAAAATCTATCATGTGGAAAGCGAATGTAATTGAACAATAAAATAAAATTAGTGCATATTGTCTGAAATTTACGATTCGTTATGCGTTATCTTTACAACCTACCATTGGTTGGTGGTTAATGGAACTGATCGAATAACAGAGATAGGTACAGTTTCTAGTATTAATTGGGTAAGTTCCTTATGCTTATACTAGCACTTTACCTGCGAGGTTGCCCGCGTGGGTTTAAGATATATTTTTAAACTTTACACCACCCTTGGAATTTCTCCTTCAACGTAGGTGCGTTTACATACATATAAACTCATATACACAAATAGCCAGACACGGAGCAACTACCTGTAGGCCATACACAAATTTGATCTGTGCGGGGATAGTACTCGCGACACGCAGCACAGAACCCATTCGCTAGCCACTGCGCCAGCCGTGTAGTTAGGTCAGTCATCTTTAAAGGAACCAATTAGCCACGCGTTAATTATAATTCTATTAACATTTAATAGGTTTAAATAAATAATTGTTTGATATACAGGGTTATTTGCAAAACAATGACAACCTTGCAGGACTGTATTACTATCGTCATAAACAACAACTTTTGTTCTATATTTTTTTACAGAATCAAGTAACGCAAGCGCATTGAAGTGAATGACCGACTGAAGGATTTCCGTAAAATTGTAAATAGGTCAAGTACAAACACCTCCGCCGCCCAAACCCCGCTCCCCTCGCTATTTTACTATCGCTTTCGTTTGCTTCGCATAGACTTCGTAACATTTAGAGCGTTCAATTTAAATGTTTTTATTTTTGTATGAAAATCTGATGAACTAAAATATGAAAAATGTTTAAATGTCATAGAATAAAAGTTGTTGATTATGATGTTAGTAACATAGTCCTGAGAGGTTGTCATTGTTTTACAAATAACCCTGTATATTGGTGAACACAGGTGTTAGGTATTTAAGTATTCTGCCCTGCGTCCAGGTTTTCCCGGATTTGTTCTAGATTACAGGGGCGTCTGAGGGTAGACCAGAAGGTGTTCTCCAAAAAGTATTTGACACTTTGTGTCACGGGAATCACACAACTAGATTCAATATTTTTTTCTTGTATATATGACGTTCAAAAGTGCTTTTAATAATCCAATTGAAATAAATGACTTGACTGTGATAAGCAGTACCTATAGATATTAAAATATCAAAACTTAAACGTGTTTGACCACATATATGAACGTGAAGGAGGCAAAAGGACTATATTAGGATCGTACCAGGTGGCGTTCTATAGTTTCTACCTACACCCCTTGGGAAAAAGGCGTGAATTTATGTATTATGTAAAACGTAATTTGAATAATAAATATCTGAATTTCACACAAATGTCTGGGATTTTTGAAGTTTTTATCCGATGTAACTCAGACAAAGGCAGACCTAGGTAACAAATGTATACTTAATAGAAGTGACTTCCAAAGTTCTAAACAGTTCTTGGCTCGACGATGTCAAATAGTAAAAAGGGTAAGAATTTCAAGGAGCCCACGTTTCCTCCAGTCATCGGCTGTGATAAAATGTACCCTCGTCTTGTACACTGAAAACAAATATTTGCCGAAGAATTTATTGGCGTTAATTAATTGCCACTGAAACATTTCAACCAGTGGCGGACTACGTGGAGCAGGCGCGGGCCCCCCCTTAAATCTCGAGAAGAACTCTTAACCACATTCTATGTCAGCTTTATAGCAATTCTGACCCGCCGTGTGGCGCTGACGTTAATGATTCGTTAAAACGACGCATGTTGAAGACTTTGAAAAAAAAACAAAACATTACAAAATTTTACATTTATATTATAATTTTTTAGGACCCTCTTTTTGTTTTCCTGCCCCGGGCCTTTGACAGGGTAAGTCCGTCCCTGTTTTCAGCAAGCATCTAATAAACTAAGGGTAACCAGATACGTGTCGTGATAGCGTTGGTCTTATTTGGTTGTTTGTGTATAAAACTTATCAAATTTACCATTAATATTAATAGGTACTGAACACGATAACTAAGTCTTGTACAAATCCTTAAAAAGGCAATATTTTTATAATTTAAAAATAAATGAACAATAGATTATACCGTAGTTACAATTAATATTATCAAATTTTTATTTCCTAAATAAAACTCAACTCATAAAAAAGTCTGTAGCAGTTCCCAATTACACAACACACTGCTCAAACATTTTGATTAGGCGCTTCAAACAGGTAATTACGTACGTTCGGCAAGATGTCTGTTTTCCCTTTAATTTGACAATTACTCCTCATTGCGAACAGCCTATCATTACACGAATCCATATAAGTACATTGAAATACCTGTAACAGATCATTAATTTCCATTGAAGCTTGCTTCTATAATTATAAAAGGCACAGAGACAAACCGGTACCTATTTACTTGTTGTTAGTGTTGCTTTTGCATACCTATGATAAGACGGTACACGTGCCAGTTGGTTTTCCAGTATGTTTTCATATTGTTCATAAAGTAATATTTTTAATTAAAAATTAATTGGGTTATCAGTGCTAAAATAAAGTTTATTTTGAATAAAAGACGTTATGCCTTGGAATTATTAATTGGTTAATGTACCAGGTACCCAATTAAGTACTTGGCACCACCAATCAATTGACATACTTATTATGGGCTGTCAAAACGCGATTCCCTCTTAATTTCTTTATGACAAGAAAAATTTGACGTCACTATTATTAAAAATTTAAATAGACTGAAAATCGAATTTTACTTTTAATTGAAAATTAATCGCATTTTCACGGTTAAAATAAAGTGTTTTTGTATAGAAGTCGTGTTTTGGAATTATCAGTTAATAGTGTCAAATAACCAATTCCAAAACATTAAAAAATAACTATTAGACCAGAATAATGCTATCCCGTAAAGTTATATCCACTAACTATTCCAGGTCAATTGGAGATTTTTTTTTAACAAGATTTGTAATTCGTTTTACAAGAAATGGGAACCCATAAAATAACTCGAAATTATTTTAATTATTAATAAACAGCAGTTTATTATATGATGCATAATCAATACAAATAAATAAAAATAACTGCCCCGTTGGTCTCGCAGTCGCAAGCGCGACAGATGAGTGTGGGGTCCTGGGTTCGATTCCCAGGTCTGGCAAAAAGTGTTATTGGGTTTTTCCATTAGGATTTGCTCATTAGCAGCCCGGAGTTTGGAAGTTGATGGTGTGACGCCCACGTAAAGCCGTTGGTCCCAGCTGTCATTCGTAAATCTTTGTCAGTCGTTACGGATAGTCAGAAGCCAGGAAGTCTGACAACCAGTCTAACCAAGAGGTATCGTGTTGCCCAGTCACTGGGTTGTCGAGGTCAGATAGGCAGTCGCTCCATGTAAAACACTGGTATTCAGATGCATCCGGTTAGACTGGAAGCCGACCCCAACATAGTTGGAAAAAGGCTAAGCAGATGATGATGATGAATACAAATAAATAAAATGGAAGTGTCTATTTGTAATCTCAAAATAACAGCTTTTTAATAAATGCATGCTTGTTTACTAAGTAAATAAACCAAACAAGCAATGTTTAAATAAAAAAAATGTCTGTCTGTTTCTTTCGGCTAATCTCCAAAACAGCTGGCCCGTTTTTGGCGGGCGATCTTCACTGGCTAATGTTTTTTTTTTTTGGTTGGTGGGATAACATCAAATAACTTCTCCCGCCCCGGGCGGGGCGGGAGGGAGTGTCAGTCTTTTACTGACTAAAACCCACCCATGTTCCTTCTTGTGCCCTTTGCGTTTCGGGGGCGCGGTATCTCTTGCGAACAACCCGCAGCCCCGGCAGGCATCGGCCCTCAGTGGCCCCTTCCGTATGCTGACATCTCTTTGAGGCGCGCGTGGAACACGAACGCGCCGTCGACACGGCCTGTCGTTCTGTTAAACGTAAGGACGGTGAGCTACCCATTGCTCACCGTCCACAGGCCCACTGGCTAATGTTGAGGATTAAATTTGCTAATTTAATTTTAGATACACACAGATAGCCTACAGTCAGGCGCACGAAGTAGCGGGCATAAGCTTGTTAATTAAGACCTACAAACTCCACAAGTGACCAGAAAATCTGTAAATCAAAGAAAACAGCATAGCTCTCGCAAATCCGGAAAATACGTCAAAGTTTTCAGTACAAAATCCTCCTTCAAAGCAAGGCTGCAATATGAAGCGGCTAATAAACAAATGTGATGTAAATCCGTATGCAACGGGATTCAGAGCTAATCCCGCACTCCGGGACTAATCAGAAGATCACTACGGGATTATTAATTTCAACATACATATTTCACGTCGTTGGTTATTTTACTGGTACTTACATAACTAATTGATTAAATAAACTTAGTTTTGCCTAAAAGAGCCAACCTGCAATGTCTCAACATACATACATACCATCACGCCTGTATTCCCCGAAGGGTAAGGCAGAGGTGTACCAATGTACACCCACAGTTCGCCGGTATGTTTTAGGTCTCATGTTATTACATGAGACCTAAAACATACCGGGCGAGCCTATTGCCATTAACGGGGCACGAATCCTAACTCCGAGCTGCTACTGAGAATTTCATAGAAAAACCCAATAACATTTTGCTCGACCTGGGAATCGAAACCAAGACCTCTAGCGCAGCAGTCGCGCTTAGGACCACTAGGCTAACTAACTAGGGAGTCAAGTTTAAATTAATTACCTAAACTATTGAATATGCCAAATGTTTGAAAAAGTAATAATCAATCTATTATTGTCCCATTGCATACTTTGTTTTATACTATGTATGATTACTATGTATTTATACGATAACTTTGACGATGACTTTGTGATAATTTTGGCGTAGAATCCAAATCGTTTTCAGAGAAGATATTATTAACCTTGAACAACTAATTACACTCGTTTACAGAGTTTTCAGACATCTGTCTTAATATGATATATATTGCCCTTGATTTGAATCGTTTTGATAATTTATACTCGTATATGCGTGTTTATTTTTAGCGAGTGATTTCAAACAAAACGTATTCGAAAATAACTCTGGAATCGGCTAATACGTGGCACGAAGGTATATTATTTTGGGCCGCAGACGCTGCACGCGATTGGTCCGTCAGTTGGACCGATAGCGTGCAGCGTCGGCGCTCCAAAAAACCCCGAAAGCAACCCGAAAACCCGAAAATTAACTTGACATTTGTGCTCACGACTCGTGGCGACTACTATATCAATTATTTTTATTTTAAAATGGAAATTGTACAATGACGTTATTTGACGGAAAACTAACACCCCACAAACAAAATATATAAAATACTAACGAACTGCCCGCGACTTCGTCCGCGTGGCTTATGTCACCCGCGTTTAGTTACGTCTCTTTTACTTCCTAGCGTGATGTTATATAGCCTATGTTACTCAGAAATAATATAGCTATCTGCTGCTTCTGCTTAGCCTTTTCCCAACTATGTCTAACTGGATGCAGCTGAATACCAGTGTTTTACATGGAGCGACTGCCTATCTGACCTCCACAACCCAGTTAATGGGCAACACGATACCTCTTGGTTAGACTGGTTGTCGGGCTTCCTGGCTTCTGACTATCCGTAACGACTGTCAAAGATCTACAAATGCTTTAGCTATCTATTGGTGAAGAAATGGTTAAAATCTATCCAGTAGTTTCGGAGCCTATTCTCATAAACAAACAGACGAAATATTTTCTTTTCATTGTAATTTAGTATACTTAGAAGACGAGACTACTTTTAAACAGAATGCACTGTCGGTACAGTCATCTTCCAGTGAATTTAAGTTACGAAAAAATCTTACATCCTTATGATACGAGCAATAATTCCCATGTTCTTAATTACACCTGTTTTAATCTATTATCTGACACAAAAATCTTGTTTAAAACACGTTTGACAAGTGCCACAAACATTGCCAAGTGTTGCACGTGCAGTTCTTTTTTAAAGTGCATTTGAATTTCGAATGCCTGTGTAGGTCGGAGAGTTACAGTTTTGTTGCAAAACATCCATGAAGTTTCCACAACATGTTCAAGTTTGTTGTGTATCAATTGTTTTTCTTTTGTTTGTGAGCGTGTGTTTCTGTTAAATGGTAAGCTAGATTTGTTTTAAGTATGTAGGTACTTCATATTTTGTTTAAAAATAAAACTTTTTATTCAACTTCCTGTTGGTCTCGAGGTCGCAAGCCCGACTGTTAAGTGTGGGATCCTGGGTTAGATTCCGTTCATTCAATTTCTCAGTAGCAGTCCGGCATTTAACAGAAAGACAGTTAGGTGACGACTTATTTATCATCAAAATGGGCGATTAACTTTATCACAAAGAATAATTTTGAATCAAAAGAAAATAACACATTACCAAAAAATCATCAGAACAACGATTTATTCACCAAATACTTTGAAACCGTACTAGAATATTATCGAACCCTGTTCCGAACTAAGTTGAGCCATCAACCCGCTGAGCCCACAGATAGCAGAGTCCAGTACTTTGATTGATGAACCTGTCCCTCTATAAATCGATACGACATGTTACTTTGACTATTTGGCGTTACATAGAGATGATAACACCACTATTTAATACAAAAATAATCATTGTTTCCATATAGTTTTTGTCCTGTGTTTTTCGTCCTCTCTCCTAACTTTGCTGTGCCCGACAGGGTCCATTATGATCTTGACAATATTCTATAAGACCTATATGTACAAATGGAAAGCAATAAAGTATTGAGTATTGAGTATAGATTTAGTTCTTTTAAAACGTGAAACCAACTTATGTAAATAAATATTTCTTTTTATTTGTTTTTCGAAATAATGTTTAAATTTAATTTTAATTAATGATTTTGGATATTTTAAATCTATTCTTTAGATCATTTTGGATGTATATTTAAACTGTTATTTTTGAATAACAACGTTAACTCATTTGGCATATTGACTTAGTTTAACATAATTTATTTAATTCTTGAGACATTGTTGGTACGTATTGGCAGACCTAAGCTTAAATAATAACAATTACCTAAGCTTAAAAAAAAACACATAATTAAAAATTTTAAGTAACAACCAACCGAAAAATAAAAATACCTACCGCAGCTAACAAAAGAGCTGATAACTTTGAAACCGCTGAACCGATTTCCATCAAACATAGCTAAGAACACTCCCGACTAATATACCTTTCAAAAAAAAACAAAATTAAAATGCGTTCGGGAGCTACGATGCCACAGACAGACACACACACACACACAGAGAGGGACAAGTCAAACTTATAACACCCCGTGTTTTTGCTTCGGGGGTTAAAAATAAAATTGACATAAGCTTAAAAGTTAAATTGACAGGAGCCACTAACACCTACCATTATAAACGCAACAAAATATGAGGATGGATGAGTACTGGATGGATGTTTTTACTGTTACACGCGTTTTTTTATGCCATAGGATGGCAAACAAGCGCACGGCCCACCTGATGTTAAGTGGTCATCTCTACCTATAAACATCTGCAATAACCAGAGGCTTGGCAAATGCGTTGCCATCCCAGAGACAAAGTTGAAATATCTTATGTGCCTGTAATTACACCGGCACCCATACCCTTCAAATCGGAACACAGCAACGCTGCTTTGAGGCAGAAATAGTTATGGTGGTAGTAGTTCCCCGGACGGGTTCCTTCGCAAACAACTCTACTGACTACTAATTTGACACCCATAATTTTCAATCATTTTTATTCTGTGTTTGTGTTCCCATAGAATAATTTAAGACTTTGTATTGCTTCTAAAGTCATTGCCGCTTCAACGGGGATTAACATATAATAAATAAAGTCATACAACTAACTTCCATATTCTTACCACGTTTTAAACATGTTATTTCAACGAGATTTATTATTTAATTCGTTCGTTCTATATTCCAACTAAGCTTCTTATTTTTTCTGATACAGTCATAATTCTAACGTTTGGTAGGTAGGTAAGAACTTGCATTTAATTAATAATTGAGAAGCAATGAGTAATTCATATATGTAACAACATAAAATAAAAATTAGTAATATTCTATACTAATATTATAATACTAAAGAGTTTTTTTGTTTGAGGGCGCTAATCTCCAGAACTGCTGATCCGATTTTAAAAATTCTTACTCTATTAGAAGGCTACGTTATTTATGAGTGCTATAAGCTACATTTTTGATAAAAAAAAACAATTGGAATTTGCAAGAAAATTAGACGAACATAGTCGCGGGCTAAGGCTAGTCCATTATATCTAAGAACGCAAATAGTTCCTTCTTCAAAAATGGTGGAATCTAACTCAAAAAGAAAAAATCTCTTTGAATTAAAAAGAAACCATATTCACCCCTGTGCAGTCAGAATTTACATCCATCAAAGTCAAAGTCAAATCATTTATTCAATTAGAACATTAAAAGGCACTTTTGAACGTCAATTACATGTTAAAATTAAAAATATTGAATCTAGTTGCCCATTCCAAAAGGTAAAGGTATGGAAAAGAACGAGAAAGAAACTCCATACATACTCTTTAAAAAAATGTATTACAATAAGTTGTACAATTTCATAAAATTATATCGATGTCAAAACGATGTATTAAAAATAAAAGTCACTCCAAGTACTGCAATACGTACTCAGTGCCACAAATTAGAAATGAAAACTAAATTCATTGTAATATTAAATACATTTATACATTTCAAAGACAAGAAATCAAAATCTAAATTCGCTGACAAAGCATCCATATAAGTTACAAGAAATTTTGTTTAGGTAAAGCTAGGTTTACACGACGCAGAGTCGAATAAGGGGTTACGGGAAGTCAATGCAACTTATTCAAAATATGCGTACTAGTGGTCGTCCTCGTCGACCACTCCTCCCACTTATAAACCCGGTTCCGGGTTCAAGTGTGTAAATTTTTGACTCGTCTCAATTTACATTTATTACCTTCCGGGTAGATCGAGAGAGTTGACAAAAGTAAATAAATAAAATACACATTGAAAAAGAAAAAAACCGGCCAAGTACGTGTCGGACTCGCTTACGAAGGGTTCCGTACCATGATCTATAAAAACGACAAAAAAATCAGGTCTGTTGTATGGGAACGCCCTTAAATATATATTTCATTCTGTTTTTTAGTATTTGTTGTTATAGAAAATTATAGAAATACATCATCTGTGAAAATTTCAACTGTCTAACTATCACGGTTCATGAGATAAACCCTGGTGACAGACGGACGGACGTGCAACGGAGTCTTAGTAGTCACGTTCCGTTTTACCCTTTGGGTACGAAACTCTAAAAAATACCAAGCTACAATTTGGACGTGCTGCAAATTCAACCTTATTAGGTGTGTATCTATAGACTTATGTATAAAGTTATGGTTTGTACTCTTAATTCTTTTAACAGCATAATGTCCAAAGCACTTAATTAATTAATAAAAGCAAACAGTTTTTTTACAATAACTTAGTTAAGTATAAAACAAAATCGTTTCCCGCGGTCTGTACACTTAAATCTTTTAAGCTGCGCAACGGATTTTAATGCGGTTTTCATAAATAGACAGAGTGATTCAAGAGGAAGGTTTGTACGTATAGAACATCACGCTAGAGCCAATGGGAGCAGAGCAGTAACCAAAGACGTAACTTTACGCGGGTGAAAATAACCACGTGAGCGAAGTCTCGAACAGAAACGAATTATTATTATTATCAAAAGTGTATTCAGTTGCCCTTCATCGCTTTATTCGTTGTATTTAATAATTATTGCCATTTTTGTATAAATAATACGTTATCATAATATTTACGTAGCACCATTTATTTATACGTATTCCAATTAAAATATGAGTAATTACTCAATGCGTCATTATTGTGTGGAACTCACTGATAGCATCATGAATATTATTAATTGATTGACCTCGTGTATTTAAACAAAGTTATTATCTTTATTATTGTACTTAGGAGTTAGGATTTGTGCCCGGTTAATGGAAATAGGGTCGCCCCCTATTACATGGGACCCAAACATACCGGCGAACTGTGGGTGTACATTGTTACACCTCTGCCTAACCCTCTGGGGAATAGAGGCGTGATGGTGGATGGTAAGCATTTCCATTGAGTGTAAAACCAAAAATCACAATATCCATAAATTCAATTTCTCATATATTAATATAATTGTGACAGCTCTATACAGTTCCTTCTCAAACACTTTGTTTAAAGTGGGCAAGTAATGAAAACAACAAAGTACGACAAAGATCTACGTCGAACTAGAGCCGGCTGTCGAACATGTTCTTATCTTCTGTCCCTGTTCAGGCCTGTCTGTTCGAAAACAGCGGTGCTCAAACTTTTCTTGGGCCGCATTTATAAGCCTGTATTTGAGGCGTTGCGAGGGCCGCTGGCATTTTGGGAAACTGGTCATGTGTTTATAGGGGAATGGTAGATACCAACTAGTGATTACATTACCTATAATATAATATTGTTACTATTTCATCTACTCTGATGACTTCCTCGTTAGCTTAGTGGTCCTAAGCACGACTGCTACGCTACAGGTCTTAGGTTCGTATCCTAGGTCGAGCAAAAGTGTTATTCGGTTTTTCTATGAAATTCTTAATAGCAGCTCGGAGTTAGGATTTGAGCCCGGTTAATGGCAATAGGCTCGCCGTCTATTACATGGGAACTAAACATACCGGAGAATTGTGGATGTACATTGGTACCACTCTGCCTAACCCTTCGGGGAATACAGTCGTGATGGTATGTTATGTGCTATTTCAACAATTAAGTTATACTCTTAAGAAAAGCTAGGCTTGCTACTCTACATGTAGATTTATTTGTCAAACACATATATAAAAGTCAACCAAATAAACAAATGAAGTTTGTTTTGTCACGTTGCTGCATCCCTACACAGTATAAAACAAAATCGCTTCCCTCCGTCTGTCCCTCTGTAAGCTTAGATCTTTAAAACTGTGCAACGGATTTTAATGCGTTTTTCATCAATAGATAGAGTGATTTTTGAGAAAGGTTTATACGTATAGAACATCACGCTACGACTAAAAACAGCGGAGTAGTGACCAAAGACGTAAATAGAGGCGGGTAACACCAAGGGGTATATACATTCCGATATTAAATTTTTTATTAAAACTTTTTGCACATAATGTAAAAAAATACACTGTACAAAGGCGGACTTAATGCCTTAGGCATTTTCCACCAGTCTACCTTAGGGTGATGCAGAGACAAAACAATAGGTGCAAGGAACAGAAAGTTTCCAGGAATAAAATATAATAATAATTACATGCATACAAACAAATTATACAAAGTAGAGAAAGATAAAAATACATAGGTGGAGAAACATAACAAACTAATTGTTAGACGAGTCAAACTCGACTAATTGTTTAATATTATGGTACAACACAAGTACAAACACGCCGACTTACCGCGGAAGATCTCCAGATCTCTGTGCTGGGTGAGCAGAGGTAGACAGTGTGACTGCCCGGGCCGTGGCTCCAGCACCAACTCGAAGAGTGCGCACTCTCGGAGGTACGGCAAACAGTTGCCTCCGAAGACAAAGCCAGTAATAATATACGTCCTAAGTTTTTTCTCCACACAAGAACATCTTAAATTAAATGTCTGTTTTTTGTTACCATGGGAATTAAACATAAAATTTACATTTTTCGACTATTGTTTTGTATTGAGAATAAAACAATGGCTTAAGTACCTAGAATATAGTATTCGTAGAATACGCGCAATAGAACTTTGAATATTGTTAATTAATATTATAGATACGTATGTTGCTATTTTAATATTCATGATGTAATTAACACTTAATGATTGATCTTCAGTGCAGTTACGTATTGTTCGTTTTTATTTACTTGCAATATATAAATTATAATTGGCCTGCCTCGTTTACCTAGTGGTCCTAAGCGCGACTGCTACGCTAGAGGTCATGGATTCGATTCCTAGGCCGAGCGAAAATAGCTATTGAGTTATTCCATGAAATTCTCAGTAGCAGCCCGGAGTTAGGATTTGGGCCCGGTTAATGGCAATAGGCTCGTCCCCTATTACATGGGACCTAAACATACCGGCGAACTGTGGGTATACATTGGTACTCCTCTGCCTAACCCCTCGAGGAATACAGGCGAGATGGTATGTGTTATGTTGTTATTAAATAGTCACATATAATTATTACAATTATATTGTATGCACAAATTACCAAAATGTTTCGCGCGCGTTACATTACGCGTTACAAACAGTGATTTGCACAGCTAAAATTAAAATTGTTTCCAAGCTTGTGCTCAATGTTGCTTAGTTTGGTGCTCAATATATATAGTTAAAGGCTATGCGAAATGTCTTTTACATCCATAGATTGTGCCTTAAATGTGTGGGTTAAATGACTTATCTTGACCCCCGATGCAATAAGTGACGCGAAGGCTATCTTGATACACGATCCTCAATCGATTTATGAGATTATTCCCCGACGCACAGTGGTCCGGATTTACAAAAAGGTGGACATAGAATCCAAAATGCATATTTAACTTAACAAAAAATTGTTTCGTATAGGAAATTTAACGCTGATTAATACTTATTACTACAACTTTTCAAAAAAACTGCTCCTTCACGTCAAAAAAAAATATTGAAAATAAAAATGTATGGGAGAAAATCTATTTTATTTTTTTTCTCCGTTCAGTATCAAAGTATAGCAAGCAAACCTTATATTCTGGTAAACACTTATTGTCCTTAACACGACGACATATAAATTGTTTGCGTATCCCTGCGGCCTTGACGCCTACGATGCTTCAAAGTTTAAAATTTTAATTGCGATTTTTTTCTAATTATTATCGAGTTTTTCAATTATGCTGAATTTAAAATATCATTTTTTAATTATATAAGAATTAAAACATACGCATTCAAGCATTTTGCAAGTATTTGTTTAATTTATTTTAATAAAAAATAGCAATAAAAGACACGTGCTGATTCGTTGTCTATTTGTAACTGACTGAAACGACTCCTGTGATAAAGGAATCATTTACCCCCACCACCGGAGATATCGACGACGCTGATTGGCTGTTTAAGAAGTGGGGTACTAATTTTGTCAGTCACTACTTGCGCGCGTGTGTTTGTTATTTATATCGGTGCATGAAACAATTAAAGGCACTTGTTACTCAACCCTTGAGGAAGCAACATATCTAATTATCCGTGCTGTGTGAAAGTTTAGTGAGTTTCGTTATGGCTGCATTTGTAACAAACTTGGACATCTTTATGTTCCTCCGTGTTGAAGGAGACATGAAAAATTGGGCAAGACTCTATGAAGCTATTATTCAACATATCCCAGTTGAGACATGTTCAGAAGATTTAGAAATAATCAAGACCTTTTTGAAGAACTACATCAGTAATATCAGTCGCAGATGGGCAAGTGCTTCTAGAAATCAAAAAACTTTCATGAATAGACATGCTGCGTGGTTACAATCAAATATTAGTTGGCCAAATTGCACTACTGTTAATTTATCCGAGATTTTTCAAGCCCAAGATGAAGTTATCGAAAACATATCGTCAGAAAATACTTCAGTTGACATCGATACTACAGCAGCTGTGATTCCGTCGACATCTAGTACAACGACTGTGGGCACATCTACCGAAGTTCAGATTAGGAAGCCTTTTGTTGACCTCAGCAACAAACAGAAGAAAAGACGTTCAGAGTCTCTTTTGGACTATTCGCCGGAAGAACTTACTTTTGCATTAGTCGAAAGACTTAGGATCGACAAGAAGAATGACTTAGCTTGTGTTATAGACCATGTAACGAAGAACCCTGATAGTGTTGCTATCGTTCAAGCCACATTGTTTAAGAAAAATAGGAAAAAAACTTTTGATGAAGATCATGCTCTTGGTCTTTATACATCACTGAACCTGTCAAAATGGAAATACTTGTGTTTAAGGAAAGCGCTGTTAGATTGTGAAGTTCCAGTGTTACCATCGTATCACAAACTCCTTGAAGCTAAAAAGAGATGCTATCCACATGATTTAGAAATTACTGAGAGAGGAGCCAGAGTGAAGCTTCAAGCCCTATTGGATCTAACAGTCCAGAAGATTCTTCAAATTACCGGTACCCACATTGATTCGTCAACTGAAGGATTGAAGTTAATTAGTAAATGCGGTTTCGATGGAGCTTCTTCACAAAGTACCTACAAGCAAAGGAGTGAAGATGTAAACTTCAGTGATTCATCGGTTTTCATGTCAAGTCTTGTCCCTCTTAAATTAGTTTCTAATAATAGCACCATATGGGAAAACCCAACACCTTCTTCAACACATTATTGCAGACCCATTAAGTTCGAGTTTTGTAAAGAGACCGCAGAATACATCAAGCAAGAAGAAGCTGCATTGAAGGAAGAAATAAAAAACATCGATTCTACAAAATGGGCAGGGCTAGAGATTAGTCACGAGCTTCATATGACAATGATCGACGGAAAAGTGGCCACTATTATAACGGATACTTCATCTGCATCTGCCTGCAATATTTGCCTTGCTAAGCCGACTGAGATGAACAAGCTGTCAGAAGTATTTTCAAGACCTGTTCGAGAAGATGTTTATAAATATGGTCTTTCTACTCTTCATATGTGGATTCGTTGTATGGAGTGTATTCTACACATATCTTACAACATGGACTTTGAGATGTGGACTGCACGAGGTGCTAACAAGCAACTAAAAGCTGCGAAGAAACATTCGACACAAGAAGAATTCAAACAGCAAATGGGAATACTTGTGGATTTTGTGAAGCAAGGCTTTGGAACCACAAACGACGGAAACACAGCCAGAAGGTTTTTTAGAGATTATGAGAAATCTGCCGAAATAACCAATGTTGACAAAGACCTGCTGAAGCATTTTGCGGTTATTCTTCAAACGATTTCATCAGGATGTGCCATAGATATTGAAAAATTCAGGACTTATTGCAGAGAAACAGCTGAGATCTTTGTTGATCTATACCCATGGTTTTATATGCCCGCAAGTGTGCACAAGCTACTCATACACGGTGCAGACATTTGTCATCACTTTGGCCTCCTACCAATTGGCATTCTTTCCGAAGAAGCGGGAGAAGCAAGAAATAAAGAATTTAGAAGAGTTCGTGAATCTCACACAAGAAAATTTAACAGGATAAAGACCAACGAGGACTTGCTCCATAATTTTTTAATTAGTTCAGACCCATATTTATCCCATATTCGACCAAAATACAGCAATTCAAAGCAATTCGATTTTTTTTCAGATGTTAAAGAGCTTTTGTTGTTGCCTGAGGTAGTAACAGAAGAAACCGAAAATATGGATCTACAGGAGTTGCAGTCTGAACATGATCCGTTAATGTAAACGTGACAGATTTAGTGATGTTGTTATGTTAGAATTGAGTTTGTTAGTGGTAGTAGTTAAGTTGTGGTCGTTTGCGGACTACTTAAAATAGTCGTTTTCATGACTTCAGAAAAAGCCCTTTTCAGGGCTAAATCTATTTTTAATTGTTTCTTTTAATATGAGTCACGCTAGTGGTATAACACACAACAATATCATGATTTATCAATAGGAAATATCAACAGATGACAGAATAATCAACAGAAGATTATTTAAAAAAAATAAGCAAAATGCTTATTTTATCATAATATCACGCTTTATATTCCCCGAGCGGTTTGGCAAAGGTGTATACTACAGTATAGTACACTGTAATTTCGCCAGTTATATTTAAGTCCAAAGTGATAGGGGGCGAGTCTAAAACAAGGATGGGGCGCGCGGGGGGCTTGTTTTATTAAATTGATATTTTGGATTAATTTTAATAGAAAAACTCGTTAATAATATTAAGATAATTCAACATTAAAATTTTAAACTTTAAAGCATCGTAGGCGCCAAGGCCGCAGGGATACGCAAGCAATTTATATGTCGTCGTGTTAAGGACAATAAGTGTTTACCAGAATATAAGGTTTGCTTGCTATACTTTGATACTGAACGGAGAAAAAAAATAAAATAGATTTTCTCCCATACATTTTTATTTTCAATATTTTTTTTTGACGTGAAGGAGCAGTTTTTTTGAAAAGTTGTAGTAATAAGTATTAATCAGCGTTATATTTCCTATACGAAACAATTTTTTGTTAAGTTAAATATGCATTTTCGATCCTATGTCCACCTTTTTTAAAATCCGGACCACTGTGCGACGTTGGAACTTGGTCTTGACTGAATTAATGTCACATTCTTTACTCATCAGAACCTTTTCAGTGTGTTGAAGACATCATATGTCTGGTCAACAAGAAAGTTTATTTCTGTACTAATATTATAAAGAGGAAAGATTTTTTTGTTTGTTTATTTGTAACGAATAGGCTCCGAAACTTCTGGATCGATTTTAATATTTTTTTCACCAATAGGTAGCTACGTTATTCCTGAGTAACATAGGCTATTTACCATTACGCTACGGCTCACGGGAGCAGAGTAGTAACGAAAGACGTAACTTACCGCGGGTGAAATAAGCCACGCCGACAAAGTCGCGGCCAAGTCGCTAGTATATATCTTCAGTTATTGAAATGTTTATAATTGAGCAAATGTTTTAAATTAAGTAGGAAAAGATGTATAATTTAAAAAATCAAAGAATACAGGTACCTCTTAGTTGTTATACGAAATACTGAAAGGAATTGTCACGAATGATTTTCTGACTATTTTGGTAATGTGTTAAATGGACGTTTGTAGCAGACCGTAGATAGATATTACCTAAGTTATTTATACTCTTACAGGGTTCGGATACGTCAAGTAATAACAGAATTTGCGACAGAGCCAAAGTAAGGGAAGCCTTTCGACTTCCAGACGTACGAAGCCGCCGGCACAAGCTAGTCCCTTAGTCTTAGATGAGGTATCGAAACAAGGCCATTTAAGCATACTACTAGGAAAATCTGCAAACGGTACCTACTTTGTTTTCTCTTAGAAAAAAAACCCTATTATACTGAACGCCCTCGGAATCTTGGCTGTGATGGCTCATTAATTAATAGGGCATACTCTTACAATACACACTCATATTTTAAAAACAACTCTGTCTGTCTGTTTGTTTGTTACATCATCACGGCAAAACTACTAAACAGATCGTGGTGAAATTTGACAAGAAGATAGCTTGGGATCTAAATAAGCGCATAGGCAACTTGACTTCATCTGCATCTGTTTTAACCGACATTAATGCAGACGAAATCGCAAGCAAAAGCGAGAGTGAGAAATAATAAAAAAACCACACGACTGAAGTAAAACTTCTCTAAGCGTAACTCCCTTTCTATTTATTTTTTTACCATCCATCCATTATATTGGCTATGAGAGGAAAACAGAACTTAACTCTTTCTCTTTCTATCTTCGCTAACTTATATCTGCCTATCAACTTCCGTTCGGCCGATCACACTCATTTCCGTAACGTCTCTCGTCTCGCATTCACCAGCTTACTCCCCAAGTCAAACGTGCGTAAAGAAAATTTACTTCAACAATAAATTCTAAAACCAAAAAAAATACTATTGTGCTTATAAAGACACCAGTTAAATATTTATAAGTCAAAATGGACGGGTAAGTACAATAACTACATTTTGCATCGTTCAAGGTCGTCGGGTACGATTTTAACATATTTTAGGACAATTTGTATGCATCACCATGTTGTTATTACATAGTGTTATGAAGATTGGGGGGTGGTCCACTCCTGCGCATCGATGAGCGTGGACGGACGCATTATACTGTTTTAGTATTCGATTTCCTTGTTATGTCATTGTGGATGTAGAATACCGACTGCCAATAAATGATCAGTCGGTATATTCTGTAAAAAATCTCGATCGGTGTATTTAGGTGTAGTGAGGTATCAATCCTTAGCGTTTGTAGGATGATAGCTGCAGCTCACCTCAATTTCACTTCATCTTAATTCATCGATGGGTAGGTATTTTCACAGAATAGCACTACAATAGAACGGCAGTGGTGACGTCGACGGTGGTTGCAAAGGAGACGAGCCATTCTTTCAATGACACGGTAAGCGCAGTGGCTGAGCGATTGGCAGCTGCACTGCATGTTGTGGGGTCGATTCCCGCACGGATACAATTTTTGTATGGCCAGCATCGATTTGTTACAGGACTGGTTGTTTGTGTAAATGAACTAAATGAGACAAATTCTTAGTGTGAAAAATCTTATAGCACGGAAAGTTTCTACAGGTTTTCACCCAAAACAGACACTCAACATGGTTCTACCACAAACACGTGACTCAATTTTTAAGCACCATTATGTCACACTAACTCCGTAACTTATGCCTTATTGTGATAATTGAAAAAACACGTTTGAGCCACTTAAAGAGTTAGTTTGTAGAACATATATTACTCGTAGGTATATTCATGCGCAGCAGATTCTGCAGATCTCATCAGAGTCTGCAGACATACTTTTAATTGCATTCGGGATTCATTCTGAAAAGTATTTTTTAAAAGTTCTAAGGATACATAAATCGATGCCAATATTTCGCAACTCTTCTCATGCAGAGAAAGCACTAGCATTGATCACTATGCTAGCTTCAAAGTAACTGCTTCGTTAGCCTAGTGGTTCTAAGCGTGACTGTTGCTCCAGAGTTCTTGGATTCAATTTTCAGGTCGCACAAAGTGTTATTGGGTTTTTCTATGAAATTCTCAGTAGCAGCTCAGAGTTAGGATTCGTGCCCGGTTAATGGCAATAGGCTCGCCCCTATTACATGGTACCGAAAAATACCGGCGAACTGTGAGTGTACATTCGTACACCACTGCCTAACCTTTTGGGGAATACAGGCGTGATGTTATGTTACATAATTAGCTATTGGAAATATCTACACGTATATAAATCAGTGCCCTCGTAATTTAGGTCAGCGGGGCCTACACCTGCGCCTGCGCTCGTAAACAATCTAACAGAACTAAACGCAACATAACTTCACCAACAACTGCTTTATGACTATACTTTATGACTTCAGAAATATAAATTATAATACTTAAATAGGGTTGCATGGGATACTTCCTTAATTAATTAATTAGTATTGTAATACATAACTATTAATAAAAAAATATTATGCCAATAAATTATAAATTATCTATGCTAATATTATAAAGAGTAAAGATTTGTATCTATGTATGTAACGAATAAACTCAAAAAATACTATACCGATTTCAAAAATTCTTTCACTATTAGAATGCTGCGTTATCTCTGATTACAATGGCTTAAAGAACATCACACTACGACTCACGGGAGCGGAGCAGTAACCAAAGACGAAGTCGGGGATAATTCGCTAGTTACTTATAAAGCAATATACTTACCTACTGCAAACATATTATTTCGGATGCCTCGATCGTCTAGTGGCCGCTAGCACTACTGCTGAGCATGAGGTCCTGAAGTCGATTCCTAGGTTGGGCAAAATGTTATTTGGTTTTTATATCAGGATTTTTTTAAGTGAAGCTGGGTTTTGGGTTTTTATTGGATCGCGAAAACTCACATTCAAATTAAGTTTATGAAAGTATCAATTAGGTTTTTAGGACACCTAAATTAAAATTGTACTGGATTTCTAAAAACATATCCTTTGAAAATAATTTATAATGGGTCTATTTACTATTAGGGTTGTAATTACATTAAAATTGTGATTCCATTTTATGAATGAATAAATCTGAATAGATTTAATTATTTTTATGAAAACTATAAAATTTAGAACACCCAAAATATAATTTTATTAAGCACCACCTCGTCAACGTCTAAGATAGTTCTATTTTTAAATTACATAGGTACATATTTGTACATAGACTAAATTATTAGTTTTTTATTTTTAAAGCTTAAACATGCTGGCGCCAAACAAATAAGGCTTTACGGGAAATTCCTTTGCAATTAGCACAGATTATCACGGCTAAGGAAATATAAAGCCAAATCAAATGTGTTTTGCCGAAATGAGCCAACCCACAATCTCTCAATTATTAAATTAATTACGTCAAACTTTTTCAAAATACCAAATGTACATTCCAAAGTTATGTATGCTTACGAGTAGAATAGATTAAAAGTCAATCAATGTTGAAAACGTTAATCATTATAGATATACAAGAGCATACATTTCTCCTTTATTTCTTCAAAATACGTATATATAATTGAACTTATATAACTAGGTACATTGTCAAATTAATTTACTGTTATTAGTTCAAAAAAAAAATACAGTACAAAATAAAATGATTAAAAATGTAAATCATTCCTAACAACTTCAAAAAATGAAAGGAAAGTGGGTTGATTCGTTTTGTCAGAAGTAAACCCAATGACAAATGACCAAAGAGACCGTTGTTGATTGAGATGTGTCCCAGATAAATCATTGTAACGACACACACTATCCGAACTGACCTAATTCACAATATCAATTGGGTAGCAGACTCCATTAACCAATAATTCCATAACATAACATTCTCTAAAGAAACACCTCATTTTAACCATGGAAACCCGATTCATTTTTAATAAAGTGTTTGATTAGATTTTTAGTTGGATTAAGATCAATAAATAGTAAGTCAATTGAGTTGTCAAAAAAGAGACGTCATAGTTTAGTAGTCCCATACATAATCTATGGGAAAATCGAGTTTCGACAGCTCATAAAAAATATGTCAATTAATTGGTAGTGTCTAATATTAAATCCCAATTTACGAGGCATAAACATAAAAAACAGGAATAAGTTCATAACATTTATTTCAAACTTAAAATATATTTACAACAATACCTAAACTTAACTTGCACTAAAAATAAAATTAAAGAAACGCTTTGGTTGAAAGGGTATGGAAGTTCAAAGACAGTGGAATCTATAAGCCAATTTTTCATCTAAGTACAAGAAGCCAATCATAATTTTGCAACATTACGTATTTACAAATCAATTTTTTAAAACTATTATCGCGTGTTCTAAGCGTCCGGTGTCCAGAGAAACTAAATTAACTTTAATAATCACTTAAACAGGAATTATCACAAGGTTATCACGGCAATGATAAACTTCGTATATCACACGCTATTATTACGATGAGGCTAACAAAATAACTGGTAACATTGCGGGATAGGTTGACCTAGCATTGTGAACAATCGTGGATTATTTTGACTATAAGACACTTGACACTTGCACTTCGTAAACTTGAAACAGATTACGATAAACATAACGTCAGTACAATCACTGCTACAAAAATAAACATCAGAGTACGAGCTCACAATTGAAGACAAACTTCACATTAAAAAGGTAAATAAACATTTTTTTTGTCGAGATCATCTGTGAATCGTGCTTTGAACCAGTTCAACCCATCCTCATGATGTTACGTCTTCGGAGCAGGCGCTCCACTGCGTAGAACACGCGATCTGACCCTCAGTAGGGGCACACGATGCCCCTTGCACCCGGCACTGCTATGGAGTCAGGGAAGTGGACCCTGCAGATCTCCTTGTAAGTCTTCCCCTGTCTCGGCGCGCGCTCCACGTTCCTCGGCTTGTATCCGTAGTTCGGGTTCTGGTAACCACCTCCATAACCATAGCCATCATATCCATAATTTCCATAACCACTGTAGCCATAAGATCTTCTCGCGTTGCCGTTGATAGCGTCGTATATCGCGTCGAAGAAGGGCTTGCACTCGACGGTCACGGCGAGGCACAACATGGCGACCAACAGGACACGTAGTGCAGACATTGCGGAAGGGTGGCAAGCAATTGTATCAATTCAGTTGACGGTCAGACTGGCCTCTGTCTGCGGAAGCTCACTCCGGTGGCGTTTAATCGCGAATGGTGCCGGGTGTTCATGCCGACGGCTTATATATCGGCCTCGGATCATCCGACGCGGACAAACACGGGTGCGTGTGCGCAGGGTTCAGGGTCCGTACCCTGGAATCGCATTGGACTACTGATTGCTGCGGAATATTCGAAGGGTACATTTTGTAATAGGTATCTATGTTTCGTAAACAGGAAGCGTTCTGCCGAGACACTTTGTTCGCTGCAAGCTGGATTGTAAGTGGGTTTAGCACTTAAATATCAAAGTGGGGTAATCTATTTGTATACCGGTATAGTTTTGTGCAGCGTTACAATTTCCTTATTGATAAATAATTTAATAATGGACATCTATTGCTAATAACAGTCATAACAACATTTTGTGTTTAAACGAATGTCAACGTTCAATGACACAGTAAAACATGACATTCCAAAGATAATTGGTAGTTCAATATCTGCGAACAAGCATCTTTATAGTTCTAAGAAAATACTTAAATAAATTACCATTTAAGTGCTTAATAAGAAACACATTGACAACTTGAATTAAAACCTATTTTACAACAACGACTAAAACCTTAAACCATAAAGATCCACCACAGATAAAAATGAAATTAAAAAAAATAATACGTAAGTACTAACATTTGAATTTTGGAACGCCATCAAAAAACTTTCAACCAAACCGCAACTAAAACGGTGGCAAAGGACGCAGGATTAGATCATTTCCTTATATAATATCTTCACGGCACGCTGGCAATGTTAAGGTAGCCGCGAGTCAAGTTCAACGGGTGGTGCGAGCGTTCACCTCTGTCCGTAAATTACTGTTCAGCTCGACGCTTCACCATTCGTATTCTGCATTGGCTGACTGAAGTTTTGTCTTTGCCTACTTTTTTTAACGTAAACAAAATGTAAAAAGCGTAATCTGGCCTAAAGAGGTTATAATGGACTTTGAATATTTTTGATTCATTGTGTAGCAGTTGATTTGTAATGAAACTGATATTTTTACTATCAATTCGATTCATACGAGAGTCTAGAATAAATATGGTCAACAGAATAAAGAATTTGTCGAACAAAAAAGTACCTACCTACCGTAAAGTTATTCCCCTTACTACTAAAATAAAAATAACCGTACATCACATTCGCAAATGACGGAAACAAAGGCCATCGAAAAAAGAAAATTGTCGCTGGCTTGCCTCTGGCCAATAACTTCGATAAATAACAACCTGCCATAAAGAATTTAAAGAAAACATATTAGTATTTCCGTGCTGCGTTTAACCGACATTATAAATTCACTAGCATTCAAGTACTGGCCACTCTCGCATGTTAACCACGTAGTCTCTAAGTAAATTGCTCGACCGTTCACTAGCCTAATTCGCGGATAATGAAAACACATGTGGCCAGGATATGTGTGTTTTGTGCCTAACTAGTTTGGACTATTAAATCGATTACTCGCCTTATAAGTCGTCGATAGCGCTATAAAATCGAGTTTCGTATTAATAGACTGCAAGTCTATAATTAGATGTAGTTAAACGTAAAAGAACCGTGTGAAGGTATTTCCTTTCGTATACGCCATTTTTTAGTTCCGTTTTCGTCTAGACGGATGTAAAAGTCAAGTCTGATAAATCTATTAGTTTTTATTTTGTTTCAAGCCTTTTAAGCTGCCTCTCATGTATTATATTATAGCATTATACTCCAATTTATTTTTAATTTTTTTAAATATCTTTGATAGCAAATAAACCTGAGGCCCACTTGATGTGAAATGGTCACCGCTGCCTATAGTCATCTGCAATACCAGAGGACTTGCAGATGTGTTGCCATCCCAGAGACAAAGTTGAAATGTCTCATGTGCCTGTAATTACACCGGCACATCCTTTAACCCGGAACACAGCAACGCTGCTTTGCGGCAGAAATAGGTATGATGGTAGTACTTCCCCGGACGGGCTCCTTGGCAAAGAGCTTTACTACTACTAGTCAATTTTGTATAAAAAATATCTAAACTTTGTCTTTGAGCTTGGTATTAATAATAATGGCAATCCCTTTGTGTTACAGGTGTCAATAGGCCCCTTTTCATTAAGGTGAGTCTTTGACCGGTTGGCTACACTATTACATAAAATTAATAGGTACCTCCTAGATAATAATAATAGTACCTACCTATATGCAAACTGTCTGAAGCTTCATTAATCTCATAAATAGAACAAGTGAAGGTACTCGCGTTTACAATTAACGGGTAAATAGATATCGTCCGATACGTGTAACGTTACACAAAACATGTTGCAACAAACTAAATCGACCAATCAACTCAAAGTAAATACAACGAAAAAAAAGGTTGCAATTTCGTTCCATTCTCATTGAGGTTACGTTGTTTAGCTAAAACAATCAATTGTTTGACAACTTGAATGTCGGCTACACATTTGAATTTCGAATGCAATTTATTCCAATATTTTTTTCATTTTTCTTTTCCCTCAATCGGGGGAAGTTTGAAATGAGAACAGGTTGGTATGTGAATTTGCGCAATGATTATAGGTATTAATAATTATGTGTATCGCGCGTTTGATTCATTTCAAATTAAAACTGCAATTTATGTTTTGAGAAGTAAAGCTTATAGCGTGGCGTCATTACCCATTACTGCCACCGCAAGTATGATTTGTCTTCTAATCCTCTTTGTGGTGTATATCAATTTCCACTGGCTTTCTTTATTTTTAATTAGACATAAAGAATTATAAGACTTTTTAAGACGAGAAGAAAGTGGTGGGAATATTGTCCTCTGTTTCCCATGACATTTCATTTCATCCAAACCACTATTCTGTGTAAATAAACAACCATTAAATTTATAATACATAGTTAAAACCCAACTTCCCCGCAATTACCACTGATTGCATGCTTATTATAATCTAAAAGGCAACTAAACAAGACACTTTAAATTACCCTTCTAATTCACGTTGTAAAATCAATAGTTCGATTGCACCATTGAACTCGCAAACGCGAGTTTTGCAATTATAGGCTCGAATGCAATGCGACCACGTATCCAAGCAAACGAATAATTTTGGTTCACTAACCAATGGTTAGTCGTGAAATGTGGCGTTTATTCCCGATGCGTGGTGTACACATGCCGCAGTATTTCGTCAATGGTTCAATTTGAATTTAGAACACAAACATGGTTTTGCATGGTTTTAAGTTGTTTAGTGCATTGGCTATGGTTTCTGATGACTTTTTGACACACTTCAAACATGTCTTACGTAACAAATATCTCTTACAATTATTTGACCCGCTTGTAGATAAATTAATCGATCGTCAATCAGTATATGGCACGCAATGTATCGGGCTCGTATATAAAATTACATACCGATCTCCAATCTTAGAGCATTGCTTTCGATTCGATTTATTATGATCGATATTATTTTGAGACTTTCGATTGTGCAACTAGGCTATCCCACTAAAACTAAGTTAAGAGGGTTAAAAAAAAAATCGCCGCTTAATGGAGCCAAATACTAAACAAAAAGGTTTTAAGATTTATAACCATATATATATATATATTTACTAAAAAAAAAAGAATTACCTACGCGCTATGGACTGAACAGATTCGAATGAAGTTTTACACATTGAAAACAAACTTATGATATTGCAGAACTGTCACCGTTACCTGTCAAATTAGGTTGTCAGTTTTCTGGATTTTTTTACCGGTAGGAAGTTTCCTTGGTATAATTTCCGGCCTTCACTTGCACTTACACTTTATAACATTAGTACGTACATATTTTTTAAACTGAAAATCGTTTCTATAACTATATTCCAAAATACAAGCTCCGTTTCACGATCCGTCTTTTATTTATAGTATGCTTTCAGAATACCACCCCCAGAGACATTGAAATATTTGTATAGGACCTGCTTACGGGTGTAAGCAGGTCCTATACAATCGTGTTATTGATATAAACGCTCCTCTATTGTCTATGCCACCTACGGAGTATCGGACTGGCTAGTGTGACGATAGGGTAGGTGTCTATTGGTAATCAATGGATGTCTCGACTATGTTGTTGATGTAAATTACTGTAGCTTTGAGTATGTACATAATTAAATAAGATATATTATTCTAAGGAAACTAGGTACCATGTAGTCTGGGTTTTAACTTTACAAAATATTTTGAAATAGTAAAAACATGCCTATTTAATGTTATTCTTAATTTGAAAATTAAAATATAAAGTACACTAAATTCTGCCGCAGACTACGTCAGCATGGCACAAAATAAAAACAAATAAAACCTGTTTGTAATATTATAAGTATAGATTTGATTGTTTCATAAAACTCTAAAGATAAGTGCCATTGAATAAAACCTCACAGGTCATTCCTAGCCTCATAACATATGAAGCTAGATGCCTCATGTCTATATTGTTTCAAACTAGAAAACTTCAAAGTCCAGTAAAATCAAAAGTTTATGTAGTTTTGAACGCGAGTGTACTACGGCAGATAACACATATTATGATGTGTCTATAGTTATAGTTTTGAACGTAACATAAAATCGAACGTTGAACTGATACTGACTTAAAAATACAACATACCATCACGCCTGTATTCCCTGGAGGTTAGGCAGAGGCGTACCAATGTACACCCACAGTTCGCCGGTATGTTTCAGGCCCCATGTAATAGGGGGCGAGCCTATTGCCATTAACCGGGCACAAATCGTAGCTCCGAGCTTCTACTGAGAATTTCATAGAAAAACCCTATAACACTTTTTGTTCGGCCTGGGAATCGAACCCAAGATTTCTAGCGTAGCAGTCACGCTTAGGACCACGAGGCTACCGAGGCAGTTTACCTAAAAATATATTAAACACAAACGTGTTTGAGACATAAAATACCGAAGGACACTGCCCATTGTGTCTTTCCCAAAACGTAATTAAAGCCCGACTTTTAGAAGGATATGCAAGCGGCATAATATCTCATAATTTCCAGGTTATCCAGCTTTATCACAAGCTAATTTATGCCCACGACTTTGCCCGCGTGAATGTCGGTTGTTTGTCTTCAATCCAATAATTTTCTTGCACTTAACAATAATACTTTTTCGAAATAAAAGTAGTCAAGTTACTCTTAATAACATCGACTACATTCCAGGGAAAATCCCGTCGAAATCTGACTAGCCGTTTCAGAGATTAGCGGCAATAAACTGACAGCGAGTAAAAAAAAATCGTGGTATTATTGTCGTGTTAACATTTAGACAGTCATTTTCATTTTATTTAATTTCTTTGTATAACAGTATTTACCTACTTACATAGAAACAAAGAACGTATTTTGTATCATCATTAATTTATTGCAATCACAAGATAATTTCCATTTTCATTAGCGATTATTTCCTATTATAATATTAGTATTACCATGATTTTCCATTTACAACGTAATAAATATGTACATAGATTTAGTCCTTCGACTTCTTTGTCCTACCTATTTGCTATTCATAAACCCATCTACATCCAGGAGTCATAATAAAGTCATAATGCAGTCATAAATGTCCTGCGACTTCATTCATATGCATATTGCCGGCTATTTGATAAGTATCGGCGTAATCGTACCATCAATGATACAATATTTACGTATGGTAACATTGACGTTGTATGAACCGGTAATACTCTGTGCGTATGACACAGATTATATATGCATATTTAGTTACGTCACTATGTAGTAGGGTAATATTTGCTATGTAATTACTGGCGACCTACACCGGTTTGCGGTGCGGTTTTTATCTGACTAGGGCAGAGCCAAAAGAAGGACTTTTTTATTTTATTTTATTTGGGGAAACAAACATATTTTTTACCTAGAAACACAGTGTAATCTTCAGACCGATTTCGGTCACGGCGGCTAATCTTAATGGAGACTTATTTTTGTGCGAGTTGGAAATCTTCATGACTTCCTTCGTCGTGGGGATGACGGAGGGGCATACCGGACTCTTACCGGCTAAAACCAGCGCGGTTTTCCACTTCTGCCCATGGCCGGGGGTGCGGGATTCGCATAAGCATTCACCGCTTTCCCCCCGGTCTTAATGGAGACCAGCCAAGTATGCAGGAGATATTACAGTGCACAAGTGTGTGTGCATAGGTACACAGGTGCACTCCCTCTTCCCTAACTCTCATAGTCCGATGGGTCGGCAATCCGTCACAACCGGGAAGAGATGTGGCGCAGGACCAACGGCTTCACTCACGTGCTTTCCGAGGCACGGGGGTGTCCACCACCAACTACCAAACTCCGGACTGTTACTTAGATATTCCTAATAGAAAAACCTAATAACACTTTTTGCCCGACCCTGGAATCGAACCCAAGACCCCGCGCTCAACAGTCGCGCTTGCCACCACGAGACCAACGGGGCAGAAACACAGCTATATGTAAATGTACAATCAACTACGTTCCACATGTTACTAGCTTACTTTAGAAACAGTGTACAGATTTTAGCAGACAATGAATGTGTGTTCATCTGTGTGCGTTAATAATCGCATATCTCCTACACTGTTTCGTCTAATAATAACGTATGAGATGTCTTTAGGAGCGTATTATCTGGAATCTACACTAATATTATAAAGAAGAAATATATTTTTGTTTGTAACGAATAGGCTCCGAAACTACTGGACCGATTTTAACCATTTCTTTTACCAAAAAATAGCTTCATTATTCTTGAGTAACATAGGTTATATAACATCATGCTACGACGCGCGGGAGCGGAGCAGTAATTAAAGACGTGGACAAAAGCAACGTAGACGAAGTCGCTTGCAGGTCGCTATAGATGATAATTATAATCATTAAATATTGTATATTATTACTAGCAATATAACCCGCGGTGTCACCCGCGTTCAGTTACGTCTTTGGTTACTGCTCCGGTTCCGTTGGTCGCAGCGTGATGTTCTATACGTTTAAACCCTCCCCTTGAATTACTCTATCGATTGATGAAAACCGCATTAAAATCCGTTGCGAAGTTTAAAAGATCTAAGCTTACATACAGCGGGAGGGACTTTGATTCATATTTTAGCAGAACATCTGCAAAGACACTAAGCTCAGCTATTCGTCATAATTTTTATTTAAGTTACACAATTGGTTGAACATCGTAAAACTTCGCCGTTTTCTATCTCAAGTTACTTAAATATATAAAATAAATGACTTCTGAAACTTAAGTTATTTGTTTTTTGTATTCCCTGTCAAAACTTGCACGTAGAATTACGTTTAGGTAAATTATGGATGTTTTATTAGACACACTGCCAAACTGCCTCGTAAGCCTAGTGGTCCTAAGCGCTACTGCTACGCTAGAGGTCTTGGGTTCGATTCCCAGGTCGAGCAAAAAGTGTTATTGGGTTTTTCTATGAAATTCTCAGTAGCAGCTCGGAGTTAGGATATGTGCCCGGTTAATGGCAATAGGCTCGCCCCCTATTACATGGGACCTTAACATACCCGCGAACTGTGGGTGTACATTGTTACACCTCTGCCTAACCCTTCGGGGATTACAGGCGTGATAGTATGTTATTAGTCACAACAACATTAAGCTAAGTACTTCTCAAATTACTTGTTGGTAGGTACATATATCCATTAGTTTTAAGGTATCTGTTACCTTTTTAGGGTTCCGTACTTAAAGGGGAGCTAATTTGGACCACGTTATTAAAACTGTCACAAGACTATTTTTTAAAACTGTAATAGATTAACATTAAAGACTGCCCCGTTGGTCTCGTGTTCACAAGCGCAACTGATGAGCACGGGGTCCTGGGTTCGATTCCCAGGTCGGGCAAAAAGTGTTATTGGGTTTTTCCAATACGAATTTCTCAGTAACAGCCCGGAGTTTGGAAGTTGATGGTGTGAAACCAACGAGTCTCGGAAAGCACGTAAAGCCGTTGGTCCCGGCCGCAATACGTAGATCGTTGACAGTCGTCATGGACAGTCAGAAGCCAGAAAGTCTGACAAGCAGTCTTACCCAGAGGTACCGTGTTGCCCATTAACTGCGTTGTGGAGGACAGATAGGCAGTCGCTCCATGTAAAACACTGGTACTCAGCAGCATTCGGTTAGACTGGTAGCCGACCACAACATAATTGGGAAAAGGCTAAGTTGATCAATAGATAATCATTAAAAAATCAAAATATTCAAATAGTCATATCAAAATATTATAACAGTAAAATAAAGTTAAAAAATAACGTTTTATTGGCATTTTTTTGTTAAATGTACACACATTCATACTATCACGCTTTTATTTCCTGAAGGGTTAGGCAGAGGTGTACCAATATCCACCCACAGTCCACCGGTATGTTTAGGTCCTATGCAATAGGGGGCGAGCCTATACCATTAACCGGGCACAAATCCTAACTCCGAGCTGCTACTAAGAATTTCATAGAAAAACCCAAGCCAACCCAACCCACTTTGCTCGACCTACGAATCGAACCCAAGACGCAATAGCGTCATCGTCTTTGTTTTTTTAAATTTAATATTGTTAAATATGGTACAGAACCGTACGTGCGTAAGTTTGACTGCACTTGGGTGACTTTTTTTCCCCATACAAGAGATGGCTATCTTAAAAACCGCAACAGTTGAATGAACTCTGCGAATTTTTGCGTGCTGTCAAAAAGGGGACTTACTTTAAAAAAGTACGCCTACTGAATTATAATCGTGGAACTGGACAGCACAGCTGGACACTGTAATTTTTTAATACTACATTTTTACACATATTACATTTCATCTTTTTTAGGGTTAAACCTACAGGGTAAAACTGGACCCTATTACTAAGACTCCGCTGTCCGTCCGTCTGTCACCAGGCTGTATCTCATGAACCGTAATAGTTCGACAGTTGAAATGTTCACAGATTATGTATTTTAGTTTCCGCTATAACAACAAATAGTAAAAACAAAATAAAATAAATATTTAAGGGCTCCCATTCAACAAACGTGATTTATTTGCCGTTTTTATGGTTCATGGTACGGAACCCCTCGTGCGCGAAGTCGACTAGCACTTGGCCGATTTTCTTTTTTCATTATAACATTTATACATTTTTTGTACTTGACCGCGTGGTTTTGACTGGTCTACATCCGTCTTAACCAACGTGATTCATAAATCTCCAAAACAGCTGTGGCGGACTCCAACAAGTAAACTTTAGAGAAAAATAAATCTTACAAAAAGTAGCACACGTACTTTCTAAGTTTATCTTGGATATCACTGACAAATGGAAAATATCATGAAGAAAGCTGGATTTTCTAGACTCCTAACCATGAGCTGGGACTCCAATGGCACTGGGCGAGACGTCCTGCTCGACTCGTGGCGTGAAAAGGAAAGACGCTGCCTAAAGTCGAGGCGTACTGTGACTTCAACCACGTCCGTGCTCTAGGCGGGGCGGCTCACCACGAGGCTGTTCAAATAGAGTCCAAACTCTACACCCTTACATTGCAAAACTTTGTAACTTTTCATCCCCAAATAGCAAAAAATACTCTGAGCACCGAACTTACCAGATTCATTTGATCAAATCTGTCATCAATAGAAAAGGAGGGTTTTTTTTCACTGCAGACGTAGTCGGGTAAAAAGGAAGTCACAAGGGAAGCGAACAACCCCGAAACCAACACACAAGTACAACAGCATATAATCACAAACACTTAAAGCCCTAGATAGCTAACAGATAGATAGGAAAACAAAAGCTAAGTACAGTCTAACAATCTATTTGGTATACAGGCAAAATTATTCGTTTTTCAACAACATTGCCAAATTTATTTTTAACCCCCGTCACAAAAACGGCAGGGTGTTATAAGTTTGACGTGTCTGTGTGTGTGGCATCGTAGCTCCCTAACGTATGAACCGAATTTGATTTAGTTTTTTGTGTTTGAAAGGTATATTAGCCGAGAGTGATCTTAGCTATGTTTAATGAAAATCGGTTCGGCGGTTTCAAAGTTATCAGCTCTTTTATTGGCTGCTGTAGGGATTTCTATTTTTCTGTCGGGGGGTACTTAAAATTTTTATTATTGTATGCGTAACAACTTCTTAAGTTTACAACACAATTAAGAGAGTGATATAAAAGAATAAGCTACTCAACACATTCACAACATTGTTTAAAAGTAATTGCAATAAAGCTGCTTGCATATCAAATAGTTTGTTTGGGTGTACATAGGACTAGCCAATAAACTCATCCCGTCCTTCCCTTCCGCAAGAAGGCTATGAAGTTAAAAGCCGTATAGTTTACCTGCAGAGATGCATTATCGTTTTATACGTCACTAGCTTCCGCCCGCGACTTCGTCTGCGTATTTATTTTCACTGATCGGTCTTTTTCGGTGGAGAAATCGGTACACAAGGTACCGATTTCTCCAAGAATTCCTGGCTTATTAACGACTAGATATAGGTACCCCGCGGTTTCACCTGCGTTCAGTTGTCTTTAGTTACTGCTAAAGACTGAACTGGGAACTACCTCGTTGGCCTAACTATTCCTAAGTGTGATTGCTACGCTAGAGGTCTTGGATTCGATTCCCAGGTCAAGCAAAAAGTGTTATTGGGTTTTTCTGTGAAATTCTCAGTAGCAGTTCGGAGTTAGGATTTGTGCCCGGTTAATGGCAATAGGCTGGCCCCCTGTTACGTGGGACCTAAACATAGCGGCGAACTGTGGATATACATTGGTACATCTCTGCCTAACCCTTAGGGGAATACAGGCGTGATGGTATAATGGTATGGTTACTGTTCCGCTCCTGTTGGTCATAGCGTGATGCTATATTAAATACAAGAATATTTTTTTACAATCTGACGGGTACTTTCAGGGATTAGCGAGTTTAAACAAACAAACAGAAAACTCTTCAGCGTTATTATATAAGTATAGATACACGTTTATACGTCATAATGCGCGCTTGAACGTTAACTGGCTATTTCATGTCCACTCCATTGCTATCTAGTCGTCTCGAGCGATACCTAGCTTGTGTATTTAATGTTGAGAGTTTGCAGCTCAGTATAGTAGCCGCTACGAGTCGTCAGCAAAAACGTCAAGTTAATTTTTGAGTTCCTTTCGGGGTTTTTTGGGGCGGACCAATCGCGAGCAGCGTCGGTGTTTTTTTGTAAAAACATTTTACAAAAAAGATAACCGCCTTCAAAAACTACAAAGTGAGAAATAACTATCGTTTTGGAAATCGGTAGCAATTACATCGGTAGGCACATTTACGGGCACCGATGGGAAATCATCAAATGACTTCTCCCGCCCTGATCGGGGCGAAAGGATGTGTCAGACTTTTACTAACTAAAACCCATCCATGTTCCTTCCTGTGCCCTTTGCGTTCCGGAGGCGCAGTATCTCTGGATGGATGAACCATATACAACCTTATATGTATGTCAATCTATGCCAATGAGATAAACGCTATAATAAGAAAGACTTAACAGTCCGTCTCTACGATGAAAAGATAAATATGCATACATACCATCACGCCTGTATTCCCTAAAGGGTTAGGCAGAGGTGTACCGATGTACGGTCAACAAAAGAGACAAGTAACCATATAACATAAAAACATACCATCACACCTATATTCCCCGAAGGGTTAGGCAGAGGTGTAACAATGTACACCCACAGTTCGCCGGTATGTTTTTAGGTCCCATGTAATAGAGGGCGAGCCTATTGCCATTAACCGGGCACAAATCCTAACTCCGAACTGTTACTTAGAATTTCATAGAAAACCCAATAACACTTTTTGCTCGACCTGGGAATCGAACCCAAGATCTCTAGCGTAGCAGTCGCGCTTAGGACCACTAGGCTAACGAGGCAGTTACAAGTAACCAGATCGTCTAATATAGTTGAAGTTGTCTTGGAAACCCTTGGTGGTTTTTAAATGACATTTTATTTAATTAATAAACTGTTAATGGTCTATTCAAAAACAATAATTTCAATTTTTTTATAAAAAAACTTTGAATTTATTAGGCGACTCTGGTTGCTTATCTCTTTTGCTGACAGCTCACCGGAATGTTTACGTCCCATGTAATAGGGGGCGAACCTATTGCCATTCCGGGCATCATCATTGCCAGGCACACATCCTAACTCCGAGCTGCTACCACGCTGCTACTGAGAATTTCATAGAAAAACCCAATAACACTTTTTGCTCGACCTGGGAATCGCACCCAAGACCTCTAGCGTAGCAGTCGCACTTAGGACTACTAGGCTAACGAGGCAGTTAGAAAAGATAAGTATATTAAATAGTAATAATATACTTGAACCGTCTTCCAATCGCCATAGATTGATTAATTCCGATGCTAATACTATTTTCACGTCCAGAGCTTATTAGAGTACTTACCTACACATATTTCCGTATAACCACAATTATGTAGATGACACCACTAAACAGTAATTCAGTCACGACTTTACAAAAAAACGTTTATTTTAGCCCTCAAAACCAGATGAATTTTTAAATAATTATAGAATTCATTTTTATTTTCTTTGAATTCAATAAATAGTAAGTGAATTGAGATGTCAAAAAAGTGACGTCATAGTTTAGTATTTTCATACAAAATTTGTGAGGGAATCGCGTTTTGATAGCTCATAAAAAGTACGTCAATTGATTAGTGGTGTCGTCTACCCAATTCCAATTTCACACGTACAACGTATTATGTACGCAGATCATTTTAAAGGCACATTTGCATAACAATAATTGTGAGTAAACTCAATTATTAGAACAGACGGAACCATCTCTTAGCACACATATGTAAAACGTACAGGATATTAAAATTTCCTATTGTCTTTTTAATTAGGTCTCAAGCGTACTGGGAGGCTTTCCATTGAGGATTCCTTTGTCTGTCTTTTTTTTATTCTGGAGCCATTCTGGTATTTAGTTACTGCTGGGATCTCGTGGAACGTAGCGTTATGTAATATAGCATATAGCACTCACAAATAACGTGGCTTTCTATGGATAAAAGAATTTTCAAAATCGGTTTTGTAGATCCAGAGATTACCCCCTACAACCTCACAAACTCACAAACTTTACCTCTTTATAATATTAGTATAGAAATAAATGAACACTGTAGGTTTTGACTGTGACCTTTCGTACGGATCCCTAATTTATTTGATAATAAAATGTATGCAGTTTATAAGCAGTCAGTAGGTCTAAAGTACTTTCTAAGTTTATCTTAGACATCACCACTATCGATAAAGGAAAATATCGTGAGTAAACCTGGAAGTCTGAAATCGCCACTATTGTGGTGAAGAATGTTCGTGCCTTCTCTGTATGAGAAGAGGCCTGTTACCTGCAATGGGACGATATTAGACTGGTATTATTATATAGCGCTTAAGGATCACATAGCTTCTTATTAGCGAAAGAATTATCAGAATTAAGTTTACACGAATCCCTCGGTGAGGGAGTACCATAGGCCCAAAGTACCAAGTTATTATAATTCCAGGTAATAATAGAAAACATAACATAACATACCATCACGCCTGTATTCCCCGAAGGATTAGGCAGAGGTATACCAAAGTACACCCACAGTTCGCGGATATGTTTAGGTCCCATGTAATAGGGGGCAAGCCTGTTGCCATTTACCAAGCACTAATCCTAACTCCGAGCCGCTACTGAGAATTTCATAGAAAATTTGAATAACACTTTGCTCGACCTGGGAATCGAACCCACGACCTCTAGCGTAGCAGTCGCGCTAAGGACCACTAGGCTTCACAATTATCTCATCCTAGACATAAAGGTCTTATAGATAAAGTAATTAGTTACCAATCGTTAGCTGATACCAATTATTTTAGCTTGTTATTCGCAATGAAAACGTCTCTCGTCCTCTGATACTCGTATTTATGTTAACAAAATCTAACGGATGGTGACTAATTACATGGAGAGAGGTAATATTATGGAACAGAGTTGGAATAGAGCCGTATTTTGTTTAATTATGATTATCATTCTTCTGTCCTATATCATCAGCCTGCCCGCAAATTCGACCACGTCGTTTTTTTTACCCATTTTAAGTTACGTCTTTGGTTAATACTCCGCTCCCGTGCGTTGTAGCGTAATGTTATGTAGCCTATACTATTCCTTAAGAATCTGGCTGTCATATACAAGAGATGTCTTCAATCCTACTGGTCAGGCACTGGCCCTATCGGGCACCGTCTACTTTGCTGACATCTTTTTGAGGCGCGCGAGGGACACAACGCGCCGCCGACGCGGGCCTGGTTCTGATCGGACGGCGAGGCGCCTACCACTCGCCTTCCACACCTTTTAACTACCTACCTATCTTTCATAGATCAAATAGGTTTCAAAATTTTTGTATGAATAAATAAAAAAATATAGGTAAAGATTGCTAAAATTTATTTAGTATTGTCGACTCTATTTATTTTCGTAATTTCCATTTCAGATTAGATACCACGATATTTTAGTGTTAAACCAGTAAGCTGCCAATTTAAGGTTTTTCGATAGCGATACGGTTCTTGTGTAACGCTTAAATTGTAATAAAAGGTTTCTTTTTTAATAAATTACTTAGTTGTGTCGTATTTGGGTAATTATTGAAGTTATAATGGATAACTACATCATTGAAAAATGAAGGCAACCAAGGGATAAAATTATTCATCGCTTATAAAAAAAAACTGTATACTCTATTTGTATAGAATATACAGATTTAAACACAATACAACGTCAAAATGTATAGAACAGCTGATTTTTCATTCAGGTGAGATTTTGTACTCTTGGGTGCCAAGAACTATTAATTTCCATCCAATGTCAATGGAAAATTTTTCCCGTCAATGTCCTCTTTCACCCTATATAAAAAGGTGCAATCAAATAGCCAAAAAAACACCTCAACAAAACACTTAAGACAATAGGCATAATACTTCCTGAACCATTTCAATTATGGTTCAGAAAACGATCTCACGCAGGAACGCGATTGAACTGACCTTACTCAAGTTCATTGTCAGTGCGTGTAGACACCGCGGCGCGAGCCATCCTGCCGGCTGCCAGACGACCGGCGACTGACAAGCTGCGTTTATCGTGTAAGGTTGAGGCCACACTGGTGTTTAAAGGTACAGGGCCAAATGGTACACTTTCGGTTCAAATACCACTTGAACTATTATCATCACCAACATCATATCAGCCACAGAACGTCCACTACTGGACATAGGCCTCCTCCATACATTTTCAAAAGGACCGGTTGGAACCGGCCTGCATCCAGCGTCTTCACTTGAACTGTACAATTAATGAAGAACCTAAATTGAATGAATCAATAACGACTAATGACGACACGTGGGTGTCTAAGTGATTGGCTGCAACGCTGCATGTCGAGGCTTTAATTCCCCCACGGAACAAATAGTTGTATGGCCCAGGTTCCGGGTCTGGTTGCCGTGAATGTGAGTTTATATGTTTAGAAACGCGTCTACGATACGGCGGAAATTCCTAAAGTGGGACAACGTTTTTTTTTTTTAATAGGATCAATCTGCAAACAATTATCTTTACTCGAGGATTACTGATCGCTTTACAAGCAGTAGATAATATTGTCCCTTGGTAGCATTTCATGAGCAACTTTAAAACGAATGGAAGAGACTTTTCTTCGTCGGAAACTACTGAAAACTAGCTAGGTGTTCCACGAACAGTCAAGATTTAGGAAGTATTTTTAAACGGACGTTTCATGCACTCCTCCGAAGCGGAGAGGTGCGGTACGGAGCGAAATAGGATCCCCATTGGTCCTTCCGACTGTTGAGCGCAATAACACCATAAAACAGCCTAAGATACTGGGCAACAGTGTAGCTTTTTAATTATTTTTTTTTTTTTGTAATCGAAGTAGTCTTTCCAGACATAACCTTTTACCAACAAAAAACCAACAAGACAAAAAAAACAAACCAACTTTACCCCTCTATGGTTCAGTATATGAAGATTTTTTTATATCTATAGTCAGATAAATTGCAGATATCAAACCGCAACCGCATTGTACAGAATTTCCAAGTCAAGTTCAAACTTCTCAAGTCCTTATTAAGGATGTCTTTTATACACATGCAGTAAACACACGGCACACCGCTGTTGCGAAATTTGTTCAAAAAAGTCTGATACTCTCTTCCGCTCCGCCCAGAGCTGAAAAAGCCATTTGATGATTTCCCATCCTTGAAAAGAAATAAAAAGGTATCACACTTTATCACGAAGACGTCAAAACGAACACCGAACAAAACAAGGAAGTAGCGCTCAATCCAATAAAGATATGAGACGCTAACAAACCTCTTACGTAAGTCAACGCAACGGGATCCAATCATTGCCAAAGTTATTGTAGCATCAATCATTTCGCGAAATGACCTTTAAAACTATCATGTGCCGAATCCAGAGCTGATGGGAGGCGACCTCCGAGCCGGTGACAAATTATTTGTTAATGCAACTCAATGTCATCTAACGTAGGGCTGTCTGGATGGGAGATACAAGTCTGTTTTAAGCTGATTATCCTTATAACGTTAGTTGGGTACACGCGTGGGTTCAAGATACTAGGTTTTTAATGCGTTTGAATTTTTCTAGCTTTTTCCTGGATGTTACTGGCGTCGGTAGAGGAAAACGTCGTGAGGAAACCTGGACTTATTCATGCAAGTGTGGATTCGCCAATCCGCTTTGAGCAAACATGGGGATCAATGTTCGTGGCGTCTCTGTATGAGAAGAGGCTTTTGCTCAGCAGTGACACAATAATAGATTGTTATTATCCTGGTAAAAGAAGTCGAGCACGAAAAAGCTTGTATACTGTTTCGTTAAACTGTGCTTGATAGTTGGAGGTAAAAGAGCATATCTATTTTACTTGACACAGTAAGACTACATTGATATTAGATTTTGCATCTCTAGGTATAATATGTTAACAAAACGGCTTTCCAGAAATCAACTTAACCTTTTTAACATTCCGATGACTCACAAAGTTTTACGTCAAGTATTCTAGAGTGATCACGTAATTAATTTTCTCGCAACTGACATTGACCACTGTATGTTATGCTAATAAGCTCACAAATATTGTAGGAAAAGATTAAAGGGGTAACCAGCCAACCCTGCGTGAGGTGGAGGCCGTCCGTCCGAAATTCGTGTAATACTGATTCAATGACTCATTGACACATCAATCGTCATGCAGATTCAATATCAACAGACCTATTGCGCTAGTCTGAAGTACTACCGCGTTTCAAATTTATGATAACACTACCGCGTGTATGAATTTATCTGTAGTATTTTCCTTATAGTTTTGATACCCGCAACACCTGGGGAGTCGTGGTTGCAATGCCGGTAAAAAATGTGTACTCTCTATTCTTAAAGGTCTCCAAGTTGAAACATTTCCGAAACACCTCCGCTGAAAGTTGATTCCACAAGATGGTCGTGTGTGGTTGAAAATCCCGCTGAAAACGCACAGTGGAAGACCTCCGAACACCCAGATGGTGAGGATGGTATCTAAGAGAACCGCCATTATGTTGAAAAGATCAAAATGAGTCATCAATAATATAAATATTTGGAAAAAAGCCGTGTTCGATATCTGAATAAATGAGTTACCTACCTACTTAGGTTTTTAAAAAATGATACAAAAAATCAATGGACGCTTATCAAAATATAGGTGGAATTTGAATTTAGAGTGCGTTTTTCGATTTCAGCACGAGTTAGGTCCGTACATGCAGGCTCTTCTGTAATAATCTCCTCGACGAATTAAGGTGAGCTTAACGTGAGCTTTAATACGACTACCTAGTCTAAATATATTAAAATCAATTGCTATTCGTTAGTCTCGCTAAAAGTCGAGAACGGCTGAACGGATTTATCTTATCTTGGTCTTGAAATTTTCGTGGAGGTCTAGGGAAGGTTTAAAAGATGAGAAAAAATCAAATAATTGCCGGGAAAACCCTAAAAACAGTCCTTTTCTTTTTCCCATATAAACGTTTTCTAAATCAAATGTAGAGTCAATTTGAACTTTATTGCTATTCAATAAAATTCATATTAAATTAGTATTTTAGGAAAACTCTGTTTAGTAAGTGGGCAACATAGTGTGTCGAAAATAATAATAAAACTTCATGCTTCATTCAAAAAATGCTTTTTTATTAAATACGGATTCGTTTTGTTTGTTTTAAGATTATTTTATACAAAAGTTTACGTCTTTTATTTATCGATTGAGGCAGTACGAAGTCTGCCGGGTCAGCTAGTTATATTATATTATACAGTTATTAATAAATTTATGTGGTATTAACCATTTTATAAATTCCTCAAATTGCCCTTCAACTGTTCGAGTTATCATTGCGTTCCAATTACTGAAGGATTATGTATTGAAATACGCAGAAATGTGGAGCAAATACATTGCTATTGGCATTGAACGTACTAATTAGATAGATACATGTATATTAAACTAAGTTTATATTTAATTTTCCTCCTTGGTTACCTTTAAGTTTATTCAAAGGGTATTCAATATACAATATGTAACAAGTATATTAATTAGTGTTTCTCGATATAGATAGGTAAATGTTTTAATATACTTACGTAGATACAATTTAATGTTCCTAAACACATAGGGAGACTGGGGTAATAAGTGTCGGGTGTGGGTTGTTCCGATCCAAATATTTCCGCGTAGAAAAAAGGTACCAATAGTTGTGAAGTGCGTCCCAGAACTTCATATTATCGCGCTATTGCAACGCCATTTTAGTGACGGCTAATAATAATAGTATATTTAGATTTTCTCTTTACAAAAATAAAAATGACTCATTTATTTATTTTACTGTTTGTTCCAAGAATGTTTCTGCGTATCATGTGTTAAGTCAAACCACACTCCAAATATTGTAACATAGTGTCGTGATGGCCATGGGTTAGATGCAACAAGCACCAATATGAGTTTTTCAATTCATAAGTAATTTTTATGACATCGGTGAAGGAAAACTTTGTTAGCAAACCTAAACTGGACTTGAAATTCATATAGGAAAGTCGGAAATAATCAATTCGCCATGAGCAATAGTGGTAATTCAAGCTCGTGCCTTATCTGTATGTTAACAAGCCTTTGCCCTGCCGTGGTGCAATAATAGGCTTTTTTTTTTTTTTTTTGGGGGGGTGGGAAATCATCGAATAACTTCTCCCCCCCTGGGCGGGGCGGGAGGGAGTGTCAGACTTTTACTGACTAAAACCCACCCATGTTCCTTCTTGTGCCCTTTGCGTTCCGGGGGCGCGGTATCTCTTACGAACAACCCGCAGCCCCGGCAGGCATCGGCCCTCAGTGGCCCCTTCCAAGTGCTGACATCTCTTTGAGGCGCGCGTGGAACATAAACGCGCCGTCGACACGGCCTGTCGTTATGCAACGTAAGGACGGTGAGCTACCCATTGCTCACCGTCCACAGGCCCGTACCTACGGTGGCCGGGAGTCGTCTCGCGACTCCCGACGTCCGGAGCGTCTACCGCGGCGGCTGGGACGCGAGAACCTCTGTCTCAGCCGTCTCGCCGCCTCCTTCTCAAGCATTACTGCCTCGCAGAAGGAGGCGACTGCATCCCATTCCCTCTCGCTCCGGACCATGGCTTGCACCAGGGCCGGGCGCGAGAGTTCACCGGCGCACAATAATAGGCTGGTATTATTATTATGTCCCATAAAATCGCCTTCTATAGTATCCAATAGATTTCTTTATAGAAATCAGTGGTAGGTATAGGTACCCTGGCCTAGCTACATAGTTACGTACATTTATATAATATAAGAAACATAATTTCCTTATTATATTATCAGATAGATGGGTACGTACATAGTTATAAAACATCTCTAATTGCATGCAACGATCATCTTACGAAACTTGAAAGCTCTGCGCAATTTCTAATGCTTTATAGATATGGCAATGGTGACCTATCACGATTATAATGTATGTATCTTTGCCTTATGTACAATCAAACAACAAATTTAGTACACAGCACTGTATACAGGCACAAGAAAAAAAGAAAGAAAGAAAGTTTATTCGCGAGAAAGTGACAAATGTTTATCTCATTACTACCTACCTACAATGCTAATGTTCATATTAGTTCTGTGTCTAATAAATATATAATCTTTTTTAAAATACCTATAGCTATACCGCGCGTCAAGTCATATTTTTGGTAACTGCTCCGTTCCCGTGTGTCATAGCGTGATGTTATGTAGCCTATGTTACTCAGCCCAGTTACACCTTGCCCCAGCATAGCCCGTTTATCGAGGAAGGTATAACCTTCTTAATAATATTTCTTTATAATATGAATATAGATTTAAGAGAGTGATGTAAAAGAATTGAATAATCCCACTGTAGGTATCACAGCATCAATCAGTTTTTTTTTTTAATATTTGAGTGCAGTTGTTTTTTCTTCCACATTTCCAATTCACTTTGACATTTAACAGACAGAAAAATAGAACAGAAAAAAAATTGACTACACTGTAGACTTACAACATTGTATGAAAGTACTGGCAAGTTAGTTGCCTATACACCAAATAGCTTGTTCGAGTGTACCTAAGTTTATGGTGTTATCGAAATTATACGAGCAAGGAAACCGGCACGTGCAGTATCTATTGGCACCTTTGCACTTGGCGCTACTTATTATGTATTACAAAATAAGGAAAATTATGCAGACGCGAACGTTTTGTAAGAAATTATCATCAAGTATCTTTATGATAATTTCTTACAAAACAATCGCGTCTGTGTGGCGAGTGGCGAGGCAAGTGGCGAGGACTCCATACAATACATTTGGTTTGTAGAAACAACCAATCAATTGACTTACTTTTACAAGCTGTCAAAACGCGATTCTCCCGTAGTAATTTAACTGATAACACGTCCTTTAGCATTTTGGTTTAATTTTACAAACACGACAAGTACTATTAGTACATAACACCATCATCATCATTGATTTATTATAATAATAAAAAAACCTTGCCGCACACCAGGAATTTCTCCTGTATCGTGGGTGCGTTTACATACACAAACAACCAGACCCGGAAATTAAATAAATAGTACGTGTAAATTAAAATATAAAAAAATTATTCATGTAACGTGTACCCCGCGTTTACGCACTCAAGCTAGGCCCACAGTCGCACGCTACCGGGCGCTATCCAGGGCCACGCGATCAGATGGCCTTCCCGACACGTCACGGATCACAATCAATATTAATAGGTTTCTACGTCTACCGTATTCCCAGGCGAAGGGAACAGGAACAAACAATAGAACTAACGATGCTAAGTGAGATAGAAACCCTGAAAACTAACAGCTAAGGTTGATTTGGGCGCAAACAAACATGGCCTCGAACCTGTTGACATTTTGTTCGACGTAGAATGTTTACTGTTTTCTGTCCTGAATTGACCCGTTGGCCTTGTGGTCGGAAGCGCGACTGATGAGCGTGGAGTCAGTGTTATTGGGTTTTTCCATAGGAATTTCTCAACCGAAGCCGACGCCAACATAGTTGGGAAAAGGCTCGGCTGTTAGTATTAGATCATTTTTAATGTTTTTGTGTTTCATTTTGGAATAAGTTGAAAGTTGAAAGTCAACTGTAAATGTACCCCCTAAAAAAAAAAAAAAAAGTACCAATGGTATCAATAAGCAACAATGTTTCCCTCTGCCAACCCTTTAGCGAATTGCAGATGTGACGTGGACGACAGTAACAACATCTATCAAGACAAAGATGCATCTAAGTGAACTTACTTGGCTTAACGTTACCCAACGTTGTCAGTAGATGGCGTTGTTTGAAATTGTATTAATTAGTTTCAAAAACTACAAGGATTATCTAAATAATGCTTATCACCAATGCCATTCAAGTAATTTTATTATTATTACTTACATTTCATTATCATAATACATTATAAATATTGTCCTATACATAAAATGATTAAATGATCATTATAATAATTAAAATCTTTTTTGTACAATGTACAGACAGACAGCTAAAAAGAATAGGAATGCGAAGAACATGATAACTTTATCGGTAAACTCTCGTCGGCCATATTTCTTCAGAAGTTTGCCAGATTCTGATATTGTGCTGGCAGTATTCTGTAGCTCCGATTGAGTACCCTGAAACAAGGTTGATTATTATTAGAATACTAGTATCAACCCGCGACTTTATTTATGGAAACTTCAGAATTAGGCCAAAGTCCCAAAATCCTAAGGAAACATAAATACAGAAAAAATATTATCCAATGTTTTATTCCAATGCTAGATCAACCACAGCTCACGTTTTATTTTATTTCTTTTGTTATTTTCAATAAGCTGTGTTTTAGAGACTCAAGTTGTGCCAATAAATGTTTTTTCACTACATACAAACTTTGATTTATAGTGTAGCAGATAAAATATTGGAGAAACTTTAAGATACAGTACGGCGGACGTATGTTGACGGTCCTGAAGTAGAAAATATGTTCCTAAAAGATCTATTTCGCAGCCAAACCGCTACCTTCAGGATCGTCAAGATACGTCAGCCATAGCCATAGTACTGTAGCGTAGAACTCCCAAAAATGTTATTTAGTTTCATATTTCAGAGTCCCATAACAAAAGTTGTTCAATTTCATAATACCTACGCTACGCTCGCTAAGAGATTGTCGAACCTAACACCAATAATACTGACTATGGTCATTCAAATGAACCCTATTAACCTAGTTAAAAATGGAAAAAACTAAAAACTCAAATAACAACTAACATGCACAGTGGAGCTGGACGACACCAAGCTATCCAATGTGTCCTGACTTCTCTGCGCCGTGTCCGCTAGCTGTCTGCTTATAGACAACAACTGTTCAGTCACACCTGTACAAAAAAATAACAATAAATAATTTGTAAACAACACCCATGAATAGAAACAATGTATAAACATTGCTATAGCCAATACTATTCTTATATACACAATTCTAGCTTCTGCTCGCGACTTTGTCCAATGTACACCCACAGTTCGCCGGTATGTTTAGGTCCCATGTAATAGGGAGCGAGCCTATTGCCATTAACCGGGTACAAATCCTAACTCCGAGCTTCTACTGAGAATTTCATAGAAAACCCAATAATACTTTTTGCTCGACCTGGGAATCGAACCCAAGACCTCTAGCGTAGCAGTCGCGCTTAGGACCACTAGGCTAACGAGGCAGTTAACACACAGACAGACAGAAAGTTCAGTCACCATTGTAACTATATTATGTATCAAAAGTTAAATTTTAAGACATTATTAGGTGAAAAGCCAAGTAGGTTCAACCCTAACCTTTCTCGACTTTGGACTTGGGCTAAGCTCACGAAACTATCCCACTACAAAATATCTGAGTATGGGAAGAGGGTGTGCTGTGCACCAGTGTTTGCACACATTTCTGCTCTATAGAATCTCATGCACACTATGCAAGTCTCCATTGATATTTGCTTTAGTAACCGAAATTCAGTCAAAATTATTATTATTATTAAATACTAGCGTCTACCAGGGACTTTGTTCGCGTGTATTTTTTACTCGCTTAAGTTACGTCTTTGGTCACTGCTCCTCATCCATGTGTCGTAGCGTGATGTTATTCAACACAAAAAGAGTTTTTCAATTCAAACCAGTGGTTCCTGAGATTAGCGCATTCAACCAAACAAACTCTTTAGCTTTATAATATTAGAACTGATCAGTATAGATAACAAAATTATATGTGAAAAAAGAATAATATACAGCTGTTCCACATTTAAAACGTCACTGTTACAGTATATCTTCTTTGTCCTACTTATTAATGGCAAACTGCCAGTACACATGTATGTTTATTTAGAGATACTAATTGACAATTGACAATCTAAATAGTCATAACAATCACTAACATCATGAGGCAATTATGTACTTGAATTACTCATTGAAATATTATTGAGTCAAGAGATGGGCACAAATTTCTTAACAACATTTCTAAAATGTATGGCAATATGTTATGACAGGTTGTAAATGTATGAATTTGAGAAATTTATGTTTTATCTCTTTGATACTTTCTCAAGACGGTATCTGGAGGAGATACGGTAGAGCTACTGGAAGTATCAGGCTGAGCCTTCTGACTACTGAGGAGGCAGACAAAGGCAGGCACCAGTCAAGGATCACGAAAGGCCTGTATGCTCCCAGGGAAAGGAAAACTAAGGTAGATTTTAGTCAGTAAGCGTCTCACAGACCTTACCCTCTCCCCTCTCTTTCTATGTGGAACCCCCACACCTGAGAATTTTCCACCCCAGTTTAGTTACCTTTTCTTTCTGGAGTGGAAAATTCTCTCAATTAACACAATATAAAAATAGGTAAAACCCTACCTGAAGACATTTTAAGTAGTCCATCTCTCTCAACTTTAGTCTTTCTGTTCCTAATACCAAAATCATTTCCTTCACCAGATTTTAACAAGTCTTCTCTTTGTGCCTTCTCTATAGCAAACATGCTTGTTATATTGGCATTCTTGAATTCCTTTAGGAGGCTGAAAAAACAAAAAAGTATTTAAGAATCATGTCTATGCCTTTATCTTATGTTACTTGGGGTCACACATTTTCTTCTTCCATTCCGTCCCGTCAACCATCATGATATCACTGACTCCTTACTCTTTCATGTCATTCTTTACACCATCCATCCATCTTTTCTATCTCGCTCTTCCTCTCCAAATGATTATAGCTGTTAAAAAGGTTACTAACATTCATATTTATTATAAACATTATTTTTGAGATTTTTTTAAGAAAATAAACATTTTGAAGACTGGCTTCTTCCATGACTTCACCTATGTGGAATTCAAGTATACTACAAAACATAGCCAATGATACTCAGCAATAATAGCTTTAATCAGTAAAAGAGTTTTTGTAACTGGTCCAATACTTCCACAGAATATGTTTTAAAAACACACAGGTTTATCTTTTAAATATTAGTACGGAGAGATTTTGAAAGAGTAGCACAGTAATTACTGTAATTCAACTTTGGACGTAACACAAGAAGCAACGAAAGTACATGTTATCTTAAATGTCAAGGAAAAAATAATTAATTTTAATATTTTTTGTGATATTTTTGTTTTCTTCAATAAATATATTGGTAACCCAGAAAGTGTAACCCTGTTAGAAGGTAAAGTAATATCCTGCTTACCAAGCAAGGTGGTGTCTCTGGGATTCTACTTCATTAGCATATTTCATGTCTCCAACATCTTTTCCGTAAAGTTCAAAATTTTCCAAGTCATCCCTAAGCACTGATATTGCTGCCCTTCCTTTTTCATTGAGCTTGTTTAGACTTCCCATTGAGTCTCGACATGCTAATATTTCCTGTAAATGAATTATGATCGTGTAACAAAAGATCTTTCTATAAAATAGACACACACAGTAGCACTTATTTTGAAATCTTGTTGTTGGTTGTTTCTGATGTTCCCTCCAACCAGGTTATATGTACGTTATGGGTTGGGGACGCAGAGATCATAAAAATCGTCAGCAAATGGGGTTACTGTAGTAAACGCGTCGATAAATATCCAAAAATATTAAAGAAATAAATAAATTAAATTACAGTGAATTCGCTAAGTATTATTATGCTTCCTATGTACAAGACAATTGCAAACGCACTGGGCTTAACAATATTGCTACAATACATTATTATAATTATATTTATAATTCATAATTACCTGAATTATGTTCTTCACAGTAAAATAATGCTTAGCTAGAACTTTCACATAATTCTGGAATATTGCGTCCGGGCTGTCTGATTTCTGAACAAACAGCTTGCTGTACGCATTAGTACCCAATTCTCTCTCAGCTCTCAAATTCATGTCGAAATTCTGAGTTTAGAAGAATAAATAAAATCTCAAAGCAATAATTATGATTTTATTTTGAAAACTTTTGTGACTGAGCTTCTGTCATCTGTCATGAGTGACGTTTAATTATTGACGTTTTAATTCTACAAATGACTATGGAACTATTAAGTACTGACATATGACTCATACACACGTGAAAAAATATAAGGCCTCTTAATTACAAAAGTATCTATGTACACGTAGCTAATATAAAGCGTCCGGTGCATCTTGAGCAGTCAGCCCAGTTATCTTGCTGGCTGGATAATATTTACCATGCAAAATAGATATACATAGTTTTGTTTTGTGGCATACGACGGCAAAACCTATTCTAATATGAGGTTAAATTAAAAAGCACACTATACACAGGCTCTTTCAAAGCAAGGCTCAAGGTATTCCTGCTAGAGAGATGTCTCTAGTATTAGAGATCTGTAACCACATAAGACAATGCTAATTGAGTACATTGTTGTTTTTTTAAATGCTTCCACTTCCACATTGTTATTATTTTTCTTTTTAATATTTTTTTTTGTAATGTTATTAAAACTCTGTTTTTTAATTATTTATTTTATTTCTGTTTTAATTTTAATATCTTTAAAATTCGCATACAATGTACACGAAGCACTAGCGGCAAACTAAATAAACTATAGATTACAAACGTTTCAACGACGTCTATCTTCAAGAGTTGTTGAGATGAATGTAAACAAACAGACGGCCCGTTTCTTTTATTTTTCGACAAGTTTTATTTCGAAAAATCTGCACCAGCCATATTTGAAAACTAAGGGAACCGTCAGCAACGTAAAGTGCAGAGCCATAGACAAATTCTTAAGCCAAGGTCGCACTGCGGGCGGAACGAACTCCGTATAGAGTCACATTTCACAGCAGTACTTAAAAAAATAAAGATAAAAATTGACACCTCACACACATACCATCACGCCTATATTCCCCTAAGGGTTAGGCAGAGGTGTAACAATGTACACCCACAGTTCGCCAATATATTTAGGTCCCATGTAATAGGGGGCGAGCCTACTGCCATTAACCGGGCACAAATCCAAAATCCGAGCTGCTTCTGAGAATTTCATAGAAAAACCTAATAACACTTTTTGCTTGACCTGGGAATCGAACCCAAGATCTCTAGCGTAGCAGTCGCGCTTAGGACCACTAAGCCAACGAGGCAGTTAGAAGATAAAAATAGTTTTTAATTATTGGTTTGCTGAAAACAATGCTATAATAATTAACTATAATCAATCTTCTTCTTTTCGTGTCGATTGACTCGTTAAATTTTGTTCGACTAGTACTGAGCAACCTGTATGGCCTATCATAGGCCTCGTTTAGATCTTGGATGGTGCTCGACGGACAGCTACGGAGGTGCCGCATGAAAGTGTATCATAATCATTCAGATGTAACATATCCAGCTTGGCATAGGCCTCTCCAAAACATTACCATAACGAATAATAAAAAAGTATATCATTAAACAATTGGTTTATTTGTTGACAACAAAAAAAAACTGTAGTAACACTCGTAGTTCAATACAAAAACAAAACATGATACAAAAAATATGAACACACCTAAATTGAGCCACAAAAAATTGTTGTTAAATAGGCATAAGTATCACGCCCAAAATACATGTTGTTTGAATTGATACTATTGACCGATTGTGATATCGTCCATAAAGTCGTCATACACATTGTCGTCCAGGTACAACGTATGGTAGCCCTGATAACCTGTCAGCTTTCTCCGACATGTGGGACATACAGGTTTTAGTAACAACGCCTTCTGCAGACAATTCCTGCAAAATACATGGCCGCACCTTGTCGAAACAACTGACTCTTTTCCCAAATTGTTAAAACATATGGGGCAACGAATTCTCAGAAGTTGTTTACGTTTTGATTTTGCCTGCAAATAACATTAATTTAAATAATTATCATCATATCAGCCGAATGGCCTCCACTACTCGACATAGGCCTCCCTTAAAGATATTTACAATGACCAGTGCTGTGCTGCCCGCATCCAGCGATTCCGCAACAATTAATGTATAAATATATTAATTAACTGCCTCGTTGGCGTAGTGGCCCTAAGCGCGACTGCTACGCTAGAGGTCTTGGGTTCGATTCCCAGGTCGAGCAGTGTTATTGAATTTTTCTATGAAATTCTCAGTAGCAGCTCGGAGTTAGGATTTGTGCCCGGTTAGTGGCAATAGGCTCGCCCCCTATTACATGGGACCTAAACATACCGGCGAACTGTGGGTGTACATTGTTACACCTCTGCCGAACCCTTCGGGGAATATAGGCGTCATGGTATGTTATGTGGTATGTTTATATTAATTGAACATTAATTCATTTGTCAAGGAGTATCTACCGTACCTGTATTTTATTGCAATGCACATGGATAATACAGAAGATTAAAGGTTTATCTTACTTTTGTCTTTTGTTTCTTTGTTTTTTTCTCTTTTACTGTTTTCTCCTTTGCTTCTGGTATTCCGGGCGTCATTCCTCCGTACTGATAATGTGTTGTCTTAAATGTAATATATATTTTCATTGATATTGTAAAACCATTTTACAAATAATTTGATTTGTCAGACATTATTTTGACATAACATCTGACAGTCTTTCACGTTAAAAAAGCAAATTGTCTATTTCTTCTATACCTGCTATTAAAGGAGTTCAGAAATATGGGTTCTTATAAAATACTAGCTTTTGCTCGCGACTTCGTCTGCGTAGTTTTTTCACACGCATTAGGTTACGTCTTTGGTTACTGCTCTGCACCTATTGGTCGTAGCGTTATGCCTATAGCTTTCCTCGTTAAATGAACTATCCAACACAAAAAGATTTTTGCAATTCAAATCAGTAGTTCCTGAGATTAGCACGTTCAACCAAACAAACAAACTCTTCAGCTTTATAATGTTAGTATAGGTTACTTTTGACTATGTTGAAGTTTTGAAGAAGGGAAGCGAATTGTAGGCTGACCAAATAAGAAACATAATGATGATGCTGAACATACCCAAACAACAGTTGGGTATGTTCACATCATCATTATGTACCTTCTCAACTTGCAAATGTAAATCCTGTTCTACTTCCTACTAGTTTTTGCCCGGAACTTGGTCAGTGTGAGTTTTTAGTATAAGCTTCCAATTTGCGAAAGAATATTTAAAATCGGACCAGTAGTTCCGAAGATTAGCTCAAACAAAAGTCAAAGCATTTATTTTAATTAGACCATTTACAGGCACTTTTGAACTGTCAAGAAGTTAGTAGGAAAGTTGAACCTAGTAGCTCGTTCCAAAACGTTGATCTCTGTGAAGAACGAGCAAGAAACAAATAAACTCTTAAAATAAATTCGACCTTATTCCCTATACATAAAGTCAACGATAAAAAAAACAACAGCCTCTATATAAATGCATTGTATTTTATTAGGTAATTTAATGAGTAGTTACAAATCACTGATCAAGAGAAACCTTCGTGTACAAACGTAAACTTAGTTTTACTAGACTTTGAAGCATTTTTACAGTTGCTTCCTAATATTTTCACTAATTTCTTTGGTCCACAGCAATATACGTTTAGATGATCCCTGAAACAATAATTATAAGAATTTGTTAATACTACACTTTCTTAACTATTACAGAAGATTGTTAATGAAGAAGTCGTGTGCCGCGGTGTGCCATATCAATTATTTTCATCAGAATATAATATAAATAATATATGTTCTCAAACTTTCTTGAAATTAAGGAGGGACCTAAAATTGAGCCTTGAGGCACGCCAAGGTTACTCATGCTCTGATAGATGCAGTCAAATGCACTCGATAATCAGGTTTACAGGATATTGGAAAGACATTGAATGTCATTCGCTTAAAACTAAGTATAATGTAAAATAACGACGTTTATTAGTAAATATGTGTAGATAAACATACTCAAACCCTTTAGTGTGGACTTAAAAAAACATGATTTCATCCACTCTTTTTCTGTACAAAATTCCGAGTTTAAATAAACGTAATAAATAAACTAAAACATATAATCAGTCAACCTACTCGGGATATAAATGCACCCAGTATCCAAAAACTCTATCCCAATGCGGCCTCCCTCGTCTTACTCGACATCCAATCAGAGGGTAGTGCTTCGCTATATTATAATTATTGTCTTCATTTCCTCCTAACTTCACATCATTAGTATTCCTGTTAAGCTTCGGAGTCAGCAAAGTCACTCTCTCATCATCTCTATCTCTACTCAAAACATGACTAAGACCTTTCTCGTTCATCACTACCATATGTGTTACGGGATTATGATCATTATTACTATTGCTCTTAAGTTCATTTTGTGTGTTAGTGACGTAAAATTCTATGTGCAGTCTGTCTGGGCGGTTTGCGTTTCGTAATTGTAGTATAGTTTTGTTTGCTAGATCTGCGAGCCATGTAAGTTCTTTTTCATGTCTCACTATCCAGAGAAGGTGGATTCGACCAGGCAAGCGGTTGCGTGGGTTCCTGAAATATAAGAGAAAACAATATAAGACAAATGCTATTTTTTTTTTAGATTTCAAGTTTCCAAATACCGAACAAAAATATCTTCATGTCCAGTTTATCAGGTCATCATGGAATTAGATGTGCAATATACACAAAATTTTAACAAATAAATAAATCTGTAACACTTACAGCAACATATCATGCAACACAGCTACAAACGGCGTAATCCCAACTCCTGCAGCCACGCAGATCGCCACGTCGCTTCGACAGACGTTCTCCATAGGACTTGAGAACGGTCCGTCTACCAGTACACTGGAAATTGGAACAATGAAAGAAAAAGCTTGGAAACTTTACATAAATAGAAGGATAGGTCATATTTGGATAAGCGTATACAAGTTTATTTATTGTTTTCCAGTAACCTGAAAAAGGGTCATTGTACTCTACTATAGGGCGAACCAATCACGAAAAAACATCAACTGATTCATATGTTCATGTTCACATGTCTAGACAAAATGTGTACATTATCAGATTTTTTTCGCGACTGTTTTATTTTATGTTGTATCAAATTCATGCTGAGCCGACTATAATAAATTTGAACATGGGCATGAGAATTGAGGAGGTTAAAGAATTGTGTTACAAAATGTCAATTCACCATCACGCCTGCACTCCCCGAAGGGCCAGGCACAGGTGTACTAGTGTACACCGGCAATTCGCCGGTATGTTAAGGCCCCTTGTAATAAGGGGCGAACCTATTGCCATTAAGCGGGCACAAATCCTAACTCCGAGCTGCTACTGAGAAATTCATAGAAAAACCCAATAACATTTTTTGCTCGACCTGGGAATCGAACCCAAGACCTGTAGCGTAGCAGTCGCGCTTAGAACCACTAGGCTAACGAGGCAGTTAAATGTCAATTCTTCGGTTCATATTACAGATGCATACTTTAGAAAGATTAGGTACCTTATGTCACTCAGTCTCCTTTCCAACAACAATTTCTCCAACGATTCAGTCCAATCTCCCTTTACTCTTATCCATACTTCAAAGCTTCTTTGGTATGATGTAGGAACCTGAAATGTGGAAACAAATAAAGGTACACATGTGGCTCAAGTAAAGAACTTTTTAGGTGATGGTATCCCGGGCAATCTGCCTCGCTACTATTGTGCTCACTGGCTACATTATCCTTAAAGCTCCTATTCCACTACCTAATGGGTAGGGTCCCTATTTCCTAGGTAGGGTAGTGTAATAGCAGGTAGAGGGATAGATCCTCCTGTTAGGTCGATCGAGTGTTCCCGATCGCACTATCAATTAATCTCTCGCTGTATCAAAGTCAAAGTCAAAGTCAAATCATTTATTTCAATTAGACCATTAAAAGGCACTTTTGAACGTCAATCACATGTTAAATTAAAAATATTGAATCTAGTTGCCCATTCCAAAAGGTAGTTTCGTATGGAGAAGAACGGGCAAGAAACTCCATACATACTCTTTTAAAAAAAAAAAAAAATGTATTACAATAAGTTGTACAATTCCATAAAATTATACTGATGTCAAAACGATCTATTAAAAAAAGTCACTCAAAGTACTGCAATACGTACTCAGTGCCACAAATTAGAAATGAAAGCTAAGTTAATTGTAATATTAAATACATTTATACATTTCAAAGACAAAGAATCAGTGTGTGAGGAATACTCAAATGTAGAATTAATGTCGAAGAGAAAAATAATTAATCAAAACAAAGTACTTATATAATTAAATTAGCAACCAATTGATTTTGTCAAGAATTTAAATTGTCCTATGGAGCAGGACCAGCATGTTCCCAAGCATTGTTATCTTGAATATAATCTTCTAATTTGTAATAAGCTTGTTTACAAAGTGTACTTTTGATACATTTTTTAAATTGATTTTCATTTAATTTTAATATATCACAAGGTATTTTGTTGTAACATTTAACACAGTACCCCATGAAAGATGTGTGCACTTTAGATATTCTAAAAAATGGCTGCGCTATTTTGTCCTTATTTCTAGTATTAAAATTATGTCTATCACTTATTTTATCAAAAAGATGTACATTTTTTCTTACAAACATAATATTTTCATAAATGTATTGACAAGCCACTGTCATAATATTAATATTTTTAAAAAGTTCTCTAAGAGATTCGCAGCGACGGAGATTATAAATGGCTCTGACAGCTCGCTTTTGTAAAATAAAAATGGATTCAATGTCAGCAGCCCGACCCCATAGTAGGATGCCATACGACATAATGCTGTGAAAGTAGCTAAAAATAGACCAAACGCGCAGTATCGACATCTGTTAATTGTCTAATCTTCCTAACAGCAAAAGCTGCGGAGCTTAGCCGCCCTGCAAGAGATGTTATATGTGGTCCCCATTGTAATTTCTCGTCAAGCGTGATTCCTAAGAAAACCGTTTGATTAACAAAAGCCAGTTTTTCGCCATTCAAGACAAGGTCACATGCGCAACTTTTAACATTAGGTAAAGAAAATCTAATACATTTGGTTTTCTTTTCATTTAGTACTAAATTGTTTACCGTAAACCAATTTTGGACCTGAAGAATTGCGTTATTTACGTCATCCAGATTTTTAGAACGTCTGTCTATGTTAAAAATCAATGACGTATCATCTGCGAATAACACCATCTTAGGTTGATGTTGGAGTAATTGTGGCAAATCATTTATATAAACTAAAAAGAGGAAAGGACCCAAAATCGACCCTTGTGGAACGCCCATTGTCATTTCAGACCCCAATGAGTTATCAATAAGGCTCTACCAAATGGGCAGGCGTAATAAGCACTTCTCAAGTCAAACATAGTGGGACAAAAAAGACTAACTACCTATGCAATGGCAAATGCTTCTGATGGCATTCATTAAGATACTGTAAGACTAGATAATAACAAAGAACACTTAAGCTATGACATAATTTAATAAAACGAAATCTTCCATGAAAACAGTTATAAATCCATCAGTGAGTTACAATTATAATCAACCATTTTGAGATGATATAAAAGCCATTGTCAGTAAGCAAATACGATTAGCAGCCATATATGGTGGTACCCATCCCACCCACTAGACTATGCACTTACGGCAGAATATATTTTGAAACTACACTTAGAAGTTACGTTACGTAATCGAACGTCAATCTTCTGGGTAGAACATAAATAATTCACGACAAGTATGATTATGGAGGTACTAAAAACCGTCATAAATTTGGAAATGAATAAATTCTCAAAACTCTAGTGTCCAAAATAATTTACGTAGTGAACGTTTGGTGCTTGAATGGCTTTTGTCAAACTGTACCCGCAGATATATATTGCTTTCAAGATGGATTTAACCCACACCACACACGATTTCTTTTATCTTCTAAAACCTATCCAAGGAGCGTGATCTCCAAGATTGCTGCTTTCTATTCGACACCAATGCTCTAGTTAGGGACCCTTAAATAATGGGGGCACATGAGACGCAGAAGGCGGACCGACGACAAGATAAGGACAGCAAGAAAACGCTGGATGCAGGCCGCTTCCAACCGGTCCTTTTGGAAATCTATGAAGGAGGCCTATGTCCAGCAGTGGACGTCCTACTGTTAATATGATGATGATGACGAAATGACGAGAAGTAACCGAGTCAGTTTAATCAAACCGACTCACAGACCACCACAGGAAATTGAACCAGTACTCCATGTTACTGATCACAAATATGGCAATTCGCGGCACAGGCGCTAAAAGAAAATAATGTACGATTACCTTGACGACAGTGAAGGGATGCCACTCAATGAGAGAGACGTCCAAACACTGCAGCAACACATACTGCCCCATGCGGCACTGCTCGTGTGGCCAGCTCACTGTCAAGCTTATGGTGCGCCCCGCCATGTGATGCACCTATAATGTAAATGGTTCAACTGTTTTAGTTGTGTGCTTATCTCGATATATTTGATGGCGTAAGTTTACACGTTCTGTTGAAATCAGTGGGGCTATCAAATAGGGTTTCCCAAAAAAAAAGCTTAAAATCTAAAACTCAACTACGACAGCTGCCTGATAACTGTCTCGGCCTAGTGGTGCCAAGTGCGACTGCTACGCTAAAGGTCTTGGGTTCCATCCAGGTCGAACAAAAAGTGGTATTGGGTTTTTCTATGAAATTCTCAGTAGCAGCTCGGAGTTAGGATTTGTGTCCGGTTAATGGCAATAGGCTCCCCCCCCTATTACATGGGACCTTTGGTACACCTCATTGGTACACCTCTGCCTAACCCTCCGGGATATACAGGCGTGATGGTATGTTATGTCAACTACGACAAAAGTTTCACCAAATAGCTTAACATAATGTATTATAAATGTGAAAGTTTGGACGGATGGATGTTTGTTACTCAATTTCGCTAGAACGTCGATCGGATCTGGATGAAATAAGACACATATAGAAGATTGTAAGGATTATAGTCTGAAAATGTACGATTCCCATGGGTTAATCAAAGAGCTTTTGGTTTAATTTTAAAATCTACACAGATAAAGTCGAGAGCAAAAACTAGTCGTCCATAAATATAATTACATGGACACAGAGAAGCAAAACGGAAGAGTATCTCTAACTGTATTAATTAATAAATGCCGAGTAATCCCATTACCACCTCATAGATATTATAACGTCCCATCGAAAATTATATAAGCCAAGGGGAACTGGTTTACTCATTCATCCCAAACCGCTAATCCCATCAATGCGGAATTACCCATGGGACCATAACCCGTTAGCAGGCTGTTGAGCAAGAAATAATGGGGTTGTTCATAATCAATATAGGGCAAGAAGAATTTTAATAAAAAAATTAAGGTATGTAACTAGAAGCAAAATCATGAAAGACGAAAAAAGAAAATTTTAAAAACGATCCCAGAGCAGTCAATAAAAGCATAATTAAAGAGATAATGGAATTAAAACTTTAAGCCATAGATTGGCTTAAAGTTTTAATTCCATTATCTCTTTAATTATGCTTTACTACATATACCGCGCCCCCGGAACGCAAAGGGCACACGAAGGAAGCCAATCTATACATACAAATAAATCAAATTAAAGCGTCTGTTTGTAATTTTAAAATAACAGCGTTTTATTAAATACATATCTATGAATAAAAGGTATTTAGGAATAGCAAAATTCATTTTTTTTAATTTTTGTGTCTGTCTATTCCGTCTAATCTTCGAAACGGCTGGACTATAACTAGTAGCTAGCTTAATGTCATACATTTCTTCAAATTAGGCTATTTTAGAAAATAAATTAGTGTTACACGCAAAAAATAAAGTAGAAAAGTAACTAGAAGCAAAATTACAAAACACAAAAAAGAAAATTGAAAGCGATCCTAGAGCAGCCCATAAAAGCATAATAAAAGAGATAATGCAATTAAAACATGAAGCGAATCTAAAATATGCAATGAATTCTATCGAATCCAATAAGCTGTAACCCAATAAGAGGATTATGCAAAGCTTGAACGGTTATTGGATTAAAACTGGCCACGTAGGTAACTATTTTCGTGAAATTCTTTAGCTAAATGTGAACATAAAACCGTATTATCCTCGTATGTTCGAGGTTTATCTACTTTAGTGAACATTGTTTATGAACATGATTGAACAACAGTTATTGTTGATTATAGTTTCTGAACGCGAGTACATCTGAGTGGAAGTCAAGCTGCCATAAAATGTATCCTATGACATTTGGTCATTTGGAATTAGTGTGAATAAGTGAAAGAATGTTTGTAATTGGACTTTCACATCTTCAAATGAGTATTCAATTTCCATATAAGCATAGTGTAATTACACAATGATATTAGTAGAGATTTTAGTAAACCAATTTAAACTAAGCATATAATTATGGTAATAATACCTGAAAGGCGTAAGAAAAGAATACCTGGACTCGGGGAAGGCCTTTGCCCAACAGTGGACATTACAGGCTAGATAAAAAAAATCTATTATATATAACAGTGAAAATAATTACCAAGATTTACTTACTTCCAATATATTAACCCTCGCTCTATTCCTAGTGCAGATTCGCCACAAAAGGTCCAAGATATAGCAAGTCAATGGCAAAGACATCCACAGCCAAGTCTGAAAATAAAACATTGTATTAAATACCTTGAAATCAGTCGCTCGTCAAAGAAAAAATAAAAAAACAGCGCAGACGGCAACAGCAGGTAGGTAGATAATTAAACTCCTGATTTTCGTGTCAACCCCGCAAAAAATGGTCTTTATGTACGAAGCATTAGCTTCGAAGACAAAGACCAATTCAGCCAGCACAAAACAAGAAATAATAGATATAGAATCATTAGCCTAGTAAATATCACTCTCGGAATTGTGAACTAAAAAATAGAATCGCTTGAAATGAAGCGTTTAATTTCCATTTAGACCCAGTTGATGCATTTCGCGAGCAATACTGCAAGATGGCGATGACGTCATGAAATTTAAGAATTATACGAGAAAGAAATATTGTATAAAAAAAATCAAACTCAAATCATTTTTTTCAATTAGACAATTAACCCCTTCCAAAAGATAGGTGTTTTGGAGATGAATGATCAAGAAAAACATAAAAAGCGTTAAAACAAAAAAATAGTCTTTGGAAGATGTAACTTGAGTTTAACTAAGCTTTTTAAAGCTCACAAACATTCGTATCTTCAGGGAATCATTCATATTTAAGTACAACTTTCTCGATTTTCAAGTAGCTTCAGCTATTGAGGAGACCCACGCTAGAATAAAAACAAACACAAAATTCTATTCGCCATCAATTTTTAAGTAGGTAGGTACTTCCTTTACCCACGTGGCACCTTTTTTTAGAGCATGGGAAATCATCAAATGGCTTCTCCCGCCCTGTGTGGGGCAGAAGTGAGTGTCAGACTCTTACTATCTCTTACTTAAACCCACCCTTGTTCCTCTTAATGCCTTTTGCGTTCCAGGGCCGCGATAACTCATTCGACCAAATTCCGTAAACCCACGTGGCACCTACCCACGAAAACAAATGAAGTGCCCTATTCAATAGTGGTGACGAAACCGTTGGTCACGCATCTGAGTGAATATTATTCATTGTGCAGGCAGGTTGATGACGTCAAGTCAAAATTAGGTCACGTTTGACGTTAGTCACATTTACAATTTCAACAAAATTTATAAGAAGGCTGACATAAACATTTACGATCGCATAGTATATGTACAACCATATAATGTGATGATGATGGACAGCAGTTCAATGTACGCAAATTTGGGATGCTTCGTAAATAAATCGTAAAGAAAACTAGATCTTTAAGAACTGATATAAAGTTGATTGTGACTAAGTCATACGGAAGTCTCTTAGGTAGAGTATTGTAATAACAGAAAACAGGAACGAAACAAATAAATCTAATGATTCCTTTTAATAAAATGCAGGATACAAGATCAATAAGGTCCATAACAAAAAAATCTAATACAATATTAGGTTTTTTGTCCTGTAAACCCCGAAAATCCCGGTCTTTATATGTTTTAAGAACAAAATAAGATTACTATTCTTAGTATTATTTATTACTAGACGACCTGCCCGCGACTTCGTCGGCGTGGCTTATTTCACCCGCGTCAAGTTACGTCTTTCGTTACTGATCCGCTCCCGTGGGCCGTAGCATAATGGTATATAGCCTATGTTACTCAGGAATAATGTAGCTATCTATTGGTGAAAAAATTGTTAATATCGGTCCAGTAGTTTCGGAGCCTATTTGTTACAAACAAACAAACAAAAAATATTTCCTCTTTATAATATTAGTATAGAAAGGATTTAAATTGTAAAAAAAATGAGCTTCTTAAGTAGAAAATGAAAAATTAAATACCTTTGCTAAGGCATTGTGGTTTATAGATTTTTTTTTTTAAACTTTAGGTGTCAAATTCTACTGGGTATTGCAAATGAACCAATTTTCTTGTCGACTCACACTTTTAACAACTGGCTTGCACGTCATACTTTATTTAAAATTATAATGAAAAGCTTAGTCAAAACATAAGCAGCGGTTTAGGTATTAGTAATGGCATAGATTCAATTTATTAAATAAATAAACTGAATTCCGAAGTAGAGACGAAAAATATTAAAGTTTGCATTGCTATTCCTATCGTTATAGTCATGCCAAGAATTACAATCGGTTGGTGAAATATAATTGAGCTTATTTCAAGCAAAAAGAGTGAACGGAATATCACATAACCCCTAAATTGTCGGGGAGACTTTTAAAGTAAAAGTTCAATTGTCTAATCAATATGCGACAGTTGACCTCTTAATCTATTTAATTAAATTTGCCAAATGTGTTACATCCAGCAAAAACAGGTGAATATACCTAGATACAAAACTTATGCCTAGAATATTTGGGCGCACAACAAGCCACGTCACAGTTGCTGTAGTGGATGGGCGATGGGCTGCTGTACTACATGTTGCGGGTTCAGTTCCAACACAGAGCAAATATGTGTACGGCCCACGGATCTGGTTGTTTGTGAATGTAAGTTTAAGTACATACCATCACAACATCACGCCTGTATTCCCCGAAGGGTTAGCCAGGGTTGTACCAAAGTAACTATTTACACATACAGTTCGCCGGTACGTTTTTAGGTCCCATGTAATAAGGGGCGAGCCTATTGCCGTAAACCGGGCACAAATCCTAACTCCGAGCTGCTACTGAGAATTTCATAGAAACACTCAATAAGAGTTTACTCGACCTTGAAATCGAACTCAAGACCTCTAGCGTAGCAGTCGCACTTAGGACCACTAGGCTAACGAGCCAGTTGAGTTTAAGTACATGTTTTTTTTTAACATTCTTATGAATTATTATGATTTTTTTGTTATGGACCTTATTGATTTTGTATCCTGCATTTTATTAAAAGGAATCATTAGATTTATTTCTTTCGTTCCTGTTTTCTGTTATTACAATACACTACCTAAGAGACTTCCATATGATTTAGTCACAATCAACTTTATATCAGTTCTTAAAGATCTAGTTTTCTTTACGATTTATTTACGAAGCATCCTAAATTTGCGTACATTGAACTGCTTTCCATCATCATCACATTATATGGTTGTACATATACTATGCGATCGTAAATGTTTATGTCAGCCTTTTTATAAATTTCAATCAGCTTAAATATTAATATTAATATTAATATTATGACAGTGGCTTGTCAATACATTTATGAAAATATTATGTTTGTAAGAAAAAATGTACATCTTTTTGATAAAATAAGTGATAGACATAATTTTAATACTAGAAATAAGGACAAAATAGCGCAGCCATTTTTTAGAATATCTAAAGTGCACACATCTTTCATGGGGTACTGTGTTAAATGTTACAACAAAATACCTTGTGATATATTAAAATTAAATGAAAATCAATTTGAAAAATGTATCAAAAGTACACTTTGTAAACAAGCTTATTACAAATTAGAAGATTATATTCAAGATAACAATGCTTGGGAACATGCTGGTCCTGCTCCATAGGACAATTTAAATTCTTGACAAAATCAATTGGTTGCTAATTTAATTATATAAGTACTTTGTTTTGATTAATTATTTTTCTCTTCGACATTAATTCTACATTTGAGTATTCCTGTATACACTGATTCTTTGTCTTTGAAATGTATAAATGTATTTAATATTACAATTAACTTAGCTTTCATTTCTAATTTGTGGCACTGAGTATGTATTGCAGTACTTTGAGTGACTTTTTTTAATAGATCGTTTTGACATCAGTATAATTTTATGGAATTGTACAACTTATTGTAATACATTTTTTTTTTTTTTTAAAAGAGTATGTATGGAGTTTCTTGCCCGTTCTTCTCCATACGAAACTACCTTTTGGAATGGGCAACTAGATTCAATATTTTTAATTTAACATGTGATTGACGTTCAAAAGTGCCTTTTAATGGTCTAATTGAAATAAATGATTTGACTTTGACTTTGACTTTGAATAACATTAGAATTACTTCGAAAATTTTAAGAAATGGCAGAACTAAATCCTTTTACAATTTTCCCACACAAAATCATAAATCAAATTACAATAAACAAGCAAAAGGATAAGTATGTACCATGTTTAATGAGGCTTAACCAAAACGATTTACTTACATCGTAAATCTATTATAAACCAACCATTTGACTGGCCACAGCTGGTCAACGAAAATTAGCCGCGCCTGCTATATCAATTTGAGTCCCTACAATGAACATTATGTACAGAGTAGGTACTATTGTGTGGTGTTAAGTCTCAAAATAGAGCTTCGACTGCGGGTAATTCAGGAACTAGGTGAACACATCCGATTCAATATGTAATAGAGCCATTGATAAAAATAGTTTATGATTTTTTTGAAGCGATTATGTGAATTAATTACTACTGTAAATCTACTTTCAGATTTAGATGAATAATTGAATGAAATTCATGATCGATCGATTGAAAAACCGTAAAATCGATGTACTAGTTGTGTTTCGTGGAAATCGTAGTACCTACTCATGTATTTTAAACGTATGTAAATTGCAAATCTGAGAAGCAATTCCCGTAAGTTTTACAACGATCGTATTCTAATTCCAGTCTCAGTTTGTAATTAATACTTCTACTTTGCCTACATTTTAGACATTCATTGTCACTGAGATGAATTTACGACTACATTTTGAACGTTTTTAGTTACGAGAAATAGATTTCTTGACACTAAGACTAAATTGCAACTTCAATTTGAACGTCATTTATTAAGTAGAATTATCCTTCAGTTGCCACGTAATTTCTTAAAATTTTGTGGCAATTCTGGTCCTTTATGAGCACGATACAGACAAAAAGACCAGTAAATATTTCAGTAAGAAACCAAAGAAGCACGTCTCGCCAATCTAATCTAGTTGCTAGCTGAAGGTTATTGTACTTAATATTATGGAACAACAACTTCTGTGAGAACCTGCGCCTAACAATGTTGAGAATAGTTTTGTAAATATCAATTTTTTTTTATGAATTAGTGATTGTTAAACCTTTTAGCTTGAATTAGGAATTTTACGTAAGTGTTTGAGTTTTTCAGTTTTCCATATAGAATTTTGATCGGATCACTCTGTAAGTGTATCGTCAATAGAGAAATACTTAATAGGTAGAACTTAAAACTTAGTAGTGGATGAAATTTTTTACCATAGATTCAGTACCTCCATGAGTTTAGACGCCACAGAGATGAAATGTTATGTAGGTTTTTAAAAAAAAATCTGCTCTTCCATACTTTTTAACGTGTAGGTAGGTGTTACACTTTTGTAAGAATGATTGGTAATTCGATACATTAACTCGATTGATTTTAAGTTTTCTATAAACCGCAATACTTATACTGGATGCAAATCTGTAAGGTCATGTACGATAAAATGTTAGTTAATGTATAAGTTACTAAATACATGTCACCTAGTTTAAGGTTAAAGGTGAAAAAATCCGATAATATCTACTTATTAAAATTCAACCAATTATTTACCTATGCATCCTAAGTATTCGGGGTCAGATTTGTTGCAAATTAACGCTTAAGTTATCTCCTTTCAAGGAATGCGTCGATTACCAATCGATTAAAATCCATCACTGACTTAGCATTTAGGGAATGCGGGTGTGTCTATTGTAATGTTAATTCAGAGATAATTAATTAAATCATTGGATTGGAACACAGGCATTGTTGGTATTATCCGTCATTCCCAGAAGGTATATTTAGAACTAAAGATTTGTGAAAGAATGTAACCAAAATTTCCCTTGAAATAATCCGAAAATATACCTGAAGGAAACGTCTATAAGTTAAATAAAAAAAATATATATATATACCATCACGCCTGTATTCCCCGAAGGGTTAGGCAGAGGTGTAACAATGTAAGTCTATAAGTTCTAATATTAAAAAACTGAAGAATTGGTTTGTTTAAACTACCTAATCTTAGGAACCACTGGTCCGATTTCAAATGAATAATTTGCGTTATATAGTCCGTTTATCGAAGAAGATTATAGACTATGTGACACTATGCTACGACCAACAAAAACATAAACGCGTTAAAAACCACGGGGTACAGCTAGTCTACACTAATATTATAAAGAGGAAAGATTTGTATTTTTGTGTGTGTGAATGTTTGTAATGAATAAACTCAAAAACTACTGCGCCGATCTCAAAAATTTTTCACCATTAGATAACATCACACTACGACCAACGGGAGCGGAGCAGTAACGGAAAACATAACTTAACACGGGTGAAATAAGCTACGCGGACGAAGTCGCGGGCAGGTCACTAGTACTAAATAAAGCCAGTCTTAAAATTGCACGTGGTTTTGTCAAATCAAACTAACCCACCATTTGACACTCCAATCTTTTGCTAAGAAAATAAATTAATCAGAGTCAAATATCCAAAATCCGACTGATGAGCATGGGGGTCCTGGGTTCGATTCCCAGATCGATCAAAGTGTTATTAGGTTTTTCCATTAGGAGTTTCTCAGTAGCAGCTCGGAGTTGGGATTTGTGCCCAGTTAATGGCAATAGGCTCGCCCCCTATTACATGGGACCTAAAACATACCGGTGAACTGTGGGTGTACATTGGTACAGGTGTACCAATGTACACATACAGGCGTGATGGTATGCATATCCAAACTCGTGACCTACAATTATTTCTAAAAATGCTAGAAATGTGGACGTGGGTTAGCTCTATTGATGTCTGTAGCAATATGATCGAGTCAAACTACATCCAACTAACATGAGAGCACAAGGACCACTACTCCAGAATACATTAGCCCCGGAGTGCGGGACCATCAATTAGGGACATTAATATACTTATTAGGTTACCCCTCGCAGACGCTTTCCGTTCACGTCTGAATGTGACTTACTCAAGGTGTACAATAATAGGTGTCCTCCCACGAGAGTGCCGCATGAAAAGGGTTACGTAACGTCAAACACAGACGTTGTAAAGGCCTGTAGAGGGTACTTACTACTACTTACATTTAAATCAACATACGGCTTCCACTTCTAACGTATAAATCAGTTCAGGAGTTAGGTCTACAGATAAATACTTTCAAGACAGGAGTGCAGTTCATTAATAAATAGTCGAAATATTTCATTTTGTTAAATTTTTTTGGACAATTTAAAACAAATTTTACATTTTTAATAAACCTGGTTCATTTGTAGGTAGCGAAATAAGCTTTTATAATCATGAAGATGGAGACAGTGCATTGACTTGCAGTAGGATAGTTCTAAGTTGGTTTAAATATATCTATTTGTCTCATCTAGCTCGCAGTCTGTATCTATGTAAGATGTTAAGTGATTAATTTTAAATATAACACATACCATCACGCCTGTATTCTCCGAGGGGTTAGGCAGAGGTGTACCGATGTACACCCACAATTCGCCGGTATGTTCAGGTCCCACCTAATAGGGCGCAAGCCTATTGCCATTAACCGGGCGCAAATCCGAACTCCGAGCTGCTACTGAGAATTTCATTGAATAACCCAATAACACTTTGCTCGACCTGGGAATTGAACCCAAGACCTCTAGCGTAGCAGTCGCGCTTATGGCCACTAGGCTAAAGAGGCAGAAAATAAATAAATGTGAGATGATCGGACACTTACAATTAATTTGCTTAAGATGGTATTTTATGGACATGGACATGACATGACATGTTAATCTAAAAAAATCATATTATTTTACTCACCTTTGATTTGATGGCCACAAATTTCGGACTATTCACGTTTTGACTAAAATTCAGACTAGTTTCGGTTTCTATTACTTCTTCTTTCAGGACGCCACTGAAATAAAAATCTTTAATTAGATCGATTTTCAAAGCGAGTTAAATTTTATATAGTTTAATTTAACAATATTTTTTCCTTGGTAAGATCTTTGTACGGTAAATAAAAGCCCCTTACAAGCTCAGGAAAGAGGATTGCAGGCATTGAACAGAAGAAAGGCCTTGTTTGTGGCTACGATTATCGCGTTATAAGTGGCGTTTTTTAACCGACTTAAAAAAAGGAGGAGGTTCTAAATTCGATTATATTTTTTTATGTTTGTTACCTCAGAACTCCGCCATATATAAATCGATATGTTTTTCTTTTTATTTAATCAAAATCTATTAGAAAAAGCTTGGTTTTTTAATGTCTTCTATAGTGCCGGTGCTCTACAGTATATATACCATTAAATGTTTCTTTTTATAATTTACCAATTCCAATACCATCGAACCCTGACACATTTTTGCATCAAAATAAGCTGTACGTTCGATACTAAATATGGTCAAAGCTAGCTTAAAGTTCGATATGATTCATTATTTTCGTCTGACTCACACGCAGCCATTGACTTGCCGCTCATACGATTCATGGCATTGTGTTTACAATTTATGCCTTAGGGCTTTTGAAACTTTAGACCATCATTACATTTAAATTTAAGCTTTTAGACATGGTTTGGACCTTTGAGTGTGAATAAGATAAGCTGTAAGTTTGGGAAGAGGCCTTTTCAAACGGTTGGTTGACACTTCCCGTGACCCAAGGGCTGGCTTTTACCTTGACCAGAGACTAAGCATGGCCATCTATGTGGCAATGCTGAGAGTATTTTGGGTACATATCTAGTTGAAGGTGATGCGGTATTTGGTCTAGCTAGTAGGTAATTAGAATGTAAACAAAATAGGAGAAGCGACCTAAAGTTCCAATAAAGAAAATAAATACAGCCTCTTCATAAATGAAAAGGTTTCTCTCGCTTTGTAATTATTTCGGTCATTCTAGAATAATTTATGTTTTAAATAATATTCAACCTTCTTCACCATAATGTTCAAGGCGCTTGATTTATTCATACTTTAGGGTCTAAACTTTGTTGTACTTCTAAAGTGTCAAAGAAAGGCGTTTCTTGCATTTGCAGCTGTTGAGTTAAACTCAGAACAGCTATAAAACGGCAGCTTTCTTTTATTTGTTATAACCGTCGACGTCGTAAAATACAGACTTACATACAATTCATTACAGCTATGTAATAAATTGTATGAAAAATAGCAACTGTACAAAAACAATCCATATAAATGTTGGTAAGTATGTATTCTCCAGACCGGTTCCGGTCACGGCGCACGGTGACTAATCTTAATGCACACTAGCCAAACACGCAAAGTTATTATAGGGCACAAGTGTGTGCGCAAAAAAAGGTGCACTCTCTCTCCCCTAACTCTCACTAACTCATGGGACGGCAATCCGACACAATCGGGGAGAGATCAGGCCGCAGGACCAACGGCTTTTTGCTTTCCGAGGCACGGGGGTGTTACACCAATAATACTTTTTGCCCGACCTGGGAATCGAATCCAGGACCCCACGCTCAACAGTCGTGCTTGCCACCACGAGAAGAACGGGGCAGTTTAAAAGTATATATAAAAAAATTGTCTGTTACCGTTGCACGGCTAAACCGCTGAACTGATTTTGATGAAATTTGGCACGAAGTAAGCTTGAACCCCAATAAAGAACATAGGCTACTTTTTAACCTACAAATTCGTCTACTTCCGTGTTTCACGCGGACTAAAGCTAGTACCTAAACTTCAGCAAAAACTAGGACTTACCTCAATGGATGTATGATAAGTAACACGATGAATAGTAGATACAATTGGTGGGTATACCAGAAAGCGTTGTAGACCCGCCTACGTACGACTCTCATCGACGTCAGTCCCATGCATAGAGTTATGATAAGCATAGACACGCCTGTTAGACCTGCCGTACTTAATAGCAGGCATAGAGGATTCTGGAATGAAACAAAAGATTAACGCAATCCCTTTAGTCAGATCTCAAATGAGTATCATACAAAAAAAAATACGAGAATGCTTGACGAACTGAAATAAAAAGCTAAAGAACTTGGTATGCCAATAAAACACAAAATACAGGTACAAATACATAAATATAGAAACGTAGAGACTAATAACTAATATCTATTCTTTGCTTGGGACCCCAAGGTAATCCAGTCGTCATTTTAATCTTCTTCCCAACCGAAAGGCAACCTAGATTTACCGTGTATTTATGACCTACTCTATATAAATGACGTAATAATAACGCTAGCTAGTCAAGATGATAGCAATCTGAAATCGAAAAACCCATGGAATTATTTTAAAACGAAAAGTTTTTATAAAAAAAAAACCAAAGGCATAAAACTGTTCCTTGGTTAAACATACTATAAAAACAAAATAACCCCCGACAGAAAAATAGAAATCTCTACCGCAGCTAAGAAAAGAGCTGATAACTTTGAAACCGCCGAACTTATTTCGACCAAACATAGCTAAGAACACTCCTGACTAATTCACCTATCAAACACAAAAAACAAAATCAAAATCGGTTTATGCGTTCGGGAGCTACGATGCCACAGACAGACACACACTCACACAGACACGTCAAACTTATAACACCCCTCCGTTTTTGCTTCGGGGGTTAAGAATTTAAAACTTATATTATACTTACCAAATATATATTTCACGCATCTACTTTTCCCTTACGGCAATTAGCCACGTACAATGCATTGCAAATTGCACGCTTGTCACCTGTAGACTATGGCATCTAACTAAATTGCATTATGTAGTAATTCCATCTGCAATCTGCAATTCCATCATTTGTTCGCCTACATTCTAATTCCTTACCATGAAAGTTCAATCAGTATGGAAAACTAAATTCTCACTAGACTTACGTAAGACTTGGATAGGTATTGGTTATAGGTATCTCCTAAATGACTGGGTTGTCAATTCTATTTGGGTTTAGTTCTAAAATGAGCCAGCCTACGATTTTTTTTCCATTTTTCAAAGTAATTCAAATTATTTTTAATCTATTCTAAGCATAAGGCTTTCGATGTCGAACAGGAATATTACAGAAATATTAAGAGCAGACTAATTTAATATTCGACATATTAAATTAGTCTGCTTTTAATTATTATCAGATATGTGGGTTGGCTATGTTTGGCAGAATGACGATCAATTACTAATCAGCAATAATTTGAAACTTTCTGTATGACTTAAAAGTTTGTCTTAAATTCTTCTTTGAACTTTACATCAGTCAGCTATCTATTCCAATAACACATTTGTTCCTAATCTAACACATGACAATTCACCAGAACAATGTCACAACAAACCACCTGAACAGTAGTTACGTAAGTCTTAAACGCGGATAACCTAAAGTTGCTCCAACTAACCTCGTTTCTGTGCTTCGCGAAGTTAACCTCGGCATGTTGTTGGTCGTACCCTCTGGAGAAATTCCACAAGTTTACCAGGTGGGAGATGGAATGTACAACTGGAAACAATAATGTATACCTGTATGTACTCTGTTAGTAGGTAGGTACGGTGTAGGAGTAGTTAGGGCTGCATCCTGTCGAGATTCCCCGGATTTGTTCTGGTCTAAAAGGCGTTCAGGAAGACGTCCGGAGGGGGTGTCAAACGAATCTTGATTATTTTAAAAATAAACAATAAAGTCAAATATAAAAAAAAAAATCAGGTATCTCCGGAAAAATATTTTAATTTCACCAAAATGTACGGGGCTTTTAAAGTGTTTGTCCGGCAATTTAGGTGGTGGCAGCCCTAGGTATTTCGAAGGCAGGTGTTACGAAGTCAGTTATAAATCTTGGTACAGAATTTGTTAAGGAAGTTTTGAAATAAATAATGGGAGAAGTATTTACATTATTGGTGTGCAATATTTTTATTAGAATGTTTTATGGATGCTTGACACTGTTAGAAGTTGATCGTATGGTATAAAAACATCAAAGTACTTTGTGTTTTTAAACATATAATTATGTATAAGTAATACTATTATGCAAGTACGATTGGTTAGATTATCGTTGTAAGTAATGCATGACCAAAATGTTTCTTGAGGTAAGAATCAAGTAAACGTTATTTCTTTTAGCTTCATTTACAGGTAAACTAAATATAGTCAAACTAGAAACCACGATATAGTTCACAAACAAAAGCTAGAAATCCTAACAGTGGTGTTGGCAGCCATTAGCCTCGTCTCAACAACTTAATGGTGCTCTACATACGCAGAGAGCTTTAACGAGCCTTCCACCATTTCCAATTCGCTTTGTGAATATTTTAAAAATGGAACCCATTGACAACCTCCTTTTTTCAGTTCCTGTGGGTAGAGATTGGCTGGAAATAGCTCCTAAAATATGAAAAAGAAACCAAACTGTTGCCATGAAGTTTGTATATCGAACGTTAAATAAGATTACACAGCTGTTAGGAATCGTTTCAAAGATTTCTTGTTATACAATAAATGTTCTGTAATTCATATAATACTTTCTACGAAACATATTTTTAGACTACGTTTATAAAACTCCTCTTTGACTCAGCAACGCAAACTGTTTTTAATTACATTCCTTGTTACGTAAACACGCACAATTTGCAGAGAAAAAAATCCCACTTAGTTATATTGAAATTCTAAGTCCCTGGAAACCGTGGCTCTAGCGTGGCGTATTTACTGGTATTTTATAGGAAAAACGTGACTGTTTCTGCTTCGTAATGAACCAGTACTTAAACCAATAGCATCATTGTATCACAACTATAAATCTATTACGTGGTATAACAATCACACTTACCAGCGAAAATTAATAGCGTTATTGCAACAGTCATATGAAAGCTCTTCGCTTTTTCTAGCCAGAAAAAGAATAATCCAGGCCATAATCTAGACAATACTCTGTACATCAATTGATTTAACTTCTTGCATAGAGGAAGCAGCACCAGGGCGCAACATAAATTTATAACAGTCGCCGTACCACGGGAGATGCATAGTCCTAACTGAAAAAGAAAAATATAAAAAATATCGTAGACGAGGTTTATTCAACCTTTTTTCAGCTCGCTTGCTGAATGCTGGCAGGTGAGAAAAAACTGCGTTTTATGAAATAACATGTTCCTTTTTCAAACACGTGCTTCATTTTTTAGGAATAGTAGGGCTGCCTTGCTTTGTAAATGATTGGTAAACTTACCCCTAAAATCCTTCTTAAATAATAAAACTGCTGTCCAATATTGTAATAAATAAATGTATCGTAAAAAAGATATAACACTAATGAGATCCATAATATCTGAAACAAAAAAAAAACAGTGTCAAAAAACAAGCTTTGAAGAATAGTAATCTAAGAGTCGAGCATTAGAATGTTACATTTGTAATTTCGAGATGAACCGTAGTAATTTTAATCGCCTATAAAATAACTATTTGATTCACAATCAACTAAAAATACCCAAACTACACAAATGAGAAATCTGTTAATTTTCAATAATAGTGTCTCTGTGTTGTTTCCCAGACAAACAATTCTAGTGACACATTTCAACAACCGCAAAGGAGCATAAATTCTATGTTGCATCAGCGTACGTCAGTCGTGCGTCGGAAGTGTAAACGGACGTATAGCTAGCCACTTCAGACTCTATTCAGCGTCGGTGCGTAGACGGCTTTCTATACACAGCCTTTGACAGCCGTGTTGTGCCTACCTCCATTGAACGAGTGAATGGAACCGATGACAGCGTGAAGCGAGAGTGTGGGCCTGCATTAATTACGATGTCGAACGTCCAAACTGAATGCCATTGAGATGTTGCATGTATTATGGTAAATGATAGGATCTGGTGAGCCATTAGATATCTTGCGGGCGGCAGAGCTTTGACTATACACGGAATCTATACAAAACGTCGGGAATGGAACTGCAGCCAGAACTCATGCTCATGCCAGACTGAAGTGGAAACGTAGTGCAGTAAACACTTGCAAAACGCACAACTAAATTACAATTGAAACACATTAATACTTCGTGTGTTAAGCCCTATTACCTATTTCATTTAAAACCGCCAGTCAACACTCGCTGCAGGCTATCAAATTTTCTCTCTTAAAACAGACTGTATCTTAATACTACTTTGAAGTAATAAATTATTTAAGTATGGTTGGATATGGCTAAACCAACCAGTACTTAGTATTACCGAATTTATATTTTGGGATTTAACATTTCGTTAAACATTGTATTACAATAAACAAGTATGAACGTAAACTTGTAAGCACGTTTAAAGATGACTTAAAAGGATTTTATTACATGCATTTATGTCATACAATTTGTTACTGGCCATTGCTAATCTGCGCAACGGGGCAAAGCGTAATCCATTCTCCATGGTAGGTCTTAAAGCCAACCAGTTCATCAGCTGCTTTACTCTCAGCTCAAGGTTTTAGAACCATATCTCCTACTTCCCGCATTACGAGTTCCATAGGTAACACTGTCTATTCAACAATTTTTTGTAGTAAATTATTAATGTTCATAAAATATTAAGTTTACAAAAAAACATCCTCCTTGTGTGGCAACCCTACTACACAATTTTGAAAAATTGTTGGAAACAGACATTATATTTGAAAATCTCTATTTTCGTTAGAATTAACGAAATGCGAAAAGTATAGCAATAGAAAGTACCCGATCAAAATAATTAAAACAGGAAGATAAAGGTATTTATGTAGACGGCTAATGTGCCCGTTAATGTGCAAATTCCTTTCAACTTTGAACGCAGCCCTCACAAAGCACCATAGAGGTACTCTTTTATGGTACATTACACGTATGAAGGATGTTTCCTCCCGAGTGCATTAATCCATCTTATAGGGGTAATGGGAATTGAAGGCTATCAATCACCCCATCACCCCGTCCCTACGGATTTAAATATAATGCCACCTCTCTACATACATACAGCAAAACGGTTTAGGAATGTCGAATATTCAGAAAATATGTTTATTTTGATTTATTAGAAACAGATGGTGCTCGTGTAGACAAAAGAGAAGACATTAATTATTATTGATTTGATGAAGTCCAAACGTTTAGATTTAATAGGATTAGTAGAAAATATAATTAAATATAGGATTATGATTACATTACGATTAGCTAAGTTAAAAATTACGGGAAAATATTATTATACTGTATTTTCTTCAAAGCTTAATTGAACAGTCCCAAGGTGCACCTGGGTATTAGGAAAAGTTTGGTTATTTATTTTTTTTATTCGTAATACGTAATGGCTGGAAAATCCGATTACAAAAATAAATCTTCATAGAAAGATACACTATTTCCGAGTTTCACAAGATATGTTTTATGTTACCTATAAATATTTGACTTCCACACGGCCGAAGTAGCAGGCAGAAGCTAGTAATAAATAGAGGAACTAAAATATTATTCAACTATGAAAAGTACCGACAGAGTATCCATTGAACTTATGACTAGACTTTCTATTAGAAGTAGTATGACGCAAACAAGTTAATCCGCGATTTATTTTATTTTATTTTCAGCCAGTGACGAAATAGAGCCGTTCAAAACAATATTTGTGAAATTGAACTGTGTTATTACATTTGAATGACTCATAATAAGCATGAATCCAACTAATTCAAAGACACCAAACGTAAAATGGAAACAGTCTGTCGTAAACACCAACATAATAACTACATTTTAATAAAGTGTCACCAGTCAAATTTTAATCAAATCTATACTCTGTTACTAATACTATAAAGAGTAAAGATTTTTTTGTTTGTTTGTACAGAATAAGCGCGGAAACGATTAGGCCGATTTTAACCAAATTTTTCACCAATAAATAGCTACTTTATTCCTGAGCAACATAGGCGTTATAACATCAGTACGACTCACGGGAGCAGAGTAGTACCCAAGCTCGTAACTTTATGAAGTTTTGAATAAAATTATAGGGTGGAAAGGACCGTTCGTAACGAATACTTTTATCATGGACTAGCGACCCGCCCCGGCTTCGCACGGGTGCAATGCTGATATTATTATACATGTAAACCTTCCTCTTCAATCACTCTATCTATTAAATAAAACCGCATCAAAATCCGTTGCGTAGTTTTAAAGATTTAAGCATACATAGGGATATAGGGACAGAGAAAGCGACTTTGTTTTATACTATGTAGTGATTCAGTACATCATTCTAGAAAATTTCAGTCCCCCCAGAATTATCAATTTTCTTCGGTAATTATAGCCTTATCGGTGGTCTAGAATCATGTTCTGAATGACCCGTTATAACAGCTGATTTACCGATTTTTTATAACATGAGTACATATTTTCAGTAACTAGGAAAACCAACAGACACTTAGAATTATAATAAATACTCCAGATCTCCAGATCAGAGAGAGAGATCTCCACCGAATGATAATCATAACATAACATAGCATCACGCCTGTAGGTATTCCCCGAAGGGTTAGGTAGAGGTGTACCAGTGTACACCCACAGTTCGCCGGTATGTTTAGGACCCATGTAACAGGGGGCGAGCCTATTGGCATTAACCGGGCCCAAATCCTAATTCCAAACTGCTACTGAGAATTTCACAATCATTATTAATTAATTGAAGATAAATAATACTTTCTACGCATATTGTAAATGCGAAATTTTGTGAGGATGTATGGATGTTTGTTACTCTTTCACACTTAAACGGCTAAACGGATCTGTATGAAATTTAGTACTGAGATAGATTGTAGACTGGAATAACATATAGGATACTTTTTATCTCGGAAATCTGTACGCTTCCCGTGGGATAATCTATCAACTTTGACGCAGACGAAGTCGCAGGCAGAAACTAGTACTAAATAACTACTTTTATCTGTTATGGGGCCTTTAAACAGACATATTTCGATACATAAGCCTTTACCAGTAGAAGAAACCGAAAGGATTCCATAGAGCTATCATGTTATTAAACTACCAGCATCAAAATTATGAGCGAGATAATAAAATATCAAGACCGTCATTCATCACTCCACGTCAACCGTCAATGTCTAGGTTACTATAACAATGGCTAATCTCATAAGAACCATACCCATGACATTGGCGCATCTATTAATGAAAATATTATTCACTAGCTTCTGCCCGCGACTTCCCCTGTATGGAAGTCTATACTAATCATATGAAGCTGAAGAGTTTCTGTGTTTGTTTGACTTTAAACGTGCTAATCTTATGAGTTACTGGCCCGATTTGGAAAAAAAATATGCTTTATAAAGCCCGCTTTTTGAGGAAGACTCTTTATTTAACATTCCGTACAACACACGAGAGTCGAGCAGTAATCAAAAAAGTTCTTGTGGTAGTAGTCCGTGTCATTATAAATCAGCTTAAGGACTACAAGAAATTTGAATAAATACTTTTAAACTGCTGTTGACAATGGAACTAACATGCGCATAAATATTAATTTAGTCCTATCTAAGTGCTCTCTCCGACAAGTGAAGGGTCTGAAGAAGGAAAAGGGCACTAAGGGAAATGAGAATTGTGTCCTAAATCTAATCTTCGATGCGTTTCCTTCAGGTATTGCCTACCGATTCATATCCGGCGTCTTTGAGAACATTTGTATTTGCAGAGAATTCATATGATATTTTGTAAGAAGGAAATGACGTTGCGTGTCTGCGATCACATCCTCGGTTCGAACAATTGTAAAAAGATAAATTTATTTTACACTACTCGTAGCTCGCGATGTTACCCGCGTTCAGTTACGGCTTTGGTTTCTGCTTCGCTCCCGTTAGTCGTAGCTTGATTTTCTGTACGTATAAAACTTGGCAAAGGTGTACCAATGTGCACCCACAGTTCGCCGGAATGTTTAGGTCCCAAGTAATAGGGGGCGAGCCTATTGCCATTAACCGGGCACAAATCCTAACTCCGAGCTACTACTAAGAAATTACTTATGGAAAAACCCAATAACACTTTGCTCGACCTGGGAATCGAACCCGGGACCCCACGCTTGCAACCACGAGACCAACGTGGCAGTTAATAATAAACATAAATATATTTCAAAATACAATATATATGTTTTAAAAAAAAAAATGAAATTATAATAACGTTGACTGTTGACGGTTGGTTTATTACGAGCATAAAAACAGATAACAATTATATTTCCACACAAGCTAATCAATCAATTACTAGACTACGATTAAGATTATCTCGACTAAGTACTAATTCCGGTAAAACAAACACTCTACGTACACATATACCAGCCATTTTTATCAATTTTCCAAAGCAGATGACGAAACAGTTGGATGTACACAAGTGTCGTGTCGTGCGGTAATAATTAGCATTACCTTATTATAGCCAAAGGTCAATGTAACGTTATTTTTAGAAGCTAATTTAATGTGTACTGATAATATAAAAGACTAGTTTCCGCCCGAGACGTCGTCCGCGTGGCTTATTTTACCTGCGGTTAGTTACATCTTTAGCTACTGCTCCGCTCCCGTGTGTCGGGTATATATTTGGTATATAATTGGCTATTACAGACCTATATTTATTACTAACTTTTACTCGTTTTCAAAATTAAATTTATAATACTCGCTGGTAACGTAGCTTTCCATTGCCGAGAGATTTTTTTAAATCGGTGAAGTAGTTTTAGAGTTTATCCTTTACAGACAACACACACATGTATACTTTTTTGTATATAATATTAGTTAAAAAAATATTTTCGGTTTACAGCTTTCCGGTTACCAATGTTTTCCTACACCGATGTCTGTATGTGTATGTTGAAAAAGGTAATTTATTAAAGTCCAATTACAAAAATTCTTTCACTGATAAAAAGCTACTTTATCGCCAAGTGTTATGAAATTTATGAAATATGAAATACTTAAGTTTTATACTTTAGTTTTATGAAATACTTAACTACCACACGAGCGAAGTCCCGGGCAGAAGCTAGTATTAAGTACATCTTTACATATCAATATAAAACAAAGTCGCTTTCGGCCGTCTGTCTGTACCTACGCATAGATCTTTTAAACTACGCAACAGATTCTAATGCGGTTTTCAATAGAAAGAGTGATTTAACAAGAAGGTTTATTGAACATCACGCTACGACCAACGGGAGCGGAACAATATCGATATAAAGACGGCACTGGACGCGGGTGACACCGCGGAAACTACTAGCTAGGAAACTATAATTAGATGAAGTAAAGCTCACTTTAAATTTATTCACCAGCAGACCCACTGTACAAGTTCATAAAGCTGAATTAATTGAAATCAGATTAATTGAATAACGTATGAATGAATACATGGCGTAAATGCAAATGCTGCAATGATCATAACTGAATGATTGATCGTACTCGTGTGGTTACAGCTGATAACTGGGGCGAATAAATTATTTTTATTGTATTGCTTTACAGCTCTCATGCCACGTTACTTGTATTGTAAAAGTTTAATTTAAATCATTTACAAAATGTTTCAGTGAAGCGAGGCGTCTTATATGTTGTAGTAAATGTGGCTGGCTTTACATCACATGATGTCTACTCCGAAACTCCTGGACCGATTTTAACCATTGTTTCACCACTAGCTAGCTACATTATTCTTGAGTAATAAAGGTTATATAACACCACGCTACGACGTACGGGAGCGAAGCAGTAACGAAAGAAGTCACGGGCAATTCGTAATTTATATGGCAAAACAACGTTTGCCGGGTCAGCTAGTCTATATGTAACACATTTAGCCATTCATTTTATGGCTAAATGTGTTGCTAAGCGCAAAACTCGAGAACTGTTGAACCGATTTGCCTGATTCTTTTTTGTTGTGTTCATAATTTTCCGGACAACGTTTGTATGAAAGAATATTTTTGGAATACCCGCGGGAAATGTCGGAAATTAACATCCGTGTAAAACCGGGGCGGTAAGCTAGTATAAGTATATTATAAAAATCAATTTCCCAAAAGTTGGTCTCGCAAAAAGTCGAATATGTCTCGACCGATTTTAATAATTTATTCCTTTAATTCTCGACCTAAAATATTAACACTGGAGGCCTAGAATCCTGTACTGAATCAGTTACGATGGATTACACCCCGTATTTTCAACGCCCGACGCAAAAACGACAGGGTGTTATAAGTGTGACGTGTGTGTGTGTGTCTGTCTGTTACATCGTAGCTCCCGAACGCATGAACCGATTTTGATTTTGTTTTTTGTGTTTTTTGAAAGGTTAATTAGTCGGGAGTGTTCTTAGCTTTGTTTGATGGAAATCGGTTCAGCAGTTTCAAAGTTATCAGCTCTTTTGTTAGCTACAGTAGTGATTTTTTTCTTTTGTCGGGGGCTACTTAGAATTTTGTGTTTTTTTTTTATTTTTTAACACGAAACAAAATCGGTCACCTCGAATTGCTCGATGACCCGTTAAGTAAAATGTGACACTCAAGTCGCTACTGTATCTTTTTTGATGAGTCAAATACCATGTAATAGTACCTATGCCCCAACATCTGTAATCGAATTAGCTTAGCTGTCAACGCGTGCGCAATGATGAACGATTTACACTCACGCGCACTTAATTGGTGTTAAGTATAATTTATTGTCCGTTGTAGCCCTCTTGTTGATAACAGACCAAGTTTATTTACTACGGCCATAGTATAGTAGTCCCCACGAGTCGGGAGCACAAACGGCAAGTTATTTTTTAGGTTCCTTTCTGAGTTATTTGGGGCGACGACGCTGCACACGATTGGTCCGACTGACGGAACTATCGCGTGCAGCGTCGCCAGCCCAAAAAACCCAGCAAGAAATCCAAACACCCAAAAATTTACTTGCCGTTTGTGCTCACGATTCGTGGCGACTACTTTAACTAAGTAGGTACGAGTGCTCATAATTTTCAGAAAAGTATGTATTAAGTAGGTACCTATTGATTTAAAAACGTATGCTATGCTTAATAAATTACTGATACACAGACAGGCAAGGATATAATAACCACCTATGTATATATATATCTTTTATATGCATACCATCAAGCCTGTATTCCCCGAAGGGTTAGGCAGAGGTGTACCAGTGTGCACCCACAGTTCGCCGGTATGTTTAGGTCCCATGTAATAGAGGGCGAGCCTATTGCCATTAACCGGGCACAAATCCTAACTCCGAACTGCTGCTGAGTGTTTTATAGAAAAACCCAATAACACTTTTTGCTCGTCCTGAGAATCGAACCCAAGACCTATAGCGTAGCAGTCGCGCTTACGACCACTAGGCTAACGAGGCAGTTAATATATATTTTAAATGCATGCTGAATCATAGTCTCGTTGGGTTCCTTCGGGTTCAAATTAGTAGATAATGTTTTACTTCAATATTATTTTTATTCCTGAACACAGTTAGGTTTAGTACAAAAAGATGTTCTCTACATAGCATAAAACAGAGTCGCTTTCTCTAAACGCTTAGATCTTTTAAACTGCGCAACGGATTTGTATGACAATATATACAGTGATTCAAGAGGAAGGTGTATAGAACAACACGCTAAGACCAATGCGTGCGGAGCAGTAACTGAACGCGTTTGACACCGCGGTTTTTATATTAACTAGATATTTATTCTCCATTTTATTAGAAAAGTTTTCCCCAAGAGATATAGTAGGAATGTTTGCGAAATTTAGCCGCCTTTTGTTTTTATTTTTTTCGCAAGTTTGCGACACGCGAGTCTACCTAACAGCAAGTTTGTACTTTACTGTCTGACCCAAATACTTTTATTTGTCCTGCACGCTTTGTCGCGAAGGTATTCTTGACATAATTAACACACTAGCTTGTGCCCGCGGCTTCGTCTGCGTGGTTTTTTCACCCTTTTTAAATTAGGTACGTCTTTGGTTACTGCTCCGCTCCCGCGAGACGTAGCATGAAGTTATACATATAGCCTCATGAATCTGGCTAGAACAGACAAAAATATTTTTACCAATTGGACTAGTAGTTCCAGAGATTAGCGCGTTTAAACAAATAAACAAAAGCTGAAGAGTTTTTCTTTACCAGTATAATCAGTATAGCATGGTAAAAATATGCACTAGTTAGATAGTACGTACAGGATAGGAGGATACTGTATATGTATGTAGATACTTTGTTTCCTCTTCTACGTAGCCTTTTCCCAAATATGTTGGGGTCGGCTTCCAGTCTAACCGGATGCAACTGAGTATCAGTGTTTTACATGGAGCGACTGCTTATTTGACTTCCACAACCCAGTTACTGGGCAACACGATACCTCTTGGTATGACTGGTTGTCAGTCTTTTTGGCTTCTGACTATCCGTAACGACTGTCAAAGATCTACGAATGACAGCCGGGACCAACGGCTTTACGTGCTTTCCGAGGCAGGTCACACCACCGACTTCCAAACTCCGGGCTGCTACTGAGAAATTCGTGATGGAAAAACCCAATAAGACTTTTTGCACGACCCGGCAATCGAACCCAGGAACCTGTGCTTATTAGACGCGCTTACGAACACGAGACCATCAAGGAAATGTCAAAAAATAGCAGCTTGTTACTAAATACATGAGATGAACACGGCACATACCAAACAACCAATTTGTAAATTTTTTGGCTGTCTGTTTATTCCCGCTAATCTCCTAAACGGCTGGAATACTTTTGAAAGAACTTTCATTGTCAGATAGCTGATGTTATAAGCGAAGACTAAGGCTACTTTTATTTTAGAAAAAGAATTAGGGTTCTGCGTAAAAAAATTAAACCTCGTCGTGGGAACCGACATTCACGCGAACGAAATAGCAGCCATGTTTTCTTTTATTTTTTTAAGGACGGGAAATCAACAAATGACTTCTTCCGCTCTGGGTGGAGCGGAAGGGAGCGTCAGACTCTTACTGACTAAAACCCAACCGTGTTCCTCCTAATGCGATTTACATTCGAGGGCGAAAGAAGTCATCGAAATCGTAGCCATACGTTTACGTTTAAAGCTATCTATAAAGTTAAGTCTGCAAGTCAACCTTCACCAACTAACGCCTACAGCCATAAATTAAGTGTAGCATATATTTCGATTCTTTATAATTGCTCCCTTTACACTGCGTCCCTACTATGTATGCGTGTCATAAGAAGACAAACAAATGAAGTAATGTGCTGTAAATATAAATAGTTATTCGGTATTGACCGTGAAGTTGAGATCATCACAATTCTTGGAATTTTGCGAAATAAACCCGCTCGCACCTAGTGCTCCTGACAGAGACGCGCGCGGAAAAAATGCAGAATGATAAAACTTGAAAAAAAAATGCATTTTATTTATAAGATGCATCCAATGGTGCATCCATTTGATGCATAAAATATTTAGCATTAATTAATTATATTTAATGATGATTATGATAATGTGGTGATCTGTGATGTGTTTGCGGACGAATGAAAGACGATATTGTCTATATGCTTGGTGTATTGTAAGATGAGCATATCAATGTCGTGTAATTCTGTATTTTAAGAATAAAATTAGTTAATGACAGTTTTATATTAAAGTAGTATGAATAAATAGACCGAAAAAATTCAAAATTTTTGTAGCTTACCAAATAAATACGCCCCTTCACATATTCAAAACAATTGGTAATAAATGATGTTAACTTCATTATTAATTTAAACTTTCAAACAAACTTTCTTAATTTTCATTTATCTTCAAAGTTTTGAAATTTGAATTCGTGTCGATGTAGAAAAAACATTTTCGCGCCCTTCGATTTTTTTTTTAATTCACTTATTTGGTTTTGACCAGCAATGCCATGATGCCGGTGATCGCGATGTTGGGACTGAAGCGTGCAGCATGTGACTGCCGCGATGTATACGTGCGGCAAACCGGCCGGCCGACGCGGGACGGAAACGTGTGGAACGTGTCGCCAGAACCCGCGCTGAGATTTCATAGGTCAACGCATTTTAATCCTCGTGGTCGCTTGAATTCTATAGGCGTAGGAGTTTACATGTAATTCCAATTAGACTTTAGACGCGAATGGGAATATTTAATCAATCTGTGTAAGTAATTACTTACTAATCGTATAGTTAATTTAATGAACGAATGCCTTAGAATAAGATCTAAGGATAGATTAGAGATTAGATTGATCTATTAATTACCCACTACTTGAGCTATAAGTAAGGGCTCGGTTAGGTTTGATGTTAGTCGGGCAGTTCCAATGAAATGCATTTCGGTTTTAGTGGCTAGTCATTAGTATGATAAAAGAACGTTTTTTTTATTTCAATCATCAAATGACTTCCCCCGCTCTGGGCGGGGTGGGAGGGAGTGTCAGGCTTTTACTGACTAAAACCCATCCATGTTCCTTCTAGTGCCCTTTGTGTTCCGGGGGCGCTGTATCTCTTACGAAAAACCCGCAGCCCCGGCGGCAAAAGCCCCTAAGACAACCTACTGACCAAACGGTTTCCATAAATGATCACCATATTTATCATAACAGCTTTGAATTTATGTAAGAACAGACTGATTGTCTAATTTGACTCAGTGTCATCATAATCTGCACAGCAGTAACCCGCTCGTGAGGACCGACGATATTGCACTAATTTTATTATATGGCTTACAATTAAAAAAAAAAACGGATCATATTTTAGACTTTACCGAATTTAAATTTTGCGAGTGCTAAAAACTTGCAGATTTATTTCGTGTAACAAAGCGATTATTGATTAAAATATAGATTATTTTCACGATCGGCACTGGAACACAGCTCATTGTTGTCAACAAAATTTTTGAATGTTGGTGTTGGCAGCATTGGGCTACAAATGTTTTACCAGTACCAACCAACCAAAACCAATACTACAATTGTTTGATTGATGTAATAACGCGTTCTCACCAGGTGTTTTGTAATAAATAAACAAAAATGATTAGGTAATTAAAAAGATCTAAATAAACTAAAATGAAGTGAATATTAAGCTACAGTACGAGTCTTTATTATTTATTTTCTAAAATCATGGAACCACCATCGCCATGGAAAAGGCCAAACGACGTTATGAAGCTGCACAAACTGAAAAAGCGAAAAAGAGCGTTACAGGTATAATTATAATCATTCAAACAAAATTAATTGAGATTATAAAACGTCAACAATCGCACAGTCAATCTTTAACTTTATACGAATCGCCTCATGGCGTTAACAAAAACAAAACACAATCTGAACATGTTGATTTGCGAACTAAATAAAAAAGGTGGTTTTACTTAATATTAGGCTAAATATGTATATTTACATCGAAAATATGTATAGATATGCCACTTATAAACCGAATATTCAACTTTTTTATGTAGCATAGTATAAAAAATATAATATCTTTGAAGCATTATAAGGTATTTGCCCAGCCACCCAAATTCCCATTATGCTCCCGTAATTAATTGCTCACTGCCAACCGGTATGACCCTAGAAGCTCAGATGATAAGCTAAACCATTATCAATTTGTCAATTTATCATAGTATATACACCAGAAGGCAAAAGCACATAAGTATAACAAGAAGTATTCATATTAATACCTGAATGTTACATCAAAGTCAAAGTCAAATCATTTATTTCAATTAGACCATTAAAAGGCACTTTTGAACGTCAATCACATGTTAAATTAAAAATATTGAATCTAGTTGCCCATTCCAAAAGGTAGTTTCGTATGGAGAAGAACAGGCAAGAAACTCCATACATACTCTTTAAAAAAAAAATGTATTACAATAAGTTGTACAATTCCATAAAATTATACTGATGTCAAAACAATCTATTAAAAAAAGTCACTCAAAGTACTGCAATACGTACTCAGTGCCACAAATTAGAAATGAAAGCTAAGTTAATTGTAATATTAAATACATTTATACATTTCAAAGACAAAGAATCAGTGTGTGAGGAATACTCAAATGTAGAATTAATGTCGAAGAGAAAAATAATTAATCAAAACAAAGTACTTATATAATTAAATTAGCAACCAATTGATTTTGTCAAGAATTTAAATTGTCCTATGGAGCAGGACCAGCATGTTCCCAAGCATTGTTATCTTGAATATAATCTTCTAATTTGTAATAAGCTTGTTTACAAAGTGTACTTTTGATACATTTTCTAAATTGATTTTCATTTAATTTTAATATATCACAAGGTATTTTGTTGTAACATTTAACACAGTACCCCATGAAAGATGTGTGCACTTTAGATAATCTAAAAAATGGCTGCGCTATTTTGTCCTTATTTCTAATATTAAAATTATGTCTATCACTTATTTTATCAAAAAGATGTACATTTTTTCTCTAGGAACGCATGAAACAACCTTCTCAACCGATTGTAGAAGCATCAAGCAGCCAGAAACATGTTGATTTAGACTTCTCAAGGATCTTAGAAGGAGAAAAAAGGAAGAATCCATTTTCAAAGTGAGTTTTATTTATAATTTTAATACCTCATCATTCCTTGTATACTGTAAGCCTCCTCCCTTTTTGTTAGAAACTTGAATTGTGGACTTAATAGCAGAATGAAATGATATGGCAAAATAAAAAACTCTTTAACACTCATTTTATATTAACTTTACCACCATTTAATTAGCCTTATTACATGCCCTGTAGAATAATAAACTATATTAAACTATATTTTGTAGAAACAAACCACAACAAAATAAAAAACAAAAACTAGAAGACCATCTAGATGAGTCCAATGATAAGACTCTGGATGCCTTACTCAATCTCACAGCGAAGGTGGTTGAGAAGCCGGCTAAGGATGTGGACACTGAGAAACTGTCCACATTCTCCAACCTTTTACAGAAGTTCACTGCTGAACATTCTGTGGAACCTGTAAGTATGAATAAGTTAATGACTACTCTTTGTACACCCACATTTCGCCGGTATTTTTACGTCTCATGTAACAGGGGGCGAGCCTATTGCCATTAACCAGGCACAAATCCTAACTCTGCACTGCTACTGAGAATTTCATAGAAAAACCCAATAGCACTTTTTGCTCGACCTGGGAATCGAACCCAAGACCTCTAGCGTAGCAGTCGCGCTTTGGACCACTAGGCTAACGAGGCAAATATCCATTGCTTAGTATCTGTTTGGAGTGGCGAACATAAAACTATTTACCTAAAAATACTTAAAATATTCTTATCTAACAGGTCTTTCAAGGAAATAGGTAACAACTGCTTTTATATTCCAATATATTTTATTCAAATTAGATTTCACCAACTCTTCAAATAAAATACTGTAGCGCTGTAAATATATTCTCAAATAATTATAAAATGACTTAAATAAGCATAGGATATTAAAAGAAATATGTAATTTCCAGATTCCGGAGAAGAAATACAAACATTTACCTATTGACTGGGCTTTAAAAACTAAGTTAAGATTGATGTCACCTAAACCTTTTGCATGGACCTCCAAGTTAAAGGCCAGTGAGGAAGCATCAGGCATAACAGGGTAAGTCCTTTTTTGAGTTATATTTCTCTTGCTGTCTAGACTGCGTCGTTAGCCTAGTGGTCCTAAACGCGACTGCTACGCTAGAGGTCTTGAGTTCGATTCCAAGCAAGTGGGTCAAACAAAAAGTGTTATTGGGTTTTTCTATGATGTTCTCAATAGCAGCTCGGAGTTAGGATTTGTGCCTGGTTAATGGCAATAGCCTCGCCCCTATTACGTGGCACCTAAACATACTAGCAAACAGTGGGTGTATATTGGTACATCTCTGTATAATCCTTCAGGGAATACAGTTGTGATGGTATGTTATGTTATTTCTCTAGCTAGGTAAAGGCATCTCCCAAGTCTTTATTGGCACTTTTTTTTTTTTTCCCCATCTTAAAACATCCCTCATAGTAGATGTCCATCAGACACCACCTCTTTCTGGACCATTATCATTTAAAAATATGTTCAATTTAGTACTGCTTTGCTATATTTAAGATTCAGGCTTCAATCTCGAATATTCAGTCATATTAAACCAACAAATAAAATTTGTACAGATAAATTACAGCATTTCTTATAGCTGCATCAAACATGGGTACATAGCATGGTGATAACAATGATTTTATCTAACACCAAAGGTTTATAAATAGCTTATCATTTTTTATCAAATTGCTGCACAAAACAAGTGATTGCATTTTGGATGCAATGCCTTGATCTACCTCTTTTATGATGTTTTGTAATATTATACATTTTAACCTTTGTTTATAGATAGAGATATATTGTACATGAGTTTGCTTCACCACTTTTTCTTTCCCTAAGGGTGGGTGGCTCACCCTTACATCACTTTTTAGACATTTTGGAGAATAGCTTTTTACCGAACTGCGCGACAGCGAAGAGGATTATGTTTATCCATAATCTTAGACATAATACCCTAAGCATTCTCTACTAGTCCAGCCTGCAGATAACATAGAAATTGCAATACGTAACCATTATCTTCTAGATTCGTCCGCTGTCTCGACACAACGACATCACCGACTCTAGACACTTCTCCCCGCGCGCGGTTCCACCAAGCCTGCCTATACTGGCAACACCCACACTTGCCGTGGTTAGAGTTGTACCCTCGGTCTTCAGGGAAGGTTGCAGCTACCAGTTTTATGGCAACTAACGAGGATGTCAAGCAGGCCTTACTTAGAGAGTGGACAGAGAGCTTTCGGTCCTTATTTCAGGTGAGAATATAAGAACAGCTATGCTAAAATGTAAATAGAATTTAAGCAAAAACTGCTTGGTTAAGGATTATATACCAAAATAGAACACATACCTACTTACTCTTTATCAACTTTGAATAATCTATACTAATATTATAAAACTGAAGAGTTATTGGAACTACTGTTCCGATTTGAAAAATCAAACCTTTTGCGTTATAGAGAGTGTTTATCGGGGAAGATTATAAGCTTTATAACATCACTCTATGATCCACGCAAGCGGAGCACACACAGAGACTAAATACGTAACTTAACATGGATTAAACTGCAGGGTATAAACTCCCTAGTTAGACTTTGTGGTCATCATTCAGCTTTATGTAAGTAATACATATGACATAACGCTGTTGGGGCAACATCAGGCCATGCTACCTAAAACGGGGTCGCTTCCACAAAGCTGACTAGCGACCGCAGATCTCTTTGACGGATTACAAAGTGAACAAGTTAGATTTACAGGGCCCATATGTGTAGTTTTAAGCCTTTTGTAACGTCTTTTATACACATTATGGTATGCAAATAAATGTATATAGAATACGATCTGCTACACTAGGGGCCTTGGCTTTGATTACCAGGTCGAGCAAAAAGTGTTATTGGGTTTTTCTACGAAATTTTCAATTGCAGCTTGGAGTTAGGATTTGTGCCCAGTTAATGGCAATAGGCTCGCCCCCTATTCCCAGGTCCCATCCGACCTAAAACATACCGGCGAACTAGGGGTGTACATTAATACACCTCTGCCTAACCCTTCGGAGAATACGGTGTGATGGTATGTGTTAAAAATGGAATAATTAAAAATAAAATACGACAATTCCAAAATATATTTCAGTTGCTGCGCGCGCTACACTGCCCTTACTTCTACGTGTGCGCGAACACGTTTACTTGTCTGTTCCGCGCGGCTGGCCTGTGCGGAGTGTCTGAGCCGTGTGCGCTGATCGCGCCCACTACTAGGGGATTCAGGCAGATTTTGCGGCAGGAAGGTAATTAACACAAAGTAGTTGCACTTCTATTGCAAATACTAATCCATCGTGGCGTTGTTTAAACTAATATTATAAATAGGTAAAGTTTGTAAGAGGTAATCTCTGGAGGTACTGGGCCAGTTACTAAAAATATGACAATGAAAAAAAGGTAATTTTTCACTAAGTGCCATGGTTATGTTTTATGGTGTCTTGACCAACAGGCGGTCGAGTCCCGGGCAGTAGTTAGTATACAATAAATGCAGACCTTTTTAGTCTTTCTTTTCAACGCCTTACTAAACTCAAAACTGTAATGATAATTTAACGACATTACCTGTATCTGCTTTTTGCAATATATTTCAAAATGTATCCTCCAGACCGATTCCGGCCACGGCGGCTAATCTTAATGCAGACTAGCCAAGTACGCAGGAGATATTATAGTACACAAGAGCAAACACAGGTGCACTCCCTCTTCCCTCACTCTCATAGTCCGATGGGACGGCAATCCGACACAACCGGGGAGAGATCAAGCTCAGGACCAACGGCTTTACTTGCTTTCCGAGGCACGGGGGTGTCACACCACCAACTTCCAAACTCCAGGCTGTTACTGAAAAATTCCGAATAGAAAAACACAATATCACTTTTTCCCCGACCTGGGAATCGAACCCAGGACCCCGCGCTCAGCAGTCGCACTTGCGACCACGAGACCAACGGGGCAGGTTCAAAATAACACAATCACGATTGCGTTGCAAGTCGTCCTTTTAAAATATCCAGCATCATTTTATACTTTTAATCAATCCTATAATATTTCCAACCAGATGTAGAATACACAATGCCACTACGGCCAGACAGCAAGAAGAAGCTAAACATTTCCGACGACGACAAACCAAAGAACTCATCCTTCGACAGTTGCTACGATACCATGGACGACAAGTGTTCGCAGGATGGAGTGGATAGGAAGGACGATGACGATGAAGACGACCCTGACCAGTTCCTCTCGCAGATGGGCTTCGAAACTGAAGTTATTAAGAGGATTAATATCACTCAGGTAATCGGCACCTGGCCACCGAACATAGACAGCAATGTATGGAGTTATTACCAAAAAAAATAACTATTTATTTATGAATGCAGATAAAGTCGCGGATTAAAAAGTAGCCTAAGTCTTTTCTTGGAGTTCAACGTTACTCCGTACCAAATTTCTTCAAAATCGGATAAGTGGTTTAGTCATGAAAGCGTCACAGACGGACTGACAAAGTTAGTTCGCTTTTATAAAAATAGTATGGATCAAACTTAACTTTTGTCACTATAAGACCAAAAATAATAAATCGGGGCCCGATATTAACGTTTTCTGTTTAGTAAGGAAACTAGGGTCTCACGTATTTTATAAATTACCATTATTATTCCACAGGCTCGGATTACCCACAGTGCAGAAAGTAGCGTGGACAGCGCAGCTGAATCTCTAGTATTCGTGAGAGGAGCGGATGCGCAGGCGCTGTTCAACTTCTTACTCAACTGCAAGTCTATCGTCAGTCCTACCGGGCCGTTCGCCGGGGTGCCGCCTACGTTACTGTCTCCGACGGCCTTCCATGGAGGGACGCTTCAGTCTTTGAAAGTCAGTTGCCCTAATGTCATCTGGACTACAATTTCCACTTACAAATACACACAGAAAATAAAACATACAAAATAAGACAGAAAATATTTTAGTTATAAGCATAAGTTTATCGTGGGTGCTAGCACAAATTACGTCAGCCAACGTCCTGTTGACGTCGCGTAAACGCTGCGCTAAAGTTGCGTTTCACATTCAATGAAAGCTAACGCTAAATGCGAAGTGCTAATTAATATTTATTAGATTAAAAGCAACTCAATACTAATAAACATATTTCTTTATATTTTTCAGGTCCGCGAAAACACAATACATTCCGATAGCAATAAGTACTACTCAATAGAGTTGAGAGGTCCGATATTACCAACTTCCTTACACACGTTGTTCAACGTTTTGAAGACGAGCTCGTCAGCCCAGTTCAGCGCAACCTTCGCACATCATCAGCCCACGCTGGCGTTCTCGTGGGCGGCTAGCAATATCGCTGAAGGTATAATATATAACTTCAGATTGTATTTTCCAAAGAATAGTGGGCAGGGGTGTGCCTATTTAGTACACAAACATTTTAACTTTAAACAAATCTCTCTGGGCTGCTGCTGAGAAATTCCTGACGGAAAACCCCAGTATTTCAGCCCAGCCTGGGAATCAAAACCACGACCTCAGCAGACGCTACAAATCTTTTCACAATATTTTTGTTATATCCATCAATTACTTTCAAACTACGCCTACAATAGCACCAAGTCTCAACAAGCTTGGATCAACTAAATAAAAACAATATTTATTCCTCAGTAGCGTGTTTAAAAACGTCGTGACACGCGTGAGCAATTATTTAAGCTCTCTCAGCTCCATTACGCCGTCGGGTCGCGTTGCAATTCAATCTCGACCGTAAAGGACAGAATTCCTTCATTAGTACATTTATCATAATTTACTATTATCTATTTCAGATGAATCGTCTAAAGAAAACGAACCAAACCACTTCGCGAAAGCTTTCAACAAAGAAAATCTCTCAGATTGCGGGATCGGCGAAGAGATGCTTCTACATTTCTGTTCCTCAGACCCCAACGTTATCAAACCTTTAGACTGTGTCAAATACAATACAGACGACGATACATACATGTGGTGATATTTTTGTGAACTTTTATTGTTTTCCCTGTTTTTCAATCGTATTCATATTGTGATCATGAATTAAATGGTATTTTTGTACATGTGTTGTGTTATTTATTTTACGCTACGATGTTTTTCTAGTACGATCATTGAAATTGGCTAGAAGCCAAAAGTTCACTATACCGTGGACGACAGTGACCTCATATTACTATGCATCAGAGAGGATGTCGAAATGGGATCACTGATTACTTATAATCAATTAAGTCAGGTGTCACATTGATATGTTGCAAGCAAAATTGCCTCAGGCTCAAAAACATAGCCTTCTGTATTGCAATGACAATGCTCGACGTATGTATTGAATAAATAAATTAATCAATGGGAGTTCATTAGAGGTTTCGAAAAAAATACACGAAATCACTTAAAAGATACGATTTATTCAATTTTCATTTTTGGTAAATTAAAAATAGGTTTCTTAATAGTCCACAATCACTTACACAATAAACAAGATTCATACAGATCAGGATGAAATAAATAAAATTGTGAGTTCTGCATCAAAATGACGTAGTATTTGTATACGTTTCCTAACATAACTGCACTAATATGCTATAATTATCACTTCAAACTCAAGGTGGAACGCGAATCTTGGAAAGATTACATCTAAAATATTCATCTATGTGACCAATTAGCCGCTCACTAAAACAAATAATTTATATTTTTAAAATTACATCAAACATTCTACTTCATTCACCATTTTATTGTAAAATTTACTACTCGCAAGTATGTTAAATATAGTAAATTATAATCTATGAATTGTCTATTTATGAGAAAAGAGAGAAATTTAATAATACCTGCAAATTTTCAAGTTGAAATAATGTTGTATAAGTTACGGAGCTTATGATTTCTGTAAAAAAAAGAAAAACCGGTAAAGTATAACAGTATTTTTTTTTACTTTGTGAATATTTATTTAAGTAATATTCATGACTTTATTTCAAATCACTTATTTAATTACTGTCACTATCACTACTTACATTAGAGGATCCACTGGAAGCGGGTTGTCCGGGCACGGAGTACTGCGGGCGGAAGTTGGAGAAGTTCGCTGCCGCCGCCGCCGCCGGAGAGAAGCCGGGCAGCGACCCGCCCGACTGGAATCCCGCGGGGAACTGTGCCATTTGTGCTGGAAACACGAAAAACATAACTTAGATTATACCTACGTGCTTTTCTCGTCAAGGCTCTTAGGTGTGAGTTATGGAGAGACATTTCTGACTGATATCGAAAAGCTTTATCACTAGTGTGGGAAACCTTTTGTGCAATACCAATCGACTACTTTATTACAATAAGGTACGAAGATGATTTAATAATATTAATATGATATCGTACCAGCGGGCACTGGGTTGCCGGCAGTGGCGGCTAATCTGGACAGGATGGACCGCTCTGACATCTGCAGCCGTTGCGCGACCGGCGGGATGCGCGCCAATGTCGCCGGCAGCCGGGAAACGTCCGACTTCATGTCCGACAGCAACTCCTCCAGTTGATTCAGCACCTGAAGAAAAAATTAAGAGTTCTAAAAACTCACACACATACATGAACTTTGAAATCATAACATTTCTTTTTTGGGCAGTTGGGTGGTAAATATATACCTCTTTACATCTCTGGCTATCCCTCTGGTAATATATGCGTGATAATGAAAGAAAGAAAGTGTATTTTACTACCATAGTTTACCTAAAATATTATTTTGTTAGTTCTAGAAATACAAGCCCAAAGAAAGGCTCAAAAAGACCTAAAATATTATTTTGTTAGTTCTAGAAATACAAGCCCAAAGAAAGGCTCAAAAAGATGTTACAATTTCTAAATTCAAAATAAATGTACACTGTATAAATGAGGTACTGGTCAATAATGAAAAAGCCGTCATCCATACCTTATGCAGCACGGCGTTAGCCGGCTTGTTTCCAGCTAGCGACTCCTTGCTAAGATGCTGGTGCGACTCCGCCAGGCACTCGACCTCTGCGAAGCGCGCGTTCAGCGACATGGCGGGGTGGTTCGGATCCTGGGTCAAGTTCAGGTACGCCGCGCGACGAAGCTGTTCTTCAATCACTAGAGCTTGTTCTAGGAGCTGGAAAGGAAATAATTCAAATTAGTTATAAGACGACTTCAGTATTGTAAGTCTGTGCCCTACATTATCTACTTCTTCAAACCCGACTTCTTCCTTCAAAAGGGGGTCAGATAATATTTTTCTTTATAGAAGGGTCCGGAGATTGCTACTTGGCTGGAAGCTGTATTAACCAAGATCATCAATCATCAAGATCATCAAGTTGAAAAGCTCTCAGCAGGTAAGGCAATTCAAGGCATACAAAACAGTACTTTATGTTTTCAAATGGACGTCATAATCTCACCTTAAAACGCCTCGCCAAGAACTTGTTCTTGATTTCCAAGAAGTTTCCCTTGCCCACGTCCATCTTGAACGGCTCATTGATGATTGCGAAGCGCAGGTCGTTCTGTATGTCCTGCCAGCGTCCGTACCCGTGCGTCACAATGCCGGCGAGGAGCCAGTAGTCGTGCCTCCTGTGCCAGATCTCGTACTCGCGGCCGGGCGCGGCGGCGCGCTCCTCGTTGAGCCATAGCGTGTGTAACTCTGTGAAGCCTCCGTCTGCGATGTTGAACATGAACTTGCGACGTTCCACCTTGAGATCTTCTTCCTCTTTCACTAGCACCACGTCGTCGTCGTCATCATCCTGTGAACATAGTCATGTATAAGTGCCAAATTGATTGATTGAAGTTAAAAAAAATTACGTGTCGATTTAAAAACGTCCTTTTTTTCCATTGGTTAAAAAATGCACACAATACGAGGACCATTTTAGATTTCCATACATAAAAAAATCCAGATCAGTAAATATGATGATTTGTAACTGACAGAGTCCAAAAAATGTAACATGATTTATTATAAAAATATTTACCTTCTTATCATCCTTGGGTTTCTCAGAAGCTTCCGACTCGGCCTTATCACTCTTAGCATCCTCTTTCTTATCTACATCTTCTTTCTCATCCTTCACCTTAGCCACTTCCTTCTCCTCTTTCTTGTCCTCTGGCTTTTCATCGTCTTTGGGCTCGTCATCCACCGACATACGTCTCTCACCGTCCTTAGAATCTTCTGATTTATCCTTAGTCGATTCCTTTTCGTCAACATTCTCTTCTTTGATATCACTCGTGTCCATAGGCTCCTCTTTTTCTTTGATATCTTTTTCTGATTTCTCTTCTTTAATTATCTCTTCTTTGTCATCTTTCTCTGAGCCCCCGGGTGTAGGAGCTTGTCCTGACGTCTGTGTGACTTGCGTGGGCGCTGGTGAAGGCGCGGCTGATGTTATAGGGGTCGCTGTAGACGGCGCAGGTGACGGTGCGGCACTCTCTCCCGCTGCCGACTTAACCGGCTCCACAGGTTTACGAATCATCTCTGGCATACTATAATACCCGTTAATATGCTCGAATTCTTGCACTTTCTTTCTAATCAGGCTCATCACTCCGATTCGAGTCAATACGTGTTGTCTGGATAGTCCCTCTCTGGGCACACCGTCAGCGAAATTTTCTGCGTTATCCGCACCAGGTTCGCACAGATGTCGCATGAATAGGGAAACGTAGGCTTTAAAGTTGCGTTCGGATTTTCCTCTGAGGTCGCGGACTAGCCACTGGGAGTTGAAGGCGTCTTGTGGTGGCATGCCGTAGCGCATGATGGCGTTGAGGAAGGACTTCCTCTGGCGCGCGTTGAAGCCGAGCACTTCCATGTTACCTCCCACACGGGCCAGCAGGGGCGGCAGTGGTCGGTCGCGCTCCTCGCGCCTTTCCAAACGACGTTTGCTGCGCCGACTGAGGAGATCACCGTTGTCATTCTTCTCATCAAAGTCGTCATCTTCCTTATCGTCCTCGCTGCCTTGTGAGAAGTCAGAATTGTAATCGGAACCATTCTCCTGCCAGGTAGAGTCTTCCCTATTTTCAGTCTGTGCAACGATACCATCATTGTAGTTAACCTGTTTGCGCACACGTTTGCCTTTACCGAGAGTCCTGGCCTGGTCTTCTTGATGTTGCTCGTAGTGATGCCTGAGCAGTTTGATCCAGTAAGCGGGATCTGTATTCTCAGCTTCCTGCTTGATAATTTCAGTGTCCACTTCTTCCTCGCCGTCGCCTTCCTTAGTCGAATAGCTGGCGACTTTGAACGAACTCAGGTACTCGTTGGCCCAGGATTCCTTTTGTTCTATACCCTCCTTTGAACGGTCGAGCAGTTCCCCGACAGCCCTGTCGTCATAATGGATTGCTTCTTCTTTCCCATCTTCCTCTTTGAACAGTTCCTCTGTACCGAACCTAAGAATATCATCTAATTCTTGCTTAGTGAAGTTTGCGCCTTTACCGCCCATGCCTGGTCGTACGACCAAGTGAGTTAACATCATTTTCCTTTTAGCTACTTGTGTTACCCTCTCTTCCACACTGTTGCGTGTTACGAAACGGTAGATCATGACCTTGTTAGCCTGACCGATACGATGAGCGCGAGAGAAGGCCTGGATGTCGTTGTGAGGATTCCAGTCAGAATCATAGATGATTACAGTGTCGGCTGTGGCCAAATTAATACCCAGACCACCAGCCCTAGTCGACAGTAAGAACACAAACTGTTGCGCGCCAGGAGCATTGAATCTATCGATGGCCTCCTGACGAATGGTTCCGGTAATACCACCGTCAATTCTCTCATACTTGTAACCTTCTCCCTCTAAGAAATCTTCAAGGATGTCCAACATTTTCGTCATCTGAGAGAAAATCAATACCCTGTGGCCTTGTTCTTTGAGTAGCCTCAACATTTTGGACATAAGCACTAGTTTGCCTGACGCTTTGACTAAGGCCTGTGTATCGTAGTTGCCATGCGGGCCGAGAGGAGCTTCCTCAGCCGCGACAGGGAACAGATAGGGGTGATTACAGCACTTCTTCAGGTCCATCATGACATTCAACAGTGACACAGTTTGTCCACCACTCCTAGGGTTCAGAGCCTCGTAGTTCCTGGTCAGAATATACTTGTAGTACTTTTTCTGCATAGGTGACAACTCGACTCGCACAATGAACTCTGATTTGGTGGGCATGTTCTTGAGTACATCCGCCTTCAGACGCCGCAGCATGTGAGGTCCCAGCATCTCGTGAAGCCTCTTCACCTGTTCTTCCTTAGATACATCAGCAAACTCATTCTGGAATGCGGCAAGATCATTGAACTTATCCTTATTTAAGAAATTCAGGAGATGGAACAATTCTTCTAGGTTATTCTGTAGTGGCGTACCAGTAAGTAGTAGTTTGTAGTTGATGTGGTAGCCCGCTAGGAGCCTAAAGAACTTCGACTGATTGCTCTTGAGCCTGTGAGCCTCGTCTACTACTAATACCGACCACTCGATGGAGCCGAGACAGGTGGCGTCGATGGACACGAGCTCGTATGACGTGAGGAGTACGTTGAATTTCACTTGTGACTTAATTTTGGAAGGTCGGCCACCTCTGTTAGCGCCATCATCGAACGTAAGTTCATTCTCTCTGATAACGGCACGAGAGTCCTTATCACCGACGTAAGTAATGCAGTAGAGGTCAGGTGCCCACAGTTCAAACTCTCTCTCCCAATTGATGATGGTGGACAATGGAACAGACACTAAGAAAGGCCCCTTGCAGTGTCCCTCCTTGAACAGCGAGTACAGGAATGTAACTGTCTGAATAGTTTTTCCGAGACCCATCTCGTCAGCGAGGATAGTGTCGATACCCTGTCCCCAGGAGTACCGCAGCCAGTTGAGACCTTCCAGCTGGTAAGGATGGAGCTGCATGCCAGTCTCGTACACGAAGGGTGGTTGGTCTTCGTACTTCTTGTTCAGGTTGGTAGTGGGACGGTCTGGCGGAGGGTTGTATTTCTTGGGTTTCATTTGCAAGGCACCGCTACTGTCATCCTCGTCAATAATGTCTTTGTTCTTGCTTTTGCGTCCCGCTTTCTTGCCTTTAGAACCTTTAGCCTTGCCTTCAGATGTGATGAAAGAGCGCATGTCCTGCGAATAATAACAATAAAAAATATTAATATTAAATTGTCAGGAATTTAATTTAATCTGGTATACCAAAGACAAAATTAAGATTGCTTTCTTAAAAAGTTGCCCTATCAGATTTTAAAAATGTATCAAATAAGCAAATAATACAATACAAATAAAATCATCATACCATGACGCCTGTATTTCCCGAAGGGTTAGGCAGAGGTGTACCTGTACACCCACAGTTCGCCGGTATGTTTAAGTCCTATGTAATAGGGGGCGAGCCTATTGCCATTAACCGGGCACAAATCCTAACTCCGAGCTGCTACTGAGAACTCCAGAGAAAAACCCAATAACACTTTTTGCTCGACCTGGGAATCGAACCCAAGACCTCTAGCGTAGCAGTCGTGCTTAGGACCATTAGGCTACCGAGGCAGTTCTAAATAAAAAAAATAAATAAAAAATAATAAATAAAATAAAATCATAGTCTGTACTGACCTGATAATATTCCATAGCATTCTTCAAGCCTGCTATATCCGCGTTCTCCGACTCCCAGGTAGCCTGGTCGTAGGACAGGTCCCTCCATTTGACCAGGTAGTACGTGGTACCGTCCCTGGACGTCCGGTGGTTGATCACCCGGTGGACGACCAGCCATTCAGGTTTCACGCCGTATCTGAGGTCATGGTTTGTTTGTTAGAATTGTGAACTGATTTGAACAATAGTGAATGATGTTATTTTCAATAGTATGAAAAATCTGTTGATGTTAGTTGGGCTGTTTGGTAAATTGATAATATTTATTTTATTTTACTTATTTCCCATCTTTCATCCTAACATTACAGGATTTTTTTTCATTAAATGCGACTAAGCAGTTATTTTAATTTTACCACAACATATACAAACTTCTTGAAGCAATACCGTGGCAGCTTTTTTAAGTCTATTTCTAAAATTGTACCGTAAACGACACGATTACAGGCGTCAAATATCTATCATCTTTACCAATCATCAGCGAGAAAATTATGTAAATCTCATCTTATTCATCTCACCTATAATATTTTTCTTCGAGTATCTTCTCGTCCGTATCATGTTCCTGCTTATCCCGCAGCCTCTTGACACGTCCGTCACGCTCGTCCAACGGCTCCTCCAGTTTGGGGGGCTCCTCGTTGTCGGATTTGCGCATGTAGTAACGGTACATGAGCGGGTGGAACACGTCCAGCTGAAATATAAATTGTAGTTTTAAGGTACTATTTACCATTATCAGCGTACCAGCTGGACGACTAGACTAGACGAATATAATAAAATATTTTTTCTTTTTTATAGTGATCCATCATGACTCCTCGACATACACTCGATAACATGAAATTATTTCAATGTTAGCGTATAATAAGGTTCGTTATTTCACGATAAATCTGAAGCAATGTAAATTGTTAGCCATTTATAAACAATATAACACAATAGCTGCCGTCATTTGGTCGTTATTTTTCTAATGCTATAATAAATTCTGTATTTTTCACGAGCACTGTTTTCATGTTAGCTGTTATCCGAATAAATTACATTGTTTGATGTTATTTGGCAGAAACATAATTCTGATTCACATTTTATTTTATCTAGTAAACTATATACTGTTACTTCACTCACCTGTAACTCAGATATCCAGCTGCAATGCCAATAGGATCGGTCGTGCCACTTCACGAAGAACTCCCGCGAGCGAGGTGCCTTTGACTTTGACGACTGCTCCTTCCATCGCCACGTTAATATCTTTGCCACTTTGCCATCCAAAGGTGGACACTAGAAAGGATAAAAAAAATCCATAAATAATGTTATATTGTCTTTTTAGGGTTCCGTACCTCAAATGGAAAAAGCGGAACCCTTGTAAGATCACTTTGTTGTTCTTTCGTCTGTCTGTTTTGTTTCTGTTTTCAAATTGTATGTATTAAAATGTGATGATGAGGGATAATATAGTAAGTAAATACTTACACTACATCTAGGGCATTTCCAATCTCCATCTGGCACCTCCTCCAGCGGTGGATTAAGACAGAACCGATGGTAGGCTGACGGACAAGAGTCACAGCATAAAAGCTCACCGCCATCTTTGCAAACCCTGTGAAAAGAGAATAAGGTAATGTGAGTATGAGGAAGTTACAAGATATGTTTTTTTTTGTAATATAAGCCGGGAAGAGCGGCGTATACGGGAACAGGTTCTTGCTTGCAGTCGGATGCGAAAGGGAAGATATTACAGAAATCCTTCTTCAGAATTCCAGATCACGGAGATCAGTCTTACCTGCAGAACTCCTGATGCTCATCATCATCTTCCTGCTCCTGGTTGCCTTCGGCCTCGCAGTGTGGACAGGACCAGCGACCCTCGGGTGTCTCCTCCAACTCAGGCTCGAGGCACACCAAGTGGTAAGCGCGTGGGCATGTGTCACATAGGATTATCTCGCCGCCTTGCTGGCACACCTGGTAAAGACAGAAATAAGAATGAAAAAGTGGTTATAACCAGTAGCAACGGATAAGTTGTGGTTAACTTATTTGGCGATAATTGTATATTTTTGCTGTTATTTTTATTTCCCTGATACAAAATAACGAGTTATTCCGGTCTGTCAACCTGCTTTGTCCCCTTATGGGGATAGTTCGAACTATATTCAACTCCCCTCGTTGCTTAGAGGGGGCAGATTAGCCTTTTTTTTCGATCTATCCCCATAAGGGGACCAAAGCCGGAAATTGGAATAACTCAAAATAACACGTCTCTAGACGCTGCACACCGTGAGAAAATCTTATACTATACCTACAACTTTAAAATGACTCAATTCACATTCAAGTAATAATATTATTATCTTTTGTAGTATTCAATTGGATCCATGGACACTATTCAAGGATCAAGGCTATCAATATAATTGTGATGCACAGATGATTTAGGTAGTTGAGACATTATTTTGGATAAGGTTGCTCAAGACACGCGGGGTGTAAGACAAATCACATAGCCCTTAACTGCGCTTACCACCCCCTACCAATACGTAGCATTGAGCAAAAATTATCGCTAGGAAAGGACTTTTATTTTTGGTGTGAAACTTCTCTTGTTTATTTTTGATAGGGCGGAATGTAACACACGCAAAACATTGTGTTAATGTGCGCATGGAACCATAGAGTGGAGGATTTTAATATTTAGGTAAAACATTTAAAATATGATTTCGAAAAAAAAATGGAATTTTGACCTTTAACATCTTCATAATCAAGTCTTGTGTGGACCATACTTGGGAAACTGGTCCAGAACAAAAACATTATCCAATGATAGGAAGAACGTGTTACTTTCGGCTACGTTAAGTGTCAAAAGGCACCTAAAGTCAAAAGTCAAAGTCAAGTTGTTAAAGGGGATTCATATACATACCTCACAATAGTCCTGGTGTTCATGTTCACCCTCGGCGCCGTCGGGGAACTTATTTGTGGTTTTCAATTTCTTCTTCTTTCTACTCTTGTTGCCAATCTTGGTCTTTGCCTTCTTTTTGGGTTGCTAGAAAAAATACAATATTTTATGATAGTGCTAGGAAATTCAGATTGAAAGTTATTTTGACCTGACTAGGGCAACACCAAAGGAAGGGTTATGATTTTAGCAGGCTATGGCTAAATTTGTTTACACATTACTTAAGTTGTTTTCTGGTACCTGTTACTACACAAGTATCTGTAATATACGATCATTATACATTGACGTCCACTGACAATTTGTGTGGCTAATCGTGGCATTCAATTTTCGTATTCCAACTGTTGAAAAATTTATATTGTATACATAGATACTTCATCTAGATATGGGTTTGAAACACAAAAGTTTTTTAAAGCTTTCGTTTCAATCGTTAAACTCACGGGTACAGCAGGGTCGTCTTCCTTCAGAGGCACGCCTTCCTCGGCGGCCGCGGCGGCGACAGGCTTCGGCTCCTCGGCCTCGGCCAACATTTGTTCGAACTCTGCGTCTGAGTCCGAGTTCACAGCACTGCCTTCTTGGTCTTCCTCCTAGTAAAAATAACATAAATTCCTATAGAAATCTGTCACATAAATCATAAAAAAAAACTTTTCTTAATATATTTTTTTTTTTATTTCTATATGATAAACCAAAGCATTGAACAGTAGAAAACGTACTGATGACTGTATTCGGTGAAAAAAATAGGAAGGTTTTAGCATCATCAGATGGAAGAAGGTTCTTACCATTTGTTATTTTAACATGGTTTTGGATGATGATATGGTATGGTGGTCTGGATGCGTATGGTGATTTAGTATAGATATAGTAGATTGTTATGGGTGTTGGGTTAGTAAACCGACTATTTTGAATTAAAACATTAGTAATTTAGAAAACTATGGAAAAATTTAGAAATTCAACAAACATGATTATTTTTGTTTACAAATTAATTTAAGATATATCATGATTTAATAAAAATAGGCTTATCCGTAACAAGACTCACGCTGCTAGTCCGTTTCCTCTTGCTGAACTTGATCTTGAGCGTGGGCACCTTGGGCTTGCGGCCCGGCTTGCCGCGCGGCGTGGTGGCGGCGGCGCCGTGCTTGGGCTTGCGTCCCCGCTTGCGCGGCGCGGCGGCGCCCTCGTCGCTTTGTTCCTCTTCTTCCTCCTCTTCTGGCTCTTCTATTACTTCTTCATTCTGTGAGGAGCAAATTTACTTAGTACGATGTTTTTTTTTTTCGTAATTTGAAAGTTGACAAGCTCGAGAAGCGAACCGTGATTAAAACGAAGTTCTACCAGTCTTGTTCATGTGGCTGTAAATTCATTGACAACTCTAACTATCAAACCAGAGTTAAAGCTTAGTTGGTTTGCAACAGTATTATGTATGCTTGCTTGTGACGGCCTCTTTCTTTTTCATAAAAGACACTATTGCACAAGTGCAGCTCTCAAGACCAAAGAGTCGATAAGACGCCGCTATGTTACTGTGGGAGTGTCGATATTTTTGTTTTAGACATATTGTCTAGATCATCGCCAATATATCAGCCGAACGACGTCCACTGCTGGTCATAGGCTTCCCCTGAAGATGACTTCAATGACCAGTCTTGCTAGATATTGCACGATTATTCGACAATATATTAATGGAGTTAGAAAGAGATTGTTCCACTGTAAAACAAAATCATAAATAATTATAATTACCTTAACCTCTTTTGGAGTGCGTCCAGGTCTGCCGGGCTTAGGCACGTAGTCCGAAGTTGTGGACGTGTTTGTGTTGTCCTCGGAACCCATGATCGGGGTCCCGCTGCTTAGGTGTGGGTTTGATTCACAGAATAGCCGCCATTTTGCTGCTACTAACATCATGAGTTTTGATACTGGGACCTAGTTGAAAGAAAGACTTGTGTTTATTCTTTGTGTCCACATTACGATCGTCTTATTTTTAAGTTGGACAGCCCAACCTTTGGTTATCCTATATGTATATGGATTACCTATTTCAGGACACCAGTGTCTCTATGAGTATATGTTGTAATCTATACTAATATTATAAAGCTAAAGAGTTGGTTTGTTTGGTTGATTAAACGCGGTAATCTTAGGAACTACTGGTTTGAATTGAAAAAAATTGTTTATGTTAAATAGTCAGTTTATCGAGGAAGGCTATAGGCTATATAACATCACGCTACGAACGATAGGTGCGGAGCAGTAACCAAAGACGTAACTTAATGCGGATGATAAAACTACGCGGACGAAATGGCTAGTGTTTACGTAATAATTATGATGATGAGAAAAAAAAATAGATCAATCGTCATGGCATTATTTCCGAATCCGTTAACGAGCCAACGAACCCCACATAGATTGAGGAAGTTCCTAGATATTTCATCTATTTCTGGTATGCAGGACTAGGAGGAAAAATCCTACACTCAATAGTGATTTAAGTAAATTACTGCATACCTATTTGATAAGTTTCCTACTTTGAAAATCTCAAATACGACGAAGGATACATAGGTAGAGGTCAGAACACGATCCATGTCCTTCATCATCTGTTTAGCCTTTTCCCAACTGTGTTAGGGCCGGCTTCCAGTCTAACCGGATGCAGCTGAATACCAATGTTTTAGATGGAGTGACTGCCTATCTGACCTCTACGACCCACTTACTAAGCAACACGATACCTCTTAGTTAGACTGGTTGTCAGACTTCCTGGCTTCTGACTATCCGCAACGACTATCAAAGATCGACGAATGACAGCCGGGACCAACGGCTTTACGTGCTTTCCGAGACACGAGGGTGTCACACCACCAACTTCCAAACTCCGGGCTGCTACTGAGCAAATCCTAACACACGATCCAAGTCCGCCCGGGTTATATGGTTCCTTAAAAAGTATGGTGTCTCCAAAAATGTAGGTATTTCAGTCCATAAATTACTATAACCCATGAAAACAGTCCTTATTTGTTTATAATAGAGTTTAAATTGACGTTATAGTACTTTCACCATTATAATAATCTACAAACTAATGTCACTATTTTTGCATATTTCATTGTAAGTGGCTTTGTTAAACCATAATTGAGTAATTAATACTATAAACCAGTAATTCCAAGACTCAACGTCTCTAAAAACAATACCAGATTAATTTTCAATTATGTGTAAATGTAGGTACATATTTAATTGCTCTGAAATCAGTAAATAGTCAGTTGAATTGATGAATCAATGACGTCACATATTGCTATTGCCATAAAAAAACCTACGTGGGGATCGCGTTATAACAGGTCATAAAAAAAGTATGTCAATTGTTTGGTGGTGTGTAGTTGGGTACTTATTCCATGCTAATTTACGTCTGAACTTACCTTAGGGTTTTCCTTGACGAGCAGTGGCCGCACATGCTGCTGGAACAACTTGTACGATGTCAAGTTCTCCAAGTCGGCGTCTGAATACTGTATATCCACATCAGTGAGCCCGAATGACGAACACACTTCTTCTACTGTCGGCATGCCTACTGTGGAAACATTAGACATTAAGGCAGTGATCGACAGGTAGGAAACATTGTTTTTCTCTTGTTTTCACTTTTAGACAAAGCTAGAGAGTGGAGTTTAGAACCAGCGGTAGCGTGGCATAGGGCTACGTTAAAGGTCATCGGTAGATTATGTTTTTAAACTTTTAGAATCATAAGAAACCGGGCGGTTAGGGACCCAGAAAGTTTGTGATTATCATTTGTAATTCTAAGGAGGACTTTGTTACTAGTAGGTATGCTCGTGGGTACTTTGGTTTCTTCATATACATACTACGCAAAATAACAACTTAGGAATTAATTTGCAATTGATTTTGCGTACTAACAACTGCATTAGCATCCTACTTTATTGCTATGCATACTGTAATGTGTAACGTGTGTGGTGAACATTATGTTTCTTTTTACTTCTTGACCAAAATTCGCGCTAAATATCATAATAAAGGTAAACACGATAATTGGTGACAATGTTTGGCATAGTTTAGATACAATATGAATTTCCACCAAGGCCTAGAATACCATTCACCACGTCAAATAATACCAAGTCGATAAGCAGTACGCCTAAAAAAAGGATCGATACCCAATCCGAACTCTTTACAATGACGAAATTAAAAAAAAAGCAATAAACCCAATCAGGATACTACCAACATGATAACAAAACATGTGCAAATTATAGACACAGACGCAATAACGATCTTGATACGTGATAGAGGACTGGGCAGAGCAAGGTCATTATAAACTTGAAGAGGTCATTGCACTACGACGCTAGACTTGGATTAGAATACATTTAGGAAATAATAATTCATTTAATTATTCGTATGTACGGAATGTCTTGCATACTAAAGAATAGAAGTTCTAAATAACTGCATTTTAAAATTGGAATGTTTGTTGTTTATCTCACGAAGACTTGCGTGATTAGTAAGAGTGACGCGTTTCTCGTTACGTTACGTAACAAATATAAGTACTTCAAACACAAATGCGTAAAACGTATCAATAGATGATTGGTACATTTTGTACATTCTTAATGTATTGCTGTCGTTCAATTTTGGGCAAAGGCCCTTCATTCTTACTTTCACAAATGTCCTTTTTTTATTGTCCTTTTTCAGAATAACCTTAACAAATATTTATTTATTAAAATAGGAGAACTGAAATCAGGGTTTCTCCCAATCTTTTCCTGTTCAAAATGATGCATTTCATAATAATAGGCACTCATACATGTGTGCTCAAATCAGAGTACAACTTTTGCATAGCAACAAAATGCTAATTGACATTTTAAAGTCATAAATGAAAACTTATTTATGACTTTGAACATACACAATACTTAATACTACTAGAGTCAGAAAATCTAGAAAGTGACACAGGTGTACCCTAAGAAACATTAAACATTTATTTGTGCCAAGCCTCGCTTTTTTTTATTGATGGGAAATAATCAAATGACTTCCCCCGCCCTGGGTGGGGCGGGGAGAGTGTCAGACTTTTACCGACTAAACCCCATCCATGATCCTTCTTGTGCCCTTTACATTCAAAATTGCTGAAAGAGTAGATTTTCATCTAATGAAGATTTTTCTCAAAACAAATGGTATAAATAACAACCAAATCATGGGCTAATATTAGTTCCAAAACAGCTAATTAATACTTACTGGAACCTGAATCGGAGGCTGCTGGTGTGACAGGTGGGTTGTGCTTACTCCCTCTGCCTTTTCTAGATTTCTTTGTGGATGACATAGCACTGAGTGCATAGTCACTGTCCCCTTCTGCCTCAATTTCAACCCCACCACCAAAGTCTTCATCCTGTGTGGCATAGAATAAAATATATGAATGCATACTTTGCAGCTATAGCTTTAATAGCATTTTGGAATACCTACACTTGTACCTATCATAAACGTAATCAAGTAAACCAATTCTGTATAATTACCTGTGTTTAAAAGTAATAATCACTTTTAAGATAATATTAATATTAAATGAGTTAGTTTGATTTGGAAAGGTCAAAGTACTGTAAACTTTAATTTTATCAACTCAAGGTAGGTAGGTGCTAAGTTTTCGTATCTTTTGGAAAGAAGAGATGACAGCTGAAAACTTGATATTTAATTTATTATCAATGGTTTATTATTCATCTAGTCAACTTTTTCATCATCAAACAAGAAAAATCTACTATGATCTAATGAAGATAGCTTGAGTTAGGACTCTACTGTCTAGACTTATAAAGCATAAATTTAAAATTCATTTTCAAAATTGTTCCCAGATATCTTTAGACTCTAATGTACAATGTATGAAAATATCAAGTTTAACTAAAATCGATTCAATGATTTCAAGAAGTTAATATGAAATCCCGTGTTGAGTAAATGCTTATAACGAATGAAAAGAAAACAATTTAAATCCATTAATGGAAAACTAAGCCTTATCACATTTATAGTAGTGGCACTGATTAAAACGTAAATACAATAAAACTCAATCTAACAAAGGTAATTGAATACTTGATAGTCAAATATTGTGTTATAGGATTAAAGATAATTCATTTTGTAGTACGATCAGCTTATAAAATGCTAAGTTAGATCAATAATTAGATCACTGATGACATCACACCGTCAGACGAGTCTAAACAAGTTTTAAAAACATTCCAGTGATGCTATCAATAGAATTTTATTTTGAGAGTGAATGAGTTATTAATCTTTTTGACTTTCTATTTTTTTATTTGTGTAGTCAAGATTAACAGCTTTCTTCCTGCTTATGTAGGAAGTTGTTGCCACTTGGGTTTTTTTTTTTAACATTACTTTGCTTTTTTTTCGAGCCTGTAGCATTAAAATTATAACAAAATATGTATCAGGTAAGAGGAGAACCTAATAAACTGAATGATATATCAGAACTCAGCCACTACTGGCTGGTTATGTGCCAGTAGATTCCTTTTATGTTGGAGGCGACAATTAAGAAAGGATTTTGGAAATTCAAATCCCTAGAGGAGTGAAAAGGGAAATGTTAAACGGTGTTAAAAATCTTATTGTTTAGGTCTCTTTTATCTAGGTAAAGAATAAAGTTTCATGATTTTTTTTTTAATTTAAAAGTGGGCCTAATGTGTTGATTTTGTAGGGCAAGTATGAAATATACACAAACAAAGTTGTGGGTAAAGTAATAGTATCTTATGAAACTAAAATAGAATTTTTCAACTAACCTCTTCACTCTCATTCTTACGCTTCTTCTTTTTCTTTCTGCCCTTCTTCTCTTCTCCACGGGCTTTCCTTTTCTTTCCCTTTTTCTTTTTTCTACCATCTTCAGGTGAGTAGTCTTCGTCCTCCTAACAATATCATTCACAGCCAATGAATTGATTTCGACAACACAAACAGCAGTAAGTCAAATGTTTACAAATACAATCATTCAATGTGGAATTATACTAAAAACATGAATGAATATTATATTTTACAATTACCTTTGGTGGAGCTTCGTCACTCTCTCCTGAGTTCTCATTCTGACCCTCACCTTCCTCCACGTCCTCGTCGCCTGCAAGTTCACAATAAACTGGTCAAACCAGTCCTCCACTCCACACTCTTACCAACACTCTAGCTAAACCTTTACGATACTGCATTTCGCCACATGAGCACACTCCTCACGCTAAGGTCACTAATCCCTTTGTTTGGCGGCGTCCATTTTGTTAAGTAGTAATGAGGGGATATCGCATGTTCTTTTCTGTCACAAACTGCCACTTAAAAATATTTACAACCACAAAATAACAAATACAACATTAATTCACTGAAAAACCACTGCTTTGACAACACATCACTCTGTTTGGAGTTAAGAAGTGGCAAAAACTAAGTCACGGAACCCAAAATTTTCTAAATTTTTAATTGCCTATACCGCAAGTAAACACATGATACCGCTATTCGCGGCTTACCTATGACATGCTAGCTAAATTCAACGTTTACCTGCGAAAGAACCGTCTACTTCATCATCCGATGCCATTTAGATCACTAAAAAACACAACCTGCAATAAGATTAAAGATTTTGGTCTAGAAAAGATAAAGGACGCGCAGTTTTTGCGACAAATGGTAATTAATTCAGAAATTGATGCCGCCGTCACTACACGGCAAACTAGCGAGAATTGTTGTCTCGCTCGCACACATTCAAAATTGGGAAAAAAGAAATTTTAGGGTGCTCATCCTTCAATCAATAAAATCTACTATGACAGCAAAGATAAATCTACTAATGCTATAAAAGTATGAATATTCCATTGCCACTTAGGTTATTTTGTGATTGTGACACGTGTTTCATACATTCCTGATTGGAATATCATTAATTTCAAGTTATATTTTTATATGAATGTCAGTTTCATAGCTGTCTCAAACCATTATATTTAATTAATAATTATAATTATCAGAAATTATTTATAACAATAATTAAATTCTAAGTTCGTAAGCTGAAATAACTAAAACCAAAATATGTGAAACCAATTATGGACATTAATAAAAAGTCATTACTTTGGTATTTCATCTTTTTTATTCATTATCATCTACTTAGCATTTTCCCAATTATGTTGGGGTCAAGTTCCAGTCTAACCGGATGCAGCTGAATACCAGTGTTTTACATCGAGGGACTGCCTGTCTGATCTCCACAAGCCAGTTAGTGGGCAACACGATACCTCTTGGTTAGACTGGTTGTCAGATTTCCTGGCTTCTGACTATCCGTAACAACTATCAAACATCTACTAATGATAGTCGGGACCAACGGCTTTACGTGCTTTCCGAGACACGGGGGTGTCACACCACCAACTTCCAAACTCCGGGCTGCTACTGAGCAAATCCTAATAGAAAAATCTAATAACATTTTTTGCCCGATCTGGGAATCGAACCCGGGACCCCACGCTCAGCAGTCGCGCTAGCGACCACGAGAACAACGGGGCAGTCATTTAATCAGTCAAGGCATCTCTTTTATTCATCAAATACTTTATTCAATAAATTACATATTATAATTAAAATAGAAAAATTTAAAAATATTTAAAAAAATAGTAGCCCATTGGGAACGAAAACAGGGTCCAAGTTAAGCAAGGACTTCAAATAGAGAGACGTACTAACAATGCAGGCCATGTCTAGATGTTACTGCCTTTTGAATCTAGTCCTTGATTCAGCCGCCTAACGAGAGCTTCCTTAGATGTTGTTTGTTGGCTATTAAGCCATTGGCTGTAACGGCACCATAATCGATGAGTCTACATCTAATACGTCAACAACCTCATGGGCCAAGTCCAGATACTTGATCTGCTTATCGTTCTCGACCTTCACGATGGTTACGCCACGTGGGACTGCTACGTCAACAATCACTGCGCATCGTACTAAACGATCGACCTCGACCACCGATGGAACACTGGATTGATCGAAATACAATGTCACATTGCCATTTTTGGGAACTGCATCAGACACATACCTGTAGAACTGTACTTCCGATTTCTTTCAAAGCAAGTTGCTAATGGACAATTTTGGCTACAATGATGTGTCTATGCAAGTACTCTTCGTTAGCTTGACGAAAATACAAGGAAATATTGTTACGAATATTTTATTATTAATGATTATAAAAAACTTCAATTCCTACGCAAATTTTACAATATTGGTAGCCAAACAAATTAAGATCATCTTCTGTTTTTTTTTTGTTTTAGGAGACTGCTAATAAAATATTGAAACTTAAAATCATGTATTTATATTTTTTGTATAGTTTTACAATCTTTTCTTTGCAATTTACACAATTACAAGATTTGCCCACACATACACAAATAGGCTGAGGTATGTTGCACCAAGATTTATAGAAGAACATATTAAAAATCTATGAAATTCAGTAATTTTTTTTATTAATTGAATTTCGACCTGTATGTTGAACTCTACAAGCCACTTGGTACAGGTACAAAGCCACTTTGTTCTTGTTTATGTGATAATAAACTGTTACCTCAGAAGTATTTAAACTATAGGCTGACAATGTGATGCACTTTAATAAGCATTGATAATGAAAGCGTCAAGTGTCGAGTTGTCTCCAATTTTTATTTTGAATCTACCATTTCAAACAAAGATTAATATGTGGTATCAATTTCTGCCAAATGACAACTTCAGGTAACTAAAATGTTGCTAGCGTATAAAAAAAGCTTATGAAGCCATTTATTATTATATCACGTCATCTTCATTACTGTGAAACAATGAATAAAATAATATTTAAAGGCAAATAGTTATTATTTTATAATATTTAACTGTTTCCGCTCAAAAATTCTAAGAAAAAAATCATTTTTCAGTGGTTTGGTGTGTAATCACCTTAGCGACGTCATCCATTAATGCGAGAGCAGGCAAGGCAAGGGCAAAACTGTTGCTATCTTCTTCTTTCACGTTCATTGATTGACTGCCTGAATTTGACAATTTGTTATTGTTTCACTCACTGCACTCAATACGAAGCCAAGCATGGTTATAAGTTTCTAATTGTATTGTATGTAATTGTAATTACTATTCTACTAGTGTCGCATATAGTTTCACAGCATCGCAATTAATATGAACGCTTTACTAAATTACGGTTCATCCTCAAGTGATTCTGAGGAAGATAATACGGAGCATGAAAAGTAAGTAAAAACTGCAGTTTGTAACCTTTATAGCAATTTATTGGTGATTTAAAGTCGTTGTATAACACTGAACGCATGACTGTGTTCCATTTCCAGGTCTCCAACAGAGAGCACCAAGCCTAAATTGCCAAAGCCGACGATCGGGGAAAGTAGCCTACAAACTTCTGTTTTTTCCAATCCCTTCGTGGAAGCGGAACTAGCAAAGGCCGCAATACTTGAAAAACATGTGAAAATGGTATATGTTGACTTTCTATTACACTAATAAAATTTACAAGTCCATGAGATACAATTTTGCATTATAAAGTTATTGTTTATCAACACTTGGTTGATACTTCATTGTAGTTGATACATAGCAGAGATATAGATATTGCACAGGTATCTAAGAAACAAGTCAACAATCTGTAGCAACCTCCCTACTCAAGTTCTAGACATCCTGGCAACACAGTCACCAATCAATATATTTGAAGAAAGTTCACCAAAATAAAATTATAGATAATATGGACCAGAAAAACAAACAAAAATATTTATTAGGTACCACCATACTGAGACAATGGATATGTCTACATGCCTCTGTGGCATAATAGGAACCCAATAAATATTGTGTGTTGTTTTTTCTGGTAGATATAAGTAATTACTAACACATTTTTTTTTTCCCTGATGATTAGTAGTTTTCTAAATGCTCAGTTATAATAAGCATCATCACTTCAAGCATAATCTAAATACTTAACCCATATACTTACTTCCATCATTAATCCTTGCATACATTTCATGGTATCTAAATAACAAAAAAGTTTAGTATCGAATGGTGCATACAATCGTCAAGTACATAGGCAAAACTGTAAGGTTCCAGGTAAAGACAACACACAGATGATAAATGGAAAACGGATATGCTGGAACTACAGGAAGGGCCGCTGCCGCTTTGGGCACAACTGCAAGTACGCACATGACACAGACATACAGAAGTCAAATGATGAGATTGAAGCAGATAAACAGGTATGGTGTGGTCATATGTATAATTTGATATCCAACCTGGTGGTTACTAGGAATATGTATAATAAATTGCTATAATCTTATGTAACCTTGGTATAGTTTAAGTTTACTAAGTTGACTCAAAGTAAATAATTTTTATCATTAGCATATTTATTTACTTCTCATCATCATGTCAGTGAAATGATGTTCACTGCTGGACATAGGCCTTCCCTAAAGATAGCCGCAATGAGTGGGCTTATGCTGCTTACAACCAGAAGCATCCTTTATTTATTTAGTACCAATAATAATATAGAAATTTTATATTACCCAAATCGTCTTCAGCTTGTATCTATGATAAGCACCAATAATTTGTAAATCTCTGACAATCTCATTTTTGTTCTCAACATAGGCCATAAGCTCCAAAGATCGAAACTATATTGGCCCACGCTATATTCTCGACCCACATGTTGGATGAACAAACATTAGGGCCAATGTTGACTTGAGAGCAATGTGTAGTCAGAATCATCAATACATGTTTCAGCAGTCATCTTTAATTTACAGAAACTGAAGTCAGTGGTATGCGAAGGTGCTGGCACGATGACGGCAGTCCCACCACCTGTAGCCGTGCTGGACACCGTGTTACCAACAGATGACGCCATCTGGGAGGGCGCGGCAGACAAGAAAAAACTAAAGCGACCAGGGCTAAGCCAGACACTAGTGCCTGGAAAAAAAGTTATCAAAATGTATAAAGAACAAAAAATCAAGGATACAAATAAAAACTAACTAACAAATCCCGTTAAGGTTGCTGTATTTGTGACATGGTTCAAATAGGGCAACATTATTATTTTCGCGAATAGAAAAATAGCTTTTGACGCAGTTTTGGGCTTGGCATTTTCTGTGTAATTATAAAACAAATGAATCTGCAATTATTGGTATCTCTACTACTCCATGGCTGAAGTGCATACTTTTGAACTGTTCTCAAGCATGAAACTTGATTCAAAATGGACAGTATTTAATTCTAACCAGTCTAAACTAGTTTTAAAATTAAGATTCACGCTTGAGCTTTCTCTATAATACGGGGATCCGAAAATCAAACGGTCTTGCAGTAATTTAAATAGCCACGGCACAAACATAAAGGCCAAAGAGTACCTATAGTAGTCTGTATAAATATTTACTTCGTGATAGTGATCATTATAGTATTGTAATCGACAAATTTTATCTATTAATTGTAAAAATGCCATTATGCGTATGAGCATAAGATGGGTTTACAACTTTACCTACATATAGATATTGTACCTCTGTGGTAGCTGCTAGGAAGTACGTTCAGATCGTTTCCAACATCAACATTGCTTAAGCACATCCTTTAAAATGTTCTAAAACACAACCATCCTATACAAATAAATATTATAGTCAATCATTTTAGGTATGTAGCCAGCGCCAAGTCGTCTTTTTAATTTTTCTACGTAACATCAAGATAAAATCAACTTCGATATTACCTGAAATGCTTAAAAGCAGTGCATAGTATTATAATTACTAGTTATACATTCATAGTATTGTCAATTTAGGTGTATGTAAAAGTAATGGCCTGCGCAGACTGGCGGACGGGACGCTAGAGAATTTTAAACTTATAAATTGAATTTAATGGTTATCCATTCGAAACGAGGTATATATTTCAATGCTTGGTGATCGTCCTCGGAGCTGCTCTGCGATGCTCCTCTGCCGTCCCGTCCGCCAGTATGGCCATAAGTGTTTAAACGACTGGTCGCTGACGGTACCTATTCAAGTGTCATTCTCATTTGACCACGATGCATATGCAGCAATCTTTATTTCAATTCCACGTATTTTATAAGCTTTATCTAGTGCATTCCATATTCATGTATTATAGTAATTTATAATAATATAAATAGAAAATGGTTCAGCAATGTTTAACTCGCCTCGTTTGATGAATTATAAACTTGTGAATTTGTGTGTATGTGAGCATTAATAGTAGTTCCCGATCGTGTATTGTTTTTTGTAAATCCTTCCAATTACTGGTGTAAAGATTTAATAAAACAATAATCACAAACAAATATAAAGTGCTATTCAATTTTTTTTGCGGATGAATGATGTGATTTTTTTAAGCTTTCAGGAAAATCTACGGAAAATTCGAATCTGAAATTCACGGTTTCCTAAGGGAATGGAAGCGCAGAATTACCTTGCTCAACTTCTACTTAGGAATTACTACACTAGAAATTTCTCCTGTATCGTGGGGGCGTTTACACACATAATTATAAACTTGCATACAAAAACAACCAGACCCGGGACAAGTGTCTGTAGGTATTTATTTATTAAGGTTTGCCAACAACTGCTATATACATGAGATGATTCAAATTATCGGTCACGGCCATATACGCTAGCTAATAACAGGCTAACCGGTATGTCATGGTTAGAAATTAATGGTTGATGTGAAAATGTAAGTAAATACTTAGTCGCCGCCACGAATCGTGAGCACAAACGTCAAGTTTATTTTTGGATTGTTGGGTTCGTTAGCGTTGGTCCGCGCCCCAAAAAACCCAAAAATGAACTTCGTTTAAACTCGCGACTCGTAGCATTTATTATAATTTTGTTTACTTGCTGTCGTTTTGCGCAACAAGCATGCAAACGAATGCTGTTCATACTCCCAATTTATCTATACTAATATAAAAAAGCTAAAGAGGTAATGGTAAGACTGTAGAGGCGTGTATAGTAAACACCGTGACCTATTTGCGAAATTTTATAATGTCCTTTTAATTTGATTCTTCCCCAATAACGAATAATGAATACTATCGGCAGCATGAGTATTCTAGGTTAATCTAATATATAAAATTCTCGTGTCGCAGTGTTTGTAACCCAAACTCCTACGAAACGGCTGGACCGATTTTTATGCAATTTTCTGTGCATATCGGGTAGGTCTGAGAATCGGCCAATTTTTATGCCCCTATAAAAATATATATGGCAAAACATTTGCTGGCTCTGCCAGTTACGAATACAAATGTAGTTTTGAGCATTGTACCACTAGTACTACATAGTGTTGCTTAGGACAAGGAACCCTAAATGTGATTAGTTGACTCCAGTCAACTCACAACCAATTGAAGTACTTGACACCACCAACCAATTAATATACGAGTACATTTAATGGGCGATTCCCCAGATTTCGTATCGGAATAGTAAACTGTGAAGTCACTTATTTGCCAACTCAAATAATTCGATATTTTATTGCTGACGATTTTATGAATGGAACTAAAGATCTAATTTGAATGATAATAGAAAATTAATAGGGTTGTCACCGCTAATATAAAGCGTTTTTGTGTTTTAGAATTACTGGTTGATGGTGTCAACTACCTACCAATAACACTTAGGTGATAAATAAAACAAAAAACATCCAATCACGCATTTTCTTTATTAAGAAGGATGCGAAATTTCGTACATAATATGCAATTTTGAGATATTTACGCCCAAAGCTATCAGCACGATGCACCAAAATAAATTACATTAAAAATGTAAGGTTTCATTCAATACAATAATCAAAGCCAAGTCTACAAGATTAGGACAAATAATTCTGGCATTTTGATTGTTACACACAGCGATAAAGCTAGTTTCACATTTAGCCTTTTGGTGCAAACGGCTCGTAAGATAAATTTCAGTTGGCACGCTCGCTGCCAACAGTTGCTCTGTTGAATTAGAGCCCTAAATTGCTCAATTATAATAGCACAGCCATTAACAATGCTACCGTGGATCTTTGCCAAACGATTGAATAGCTCTACAGCTATTTAGCAATCCGCTATACAGTAGATGTTGTCTTCAACACATTGAAGTTACATTAAAAAGGTGGCTTAAAATACTTCTGTAAAATTATTTTTATGATTTTGCGTAAGTACTAGTTTCCTCTCCACCGACAACAAAAAGTGACTTTGCAACGACATCAATTTTTAAATCGAATTACTCTAGGTCACATAAATATATCTTTATTTGACAAAAAAATAGAATTAATTTAAGATAAATTCAACGCTAAAAGCTTAGGGGGCCCTCCTAGTGAATATTGTTTACGAGTGGTGTTGATTATCGTGAACATTATGGACCCCTGTAAAGAAAAAAGTGTGAACGATCTACGTGACCACACAACATCGAGACATTAAAACTTCACGAGTCAATCTACAAACTAAACGATTTACTGCAACGACGTTCTAGTTATGAAATTCATTAACGTCGTCATTTCGTAATTAAATTAAGTCTATAATTAAAATGCTATCGCGTTAGGTACGAAGGCGCGCGTTGTCGATGGACCACTTGTTTTCTTAAAAAGTGGTCTACCGCTAAAGCTCGCGGTTGTACATTAAAACCTAAAACACTGATCAGTGTTCAACATACTGCAAAAATACTTAAATTGATATTATTGCAACACTTTAAGTACATACTATTAATGTGAATGACAATATTTCTTATTACATTTATTATTTTATGAAAAAGTATTTAAATATATTATATACTGTGTAAAGGCACAAACAATATAAAACATTTCAATTTGATCTGAATAAATATTCAGATTGCTCAATATGCTGGATGTGTTCTTGAACGTATGTAAAATATTGTAATATTTAAGGAATACTACAAAAATAGTTATCTTTTGGCAATTTATACAATTAGTATTTAGTATGAATAAATACAATATTTATACGAGCATACATGATCCATTGAATGATGGTTGGCGATAATTAAATAGATCTTAACATTATTGGTATTTCATAATTTGGTGTATATTGAAGTGTTACATAGTGGAATTTCATAAAATTTCAAAATCTAAAGTAGAATTTAGTGTTTTTAAATTTTTACAGCGACCTTTGTAATCTTTGGTGAGCCGAGATCCATTCGGTGGCTTTTGTTGAATTCATCCAGTTCAGTGTCGTGCGCGTCACCGTTCACGGCGGCCCCGTTGAGTTTAGGAGGAGAGTGCGCGTGCGTGTGGTGGGCGCCCGCCTTGCCTGCGCGTGCGCCGGCCTTATCGCTGTACCCGTTAACTTTATCACCAGCGTGGCCATTCATTTTCCCAATGGCATGACCATTTAATTTCTCACCTGCGTGCCCATTCATTTTCGCGACTGCAGTCTGGCCATTACTGTGTTTTTCATCACTGTGGCCGTTGGTCAACCTTTTAGTATGCCCTGACAAACCAAAAGAAAATATCCTTTTAACCCCCAAACTACACGTCTTATGTTTTTTTTTTTTTATTGACACTGGCGCAAATGTGTTAGTCACGTTTCTAAGCTAAATGTTCTTTACGAAACAAAATTCTAAAGTCTTGAATGGTAATGTTAGATCGCCGTATTAGTAGATTTAACGAATGAATCCATTTCGAATCGTCCCAAAATAGAAACAGCTCTCGAATCTGGAAAGTTACGTGCGACTTTAATATACTCGCGGGACCGTACGCGTGAGGAAAAACTAAGGGTTTCGAGTGATAATTATCAAGATAAATATAAATAATCGAAAGTATTTAACTTGCCTCTCTTCAATACGGCTGCGTGTATTTGTACAGTTGAACATAAACTTTCATCTTTTGAGGTAGAGCAATCAAAATTTACAATCAACAAGCTCAGAATCTAACATCAGATTTATGTTGTGTTTTGAAATTAAATTCTTCGGATACAAACTACCCGCCCCTATGTTAAGGAGAATAAAGATGACACTCACTCATTAATTTAATTATGTAACTAATGGTTAGTTGTTTCAATTTTTCGTGTTTATGAATTCTCTGATCAGGAAAAATATAAAAGACTTACTCCCCTTACTTACTTCTAGTATTAGTTAATTACTAGGAATATATCTATTTGATCAATATTAAAAGATATTTATCTTGATAATTTCAAACCCAGAGGAAAGCTAACACTATTCAAACAGTGATAATAAGATGAATTATGTCGATACCTCCCGCGCCTTTTCATTTCAGGCAAATTGTCCTCTTTTAATTTCTTACTCAATTTTCTAGCTAAGTTGTGGCAAAACCGACGCGGGCTTTTTAATTAAGGGTTTTTAAAGCATTTCCGGAGAGATTAGTAAACGTTGCTATCACGGGGGAGATATTGACGTGTTAGTGCGAAACATTCAATGTGTAATTGTAATGAGAAATAAAAACTAGAGACATTTTTTTAAAGGTTCATAAAGGAAATAGTAAAAAGAAGTTTAGCGGAACTAATAGGGGTGTCTAATCTATTCTAAGACACACAAATACGCCAGTGTTTACATCACAATATTACATGCAAAGACATCGGAGATAAAAATCCAATTATCTGTCTGACCCAAAAGCTATTAGAACTTTGTATGCATCAATTTATTATGTCACGGAGTACTTTTAATGCTTCAGATTACTTTTTAGTTTTAATAGCATTTGTAGACGTTTTAGCTTGACGGGCAATAAAAAGTTTAAGATAATGTGCTTGATCCATATTGCATACAACACTTTCGATCAAATCCCAAGACGTACTCAATAGATCGAAGGTCGAAAGCAATTTTGAATAGTGCACATTTGCTGTAACGACAAATAATTAATCGTTGCAGCAAATCTTGTCGAACACAGAAATTATAAAAGAGATCGAATTTAAATCGCGAGCGCAAAGGGTATGGAAAATGAATAACATTGTTTTCGTTCTAAAAGAGATAATTCTTGAGATTTGTTGAATGTTAATTCGTATGGAATCAGAGACTAGAGCATCCCTTTCACGATGTATAATCCATCAAGACTTAAAACAGCTAAGCAAACATTTTCCGTCTTACCGTTCGCGCTCGCCTTGGGTTCACCACCAGTGTAGTACTTTTTTGAAGTCTTCCAATCTTCTTTCAGCGACAAGTTGTACATGGAGTAGGCAGGATCACCGGTCACCTCCCTCTCGATAACGAGGAACTTGGGCAACGATGCCAGCAACGTGTCCTGGTCATACACGGCACTGTATGTCTCCAACAACACTAACCCGCGGCACCTGAAAATATTTTAATATAACTTATAGAACATTTGATTGATAAATAAGAGATTTGAAATAAAAATCGAATAAAGCATACATACATATTATTACCATAGCAACTTGTGTCTATAGCTAGAGGATAAAATATAAATAAATAAATAAATATTTAGCATTTATATATTTATAATAAAAACAAGCAATATAATTATAAATAAATAAATAATTATAATATAATTCTAATAACTAATCACCTGGGATGCGAGGGCTGTCTATAAATGTCCAACTGATAGTACTGATTGTTGTAGATGAAGCAACGACGCTTCTTGAAGATTGTGAAGTGTGCCTCGTCACGCTGCGGCAGTAGGTTCAGATAGTCCCTGTGGGTCAGCTGCGTCCTCACTTCTACAGACTGCCCATTGATCGGGTGCACCTTCCGTAGCGTGTGGATGTAAGACCAGTGGCCCTTCTGCCCACGCTTGCGCAGTCTAACTTGCGCCTTACGGACATCGCTCTGCAAGTAGTTGTGAACGACATCGAAGTCCTGGAAGGACGGGAACTCCGAGTCGATGGCGATGGGCGACTTGACGAGGAACTTGCGTTTCTTGGAGTTGACGTTGAGTCGGTCGCCGGTGTCGATGCCGATCCTCTGGCACACGCAGTCGATGAGCCGGTTCATCTTCAAGTCGAAGTCTGTCGAGTTGTCAATGACGTCAAAGTACGGGTGGCCGATCCAAGCGGCCGCCGCGTTGTAGTCCAGCTCCCTGGCCAACTCTACTCCTTCAGATCGGCAAGCATGATCCTGTAAACAAAGCAACCACATTCATTATTTACTAATTATTCTATCAACCAAGCCAGATTACGTATCTGTCAAGGTTGGGTAAAAATAAGCACGGAAACAATTTAGGTCATACATTTAAATGTCGGATTCTGAATGGATAACATCGTAAGACGATTACGTCTATCACATGACATTATGTATATCAATCATGACGATACAATAATATTTCTATTTAATCAGTGTTCTTTAATCTCTGATCTTGGAAATTCATAACAAACGGTAATCCTATCTTCCGATGACGTCATACAATTATTATTGTACGTATGATTGATACAACATGCTTTATCAGCATAGTCTTGAAATGGCACATTGCCAATGTTATTGCGAAATCAGAAACAGTAGATGGGTTGCATGCGCCGCGGTCATTCATAAAGTTCGACATTTGAATAATCTTGTTTTTATAGCTCGAAGCAATCGCTTTGCGAAAACAAACTGGAAACTAATTTAGAATTTAATCGTTTTCGTTTGGTACAAATATGAATAGAATGTCAGAGTGGCTCTAGTCATAATAAGTATAGTAGTCGCCACGAGTCGTGAGCACACATGTTAAATTAATTTTCGGGATTTGGGGTTCCTTTCTGAGTAATAGGGCCGCCGATTGGTTCGCCTGTCGGACCGATCGCGTGCCAACCCAAAAACCAAAAAAATAACTTGACAATAAATTTGTGCTCACGACTCGTGGCGACCAATATAAATGTTCCTAATATTATTTATTAGTTTCTACTTAATCTACAGGTGCATAGACTAACTATAGAAACATTGTATTTTTCTTATCAATCATATTGATAAATTTTCCATTTAGGTATGCAGCAGTATATTACATAACAGATAGCGTCGCGCGGCGATGCTCACGTTAACTTATGTGGACACCTACTTACAATTATTATTAAGTGTTTAATTAAATAATAAGTACATACTCATGATTGTGAAAACCGCTATCTTTTTCTGATCGAAAATAAAACTTTTATCAACATGCTGACAACATTATAATTATTTCCTGTCATGTATATGTATGCAGGTCGGCGAATGCGGTTCGGCATCTTTAATACATCCTTTTGATAACGTTGTATTGAAAAAATACCGAACAGAATACTCGCTTATCTGTATACACTCAATAACTATTTTGCAAGCAACCGTAACAAGAAATTAAAAACATTGTCATGCAGTGTAATTTCACATGTTCACTCACGTGAATGAGAGGCATCGTGACACGGTAGGCAAATTTAATGCCAGTAGTGTTACAATGAAATTGCACTCTGAAGCGTTTTATTACTTGTAAGTCACGTTTCGCAACATGTACGTAATAGTAGGACGACACGACATAAATTCTCATTTATAAAAATACTAGCGAACTGCCCGCGACTTCGTCCGCGTGGCTTATTTCACCCGCGTTTAGTTACTTCGGTTACGGTAGCGTGATGTTATACAGCCTATGTTACTTAGAAATACTGTAACTACCTATTAGTGAAAAAAAAATTTAAAATCGGTCTGGTAGTTTTGGAGCCTATTCGTTACAAACAAACAGACAAAAAATCATTCCTCTTTAAAATATTAGTATAGATAATAACAGGTAATATTATAAATGAGATGCGAACCAGTATGATAATTAATTAGTTTCGTTTTTCTAACACGTGGCTTGTGCATGTACAAATATTTATGAGAATCTGTCATACGTTTGTTACCTTATGGATCCCATATCGTCCCATATTTTATTATCCATTGTCTGGACTAGCTAGATTCTCAAATGACGTGCCACAAATATCTACCTATTACTTTATTGTTCAGCCTGAAGAGTATGTAGAGCTAAATGAGTCAGTTTTAATATGTTGATGTCTATCGAACTGATTGATAGAAAAATGAGTGTTAAAATGCTTTTGAACAACTTGTGTTGTATTCTGTTGTTATGACATGAGGATATGAGAGTTTTGATTGGTTTCTATATTTGCTACGTAGTTCTCAATTACACGTTACATGCTTTATGCTTATTTGAAAGATATGTGGCATGACGTAAATTGAAATGAGTTATTCGATTATGTATTTATTATCTTTAAAATAACTATTACTTTATCATAGCATTTGTGAACTCCCGCGACTTCGTCCGCGTGGCTTATTACACCCGCGTTTAGGTACGTCTTTGGTTACTGCTCCGCTCTTATATGTCGTAGCGTGATATTATATAGCCTATGTTACTCAGGAAATAACGGAATAATGTAGCTATCTCACAGTTAAACTGCGTAAGCAGTTTTGTGGGGCAATGTACATAGCTTTAAGAAATTTAAGTGAATGAATCATTCATTCATTTATTCAGTGCTGAAAAAATGGTTAAAATCGGTCCAGTAGTTTTGGAGCCTGTTCGATACAAACAAACAAAAAAATTTTCTCTATACAATATTAGTATAGAAGTACAGATCAGACAAAAGCGGCTAATAAGAATAGTTCTTAAGTTATTGTTGGAATAACTGCATTTTAGTAAATGGCTACTCTGAAACTGCAGATACCGAAAACAAACTTAACTATAAAGGTCTTGACAATTTAAAAGTCCCTGTAAATGGTCTAATTGAAATAAATGCTATGACTTTGACTAGTTTACATTGTTTTGTATTAATCATGAAACTAACGATATTTCTATAATGTTCGCTTTTACTTTAGCGTTGTAGATACATTCGTTATGTAAAAAGTATTGCATTTATATCGTTCTGAACAATGAAAGTATCGTAACACTGAATAGGTACTCGTGTCCCCACACAAAGTATTTGTTGACATTATTATTTTCATTAGTCACGTTACTTATCTCGCGCTAATTATTTTCTGTGATGAGGTATGATGTTATCATATTATCAAAACAATCAGTATCTACATAACGAGCAAACATTTAACATCAGACCTGCCACGCGTTAACAACTCAGTGACATTGAAATTAGCCAGTTCTCAAATGGTGCGCAGATTCATATATTAACTGGTGTATCTAATAAAAGACGGCGATTATTTATGTTTCCTTAATAGATTCGCTTTCGTCTGTTGAATCCATTTATCTTTTAAACCGACGAAGCTTTGCTGACGATAATACCCACGCCCACAGACGGGGTTATGATCCCAACACTCTCGGAGATTTAAACAATGATTAATCACTAACAATGTTAGATAAACAAGAGGATTTAAAGCAGTAAAACTAGGTACTTATCTAAACTAATATTACAAAAGATCTTTTCTTTTGTGATTTTGTTTGTAATGGATAACAAAAAAAATTCTAAACTGATATAAAAAAATCTTTCACCTATGGAAAGCTGCATTATCAGCAAGTTACATAAATAAGCTATATATTATTTATTAAAACAAAAATACTGCCTTGTTAGTCTAGTGGTCCTAAGGGCGACTGCTACGCTAGAGGTCTTGGGTTCGATTCCCACGACGAGCAAAAAAAGTGTGTGTTTTTCTATGAATTTCTCAGTAGCAGCTCGGAGTTAGGATTTGTGCCCGGTTAACGGCAATAGGCTCGCCCCCTATTACACGGAACCTAAATACACCGGCGAATTGTGGGTGTACATTGCCACACCTCTGCCTAACCCTTCGGGGAATACAGGCGTGATGGTATGAATGTTAAAACAAAAATAAAGATCCGTAAGAAAGTTCACTGGAACAAAGTCGCGGGCAATTCACTAATGCTATAATAAAGATATTTTAAAGATAATAAATACATAATCAAATAACCCAATTTCAATTTACGTTATACCACATACCTTTCAAATAAGCATTAAGCATAAAACGTAATGTTAAGTTATTATAATATATAGTTAATAAAATGTAAAGTTATTATATGGAATTCTATCAACGAAGTATCCGCCGTTCTACAACATAAAATGTAGGTGTACTGTGCTTACCCCTCTGGGGAATACCGGCGTGACATTACGTTTTATGTGCTATTATTTACATTTGATTTGTGGCTTTTTAGATAATAAATACGACGTAATATTTTAATGATAAAAGTAATTAACAAAGTTTAGGCAACTGAGTGTTACATCTATTATGTAAGATAAGATATTTATGTTCTTTAAAACATTTGATTTCATGGTTGTTATATTTTAAATACTTTCGTAATCTATACAAATAAATAAAATTGAAGGGTCTGTTTGTAATTTCAAATTACAAGCTTTTCACTAAATGCATATGAAAGTATATACGGTGCCAACATAAAAAAAACAATTTTTAAAATTTTTGTCTGTCTGTATGTTTGTTCCGGCTTATCTCCGAAACGGCTGGACCTATTTTGACGGGACTTTCACTCGCACATAGCTAATGTTATAAGAAGTAACTTAGGCAATTTTTATTATTTTTTTTTTATTTACTTTAATTTAAAAACAAAAGAGGGTTATGCGAAAACAAAATTGAAATCAATAAATAGTGAACGCGAACGAAGTCGCGGGCAACAGCTAGTCTATACTAATATTATAAAGAAGAAAGATTTTTTTGCTAGTTTGAATACGCTCCGAAACTACTGGACCGATTTTAACCATTGTTTCACCAATAGATAACAACGTTGTTCTTGAGTAACATAAGCTAAATAATATCACGCTAAGACCCACGGGAGTAAAGCAGTAACCAAGGACGTAACTTAACGCGGGTGTAATACAGTTTGCTAGTTAAGTCCATCAGTTCTTTCCCTCAGTTCGTGAACGGCTGGCCAGAACATGGCTGGAGGTGGATCACTGTGTTGCCCAATTTCTCACAGGTCACGGCAACTTTAAGAGTAAATTGTTTTCTTTCAAGCTTGTTGCTTCTCCCTTGTGTCAATGTTCTACATCTGACTGTGAATATGAACAGTCTGCTCATCACATTTTATGGGAGTGTAATCTTTGGCAGAATGAACGAAATATTATGTTAGACAGTATACTGGTTACATCCGGAGTAGTTTATTACGCGGACCTCGTAGAAACTAGAACTAATTTCCGTGCGTTCAGGCGTTTTTGCCATACCTATTACTGGAATCAAATGTAACAGCTCACATTAGGACCCATTAAGTTAGTAACAATTGCAAACCGTGGTGCTTGGCAATCTGGGCTTCTCCCAGTTGTAAATATCCCCTTGTGCCTATTGGCCTAGTTCTGTTCTGTCTCCTGCTTGTTTGGAGGGAAGTGGAAACAATATTTTTTCCTACTCCTCCGCTAATCTTTTCTGATTAATTTCGTTGCGGGATCCAAGACAGTTTTATCGTTTCTCCGGGACTCGTCGAGCTTCATTGCCTCGGCGCTCTTCTGGCGGTCTCCACTGTTGATTCTGGCTTACAGAAGTTGCAGTGGTTGGGAATAGTGTGGCGGGCTTGTCCCAATTAATAATAGTTAAGTACATAATTATTAAAAAAAAACTTTATTTGCAACATTAAAATGTGCACCATTTCTGTTTTCTGGTATTGTTTTTGTACAAGCAGGTAAAATAACTTCATTATCGCACTGTACTGTAGGATTACCCTATGGAATTAACATATTAAATCCGATACCTAGTCAAGATAAGCTTTCAATTGTAATGATTGGATTTAAGTACCAAAAAAACAATGCCAATTTTCTTTTGAAAATTTCTGTACAAATAGCATAAATTAGTTTAACAATAATAGAAACTAGACTCTTTGCAGATAGATTGAATACAGATGAAGTAAAAAACGACAAACAAAAAAAAAATTAAATACGAAAATAGAATGAGAACGTTATCTTGTGACTTTTATCAAACGTTTATTTTAAACGTGTTCTAGTTTCGTATAGTTTAGCCTGCATTTCCTAGCACGCCGCAGCTAGGGTTGATAGGTGTCCGGATAAAACCGGACATAGGCTTTTTGGAAGCGTGTCCGGCTTTTGTAAGGCTTTACATTTAATTAAATAGGAGTTGAGTTACATGATAAAGTATCTAAAAATTAAAAACAATATTATGATTTTAGAATTCAGACATAAGAATCCGGCTTTTGTACACAAAATCCGGTTTTACTGGCTAGTGGTACGGATTTAGGAACTGGTAACCTTAGTCACAGCACAGCACCAGTGCCTGTAGTGCAAGAGAAAGGTATTGCTCACCTCTGTGGAGTAAAAGTCTTCAGCACCGTTGGCAGCAGAGAGCATGTGCACGATGTGATTATACCGGTTGTCTCTCAGCTCCACACAGTTCCAATTGTTAGTAGACAGCATCGCCTCCCATTTCTCTCTTGATATAACTGAAATGTGTTTAATAAAACCAGTTAGGTGTAATCTAAGATTAATAATAGTTAGTTCTAATTCTAAATGAATTGAGCATTCGGCTGCCCGCCAATTTTATGTAACGCCCTGACATACTTTTGTTTCTTTTTTTAAGTTAGTGGACAAGGAAGTATTATGTCTACTGTCTAAAGCTCAATTGAGTTACCTACCTACGGAAATAAATTACAAATAAGTGTATCTATCTAATTAGGTAGGATAAATTATAATTGGAATGACTGATTATTAAAACAGTCTAAGCCGAACATTGATAGTGATAATTTGTAACTGTGACCCATTCAGTGTACGTAAACAAAATTGGACTTCATATCTGAACAAGTGACCTTATTGAGGCGCGCGCGCATCTGTAATTTACATATACAGCGTATGATTGAATATAGGAAAAATAACGAGCACTTTTCCTTAGATAAATGTTCGGTTCGTGATTAGGATCAAGTAATCTACATAATTTCTGAACAGAATGCTATGTACCCCTTTATGAATATTGCGCTTAACAAAACGTTTGAGATTTGGAATAGTTAACGTTTATACATATTATAGAAAAGTGCAAAAAGTTAAAATTAATAATAAAATACTGCTGAATTTCGACCACTAGTATTTATTATTATTGAATTACAAAGCATGAATAGGCAGTTTTCATAAATGTCATAGTTATTTTCGCCATGAACGTGGCCTCGAGAAAGAACATAGGTAGGTATGTATTGTATGATTCAAGGACACAAGATTCTTTATCAAACCATAACAAACCATATGAATTCAATGTTAAAATACATATTGTATTGTTATCTGTAACAAGAGAATTTACAAAAAACGTTATCTACGGAAATGCACTATTTTCGCGGCTGTTTTTCTATCCTAAAACAAGATATTTGTAAACACGTTTACGACCTTCACGTCATTCATGTCATAATTAAATACCCCGCATGGTGGAGGGAATTTTAAATGGAGTAAATTATTGCACCTACATTTCCTGTGAACTTACGGCTACAAATACATTGGGCTTTTGTGAATGTTCCTAATGACAAAGAAAGATTTATTTTGTAACACATGGGTAAATACGGTCTTATTTTCTTTTAACTAACTGCACGTTTGGCCATGTAGGTATGGCGTACATTTTTTTTTGACATAATATTCTAAATTTTCTATGATAATTGCTATAATTGCAAGGCCTGTATTTGATATAATATACCATTACATGCGAAGGTAACTGTCTGTCTATCTGTTACGTTTGCACGACTAAACCACTGAGCTGATTTTGATGAAATTTGGTACGGGGTAAGTTGGAACCCCAAGAAAAGGAACAGGCTACTTTTTATTATGTAACTTTATATCTGTGTGTGTGTTCGTCTATTCATGCGGACGAAGTCGCAAGCTAAAGCTAGTTTATCATAATTATCATAAACTTTCGACAGCAAATATCATTCGACGCTGTACGCGGTTATAAACATGAACACTAAACAAGCTTTTTTTCATTATAGATTACATTCCGACACATACAATAGACGATTGATTTATTGACAACAATATACGAATCCCATATTTATTAATGAATCAGACAATGCAAGTAGTGCGCAGAGTGTAAATGTATTATGATAAATGTTATAATTAGCAATAAAATGCATAATGGTATGTACCACACCATCACCACGTACAGGGCAACAATAAACCTTTTGTAGTACTTGAAACAGGTAATGTAATCAACAGTATGATAATAACTTTTGAGCTACCAATTACAAGTAATTTATACTTAACCTTGTATAAATTGAAGGCATTAGGATAATATTGAATCATTTTTCCAATAGTCTGATGATTTTTATCTGAAGAATTAATATTCTATTAGCGAGTTTTTGTATAGAAAATATGTCAGACTGTCAATATTTATTCCTAAGATAAAAGTTATCTAGCTATTGAAAAATGAGCCATATGATAATGATTTAAATGCTATCTATGCTTCATTTTGACAAAAAGTGTTATTGGGTTTTTCTATGATATTCTTAGTAGTAGGTCGGAGTTAGGATTTGTGCCCGGTTAATGGCGATAGGCTCGCCCCCTATTACAAGGGACCTAGATATACCGGCAAACTGTGGGTGTACATTGGTACACCTCTGCCTAACCCTTCCAGGAATACAGGCGTGATGGTATGATATATGTTAGGATAGGAGAACGACCCCTAAAAACCCGGATCCAGGAGCTGAAAACTTATTTTTTGTTCATTTATTTATGCACCACTAACATTCCTGACTGACAGAAACAAATAACTGCCAGCTTTATCTTACCATACGGTATAAAACTATTTTCTTGTTTCTGACTCATTACCTAGGCACACTAGAGGAGATTCTATGCAAGTTTCCATAATAAAACTTGTTGAGAAACGGCGGAGGCTCGTTGTAGTAATAATAATAAAACTTAGTCAAGTCAAACACACTGTATATTTACACAATTATGTATAACTAGCTTTCTTCCGCGACTTTGTCCGCGTGAATTTACTTACGGATCCTTAATTACTTTGATACTTAAAGGTAGCTTATACGCACTCAGGGATAACGTAGCTTCTCATTAGGGAAATAATTCGGAATCGGACCAACTGGTTTCGAAGATTAGCGTATTCAGACAAGCAAACTCTTCAGCTTTCTAAATTAGTGTAGATTAGATACAACATATCATCATGCCTTTAGTCCCCGAAGGGTTAGGCAGAGGTGTATAGTAGCCGCACGAGTCGTGAGCACAAACGTCAACTTAATATTTGGGTTCTTCAATTCCCCTCTGGGTTTTTTGGGGCGCCGACGCTACACGCGGTACTATACCAATATACATCTTCAGTTGGCCGGTATGTTTATTTATGTACCATGTAATAAAGGGTGAGCCTATTGCCATTAACCGGGTACAAATCCTAATTCCCGAGCAGCTACTGAGAATATCATAGAAATACCCAACAACACTGCTCGACCTGGGAATCTACACTAATATTAGAAAGCTGAAGAGTTTGTTTGGTTGAACGCGCGAATTTCAGGAACTTCTTTTTTTGTTGGATAGTTCATTTATCGACGAAGGCTATAGGCTGTATAACAGCACGGTATGACCTATAGGTGCGGAGCAGTAACCAAAGACGTAACCTAATGCGAGTGAAAAACTACGCGGACGAAGTCGCGAGCAGAAGCTAGTCGAACAATAATAATATGCATACTATGGCGTTAAGTACAGCATTTTTAAGGCACGTGTTTTTGTTTTATTTATATTCTAGGTACAGTCTGCTAATACGTACATTGTTAAGAATTATATCGTTAATGTAGACGATAAACTTATTAATATGCTTAGACAAATTGCTTGCCCTTCAGGCGTCTGTTTGTCTGTCTGTACTTAATCATAATCATGACGTAACGTCCCGTGTTTTGCGGCCAGTAATTATAGAAGTGTTAATTATAGTTTCCGATTATCTGTGTTCGTTATGCCGTGTTACCCTGTCAGTCGTGGTAGTTTTTGATGTAGAGAATCAGGCGTAATTTTTGCTGATATGAATAACCCTTGATAGAAAAATAAAAATCCCTAACGCAGCTAACAAAAGAGCTGATCACTTTGAAACGGCTGAACCGATTTTCATAAAATATAGCTATGAACACGGCCGACTAATATACCTTTCAAAGAAAAAAAACTTTAACTTTTTACGCATGAACCGTTATGCGTTCGGGAGCTACGATGCCACAGACAGACAGACACACACACACACACAGAGAGACGTCAAACTTATAACACCCCGTCGTTTTTGCGTCGGGGGTTATAAACACTAGCTTCTGCTTCCGACTTCATCGGCGTGTAAGACAGACATTCTTATTTTGGCTTTTGTTGCAAAGTCCGTTCTGAGCTAACGTCTTGTACTTATAAACTATCTACCTTTCTAATTTCAGCTTCATAGGTCAAGTAGTTTTCGAGATTTCGAGTGAGTGAATGACCTTTCGCTTTTACATACAATATCTTCTCTTCTAATATTTTTATTCTTCTGTACGTGTATGTCATTGAACTCCTACTAGACGACTGGACCGATTTTAATTAAATTTTGGTATTTTTGAGTGAGTCGATGCATGGTTTAGATTCACTATTGAACCTGCAACTAGCGGGTTGACCAATACGTCTGTCGGGTCCGCTAGTATACATACATAGTGCATACATATAAAAAAAGCTAAGGGTTATTTTTTTGTTTGTATGTGTGCTTGCTTAAACGCGCTAATCTCTGGAACCAACAGTCGGATTAGAAAAAATATTTTTGTATACGATAGCAAGATTCGTGAGGAATAGTATGGGCTATATAACATCACGCTACAACACACGGGAGCAGAGCAGTAACTAAAGACTCGCTAGTGAAAAAAAAACACGCGGACGAAGTCGCGGGCAGTAGTTAGGACATACATTTAAATTTTATTACTCGGACAGTATTGTCGATACATACACAACACGGACAATGAATGTTGTAAAGCTAGGAATAAGTAGTGACTTACATGCACTGGCATCCATCGCTCCCCTATCGCATATAATCAGGCAATCCCTCTGGCAAGTCCTGCCCAGCTCGAAGAAAGTGTTCTCAATCTGTATCATAGTCCTTAGCAGATTCTCCTGGAATTTTAACGCTGTAACAAGGAAAAATTATCTTTGAATACAAAAGCTTCCGACTTTGTTTATGGTTAGATGTTATGGATGACGTAAGTGCAGTGATGAATATTGTTTGCATCATTATAAGCTAAAATCAACCCACACAAGGATGTCACTAAACTATGAATGAACACAGCAGACTATATTTAAAGTTTCTCTAACAAAATGAAATGTCAAGAGTCAGATGCGGAAGGGGGTCGTTCTAGACACGGCGCGCATTGTGTTCCCCACTTTGGATCCCTGACCACCGTCAGCTCAGTATTATCACCTCGTTATCGGGCGGAGCACTATTTTTATACATATTTTCCAAAACCTTTTTGTAATGACTTTAGCAAGATCTGTAATCTATACTAATATTATAAAGCTGAAGAGTTTGGTTTGTTAAACGCGCTAATCTCTGGAACTACTGGTTGGAAAGGAAAAAAAATATATTGTGTTGGATAGTTCATTTATCGAGGAAGTCTTTAGGCTATATAACATCACGCTACGACCAATGGGTGCGAAGCAGTAACCAAAGACGTAACGTAATGCGGGTGAAAAAACTACGCGCACGAAATCACGAGGCGAAGCTTGTAATATTATAAAGCTGAAGAGTTTAATTCTTTAGAAGGGCTAATCTCTTGAAATACTGACTCAATTATGAAAATTATTTCACTATATGAAGCTACGGTACTACGGAGAGCTAATATAGGCTAAATTATATTGTTAAAAAAAGGGATCTGTAAGATTATTCAAACTGACAAAACCGAGGGTAAAAGCTAGTGTTCTAATAAAAAAACAATATTATGGTCTGACAATACTTGCTTTACTAACACATCCTGCCTACAAACACATCTGACGGATGGTTATTGACTACTCTTGCTATGAAAAAGTACAGATGCTCATGGTATTCCTACAGGTAATATAAACATTCAGAATAAGATAAACTTCGTGGATGACGACGGAAAGTCGAGCATACCTACCTACAAAGACGTCAAATTTACGGCTGACTAGACAGGAGACATAATAAATTCATCAGGGGATGTTAAAACGACAAATTATGTCTACTAAATAATAGTTGCCTTACAGTACATTTTTAATGAGGAAAAGGACTTCGTTCGTGATAAAGTATCACTTAATTATTAACTGTTTAATAACCAGTTTCAATACAAGTATAGGTACATGTGGGCCTTAAAGGTCACAAGAATAGATAGATCGTCATTAAAGTTTATATTTATTTTCTTTAACAATCCATACTAGATATCCAAAATAACTGTTTGTTACGCTTTTACGACAAAACCACTGAACTGATTTTGATGAAATTTGGTACGGAGATAGATTAGACCTTGGAGAAGGACATAATTATACTAGTAACTCTTTCTTTCTTTAGGTTACGCTTCACGAGTACACCACAAAACCGATTTAGATGATATTTGGTAAGTTTGAACCCCAAGAAAGGACATAGGCTACTTTTTACCCGACTACGGCAAAGCCAAATAAGAGTTATGATTTTGACAGGTTGTGTGTATGTATGTTCATCTGTTCCCTCATAGCTCTTAAACTACTTATCGGAACTCGACAAATGAGGTATCGTTAGAATCGTCAAAATCGTCCGCTGACCTTCGGCTAAGTGACGAGAAAAGCCGTAGTCACACATTATTAAAGTGTTACGATTGGTACCTATATAACGTGTGACTACGGCTTTTCTTTTGGTTCTGTTCTTGTTTCTCCAGTAACCTTGTTTATTCAGCATCTTGAAAACCTTGTTTCATACTTTTTAGCGACTTCTTTTTTGTCGTAGTCGGGTTTTAGTTTTATTACTTTTTTATTCCGTGGATTCGTTACTTAGCTATATTTACGCGGCGAAGCCGCAAGCAAAAGCTAGTAACCTGTTAAACCAAGTGTTGAATTGGAGCCAAACGAACACGTGGTACTAAAGCGTAACACCACTGAAAATAAGGAATTAATGTAGGTACGTAAGTATTTAAATATAGTATTGTGATGCACCCGTTAGATTACTGTGAAAATGGAAATCCCCCAGACGTGCTCACAGTTGGCGCTCGAAACTTTAATTCTTTTATCAATTATGTACCTAGATACCTATATAGATAAGTACTTACTAAACACACACACAGGTACCGTCAAGTGTGGCAACATTACCATGATTTTTGACTGATATGCAATCTACTCCAACATGGAGCTAGTATTTTAAGTTGTATTTGATTTATTTTGTAAAAAATGTGTGTCTCTTTTGGTTGAAGTATTGAATTCCATTAAATCTTAAATAGAAACGCTATAATAACCAAAAAAAGGAGCGCGATAAAATTTATACATTTATGGCAACTTTACCTAGCCAACAGTTTGCATTGAATATGTGTCCCAGTATGCACGATGCGTAAAGTTACCAATCTTTACTACGTAAAGTTGCTAGGTAAAGGTACTACTACGTAAAGCTACACCTACTTTGACAATTATCGAACTTACTAGCTTGAAAAACTTATTGGGATACCACAATTTGTTATTAAATTTCCCACTACGTCTAAAATTGCGTCAACTGCCACAGACAACAATTTATTTAATGTTAACTAGTATAGGGTATGCTAAGGTAAAATTGCTCACGGAAAGTAAAGATGCCACAGATGACGGTACACAATTGACAATAAAATCTTGTCAAGCCAATATCATTAAGTACTTAAGTACGCTTTGTTGGACGTATATACGATCCTAGACGTAATAATAAACACTTGGCATTGCGCACGCTTAAGTATTTTGTTATATTTTGTTTAGGTAGCAGTAATTGGATAATCTTGTGGTTTTAATTTGTCAGCCACAACGTCGGCATAATTTATTATAAATATAAATGTTTGCCTAATAAACGATAAAATATGAAAACAAAGATACAGCGATGAGGTATACTCTACATACCTACTGTTACTAACTTGCTACTACAGAAATGGTGATAATCTGATCAGATAACACTAGGAAATCTATATTAATATTATAAAGCTGAAGAGTTTGTTTATTTGAACGTGTTAATCTCAGGACCTACTGGCCTGATTTGAAAAAACCTTATTGAGTTATTTAGCACGTTTTTTAGGAAGGTTATAGATTATACCGTTAAAGACCTACCCTGACCTAATTGGTGAGGTTTTTCAGAAAGGTCGAGTGCGCAGCACTCTTAACCGGCGTGTTTGTATGACTAGATGTATGAACGTGGACGAGGCGAAAGGACAATGTAAGTAACGTAGCAGGTGGCGTTCTGCCTACCCCCATGGAAAAAAGCCGTGAGTTTAGTATGTAAGTCACGGTAAATTACCGTGGTTACGTTAAGTCCCCGGGAGAGGAGTAGTAATCGCAGAGAAAATTTAACGCAGGTCAAACCACAGGGTATTTTGCTAGCGCCTAATAAAATACAAAGGAACATTCCAATTTCCTGTAGGAAATAGGTCAATGTAAAGCTTCAAAAGAGAATCTCTAACTCCCGCCGAAATCACAGAAGCTCCATTAATATTCTCTTTCGACTTACTGAAATTTCGAAAGGTTAAACTATCTGGCAAATTACCCGCTGCATAATAAACGATGCCAGTTCGGTTCGTTTATCAACATTAAGTTATTAGGCGAATACAAACGTTTTGGAAAGACATGAACGTTGATCACGGCAAATTACGACACGACATATACAAATAAACGTCGGAAAGCGATAGTACAATATTAAATTTAGTGTACTGATGTCACAAACAAATACATACATATGCATTCTCCAAATGAACGGAAATTGAATGCCCCGTTAAAGAGAACGTGATTGAAAATCATAGTACCTACAAGTGTACTCATGTTCGTATCGGCCAATGAATAAAAGATGGAAATCTACACAAGCGGCGCGGTAAGTGTTTTATATTAATACTAGCTATTTCCCGCTACTTCGTCTCGGACACAGACAGTAAAAAGTAGTGTCCTTTCTTAGGGTTCAAACTTATACCCTAGGTACCAAATTTCATAAACTACGGTTCCGTGGTTTAGTCGCGAAAGCGTAACAGACAGACAGAGTTGCTTTTGAATTGATAATATTAGCACCTATGGATTCCATCAACTTGTAATAGTTATTTTACTAAAATGTAAAAACTTCATGCACCGTCACTTAGCGACATTAATGTCGTCTAGATGACAGTTAGACAAATATAAATAGCCAGATTTTCAATGTTTTTTTTGTCGCTATAAGTGCGGACACATTGAGATGAGAACCACGAGACACGTCTATGACGCAAGAGGACACTGACGCGACAAGCCGCGCGGAACACATATTATCACCTACAAATCACTGTTAACGACCCCGGCAGATACCATGGCAATCAATGCCAAAAAGTGAGTACGAATATAGATTTCACAATGAAAACTTTATATGCTAAGCCATTAAGCTTAATTTCTTTCGTCGTATCTAAAATATCATGAGTCGTGCACATGTTGCAAGCATTTAATTCAATCATTTATAGACTGTTACCAATTTTAAGAGAGAATCCGCTAGTACGTAGCTGTCGTAGGTAAAGATAGTGTCCATTGCCAATGATCCTGATGCTGCGAGTTCATATTACGAAATCAACGCCTGGCAACTGACAACGATCATATCGCGTCTAAGAGGTTAAGTATCCAGTTTATGTAAGATGATTCCAATTCTGACCGTAACAAAGCGTTAATGTATTCATTTTGAATGCCACTGGTTTACACTGCATTACAATCAAGCCAGTAAATATTTAATCACACATTTCATTTCACGTGCACTTGCCATCGAGTCATAGCAGAATATCTAAGATGGGTGACAAGCATATTTATGTTTTTGAGGAAAATCTGTTTGAGTTTATAAATAGAAATTGAAGTTCCCGATGTATTTGACAGACAGTTTTTAGCGTAAGGACGCTGCCTTGGTGATCTATTTAAAAAATAAGTAAATTATTTCAGCCATAGGCCTGCCTGGAGACGAAATTGGCCGTGATTGTATTTTGCGTTTCATTTTCAGCACTATACGACTGAATGTGGTTAAGTTTTCAGAGTTTTTTTTTTTTTGTTAAAACTAAGTAATTGTAGATATCATAATCATTTAAAAAGTGGGACACGTTAGCGAAAACTCGATATAAAATGGCTGCTGGCGACAGCTGCCTAGACAATTTACGAGGTTGATATCAAAACGAACACATTTACGTGTTTTACGACTGATAATAACAGTTAAAGTACAAAAATAATGACCAGTATTTAGGTAGTTAATACTACACAAGACAGAATCATAATTTCAGGTTGTAGAACCTCATTACAAAACTCGTGTCTTCTACGAAACGTACCTAATGATATTGTATAGTGTGGATTTAGTATCTAATTAAGGTTTTAGAACAGCCTCTCATAAATACTAGGTAGATAGGTAGGTACTTGTTTTCCCTCGTCATAAATTACCTACTTTAGAGTGGACACCAGGTAGGTATCACGTGATGGATAAGAACAATTTATAATAGCCATGAACTTGATAAAACATTGTTTTTGTAAGGCAAGTGATAATTAGATTTTTTTCCGAGAAAAAATCGCAAAGCTGCGGAAGAACTTCTCGGCACTAACGGTATTTGTGCCAAGATGACAATTATATAAAATAAGGAAACAAGGGGTTCTCTAACATTTCCTTCTACGAGCAAAAAGTTTTACTTTTTATTTAACAAATCCATCTGTATTGTACAATACTGTGATCAATTTTTTTCCCTAATTACCAATTCAACGTGCCGAGGCCAAATCCTTTCGTACCAAGAACGAAATGGTACTTTAAAGGTAAAATAAAAACAAAGACGTCATAGACTACATATTGCCAGTATTTATATGCAAGTTGACAGTAGTCAGCTCATCCAAGATGTAATTCTTTGAATGATTATCTTTGGAGCGAAAAAAGACGTTTCATTCAAACTGGTTAAATTAATAATGACATCCAATCCAAGCAAACAACGATTATTTTATCTACCTAACATACTTACATATATAAGAAAAAGAATCCAGTAAAAATTAACATACTAGTAAGTTATTTTTGAACATAAACTACTTGTATTGTCGAAGTTAATGTGGAAATCAAATTGATTTTCGAATCGCGTGTTTTGTTTTCATGCAAATACGATTCAAATTACATTATTTATCGTTATTTGAGCAAGTTCGGTCGCATTGAATGGCGGATCGCGGATACTTTATGACTCGGTAATTTATGTCTAGTTAAACATTTTGGTAACAATTTATTTAATCCTCATTGCGAACTAATGGTCTATAAAACGATCATTATTATTTCAGAATAATCAAAATGTTTAAAGTTCCAAAGTTCTTCTTTATTTAAATTCCTGTCTATTCCACAAAATGTTTGGCAGCGTTCTAGTGAACGTTGACAAACACGCCCCCACTGACGTCAATGCTCCATAAAAAAAGAAAAGAAGTTTAACGCTTTAGCGACGTCATCAGAAGCCAAACAAAGCTCCTGATACCTGACTGAAGCTAATTAGTCGGTCACGCCGTATTGACAAAGTAATTCAATCATTGTGATATGGTGACAGTCTTGCGGACGAGGTAACGACCACAAAGTATTTTGAGAATTCAGAATACTGTGTGGTTAAATATGGTTACTGGCAAGATACCAAACCAAACATACTAAGCTAATGAACTGAAATTGTCTAAAGCGAAAAATTCAAAAAACCGCCATCTGCTGACGTGTTTATCATTGCGACAAACTTTGCTTACGTGACGTGACGATATAGAATTTGTCAGTTAGCTTGTTTACTTTCCGATGAATATCTCTTCTAATTAATAACACTATTTATTATGACTATTAGACTCGATAGATATACTCATAGTAGCTAGAGGTCTGCTACGTTCTACCTAATTTGATAAGAGCTCAATTACATGTAGGTACCTATGCTTAGATAGCTAAAGCAATTAGTGATAGATCGATGACCCGAGCAAACTGTTGTCATGGGATATGGCTGCGTTTAGCTACTGAGCCTCCACTTAGCGTTGGTTACCGGTGGTTACAGACTCACCACTGACACCGTCGTTTGCTTGGGCGACAGCCGCGGCGGTGCACCATTTGCAATTTGTAGCACACATGTCAACTGAAACACTTTTCGGCGGATCTGACACACATTCATTATCTATTACTTTCATGAACATGTTCGTGTTTTGGCGAATTGAACTGATTTTGGTCGGTGGTGCGTAGTCGTAACACAATAATGTTTGATCATAAGGTTTATCGTCTATTCTAAGCTTAATTATGGCAAACTTTTTAGCTTTGATATAGCACTAACCATGATTGTTCCACCTGTTTACATCCATAAAAGTGGTAATTATGATTATATGTATGACAGATTTCATTTATTTATTTTATTTGTAAGGGACAAAAAACAGTTACATGTTAAAAGCTGTACAATAAGTCCTTAAGATTAAATTACAAACATGTAACCCACTACATTGTCCACATATTAACAAAAAAAAAAAAAGTAGAAGTTACAAGGAAACAAAACGTATACAAGCACAATTCTGTGTGTAGTATTATTAAATTTAAACTAACCTACATTTACATTACCATTACACTATTCCATTTTAGAGAGTATATCTATGGCCTTTTTCTTAAAAAGATGGTTTGAGAGGGTAAATATGTCCAACTCCATGAAATAAATGTTGTATGCCTCTACTAGGCGACATGGTTATTAAGTTGGTTAAGTAATCTTAATGACTTTGCGTGTAATTAAGTAGATGTCGTCCTGCTAGGTGATTTATTGCGTCACCATCAAGTGTCCAAGGGCCAGATAATGATACCTTTGTGTTATTATATTGACATGGAACTTCAAGGTAAAGGCGTAATTGATACAGAAAATATTTGTAGGTCGGTAATAACTACAGCATTGAAACTCGGCCCGCCCTACTTCAGAACAAAAGGTTTTTATACAATAAAAATTTAAGGACAAGAAAGCGATACTGTTTGTTTCTGTGTTTCATAAATTTAGATATTAGACGAAAAAAGGGCACGAGGTCGTACGGCCACAGCCTTAAAGAAATCATAAAAAGTAGGTAGTAGTTCTACACGCCTACAAGTGTGTTCCGACAAATGCCTTATTACCGTTACAGGTTATTAACATTTCATAGTGGCATTCATTGAGTATGAATCAATATCTGTTGGTGAGGTCGCCTTGACCTTGTCGATGTATGTCCGAACGAACTTAGTCACCAACCCCTATAAAACTAAGCTTTATGTGTTTGTCAATAGTACGCTAGACTGGATACAAACATCTACAATGCCACTATAATTCTAGTAAACGAAAAGTCTGAATACGCAGCGTCGGAACATTTCCAAGTTCAAACTTTCCAAATTACTAATAAATGGGCTTTTTGTCAGCGCTTGTCTGCCATTAGCATTTTTTTTCCTTAACATACACACTGATTCAGACTTTAAAATAGGTATTCTTATAAAATCATTTTAACAGCTACAAGACAGTAAACAATCATTCAAGCGTGGAGGAAAATGAAAGATATGGACAACATTATCTTTGAACATCGCTTTTATGATGTTCAGATGTCAGAAAACTAATATTTTTAGTACAAAAAGATAGTAGATATGTACGGTACATAAGAGAGATAAAAGTAGGTAATGCCGGCCAAAAGTAATTAATGTAATTTTACGTCAGAGAAACATGTGACTTGATTTGTTATGGGTAAATATCATTAGACTACGTGTGAAATTATATACATAACGTTGATGGATGTTTAGGAACAGATGGATAACTTATTCAGGCATCGTTTAAAGCTCAATGAACACAAATATCTGCGTCACACACTGATGGTGACGAGTCTGACACACAGTTTGTACATAACATTAGTAAGTACAATGATTTCAAGTTATATTCAGTTTATTCGAGTGATGGCTAACCGTTGGGGGCACTGAAACGGAAAACTGCGGTTGAGTGGAACCCGGCACAATTGTCTATTTCTGTTTAATGGGTAACATGCGTAAATAATAAACGTTTGCAGGTCGACTTGTTAGGGTTATAAAGGGACGCGCTTGAACACGTGCAGGTGCTATAACGGACTTTATCAAGTCTAATAAAAATAATAGTACATATTTCGTTATGGATTTTCTAACAACAAAATATAAGACACTTATACAACAGTGCATGCGTGTCTCATGTCAATCTTATGTCAAACTTACTACATAAATGTAGTGTTTTTGCAGTTTTTAGACAATAGATAACATGGTTTTATAGTAGGTATGTAAAACATGTATAAACCATTCTAAGCCATAGTAAACTACTTCTAGAAAAATTACGTATTCAACGATCTGGTAATAGTTGGTATCAACCGCTGAAATTGTGTCGTGACTCGTTTCAATTATACCTAGGTATAATGCATAAAAACCACATTGTATCAGAAACATCTACTGAAGTCATTCAGTCGTGAAACAGAGCTTCAACAAAAAATTGTAGTACATTGAGCTTGCGCTTATCATATCAATAATTTTTAACAGCAACTAAAAACATGGATTATTATCATCGCAGGACGGTTTTTTAATAAGATTAAGATTGCATTTTAGGCGCCAGATATCTTCGGACATCAAATATAGAAAAACAATTACGATTCAACGATAACAAATCGACGTTATTCCGTAAAAAACTTTCCCACATAGCAATAGCTCTCAACATCGATCCTAGAGCCTAACAATGCTACAAATACGTAACTACGCATTCCATATACAACGCTTCCATTGCCGTGAACGTGACCGTGAACTAGCTTATACCCGATACGTCAGAGACACACGTTAACATTCACGTGTCGAGAGCGGCGAGAAGCCTCATAACGATCGCTCCCCCCCTCGAACACCCTCAGCTCACCTACACATTTATAATGAAATTTTTATAAGATGATTATACCAATGGAAGAAATAATAATATTATGTATTATTCAATGGTTAAACCGGGCAGGCGGCCTTGCCGATAATGGATTAAACAGATTTACAGACACGTAACGACTCAATACAATAGTCAATACGAAAGACTAAGCGAAGTTAATCTTGCTCTTTTCACTAACAAAGGGGATTGTAATAGGGACGATAAGAAGAACTGAGTTGTGTAATTAGACCTGAATGATAATGTAAGTCCCCTCTTTTATTCGAAACAAAAATAGATGGAACCGTCCAAAGTGATTTTCTAGCACATAGACTTCGAAATGACGACATAAATCAAGTATCCTTAAAATAGACAAGAAAGCGTCCTATAGACACGATTCGGAGCTTCACCTACAGGGGCTTGCATAGCGGTCTTCACCTAGAGCTTCAGGAGCAAAAATAAACGGTTCACGTGACCGTAGCCAACATAAAACAACCGAAATACACCGCGTAACAGAATACAAATACGTTTGATGTTACGCAATATAATTATCGCCCGTTTTAAATTTTATATGAGTTTTATACAGATCTAGACTGTTTTATATTGGACTTTAGCCCGACGTTACGTCTTGGCAGTGTATGAAATGATACATCTGTCCTATATGTATGGTGACAAAGCATTACAGTACGGAATTCTCGGTGACATCCGAATTCGTAAAATTTAAATAGTGAACTAGTATTGTAGAGATGATTCATGCATCTGATGGCTTATATGAAGCAGGTTCCCAGATTTCAAACGGAACGACATAATGCAACGTAAAAAAGAACAAGTCTGCCGGATTGCCGAATTCATAACAACATAACATACTATCAAGTCTGTATTCCCCGAAGGGTTAGGCGGAGGTGTAACACTGTACACCCACTGTTTGCCAGTATGTTTAGGTCCCATGTAATAGGGGGCGAGCCTATTAGCCGAATTCTACTCTTTCAATAATATTTGTAAGTTTAAATTATGATCTGATAGTAGATATAGTAGTAGTAGGGCAGTATTAAACTTATGTTTGTGACATATGGACTACTCAAGTCTGAACATTAACAGTTCCAAATCTCGTGACGATAAAGCGGACAAGAGTCTGAAGACGCTAATTGTAATAAAAAGGATTCTTATCTAATCATAAAAGGAATATAAAACGCTATCTTTACAATTCATCAGTGTAGAACCAAGGGTTATCATTGTTCAATAATAAATCCGCCGCTGCCGTAACCTACTACGAACTGTTTGTTTTTATTAGACGTCCAAATATCAAAACATTGTTTAACCTGCCAGGCAACGTGACAAGTCAAAATTATGTTACGCTGCGAACTTTAAGTTACTTGTAAGGTATCTTCAACAAAAGAGCTGTTTACGGAGATTTTTATCAGGATTCTCATTGTGTGCGCCCAGCACGAGTTTAAAGAGTTGATGAGGAGTCTGTTAAGGGCATACTCTTTCCCCCTTCACGACGTAACCCAGATGAAGCCAAAGAATTTAATAAAAAGGTCACTTAAAGAAAGTAGCTATTCGAAGAAATCGTGGTGTGTCTAGAGAGCTTGATATTACTCTACTAAAAGGATTAAGAGCTGCCTGCACTCTGTTGCAACATATTTCTAGACTATATTTAGTAACCTTTCTCATATGAAATGTTCCATTTGTCCATCATACCGGTCAGCAGTCGCTTTACAATATTTACTTGCATTTAGCAATGAAAATTCAATTACCACTTGGCAGAGCGCATAGTCGACCTACCTCACGTGGTTCCTACGTCAATGGCCGTCACGCCCCTAGCAATATAAAGAGGCCAATATCTACGTGAGAATTTCTACATAGAAAGTTAATTTAACCTTGTGGTGGCTGTCAAAAGTCTGTCTGAAAAACTTGGAGATAAAAAAAGAAGTGTAATGACGGCTATTCAAAAAAATCCTAAATAGGCAAGTTTCACTAGCGTTAATAGTGAAACGGCTGGAATGGAATATCCTGCATGTATGTAAAAGTTTAATTAAAGCATTTGTAAGATTTGTATAATTAGTAATGAGATATTGAACTTGAGCTGTGGATTAGATTACGCTCATAATTAAATGAGTCCGGCCGGTCTCATCAAAGGATTGAACAATAAGCAATCAGCTGAATTCATAGTCTAAACAAAACGATGTACGATAGGTTCGAAAAAAAAACGCGTGATATAAGATTTTGGCAGCAGTCAATGCTAAACAATAATTGTACGTACTGGCAGAGGTTTCCGGTCATCAGACTTGCCAATTTAAACAAAAGCCGACATTTTGAATTTCCAAAAATATTTTATTTTCATATCTACTTAGATAGTTAAAATCGTTGCGCGCGTTTATCGTTTATGCTATTCAAGACATTTCATGGAAAAAACGTAATAAAACCTACAATCTTATATTTAAACAATGCAATAAAATGTTACGGCAATGCAAACGGCAATGTGACATGCCGCTATCAAATCGATTGTTTACCCCCATTGTTACTCCGTTCTGTTAAATTTGTTGCTCGTCAATTCAACAGTACCTACAATAAGTTGGAAGTTTCTGTTTGTAAATTCTATGGAACAATGTGGGTTGAAATGTTCGCATCCATAATCAAGCAGGTTCCTATAAGTGCCATTCTTCACACATAAGCATTCCATTTGCTTATGTAAACCATCACCACAAATGTGTAATAAAAATAGCTTTATCAATTTTGCAGTATCAATTGTGTATTCATTGGTAAATTTACAGAATTAATTAACGTAAATTATGTATTTGAGATTGGTTGTACATTGATATTTTCCTATCTAGTGTATAAAATTAATTTTATGAAGCATAGGCAACGGCGTAGATATCCCCTATCTATTAATATGGAGTCTAAAATATGGACGTAAGTTGACGAAAGCTAAAATGTGGATACAATGAAACAAATGAGCTGTGAATGTTAGGCTGCCTTCACATCTGGCGTTGTTAGACGTCGCGCTTGCGGGATTTCATAGAACGTAGACGCGGCTTTAGTGAAGTCTATACTTTCAAGGAACGCCAATGCTAAGGGTGCCAAATTGCGTGAATTGATGTGAAAGCAGGGGGAGGCATGAAAGATTAGGCATGTATTCTACAATTTTATGCTATGATAGAAAAAATATTTCAAATCTTACCTTCGTCTGCGGAGAGATCTGCAAACTTGACACCACCACTGTAAAAGAAAAAATATGCATTGCAGTACATTTAACATACAAACCTTATTTTGTATAAATTTCATGTTCTCATTTTTATTACATCACTTATGCATTAGTTCCCAATTCCATATAACAAGATAAAAAATTAACAACTACTGCATACTTGTGTTGTGCAAGCTTTTAAATTTCAAAAACTAAGGCATTTTCACAGTGCATACTAAGTAAATCAGGTTTTAAATTTACATTAACTTTAAATATATAATTACCAATATTTTGGTGACAGTTATGGAACCGGAAACTATTTTTTTGACTGACTTAATTTATTCTAGTTGAATGTTAATAGTTCTTTATAATTTAATCAAAACAATATTCATTACCGAGTCAGAGAAACAAAAAAACATTGAGTCAATTGACTGGTGAAATTTTAACTACTTAAAATCATTTATGTATTGTGTTTACATAGTTTTGATAGACAATGTAAATTTAAAAGCTTGAAATAATGTTTGTGATGCACTGTGTAGTTTTTGTAAGTTTCGCATTTACCTGAGGAGCACGTTAGCCGTTTCCGGCACCCGGAACACCTGGAAATAAACACATTGTGGAACCATGTCATATCATCTCCAGATGGAGACACCACAATTCACAGAATTCGAGAGGGAAGCAATATTTTGCTAGGAATATTGAAAATGTATTTTTTGAAGGAATTTAGTAATAAAATTACAATTAAATAGAATGTCAGAATGGTTTTACAATTGATTTTACAATATTAAGTTGTGAAACAAAAAATATAATTATGCTTTTTCAGTATTGATAGGAGTTACAGATAATTTTATCATTATCAGGAAGTTTATATATTTTATCAACACAAATAGAGACACAATTTTTTTTTAAATCTAAGCCTTATCTAAACTTACTTATAAGAATAGGCAGGAACTTAGCTACGTAACTTAAATTTAAATAAAAATTAATTTTTTTGCTCACCTTCCATCCTAGGTTCTCAAAGAACGTGCTGAGGCGGGACTGTCCTGTGGTTTTGCCGCCACACGGTCCTGAATAAAAATACAATGTGGTTTCGAGGTAAGATTTACGTAGTCAGAAATCCACGTGTTGCATTTTCATGACACCATTATCACATACAAAAACAAATAAGATAATATGTACGTACATTACACTACGTTAGAAAAATAAACTTTATGAACAGAATAGCAGCATGAAAAAAATAAAAAATAACCGTATACAAATTATATGAGCAATATTCTTACCTCCAGTGAGGACCAGTTTGTAAACGATTTTCTGGGTTTGATTCGCCATTTTTCAGTAAACGCAAATAAATAAATTAAAATTAAATTACACTAAGAAGGATACTAAGCACACAAATATCATAAAAATGTTGAATTTACAAAAGTGTTATAAAGAGCCATCACAGTTTAACACGCATCGCCCGTCAGGCGTGCGCTCCAATGAAAGAGTGAACGAAAGGGAGACGAGTGATTGACTGAGTATTTTGACGCGCAGCACTGCCTATTGAATCGAATGATTCATAGACTATCTTAAGAGCGACAAAAACCATAAACATACGCAGAATCTGCACTAGTATCGCCATCTAGTTATTCACCGCTGTACTGCTGTGCCAATTGCACACAATTATTTTCTTCAACTGCTGGAACTGTTGCTTCAGAATTTCAAACCAATATTAAACAAACGCATTATTTTATTAAGAATCAAGTTATACCCGATGAACTCAATTTTAAAATACATTGACCATTTTCATTTTTAACTGTATTAGATCTTAAAACTAAAACTTTAATTTGTTTGTAACATTCACTTTCTTTAGAGTTCTCTTCAAGTTTTTCCAATTGTAATACTAAGGCTGGAATTTGTTCCCAATATCTTCCTAAGCAACGGTTCCTTTTCTCAATATATGTTGGTTCTCTGAAGGCAGACGTTGATTCACCATCATCTAAAAAAAACCACCCAAGTGTTAGTCGGACTCGCGCACGAAAGGTTCCGTACTGGTATCTATAAAAAGGAAAAAAAAACACGTTTGTTGTCTGGAAGCACCTCTAAAACATTTATTTTATATTGTTTTTAGTATTTGTTGTTATAGCGGCAACAGAAATACATAATTTGTGAAAATTTCAACTGTCTAGCTGTCGCGGTTGTTGAAATACAGCCTGGTGACAGACAGACAGACAGCGGAGACTTAGTAATTGGGTCCCGTTTTTACCCTTTGGGTACGAAACCCTAAAACAAATTACATTTATAATAGAAAATATGGAAGGATTTGAGAAAGGCCTTTGTTCAGGAATGGGACAGGACTGACAAAAAATAAGAATTAAAGTTGCAGACACCAGCCCAATGCGGATACAATACAATACAAAGCAATTCAAATTTATATCAGACTTTACCTTCCATATCAGTAATGTCGTTGTCTATCCATCTTGTTTGTATATTTATGTATATTACGCCTACATTAAATTCATTCCCTATAAATCTACTATAGTTAACCAAGACATTTAACAGCGACAGTCCTGCAAACATAAACATAATGTTAATTAATTAAAACTATACTTTTGTATTTATAAATGAGTTTTGCATGTATTTATTATGTATTTTTTATGCAGTTGGTTTATTATTTTCTACAATTATTTATTTTAATTTTCTGCAATAAGTTATTACAAAGATTTTTTAGCTTACCCATTTTATTGTCATCACCAAGATGTTGGAACATCAAACATGGTAAGGAATCAACAATAATAATTGCCAAGTTTTCAATGACAAGTGTTTTGTTTTTAAGGCTCTTGAACAGCTCTACTAAATCTTCCAAAGACCATATGTGAACGACTCTTATTTTGTACATTATTAAAGCCATATCCTGAAAAGTAACCAGAATTTTTATTTTCAATATTACATAACAATGTCACGTCTTGATGGTACCACGGATTACTTATTGTTAATGTTCGGTAGCATGATAAAACTGTATTTTTTTTTAATTTATTGTTAATTTACAAAAGATACACCAATTACAGTAAATTAATTTGGCAATGTGGAATTAATAAGTACTAAATATAACAGAATAAAATCTTTTTACATCAACCTCAAAGTGCTACAGTTAATCATGTCTCTCTCTATGCTGTGTTTTCTGACCCATACATTAAGAATAAATCATCTAATGCTATCGTAGAAAAAATATCAATACCTTATGAGAATATCTTTGTGCATCCAACATTTTTTGCACCCTAACTGCTGAGAAATCCCCCTTCGTATCAACATAAAGGACAGTGTCACTACCATTTCTGACACAGTTTATTGCCAATTGGAATGACAATTGAGTTTTTCCTGAATCAGCTAGACCACATATCTCTGTAGTGTATCTCACTGGAATTCCACCATTTGTTATAGCATCTAACCTGAAATAAAGTTTTTATTATCATCAACTTGAGTAGGATTAGCTATCGTTAATGTTCAAAATTTAATTGAAACATAACTATATGAAAGTTCCTCATACCTTTCTATACCGGTGCTAATTCGACTTCTTGTCTTAAAAACTTTTGTTAATAATTCCGTTCCATTTATTAGTGGTGCTGAATATTTTGTAAATATTTCATTTCTAATTGCTAATATTTCAGGCAAGCTCAATTTAGTTAGCGCTGATAACTTTGAAACATCTTCTTGAAGAAATTCTAATATTGTTGTAATTCGATTTTGAGCGAGAGTTCTTAATGAACTGTCGGAGAGATTACCCAAATTCTGGGATTTTAACTTATGCATTGATTTCAAGCTATAATAAAATAACAAAAACAAACTGAAATAAATTTCAGATTATTTTCAAATCGTAAACTGAATGAAACAAAGACTGAAATGTGAATGCTAACTGAATGTCATGGAATGTTGAACTTGAACTGTCAAAAAACACAGACAATATGAAAATAGAGGCAGACCAGACTTAACGGCCAAGTCGGCCAACGCCGGTTGGAATTTTTGGTGGCCTAGTACAATCTATTTACTCGCTTACCACGAGGTCTAATGCAATATCTGCAACCAGTTCGCATTTTAAAGGAACGAAAAAAGTGTAAATTTTGTTTTAATGTCCTCCTGCCATTCAAGGTTATTCTATGTTAACGAATGGAGCATAGACAATGTTTAACTGAAAGAATTGGCGGCAGACATCTCCTCTTCTCTACCGACGCCCGCCATTTGTGTTTGCTGTCAAAAGCGATGTAATGTCGTGGAGTCGTGAATAAATTGCTATCATTGCGGCGTAATTACGTAGGATATTTTATTTAGTTAAGTTTTATTATTATTTTCCACGATGTCTAATATATCTCTCGATAAAGAAACTTTTTATCGACGCATGAAGAAGCTGTACGCAGCATGGAAGGTCGGTAACTCTTCGTCTACTGATGTCACCGTTTTTGGGGGCCCGTTCTACAGTAATTGCGTATTTTACAGGCTGCTGCAGCGGATTCAAAGGGCGACGATGCCCTGGCGAAGGTCGATTGCCTGGTTTCATGCGTCGGGGTGGACGAAGACACGCTTTACAGCAAGTCAACAGCGCTACAGGTTTGCGCGAGTTTTATAACTCTCCATGTGCTTAAAAAACGGAATTATAACTTGTCAAGTGCCTTTTATGTATTGAATTTACAGTTGTTTTGTTAGCAAAGACGTCTTCATTATATGTTAGTTGGGTAACTTGGTTTAAACAGCAAAACTTCAACAAATAATATTATGTACCCACAACTTAGCAGATTGCAGTCCTACTTGTAACGCCGTCGTTGAATCCTTTAGAAAAAGTACGTAATTAACTCAAGAGAACTTGATACATCTGATTGTATTACATTACAATAGCAATATTGATGTATTTTACATTTTTGTTTATACTTCAGCAGGTTTATGACATGGCATAGTTGCTTTGTTCGCAGGGTATGAATAAAAGAAAAGAAAAATTATATTTTTATATCATTTTCCGAAAATAGGTACATCAATTAAGTGTTACAGATTGTCAGCAGGTTAATTTGATGTGTATAAAGTAATTATCAAAACAATTCATGTATCGGTTATTTACTTCAGTTTCTTTTTCTTTTATATTTGGTACCATGTTTTTTTTGTTTGTCTAACAAACAATAATGGTTTTTAATTGGAAATTCAATTGCCTCTTAGTATTTATCCTGTATTCATATTTTACAATAATTTTAGGTAATCAAAAAGTGTCAAAATTATGTTGTATTAGGGTAATTTATATTTGATTCTATTGCTTTTCACAATAGTTCTAGAATGTTTTAGAAAGATAAAAACTGCAATAGTTAATGTACAGTAAGGTTTTATTATGTATCTTTTTGTATTCCTACACATTATGAAAACACGTTGACTTTACCATCTCCTCAATATGTTGATAACAAAAGAGTTAATGAAGAATGTACCAAAATAGTTTGAATCTCTATTTTTGATTGGCTTGTGAATTCACAGTTGTGATATTAGCCAATCAACAGTAGCAATTGAAATTGTATTTACATTGCATCATTTGGTTATTTATTGTGCAATAATCGTAAAAGTAATCCTGCAGTAAGACTGGGCTATGAAACATTGATGTCAGGGTACAGGCACGGACAGGTCAACTCCAAACCAATGATTTCCAAAACAAAAAAATGTTTGGGGATACTGTATACATATTGGAAGTAAGGCTGCCGAATGTCTGGGATTCTCTGGATTTGTTTTAGTTTAGAGGGGGCCTGCAGGTCTTCTGGGGAAGGTTATCATAAAGTGGACACTTTTTGAATCAGCTGAAAACCAAATAAAGAGAAGTTAAGCATTACATATATGTAATCTTAAAAAAATAATTAATTTACCACTGATTCTAGGCTACCCTGTGCTTAAATTCTTTACCAGTTTTTACAAAAAACTCCTTCTGTTCCATATGCAAGTGCAACACTTACACACTCAAAATATATGGCAGTATTGATATTTTATTTATCAATGAATAATGTTAACGCTAAAAGTTCTAGAAGCCTTTACTGAATTCATAGTAAAAGTTGTATGTTACAAAGTCCCTCCCACCATGTATAAACCGGTTTAGTCAATGTACACAAGGCTTGATTTAAGATATGTACCGAGTTGAGTTGTCGATGACATCATGTCCTGAGTAGTGGCTCCTGAATTTGTTGATTAACAACACCCAAAACATGTTCTGTAGGCTTTCTGCTAGTAAATCTTCTCTTCTTCTTTCTTTTCTAAGTTTAATTATCTTTATGTATCAGACTTGGCTGTTTGGTTATGAGCTGCCCGACACAATCACGGTTCTCACAGAAAACAGTATGTCTTTCCTTGCAAGCAAAAAGAAGATTGAATTTTTAAGACAAATAGAAAATGGGAAAGAAGAAACGGAACTGCCACCAGTGAAATTACTTGTTAGAGATAGAGTAAGTATAAATATGTATATTAAAAAAAAAAAAAATCTTAGGCCCCTATCACACTGGCGTTTTTCGAGGCAAAGCGAGCACGCGACGGGCGCGCTACGTTATCGCCGCCTGAGTGTGGCGGACCGGGCTGCCGAATGCGACTGTACAAAATGGTTTCGGCGGCGCTATTCGCGGCGAAACCGCAGCGCTCTCGCCTCGCTTTGAATTCGCTCGGAAATCGCTAGTGTGATAATGCCCTTAGCCAGTATTTTGTGCACGGAAATGACACAAAAGGTTTCTCCTATGAATTCCTTTTTTTTTTCGTCTGAGGCGCAGAACCCGAAAACGTGTTTAGTTTGATTGTACATTTGATACATGTATAACTTCATGCCTAGGTTTAAGTTTACCAAATCCACTTTTGTTTATATGTTTCAAAACAAAATCGTAAATACAGTACTAACGTTTATTCGGGCTATTTATTTTAGCAGTTTGCCATTATTTTCTTTCTTGTTCTGAAAATGTTTTGTTTCATAAAATTTTGAAGTACTTAAATTATTCGAAAACTTGAGCATTTGTACGTTCGCACGACAACGTGCACGTTGCCGTCACAAGTCACGTGTTTCAATCACGGTGCGGTTGCGGACTCGATTCAATGGCGTTGATGTTGCGTAAAAGAGCATGAAATTATAACACTTATTCAATTAAATAGAATCTTATCCAGATGATTGATAAGGCTAGTTAGTTATACGTAAAAATTAAAATTGCCTGGTCTGTTAAAAAATCTATTTTAGTCCACTTAATTGATTACTATATAAATAGCGGGCGTGTCTGATGCGCATGTCTGTGTTGGTGTGACGTTTTGGTTACAAGTTTTCTGAAGCTGAAAATACAAAAACATGATGAGGAAAATATTATGGCAATATTTTGTAGGGCATATAATTATGTATGTTATGCATTTGAATATTTAGTAAATATTATAAAATATGCGATTATCATGTTCAATATGTTTTCAGAATGATAAAGATAAAGAAAATTTCAACAAATTAGTACAAGAGATTAAAAAATCGAAATCTGGCAAGACACTCGGTGTTTTCGCTAAAGATAATTATCCCGGTGAATTTTGCGAAAGTTGGAAGGCTGTTATGAAAGGTGAAAAATTCGAAAACGTAGATATAAGCTCAGCTATTGCACACCTAATGGCGCCGAAAGAAGATTCAGAAATTATAACTGTAAAGAAAGCGTGTTTGGTCACAGTTGATGTGTTTACGAAATACTTGAAAGACCAGATTATGGAAATCATTGATTCGGATAAGGTGAGTTTTATCAACATATGTTTTGAATGTCTTCCGAAACGCCGCGGCCGGTAGTAATAATAAAATTTCTCCTTTACAGAAAGTAAAACATTCAAAGCTCGCCGAGGGCGTCGAAGCGGCAATATCAGATAAGAAATACGTCACCGGTGTAGATACAAGCCAAGTAGACATGTGCTACCCTCCAATCATACAATCCGGTGGAAATTACAGTCTCAAATTCAGCGCCGTTTCCGACAAAAACCACTTACATTTCGGCGCGATCGTCTGTTCTTTAGGCGCTCGATATAAATCGTACTGCTCAAACATAGTTCGAACATTGCTCGTCAATCCAACAGATGAAATTCAGAGCAATTATAATTTCCTTTTAAATATAGAAGAGGAGGTTATGAAGAAACTTGTCTCTGGCGCTAAACTTTCGGCAGTTTATGAAGCTGGTTTGGAGTTAGCGAAAAAGGAGAAGCCAGATTTAGTTGAGAATCTTACAAAATCCTTTGGGTAAGGCGTTTGTTCTTTAGTTTTTGAGAATAATGTGAGGTAATGTGACTAACCATTTAGAGGGTTTCATTGATCTATTTATTTACATACTTACTTTACCATTACAGTCTCCAAATTAAGTAGTATAGTGATTATTTACAATGCAAGATTATTTTTCAAATTAATAACAACACGTGAAACGTCACCCTTGCGAATAAACATATTGTATCGGAAACCAAATTAAGTATGCGAAGCCTAAATTTTCAAAGAACATAATTATATTTAATTTGTATTACAGGTTCGCAATGGGGATAGAGTTTCGTGAAAGTTCAATTATTATAGGGCCCAAAACATCAACAGTGGCCAAGAAGGGAATGGTGTTTAACATTAATATCGGCTTGGCAAACTTAACGAATAGCGCCGCCACGGAAAAGGAAGGCAAGGTATGATTTTCATAAACAACTATTTTTTAGGGTAAAACGGGACCCTATTACTAAGATTCCGGTGTCCATCCGTCCATCTGTCACCAGGCTGTATCTCATGAACCGTCATAGTTAGACAGTTGAAATTTTCTCAGATGATGTATGCTGCTATAACAACAAATACTAAATAACAGAATAAAATAAATATTTAAGGGGGCTCTCATACAACAAGCGTGTTTTTTTTTGGCAGTTTTTATAGATAATGGTACGGATTCCTTCGTGAGCGAGTCTTTGGCCGGTTTTTTTTATTGTTCAGTTTTGCTTCCATTATTTTATGGTTGATAAAATAAAAAATAAATACAATCGATAATTATCTGTCCCATTTTTTAGGGTCCACTTTTATCCTTGCCAATCGCACATACACATTTAACCTGTCCAAATCTTCAATTTCGTAACTGCGATAATCCGCATCAATTCAACAGTGGTCTGAAATCCTGTGCACACTTTTCGAACATAGCATAGTATTTCTAAGTGCCATTTCCAGACGTACGCCCTTTTCATCGGCGACACAGTATTAGTAAACGAAGAACAACCAGCATCCCTCCTCACGCAATCGAAAAAGAAAATCAAGAACGTCGGTATCTTCTTGAAGGACGACGACGAGGAAGAAGAAGAAGAAAAGGAGAACAAGACTGAAATACTTGGTAAGTTATTGTGATTGACATGAGAGTTTAGACTTTATGTTTGTGAGAATAAAGTTGAAACTTATGTTTTGTGCTGAAATGACGACTTGTGTGCTAAAGAAAGAAAATTGAGTGTTATGTTGGAGCCTGTACGGTTGACTGTTATGTGTGTATAAGAACACTGTGATTCGTAACTGATATCTTTGTGGCTGTAATTAATATTCAGCTTTATGTAAGGCTCTTTGAGTTGAAAGTTGAATGTTTTAGCAAGAAACATGGAGAATTGATTGATTAAGTCACAAGACTTGGAACTTTGCATGCTTTTTAAAAATAATAAGATTGATACAAAATTCAATCCCTTTACAAAACTCTTTTCAAAACTTTATTATGTATAAATTATCTGCTCACCTATCTAATCTATTATTTAATATAATTATAATTTAAGAATATGTTACTGAAGGATGGCAGAATCAGTACGTTAAATGATTTTCCACTTGAATTTCTACATGTATAATATTTGTATAAGCTTTCAGTATCTATAGACGCTAAACTAACTACCTACAATATGATGAACTGGAGTGTTTTATACTTACTTACCTATTTTTGTTTCATTACATGCTATCGGAAATCTTTATAGAGAATGGAGGTGAGTTTCTACTTATTTTGACTATAAAACCAATAGTTTTTGTTTATGGAAATGTTCCTACATTATTTAATTACGTTGGGTACAGATTTGGTCAAAAATGTCTTAAGAATTTGTGTTTCCAAATATCATAAATGGTTTACTATTGATTGGGATTGCCACATTGTGATTGGGTATTTGATACTGCTATCATTGACAAACTATTTAAGTTTTTATTAACTGTCAAAACACGATTACCCCATAGATTTTGTATGGCAATAATAAACTGTGACGTAATTTTTTTGCCAACTCAATTGATTTCAAGACAACAATAAAAAAAATTACTGTTAATTAAAAAATAATCAGATTTTCAGGGAAAAAGAGTTTTTTTTTTAGAAAACTTGTGTCTTGGAATCATTGGTGCCAAATACCCAATTTAATAGACCATTCTGAACCCAGCTTTAAAGATAAAAGCCATGCTTCACATTAATGAATTATCTATACTGTCAAACTGCTACATCAGCTGAGTCTCTAAACACACAACATTATTACAGGTAGAGGTAAAAGAACAGCAGTTATCGAATCCAAACTGCGTACGGAGCATTCTTCCGAAGAAAAACGTAAGGAACATCAAAGGGAACTCGCGATAACACTTAACGAAAAGGCTAAAGAGAGGTTAGCAAAACAGTCGAGCGGCAAGGAAGGTGAAAAGTTGAGGAAAAGCACAGTTTCATATAAGAGTACCAGTCAGATGCCGCGGGAAAATGAAGTCAAAGAACTCAAGTTATATGTTGGTGAGTTTGTATGGAATTGGTTTACAAATTATTTAACAATAGCTATTCACCCGCGTCTTTAATTTACTACCCCGCTCCCGTTGGTCGTGGCGTGATGTTACATAAGTATAAACCTTCGTCTTGTATCAGTCTATCTATTAATGAAAACCGCATTAAAGTCCGTTGCGTAGTTTAAAAGATCGAAGCGTACAGAGGGATAGACGGCGGGAAGCCGCTGTTTTATACTATGTAGAGAAGTCGCGAACTACTTGCACTAAAAGCATTCGTCTTTAACAATGTTTAAAATGTTATCTGGTGATGTATGTCATACATCACCATCACCACCACCTATGGCATATTAAAACTGCATGTATTTAATACCTTTTTGTCTTTTATTTCCAGATCGCAAATATGAAACAGTAATACTGCCGATATTCGGTGTGCCGGTTCCATTTCATATATCAACGATAAAGAACATCTCCCAGTCTGTAGAGGGTGACTACACTTACCTTAGAATAAACTTCTTCCATCCTGGTGCCACTATGGGCAGGAACGAAGGAGGCAACTACTCACAACCAGATGCCACGTTTGTCAAAGAAGTGTAAGCTATACTGATATTTTATAGTGTGACAAAACATGTCATGATCTCCGTTACCAAACTAAAATACTCTTTTATATAATTACAGAACATACAGAAGTACAAATACAAAGGAGCCAGGCGAAATATCCCCTCCCTCCTCAAACCTCAACACTGGCTTTAGGCTTATCAAAGAAGTACAGAAAAAGTTCAAAACAAGAGAAGCTGAAGAGAGAGAAAAGGAGGACTTGGTTAAACAAGACACTCTAGTTCTCTCTCAGAGTAAAGGCAATCCGAAACTTAAAGACTTGTACATAAGACCTAATATCGTTACTAAAAGAATGAGCGGGTCTCTAGAAGCACATACAAACGGTTTCAGATTTACTTCAGTTAGAGGGGATAAAGTGGATATTTTGTACAATAATATTAAGAATGCGTTCTTCCAGCCGTGCGATGGTGAAATGATTATACTGTTACATTTCCATTTGAAGCATGCTATTATGTTTGGTAAGCACTTCACACAAAGCATATTTTTGTAAACCACAGCGCCCTCGGCATCTAGCATATAAGATTAAAATTCCTACAAATAAAATCTACTAATTCCAGGAAAAAAGAAGCATGTTGACGTCCAATTCTACACGGAAGTGGGTGAAATCACTACCGACTTGGGCAAGCACCAGCACATGCACGACAGAGACGACTTAGCCGCTGAGCAGAGCGAAAGGGAACTGAGACATAAGCTCAAGGTTGCCTTCAAGAGCTTTTGCGAAAGAGTCGAGAACATGACCAAGCAGGAAGTCGAGTTTGACACGCCTTTCAGGTCAGTTTGAAGATCATTGTATTAAGTCGAGTAGAGTGACGAAGACGTACGATCATTACCGATACTGAATGCACCATCTGCGCATGCGCATTGTTAACTTATGCTGCACAAAACCCGTTAAATTGATGAACAAACCTTGCCACGTGATAAGGTTATAATAAGCGGCTTAGATAGTTAAGGTTTATGATTTAAAAAAATAGGTAGTCCCGGTTGTTATTGCAGAAGTCGGATAGCAAATCCAAAATTATCTTCGAAAATAAATATAAGTTGAACAAGCCACATCGCTACTTGCCCAGTATCGAACAGGCAACCACATAAGGAGGTCTTTATCACAGGACCATCACCACATTATTGTCATTTTTTTTTTCAACTCCACAGAGAACTAGGCTTTCCCGGAGCCCCATTCCGCAGCACAGTCCTCCTTCAACCCACATCGGGCGCCCTCGTCAACTTGACCGAATGGCCGCCATTCGTCATAGCACTGGAAGATGTTGAATTAGTACATTTTGAAAGAGTACAGTTTCATCTCAAGAACTTCGATATGGTGTTTGTGTTCAAAGATTATGCCAAGAAGGTCGCGATGGTGAACGCTGTGCCTATGAACATGCTGGATCATGTGAAGGAGTGGCTCAAGTGAGTATGTTTAGATAGTACAGTTGTAGCAAAACGCGAGCGCACCTTACTTGCGACCCGCGCTCGTGAAATGCAACAACTATAGTTGGATTATAAAAGTATTTTTTTGGATGTTTTATTCGATAAAAATTAATAGTCTCATCTCTGTCTCGCAAAAGCATTGAAACAACTCATTGATTCTTATTTTTCACTGTCTTCAGTTCTGTTTCAGTTTCGAGATTTAAAAAAACCGCATTTTTTATCGAATTAACGTGTCGTGGGTTCGATTCCCGCACGGAACAAATATTTGTATGACCTACAGATTGTTGTTCCGGGTCTGGCTGTTTGTGTATGTGAGTTTATATGTTTGTAAACGCACCCACGATACAGGAGAAATTCCTAGCGTGAGGCAACGTTTTTTTTTTTTAAATATAAACAAATTATAAACATTTCTCCCCAGCTCATGCGACATTCGTTACTCAGAGGGTATTCAATCCTTGAACTGGACAAAGGTCATGAAGACCATCACGGACGACATCGAGGGCTTCTTCGACAACGGCGGCTGGTCATTCTTAGATCCCGAGTCAGACGAGGAGAACGCTGCGAATGTTAGTACCGTATCTACTAAGTTTTACCTTCTAATAAAGTTACAATTCAAACGAAAATAGTCCCTATTACTGCTACACAGTTCGTAGCAGTAAAAAAAGTGGCATGCATCACGAGGGACAAAGAACTTTGAACCGCTTTAATGCTTGCCACGTTGTCTAAAATCCATAATAACCATTATTACAGGATGAATCGTCTGAGGAAGAAGATGACGCTTACGAGCCGACAGACGTCGAGAGCGAAGAGGATTCCGAAGGATCTGAGTATGACTCCGAAGCTTCCGACGAGTCCGACGTGTCTGGGGATAGTGATGGTAAGATGTTTGTACTAGAGATGCCAGGAATATTCGGCTATTCGGCCACTTCTTTTCGCTATTCTGTATTCGGCCGACTATTGTAAACTATTCGGCCAAATACCGAATAGCAAATCATGAAATAACAGAACGCAAAATATTACTCATAAAGATGTTTATCTCGAACAAATGGTGATATTTCTTAAATTAATCAATCACATTAAAAGTAATATTTAGTATACAGTACGTACAGTATGATGCACCAACAATCAACAAATGGAGCTAGTTGTGACACCACCGCGGCCTACTCACAAATGAAACAAAACTGCATGCGTCTACGTACTACTTTAGCGATGCAATTTTAAATTCATAAGTGACGGACGAGTGTGACTTGTCTTCCGCGGAAAGTATTAAGTGTTGCCGAATATTCTGCACTTCGGCCAAGAGCCTTGCTGAATATTCGGTATTCGGCCAAATAATTATTCGTGGCATCTCTAGATTGTACTATACACTACTACCTAGCACTTAGATGAGGTAGAACACTGAAGATAAAACCAGTCAACACATGTTCGACCGTATTATTATTATGTCTGTACTATTAAAATTTGTTCTAACAGGTGAAGAAGATGAGGAATCCGGTAAGGACTGGTCAGATCTGGAGCGCGAAGCAGCCGAAGAAGATAAAAAGGAGCGCATATATGATCGAGGAGGGGAAACAGACTTCGATCGTAAGCGCAAGGGAGGTCGCGGGCGGTTCGAGGATGAGGGACACGGCAAAAAGGGCAAACACGACAAGAGCTCCAGTAATCATAAAAGCTCTTCGAACCATAAAAGCTCTAGCTCCAATCACAAGGGTTCGAATCACAAGAGTCCGTCGAAACATAGTAACAGCAGGTTAGTTTCTGTTGTAAACAATTTACTATAAAATCTCAATATGTACTCGTGTGTAACTGATTAAGGCGACTGCCGCACCAGCGGCGTCTGGTGCAGCATCGATAAAACGTTTGGCCCGAGGTGATAATGAACCAAAATGGAGGTGGCGATGAACCGGTTAAGCAATGGACTTCCCGATTGCCACCATACATGTTATAATAGGAATAGCAGTCGACATATCCTCAGCTATATTATACAACACAGTTTCTCTATCAACCGCCTTTTGAAGGTTGGTCCACCTGGGAGCCTCTCGTTTCATGCTACGTAGCGTCCCATACAGCTATTTATTACGATATCTCTAAACAATGACTTTTCTCTCCAGCCCTTCAAAGAATCGCGACAAGCATCACAAGTCGTCCCACCACGAACGTGACCGCGGCCATAAGGGCGACAGCAAGTCCCACAACAAATCTAACGATAAGAAGAACTCTAGTGACCACAAGTCGCATAAACGTTCGCGCGACGACAGCCGGGATCATGACCGTCATCCTAAGAAAGCTAAGTGAGTATTTCTTTAGATATTTTTATGAACAAGTGCCTGTGATTTTTTAAAAATGTCTGGCTCTCAGCGGGTAACGAATGAAGCGAAACTAAGGGCATGATACTCCTCTAACCTTTTCATACAAATCTCTAGCAGTTTTCATTAGTTAATTGATAATGAACTAATATCGAGTTGTAAATAGCGTACAAGGTAAATGTGGTGCGGAATTTCTTCTTGCATTCAATATTCAACTCGATATGTGAAGATTTCATTTCATTATTAGTTGATCAATGAAAACTGCTCGAGCATATTGCTGCTGTTTCGTTTCCGTGTTTAGAATTTTTGTTAGCAATTTTCGCTTTTGTGCGAAGCGTTCCTCGTTTTTTTTTGAGCCAAGGCTGGTTCACGTAGCAAGATTAGTTCCAACAAAATACTAATATCTTTTTTTTGTTTCAGGAAATAAAGCGCCGAGAAGTTATGATTTCGTTAGGAGCAAACACGGGTTTCTATTGCCGCACGGCTCGTTACATTTAATTAAACTGTGTTCTCACATCCAATGTCCGTCTGTGTTGTTCAAATCAGGTCTGAATGTTTGTATGTACGAAGTTTATTTCTGATTCCAATGAAAATGTAATAAATTAATAACACAAAGAAATAAATATAAGGATTTATTATTTGTTGATTTCATTTATTCCCTAGTCATGGACTAATTCATAATAGACTGATTCTATTCAAATTACAATGGTATAGTGTTACCATAGAGCAAAAAAGCATAGTACATTATCTATGGTACGTATAAATTACTATTGAAGTAATTTCGAGACTATATTTTAGAACATAATTTAAATAATAAGCACACTGAAATAAGTCAAGTTACTTAGCACTGTGACCTAATGACAAAATCTCCTGAGGTTAGACCGTTATTACTAACTTACAATCATCTAAGTGAATCACATAATTACAATGTACATTATTTACATAAGTACTACATCTACTTCCATGAAGATTAAGCTACAATGGAACACTGATCGGCAACAAACGTAGGTATCAAACCAATACCATTGGATAATTGAAACTATTAACCAACTCAATTTCAAGGCACAACTTCTCCAAAAAAGTCTTTGTTTTAGCCCTGAAACCCGAGTAATTTTCAACTGACTGTAAAATTAAATTTTTTGTAGCATTGACATTAATAAACAGATAACAATAGACATACTTTGTATGAACTGTCAAAACGCGATTTCTCCATAGATTTTGTTTGGTAACGGCAAACTGTGACGTCATGTGTGTGTAAACTCGATGGATTAACTATTTATCGATTTCAAAGCAACTGAAATGTAATTCTACAATTAACTGTAAATTAATCAACTTTTTAGGGCTAAAACAAAGTGGTTTTTTGGAAGTCGACTCTTGAAATTATTGGTAAATAGTGTCCGCTACCTAGTATCACAATATTTGTTATATAGAACTTACGAGAAACAAGTTTCATATAACCTCCCACTAATACTTACATACGTCGACGATTCGATCGATACGACGGAACAGGCAAACGTGCGAATCGTACGACTCTTGCCGACTTTAGATGGCCGCCAAATTGACAATAAATAAAAAAAAATACTTAAATATAGGTAACAAATAAGCTAGTGTGGCGCTCAGCAATTCATCTCGATTATCATGATGCGTGCAGTTATTATCGATCAGTGGTTCCATTTCTATGCGTCGTCCGACTCCTGCGCAGCTACGACTGGCCGACGGGGTAACACTGATATCCTGGCGTCAGGGATCTTGACCTCCTGTACCTTTGGTGTCTCCTGCTCTTGTGTCGCACTCTTGAACCAATTCTTCTTATTGACTAGCATCAATATCATAAGTGCTGGTAAATGTATTAGTGAAAACCTGAATAGTTTTCTTGAACTATTACTATCCGATTTCTGGTGGAATTGCCATGCTGAAATGATAAGTAAATTAAAAATTATAATAAACAATTGATAATGTGAGTTGCATAATCCATACTCAATATTATAAATGCGAAAGTAAATCTGTCTGTCTATTGCATCGTTACCCTAAACCACTAGATTTAGTGGTTTGATGAAATTTAATACGGGTTAAGTTTGAACCTCAATAAAGGACATAAGCTACTTTTTATTCCGTGGACGAAGTCGCGGGCAAAAGCAAGTTTTACAATAAAAATGATAAAGACAAGACACAATTAACACGTGTATCAACGTTTATATACAAATGATAATGTAAAAGATTATAATATCTTACCTAAGTACATAAAATAAACGTTTAACGGTAAGGATTCTAGTGCGAACCACATGTTGGTTACTTCGAGGTAAGATGAGGCAAGACACGTTCCGATGATTATTCCCGTATGCCTTAGAGCTACTCTTCTGCATAGCCCTGAAAAAGTACCACAATTTATATTCCACAGGAAAATCAATTATAAGGAAGGCCATACCATCAGAACATACCATCACGTCTGTATTCCCCGAAGGGTTAGGCAGAGGTGTAACAATGTACACCCAGAATTCGCCGGTATGTTTAGGTCCCATGTAATAGGGGGCGAGCCTATTGCCATTAACCGGGCACAAGTCCTAACTACGAGCTGCTACTGAGAATTTCATAGAAAAATCCAATAACACTTTTTGCTCGACCTGGGAATCGAACCCAAGACCTCTAGCGTAGCAGTCGCGCTTAGGACCACTAGGCTAACGAGGCAGTTAAGGAAGGAGGTATAAGGAAGGCATTGTAAGGAAAAAAAAATAATGTGGTTAAAACATATTCTTGGAAATAACTATTATGACAATGTTATAAGGTTAAAATTGCAAGTAATTCTTTCGTCTAACTCACCAGGATCAGTAACCGCCATCATTCTATACCCGGCTCTTGAGTAGTCGGGTCGTAGGTTCCATGACAACGCGTTGAAATGCGGGAACTGCCACGAGTACAGTATCACACTAAGAACGATCGCGCCCGAATCCAGTGCGCCTGCGCAGCCCGCCCAGCCCATTAGAGGAGGTATAGCACCAACTGAGAAGAAAATATGAAAATATTGAATGAAATAACAAACTAACGGTTGGGTAAATAAAATAAGCAAAGCAGGTGCTGTTGAGTTGGATATTGAACAAAGTATCACATGGATTTTTTAACTCATAATGTAAAAGCTGTACACAAACAGTGACACGGTCACGAAAGTATTAATTTAAGAAATTCTGTATCTACCAATGTTTCGTGACTTTGTTGTTGGAGTGCCATATTAAACCAATAAAAAAAATTGTTTACATTTCAAACAGATTACAGAATTATATCATTTTTTTTTATTTATTGAAGATTTTTGTTTAAACATCAATCTTCCGTCAAATTGCGGGCAGTTATCAGCAGAGTTCACGTTCTTTGATCTTCTTGTTAACTTTTTTTTATTGCTTACATTTCAATTTTAATCAATATAATTATCTTAATAGTAATCGCTTGATAGATAATAGACTACAGGTATTATCGGGCCACCAACGACATGGAGCTATCTAAATAATTAGGCTTAGTTATTAAGAATTTATGTTTTGACGACATGGTTGGCGCAGTGGCTGAGCGATCGGGTGCTGCGCTGCATGTCGCGGATTCCACTCCCACACGGACAAGTATTTGTATATCCTACAGGTTCCGGGTCTGGCTGATTGTGTATGGAGTTAATATGTTTAAATACCTTATGTCAGGCAAAGTTATAAAAAAAACGGCTTACCTACAGACCCCAGCCAGGTATTATATATAGACATCCTCTTCATAGGCGTATAGACGGACGTGTAAAGTACTAGGTTGGCGGCTCCCAGGGCTGCAGTTAGAGGGTTGACGCCGAAGTAAAGCAGCCCCAAGCCCGTGGTCCCTGTTAGGGCTGCGAAACCTATTGCGTGGGCTGGCCTAGAGAGAAAAAAAAGCGATGTGAGGATATGTATGTTATTATGGGATTTCAAACATACCGGCAAACTGTGGGTATACATTGGTTACACCTCTGCCTAACCCCTCGGAGAATAGAGGCGTGATGGTATGTATGTATGTAAAATATATAATATATCTATCCTTTACAGATAATTAAACAGTTTTATGACAGTCACATTGATAATGCTTTGGCAAAGCAGGTGCTAAGTAACGGCTATTTATCTCAGTCTTAACGAAACAGTTGTGGCAATAATTAAGCTGTGTTATTTGTTGGGAGTTTCTGGTCCGATTTTTAAAAAATATTTCGCAAATCGGATGCCGCGATATTTCTAAGTGCTATATTTTATTATAATAAAAAAGGGATTTGTAAGACGTGGGCAAACAAAAGCAATAAAAAGCGTTTTTCTAAAATACAATAACCCCATCTTTACCGTCGCGCAGTAGGATAAAAAGGCCCTTACTCTAATAATCCTTTGACCAGCACACGATTCTTAGTCCTAGACATCTGTGCATCGAATGGTACTTCGTGGTATTGGTTGATAGAATTAGCGGCGGCTGAAGTGAGTCCCGTTCCGATCGCGCACAACGCGAACGTCGTCAGGTCGAAAGGCGCGGGCGCAAGCGCGTACCCGGCCATTGAGGACATCACTACTAACGCTGGAAAGAAGTTGAAAGTTTTAAGATATAAGGGTGTTACAGAGCAATCTAGGAGTAGATTTCTACAGACTAGGCATATTATTATTATGATTGGCTTTTGTTATCACAGCTAAATATTTACGGATAAGACAGGTAGGTACTCGATGAAGCTCTCAGAAGGCGGATAAATATGTGTTGTGACAATAGGCTTAAAGAACAATACCTAGTCAACAAGTCTATGTAGGTAAGTCTTTCTGGTAAAGAAACAATAAAATACAATTTTTATGAACCATACCTAACATATAAATTAGCATCTCAGTTTTATTATCGACACTATTACATAATATCGCCATATTTCAAACAAAACAACAATTAATATTGTTGCGCAAACAGAATCTTTAATTCAAATTGCAAGGCTTTTTGGGCGTGGCTCGCACACCCATTGTTTATGTTGAATTGACTGGTTGACACCATTAAACAATAGTTCCAAGAAACAACTTCTCTAAAAAAAACGAATTGTCAAGAAATTACTTCTAAAGCATTTCAAATGTATAATTTTGTGATGAGAACTACGTCAGATTTTAAACGATCGACCACATATCTGTATTTATTTAATTCTTTAGTTCGCCCACATCTTGAATATGCATGTATGATCTGGGATCCCTATTATATAAAATATGAGACTGCAATAGAGCGAGTTCAGCGTAAGTTCCTTAGTACAATGCAGTACAAATGTCGCATGGAACGCTTATCCTATGAGGACGCATTGAGTGAGTTTCAACTGTTAACACTTCGCTCTAGACGCTTGTTGCTCCAAGGAGTGATGCTTCATGGACTTGTACACAATAAATTTGACTGCTCTGATTTGATACGTAAAATATACTATATTGTACCTAGAACAGTTATGAGACGAGAGGCGCGCTCTTATCCACTGTTTGCTACAACTCCCTGTCGTACAAATGCAGGGGAAAGAGCGCCGCTCCAGAGATTGGTCCAAACTTACAATAATAACTTTAATGATATCGATGTATTTGCCCTAACTAAACATAAATTTAAAAAACAAATTGTTATGCGCCTTGCTCAAAACTTTTAATTTAATTATTTTCTATTTTCTTTCCTTTAATTATTATGTATTTAACTATTAGACAACGAAAAATTGTATTGTTGTTTTATAATATGTATTTTTATTACTTAAGTTTACCAAAACTGTATCTTATATAAGTTAGTAAGATGTGGAAATGTAGTGGATTGTACATTTACCTATAGCATACTGTGTACCTTGATATAACATACAGTGTATGATTGTTTGTTTCCCAAATAAAAAAAAAAAAAAAAAAAAATAAAAAAAAGTTACCCATACAAAAAGTTGAAGCTAGTTGCTCGTTCCAAAATTTAGGTCTATATGGAGAAGAACGAACAAGAAACGCCATGAAAACTTTTTTCAAATTGGTTTATACAAAATCTTGGTTACAATGTTGTTGTTGCTTCTTTAGGTGAAAATAATGAAAGTGAATACCGAATATAAAAAAAAACAATAGGAATAAGTAATTATAATAATAAAGTAAGCCATGGCAGTCTAGAGATGACTAATCCCAACTAACAGCGCCGATGACGATAATGATTATAAAATTAGATTTTTAGCTACTTTGAAAACAACAAATAGTTAGTGAATCAAGTTAGCAAAAAAGTGACGTCTTAGTTTAGTATTGTCATACAAAGTCTAAAGGGGAATCGCGTTTTGACAGCTCAAAAAGTATGTCAATTGATTAGTGGTGTCATCTACCCAATTGTATTTGTATTTTCCGACTAAACAAGTCATTAAGTCATATTTTCCTCCTACTCATAGATAGGTAAGGTTAAGATTTACATCCGTGTCAAACACTTTGAGGGATTCCCTTTGAGACTTGCGGAGAGGATAATCAAGCATTCTACACGTGGCAGTACTATCAGACCACCTCGTGATAATTAGACACTGGCTTTCTCTGTACATAAAACCATGGTTCATTATCTACTAAAAGATAATATAATAATGGCATCGATTAACCACATAACTGATAAGCTGCGACAGGAATGTTACTATAATTGTTGATATCTAAATACTTCAACATAAAATGTGGGACTGGCGTTTGTTTTTCTAATCGATAAATTGATACGAATATCTAAAATATCTGGACATGATTTTAATGTATTATTGCAGTGTGAGTCTGACTGTATTGATGTTTTTACTATCTGCGACAAAAATGTTAGTTAAGTAAAAATACGGATATACGGCCCTAATTTTGACAAACGGCCTTAAATCCTCCCATGTTTAATGATCTCGCTATGGACTTACTCTTTTACAATATAAGACGTACAGGCAGCGTCATCAATTGATTACCCCTTTTACATTATAATTCGTTCGAAAAGGGGGTAACCAGTTGATGACGCTGTCTGTACGTACACTGAAAGAGTGACAGCTGGCCAAAATAATGTACTTTTCTTCAAGACGTTTTTTGGTGCTGCATAGGGTTAACAGACGGAAGTCCCAATAACAAATTCTAGTTAAACCCTTTTCCCCCAAAGCTTAAACACATTCAGCGGTCCCAGACAAGCTATGATGTGAAGGACGCTAAAGACTAGCATTTTGTCGTGACTTCACCTGCGTAAATGTCGGTTATCGTGGATGCAAAAGAACTCGCGGAATAAAAAGTAGTCTAGGTCCTTTCTTGGAGTTTAAACTTATCCCCGTTTAGTCGTGAATGCGTTACAAACAGAGACACATGCGCTTTTAAAATTTGGTATGACTTTCTACTTACAACTTAACCGAAACTTGGACAGCATCATACAATAATTCCCCATCTGATTCCTTCTGTCGTATGACGGCGTCTCCTTCCACATCCTGGTGTCCTGTGGTGGTACATTTTTGCTCTTTACCGGAGCTGTCGTTTGTGACGTCAATGGAAGTTTACTATTCCAACATCGTGACGTTGATATCCTTGCAAGTTGTTGCAGAAGTATGCCGTTCTGGAATATAAAAAATACGTAAATACTTTGAACTGTGGCTGTCAAGTCAAAGTCAAAGCATTTATTTTAATTAGACCATTTACAGGCACTTTTGCATTGTGAAGAAGTTACCCATACAAAAAGTTGAAGCTAGTTGCTCGTTCCAAAACGTAGGTCTCTATGGAAAAGAATGAGCAAGTAACTCCATGGACACTCTTTTCAATTGGCTTTTACAAAATCTTGGTTACAATGTTATTGTTGCTTCTTTAGGCGAAAACAATGAAAGCGAATAATAAAAATAACAATAGAAATAAGTAATTACAATAATAAAGTAAGCCATTGCAGTCTAGAGATGACCAATGCCAACTGATAGCACCCCTTCACGACCATATACCTACATTGTACACCTTTGCCTAACCCTCTGGAGAATACAGGCGTGATGGTATGTATAATATAAACTGTCCAAAATCTAGTTGTTTGTTCTTTCTGTTTGGACGTTCTAATTTCAAAAACTACTAGTCCAATTCTGAAAATCCTTTCGCTAAAAAGAAGCTAAGTTATCCTTGAATACTATTATTAGGTGTACTTTCTTATAAAAATCGATTACATTTTCGTAATTATGTAAAAAATAAAAATGGTTACTGTGGGTTATCCATAGGAATTAAACATACCATCGCAGACTTTTTTAAGCTATACAATTCTGTAGTACATTACTTTGATCTATCTCGTAAGGTTTAGCCAGCGTTTGCAAGGTAATCGCACAAAATATGCTTTTACGACATCACATTACAATTATTTGAATTTCTCGGCTTTTCTCTGCTATAATATGCATGTATACATATAAAACTTTCTCTCGAATCACTTTATCTTTTAATGAAAACCGCATTAAAATGCGTTGTACAGTTTAAAAGATCTAAGCGTACATACAGCGGGAGCGACTCTGTTTTATACTACGTAAAGAAAAGATGTGAAGAAGATGACAGTTTATATTTTATTGATTAGGTACTTTGAAAGCTTTTTGTACTTTTCAACAATTTATGATGATAACCACGGCATACCTACGCGATTACGTAATACTTTAGTAAGACCATGCAGGATGGAGTTCATTACGTGTGTAATATGAGTATAATTTAAGACCATCAAAATAGAGTAGGTACACTAATTTTATAGTCTTCTAAGTTCTAATTCAATCAACGTGTATTAATTAGTTGCTAAGTGTTACTATTCTTCTTATTGCCTTTGAAAATCGCATAACCGATTAGGTAATCATCAATCTCTGAAAATGCTGCATTGATCAATTTTACTTCAACAATATTATCTTGATACTCGCGAATGGTGTTTTATAAACACCGCTAACCAATTGACGTAGTTTTTAAGACCTATCAACACGCGATTCCCGCATAGATTTTGTATGACAAAAGACAACGGTGTCGTCACTTTTGTACCGACCCAATTTTGAAAATTAATCGGGTTTTAGAGCTAAAATAGTCTTTCTTTATAGAAGTTACCTATGTCTTGGAGTTAATAGTTAAAGGTGTCTAATACCTTATTAGTTACCGTAGGACTCGATTCTCATTGTCCAACTCCAACATCCGTGAGAATTCGTCGAAAGACTAGCGATAATTTTTTTCATATGCATGTTAAACAATGTACACAAATTTCAATATGCAGTGTGCAGGAAATTGAACGCCATCAATTGAGCCGATACTGATAAAAAATCAACAAACAAAATAATGCCTAGAGGAAATAGGAATTTTTTTCCGCAATTCTCAACCCAAAGAACTCTTTGGGTGGATTTTGCTTTAAAAAATGCGTATTTTTCTTTCCTCAGACGTAACGTACTATGAAAATAACATAGGACCTAAAGTTCCATATTGGTAATGAAACCCAGCTATCATTTACGGAATTTTTTATTCAAAAATCACGCATGTTTTTGATGATAGCGTCCGTTTGTAACATTGTTATTTTAATAATTTTACAAGGATTATCACTGATGACATATTTTGGTTTTTAAACAAACAATTTTAATTTTTTGTATACAATAGTAGTAGGTACCTACTGTAGCATTGTCACTGTATAATAGGTAATATATCAATATAAGTGGAAGTTGATAATACATACTACAGTATTTTAATAACACACTGAAGTTTTCATGTGTGAGAACATATAAAGGGCTACAAAGGGAGTGGTTGCGAGATGATGAATAAACCTACAAAATATATAATCAAAAGGCGACTAACAAAAGGGATTTATATGGCAGATCTGAGTGGCGACGCCGGGAGGGGACACACTAGAAACATCTACCCTGACCTTATTGGTCTTCAGATAAGTCGGGTGCGCAGTACTCGTAACCGGCGTGCTTGTATGACCCGATGTATGAACGTGAACGAGGCGAAATATGTAAGGATCGTAGCATGTGGCGTTCTGTGGTTTCTGCCTGCCCCCATGGGAAAAAGGCGTGAGTTTATGTATTTATGTGTGTATGTATGTATAATCCCAACAGTATCTTTAAGTAGGATCTCATAAACATCCATCTCACAAAGAGGCCTGTGTCCTAGCCTCTGCTAGGACACAGGCCTCTGAATGATTACAGGATGATTATGTTTGAAGATTATTATTTATCAACCTGTATTTATAGTTTTGCTTTATCAATTAGTCATGTGGTTACCGCCTAGGTAAACACAGATATTTAAAAGATTACACCAGACATTTCTATGCTGATATGGTTTAAATTAAGTCCGAAGTAAAGTGAGCCTTCTATTAATACACTTAGGGATACTAAATGCATAATGTGCATTTATTTATTTTATAGATGTTACAACAATAATATTCTTAGTGTTTGCCTGTTCAGTGTCCTTGTGGTGTTCAAATAAATATATAATAAATACTAAAATGGATCATAGTGCTCCTGGTGTTCAAATTTTTTTCAGACAATTGTTTTATACATCAATTCAGATTTTTAATAAATTACTTATTAAAAATCTGAATTGATGTATAAAACAATTGTCTATAATTTTCGCCATGCTGGTTTTATATTAATTATTAATCTATACTAATATTATAAAGCTGAAGAGTTTGTTTGTTTGTTTGGTTGAACATGCTAATCTCAGGAAGTACTGGTGTGAATTGAAAATTTTTTTTTGTGTTGGATAGTTCATTTATCGAGGAAGGCTTTAGGTTTTATAGCATCACGTTACGACACAAGGGAGAGGATCAGTGACCAAAGGTAACTTAATGCGGATGAAAAAAACACGCAAACGAAGTCGTACGCCGAAGCTAGTTTACTTTTTGTAGCATTGTTGTGGTTTTGATCTTTATAAGATCAAAACCACAACAATGCTACAAAAATCATGTGATAAGAAAAAACCACCCGCTGAGACCATATCAGCTATACTTGATATAGCTTTTTCCTGTTCACAGTACATGTATAGCTTTGCAGTAGATAATTGAATATTTAAGTAATTGTTTTCGTAACTATTTCTAAAAAGATCAAATTTATTTCAATATTAATTAATATTTTTAAAAATATGTGCAATTTTTAATTATTAATTCAATTACAAAAGACCATTGTCACATTGACAATAATTAAATTAAATCCAATTATCTAAAGTAAATCCCACTGAAAACCGAAACAATCTCTTGAAAGGAATATTTTACCAAATATAGGTAGAGCGAATAAACTTACTAACTTTGGCATACTGTCATGTGTGAAGTGAAGTATAAGTGTTTAGTAAACACCACACTTTGAAACCAACTTTATATCAGAATATCATAAGATAAAAATAAAACGTAATAATCTGTTATGTAAAAGAAAACACATCATATCACCTTACTTGCCCCCTGTAAAAAGTATACTTAAATAACTGTATCCAAAAACTTACTCCAGAAATGCCGACAGTGCCATGTTTCAGGCAGATCGTGCAGTGCATTGCTTTTTTATATAACATCCTATCGATACACGCACGCCTTATATCAACATTTTGATTCTGAAAACAAAATATTTAATATTATATTTTTTTTTGGTACTGAAATATTTATGGGGCATTACTAGTACGACTACTGTTAGACACAACTCACACAACACTGCAACCAAGACTAAACTAAAGATAATATTAAAGTTAAATAACATACAGTTCCATCCAAAGCTTTAATTCAAAGGAAAAAATTGTTGTACTTAATTTATTTTCTTGAGGGACTAGAGACTACTTACGTACCTATTTCTTGTAGTTTTGTATTATATATATTCTAAAAAAAACCCTTATTATTATTATTATCACCACAAAAAATAATTATGATATGAAAACATTTCAGAGGTTAACACGGTACATACATCGACTATGACTTATGTGACGTAACTCTTTCTGTCAGTGGCAGGTGGTAGGCACAGGCATAGTCAATGTTGTTTTATTAAAAAATACTAACTGAAAAACTCATTTATGCTTTCCAAAAGGATTTTTTTTATTATAGTCGAACATAGTAGTGGAATTTCTCAAGCCGCCGTTTGACTCATTATTAGCTACATTAATTCTAGATTTTCATTTTCTGTAAGTTCATTTTTGTTCTACATACGATAGCTTACAGCTTATTGTTATTCAAATATGTTACTAAAAGGGAGAACCAAAAGCTTTCTGAGAGAACTTCTATTATGTACTCCGGAAATGGTAAAGGTGACCTGACAAACTCTTATTAGCTTTTACGTGACGATGAAACACTAGAAGAATAATTAATATCCAAGATAAGAATATTTAATCCCCATACATGGAATGAACACATCCAGTTAAAAATCATTTTTTTTCGAACGCTACCTCTAAGGCCGATCGATTTATCTAATTGAATTCTAAAATAATGGCAACATCGCCTTCTTTACAGTGCGGCCAGCTCGTTTACCCATGTAGCAGGGAAATATTGTGAAACGAAATGTTCAGAAATATTAATTAGTATACAAATTGAGGAAAAACGTTTTGCAATAATAATATTATAATGTAGCAAAATACCACAAACAAAATAGTCGCTATGTATTACCAATAAAATAATTGTCATTTCATACATTTTGTTTATTGATTGGTGTTTTATATAGTTTTATAGGGTAATTTTAACAGTTGCATAAAAGCACAATTTTTTTGTTTTTATTTTGATTCGATTGATATTCGAACGCGGAAGTGGTTTCGTGTATTGACGCTCGCATTGCGAAACATGTCCAATTGTTATTTTAGAAATATATAAACATGTCTAAATTATGGTGAATATCTCGTCGGCCCCTTAGTAAGAAAAGCAAACGTATAATATGGCCTCGCGAGGAGACAAAGGGAATGGAAATGGCGAGGAGCAGATCGTTGAGGTAAATCGATGTGGCCTACATATTTGACAGTTATGTTGACTTGACGAGAGTTTTGAATGAGATGATGGTTGCAGACGTTGGCGGAGGTGTTCCGCTGCTTCATCTGTATGGAGAAGCTGGTGGACGCACACCTCTGCCCGCACTGCTCGAAGCTGTGTTGCTATGCGTGCGTGAGACGATGGCTGACGGAGCAGCGGTCGCAGTGCCCGCACTGCCGGGCGGCCCTGCACCTGCACGAGCTGGTCAACTGCCGTTGGGTCGAGGAGGTCACCCAGCAGATCGAGACTATGCAGCAGAGCAATTCAGCTAGCCAGAGAGAGAGCTTCAGAGATAGGTGATTATTGCATACATTTCTGGCATCATAGTATTTCCTTGACCTATTTCTATAAGTATGTATACAAAAAAAGCAATTTTTTTCCTGAAGGCTTTGGTTTCGTAGAGATGAAGTACACATAATTCATTATTATCTAGTATAAGGATGTAATAAACACTTGTAAAGCACCCTGAACAGGTGCCCGACGCATCAGGAGAAGCTGACGGTTTACTGCTGGACATGTCGGCGCTGCATTTGCCACCAGTGTGCTTTATGGGGCGGCACTCACTCGGGACACACCTTCAAGCCATTAGAGGAGGTGTATGAGCAACATGTCACACAGATCCGTGATGAGGTGTCCCAGCTGAGACGTAGACTCATGGAGCTGATTAGTCTGGTGCAAGATGTGGTAAGTTTTTGTTGAGAAATCTAATAAAATAAAACCATCATTGACATTTTTATATTCATTGCATTTTTAATCATATGACTGTGTTTGCTTCTTTCTCATCACAATGCCTTTATATGTCTTCAATAGGAACGCAATGTAGAATCAGTACGGGCTGCCAAAGACGAGCGTGTGCGAGAGATTAGAAATGCCGTGGAGCTGATGATATCTCGTTTGGACTCCGCATTGAAGGCCAAACTGCTCACTCTGATGGGGCAGAAGAACAGCCTCACCCAGGAGACAGAGCAACTTGAACATCTGCTGCAGGAGATTGAGCATCAACTGCATTCCAGTACTAGGTGGTTATATCAGTATTTTCTGTTCTTTTGACTTAACATGGCACTGTCTCTAACGCTACTAAAAAAAAGACATACCTCACATTGTACTTTTTATCTTTTGCTAATGTTGACTCTTCTGAACAGTGGATGAGCGATGGGGGTACGTAGCTAGAAGGGGGGGGGCTAATCTACATCGTTTTAGAGTACTTCATGGGTACAGTAGTTTGGTAATTGGTAAAGTCTTTTAAGAGGAAACAGAACCCTCTCCATAAGCTGATGGTGTCCACCGGGGTGGTTTTAGTTGGTAAGAATCCTACTCTCTCCGGTCTTATCCTCAAGGATCGTGCGCCTTTCGAAGGTTTGCCCCAGAAAACAAAAAACGTATAATTTACCAGCTAAGTGTATGAGCCCATGTGTTGCGCTCTAGACGAGGCCAGTCGCCTTTTGCTCTCTTTACTTTATTGTGTTGCACGAACCGTATTCATTGGGGGAAAAAAAATTGCAACATTCAGCCATGAATAGATACACTAGGGCAGAAAATGTCCCCAGAGCGCAGCGAGGTATTATCCAGGGGAATTCACGTAGTTGTAGCGATATGTACCACGTCATAACGCACCTTATAACCTTTAGAAAAAAAGCCATGGATGCATTAGAGGCCTTACTGTAATCATGGCTTTCTATCTTGGAACATTTGATGTTGCAAGCAACAATGTTGCGCTTTGTTTCTAAACTTTGTTTTCAATTGAACTTCGTAGTTGTCTAGCTGTTTTACAATTTTTGACGTACTGTATTTTTATCGTCATTGATGTGAATTGCCTCGTTAAGTCAATGGAGTAGCAATCATTAAGCAAACTCATTGCTTTAACAATTTCTTAAAACACTCAAAAACATTGTTGTATTAATTGTGTGTCTTCTATCTTCATGCTAAAATCTGTTTTGGGGTGACCAGAAAGCGTACATCATCAAATATGTTAGTATTGCATGTGAAAGTTCATTCAATCACGCATGTTTGTCTGTAATACTGTGTTGTTTATTAATGTGTACGGGTTTTCCCTTGTGTTTAGATTGTCCTAGATTCGTTTCCGGAAACGACGCGGACTTTTTATTCATGAGTTCATTGTTGATCAAGGTCGAGGACCTGCATAAAGGCTCCTTGCCAGCCCGAAAGTATACGGGAAATCCGAAAAAAACACTAGTTATTCCGTAAACAATAATAAACATGAATATGTCTCATACAATTTATGAGAATTTCTTTTTTTGATATATGAATGAAAGTAGTAAAATGCTTTACAGATCTTTCAGATTTTTGTAAATAGCTCAATGTTCGCAGGTCTGAATTGATATCCAAGAGCGGTGAACTATCTAAGATGATTCACCAAGTTCGTAAGAAACCGATGGCAAGCTTCGTGACTGCGCCCGTACCGGCCGATTTCCACAGGCAAGTGATATCATTGTGCATTATTAGATTCCGTAACATGAATGTTTTAGGTTTACTTTGACTTTGTATTAAGTGAAACTAAATTTTACCCACGACCTTATTCAGATCTCAAGCTATATTTCTTTGTCAAATTTCATTACGATCGGTTCAGAGATTTTTCTGTGATGAGATAACAAACAAACAGACAGACTTACTTTTGCATTTCAGTGTAAATGTAGATGGAATACAAAAAAAAAGTTTTGTTGTTATGTTAAAATCTGGTAGCAACGAATTGCGTAGGAGTGTGACTTATACACGACACACGTATATTTTTATTATAAACTTGAATGTGTAAGAAGCTCATGGGCGTAAAGATAGCCTTACTAGTTGGTCTTCTGAGGAACTGAAAAATTTCGGCTGACATTTGTGACCTTCGCCGGTTTTCGTGTATCTTTGATGTACTCAATAGCTTCGCCAATGGTATGCATTGGATCTTAAATTTTAGGGGCTGGATAATTGTATTAAGAGTGAAGCCGATTAAAAAATTCTGAGGAACTTCCGAACTTGCCGGTTTGCGTCGAGTTGTACGGAGTACACGCTACTGCTAAAATTATAGGTATACCATCAAATATGTTGTACAAGTATTGACAGACCATCCATCCAACCCCTCTCCCTCAGTGAAATCGTCCCGAGCTACGACAGCAGCACGTTTCCCCTCACGAACTTCACGCAGCTGCAGCATGCCGCCGCGCCGGTGTACTCCGCACCACTACACGTCAACGGCCTCTGCTGGCGCCTGAAGGTGTACCCCGACGGTAACGGTGTCGTTCGCGGCAACTACCTCTCCGTCTTCCTCGAACTTAGTGCAGGATTACCAGAGACTTCCAAGTAAGTTTTTACTTTTGATTGTGGAGAGTTTCATTTATTATCCTGTGTACCTAATGTGATTTATCTTTTTATTTTTTTGTCGGTCTGTTTCACCACAAATATTAAAAAATAGTGTCGTCAAAATTGTAGACATCACAATCAAATATAATATTTGCCCTAAATTTTTGTAGTAGAATTTGATTTTTAATGGCACATGATGCAGTAATATCACAAGAATCCTTTTTATTTTGCCTTTATCAAGTAATAATTATAGTTGAACACAAGACATTGGCACATCCCAGCTTACAAGTGGTGAAATAGTAACCTGGACACTTGACTTGAATGCACACCTGACCTTGATAACTTTGTACCCTGTAACTTGTGAGTGATAGAGGAATAACTTAGTGTTTCGTTATTGCAAGCACTGCTAAGTTAAGAGTAGGCAAGAGGTAAGTGCGGGCTGAGGGGGGTCGACGCTCATTAGATGTAGCTCCATGTGCTGGCATGCTGTTGTTATTTAAGGCGCCATTTATATTGAAGAGAGGTCGAGACAGGAAGTGGCATTAGGCGGATTGCAGTTTCTAAAAATCCTCTGCTATATGTGATTATGTCAACCAATTTCAAATATAACCTGAGATTTGGCGAAGTTTTTTTATAACTACGAACTTGATTAAACTTTTTAATATGCACATATATTATTGTAAGCCTTTTGTAGAACACAGCTGTAAGAGACCTTTCTTAAAAAGGTCATCTCCTTTTAAAGATGGCTCAAGAGTCGGTGCTTAAAGAAAACCGAATCTGTGTGTTCGTTTTTCGTGTCCGTGTAATGAGACTCATGCTAAAACCAAAAGAAGCGCCACGTCCATCTCGCTCTTTGCCATACTTCTTTATAATGTGCGCCTTACGTCTCTTCTGTGTGCTGACTTCAAATGCGATGATAAGTAATAAGTTGACATCTTACTTGGCGCATAAGCCAAGGACTAGTTAATCAAAACTAATAGTCTGAGGCCAAATATTGATTTGTTTCATTTATGATACATAATGCTCTTGGCGCATAATCACAGCACCGCTAGCTGACGTAGCTCAAAAATCCAACTGATAGTTACGAGCGCGCCGCACACCATTTGAAGTTCTAACTTGAATAGCAAACTAATTGCTGTGTCGGAATCGTGCTATTCTAATGTGAGAAAACCTTAAGACTACTTAGCTTTAGGTCCAAAATTCCACAGAAGCTGATGTTTTGTATTTGTACAGGATATAGATAATAACCAAAAATCATTAATATGTAAAGGTTTCGTATCAACAGCTTTAAGGATAATGTAATCGGACATTGAGCCAACATTTAATATGGGTCAGACTTTAAACTGATAAGAAAACATTGTATTTATGACCAGAATCAGCACATTTTAAGCCGTCAGATGATGTTAAATTATTGCTTGTCTATTTCAAACACTTTAATAACGTTCTGTGGAAAGCTTATCATTGTATCATAACCATCCATTGACGACTATTTAGACAATTCGAATATAGACAATGCCATCACAAAATATATGTTGTTTGGAAAAAGAAACTTTAGATCTAGACAGATTAGTAATATAATAGCAAAATGCAGGCAAATGGGCAGACCAACCATTATTTGATTTTTTTAAATTTAATAATAAAATAACATCTATGTATAATTTACCCAGGTAAAATAAATGGTTTGATTTGATTAGACTATTTTTTTATCTGGACGCAACGACACGCGATAAGAAAAACCGTTCAAATTACACCAATGGGTAATATATATGTTTTAAATAAAAATATATTTCTAATACTAGCTGTTGCCCACAACTACGTCCGCGTTTCCGTCGTTTTTCGTAAAAAAAAGTAGCCTATGTCCTTCCTCACGGTTCAGTGGTTTTGATGTAACAGACAGATTAACTTTCATATTTTTGTAGGGAAATATAATATGTCAATCTATTTCTATGACTCTTTTTTATGGAATAGTTAATAATGTTAACTTTTTTAATTAGGGATGACTGAGAGTGTTATAAAAGTAAGAGTAGACAAATATAATCAGAAAGCTTCTAACTGCTAAGTTATCGGGACTTACACGTGATATTGTGAGTCAACCATAAAAGATAGACATATGCTGTCGTAGGATATTTTTTATATAATTTTAAGGACAACATTTCCGTCATACATGATTTCTGTGTAGCTTTAACCATTAAGGTTGCACACGCGACGGAAGCTTAAAAAAGCTTGATTGTAGCGTGATGAAAAGTATACTATAACCAACTCAGGAGTATGAAAAATAATTGTACCAAGTTTCGTTAAAATCCGTCGAGTAGTTTTTGTTTCTATAACGGTTATACAGACAGACAGACAGACAAAAATTTTACTAATTGCATTTTTGGCATCAGTATCGATCCCTAATCACCCCCTGATAGTTATTTTGGAAATATATTTCATGTACAGAATTGACCTCTCTACAGATTTATTATAAGTATAGAAGATTTAGAGGCACTTTTGAATTGCCAATGTATTCCTTTCAATATACTATTCAGACTATGAAGACATCAGGCAGCATCATGCAGGGATGCAAAGGGAAATTATCTAAGTTAACCCGAGATATTGAAACGGTTCACGTTTTTTTATTATTTAAAACAGTTGATTGACAATCGACAAAATCATTGAATGTTTGCCTATTTGCTAGTCTAATTTTTACCACGGAACTATGTCTAAATGCCGATAACACACATATCTTTTGGTTTCGCATATCTTGTCATAAATTCGTATTCCATTCAAATATAAATTAATCTGTAAACATAGAGTATAGACATTGTATGAGTACCTACAGCTACAGTTGTTTTAAAAATAGGAAATACAAATCAAACTATTAGATTTTCGTTAGAATAAATCCCATCTTCTATGTGGCCTTACTTGTTCGTACATCTGTCCTATTTGTTGTTAGCATTGCTTAAATCTTTTAGAGACAAATTCATCTACTGTATTGAAGAAGAAGCTGTGAATATGTAAGTACTTAAACTATTCAGATAGTACCGGTAATAGTTTTATGTTACAATAATTTAGCTTCATGACATAATTATGAGCAATGTTCCTCCAGCAAATACAATAAAGCATGGCCGTACCATGCTACAGGTAACAATTATTAACATCGTAATGAATGAATTCTAAGTCACCTCAACGTGTATGGGAATCGAAATAGAATATTTTTTTATCGATCATTAAAGACACATTCGCATCTGCAAGGCGTTAATCTAACGTAGGCGTTCGGATGCATACCAAATGTAAGTAAGCACGGCCACGTTTATGCGACGCTAACGCAGTGTATGCGGTCAGCGCCCACGCTAGACATATGCCCAGTGCAAAGCCTGTTATTCACACTTCACCCATATCTTTGTCATCTCCCCTGAGCAGAACCTGTACACACAATATGTCCCAGATACGAGTACCGTGTGGAGATGCTGCACCAGGTGTCGCGCGACCCCTCAAAGAACATAGTGCGTGAGTTCGCTTCAGACTTCGAAGTGGGGGAGTGCTGGGGATACAACCGCTTCTTCAGGCTTGACCTTCTCGCTAGTGAGGGGTATCTGGACCCGGAAACTGATACTCTTATACTTAGGTAATTATGTTGTTCGTACAGTATATGGTTGACAAAATTCTTGTGCTACATACTTGAATAGGTGACGTTTTGCTGTAAGGACTATAACAAAAATGAGTTGGCAAATACAATGAAAAGTAGTAAATTACTTGCAAATTACCTTTAAAAAGTGAACTTGCAGTAATACACTATTTACTTTTGGGTCAGTTGTAGAAAGTTCAGTTATTCTAAAATAGTAATTTTGTCACCTTCAGCTGCCTTGTCTGTTGTCACAGACGCCATTTTGAATTTTGGCTATGTCTATTTATTCACCTAAATATTTTCTTTTAATCTGTTTTCGCGTAAAAGATTCCAAGTGCGTCCGCCGACTTTCTACCAGCGATGCCGCGACCAGCAGTGGTACATAAACCAGCTCATCACCATGCAGAACCAACACATCCTGCAGATTAATGATCTCAAAGAGGTAGGAGGTTTAATTTGACTTTACTACATAAATTGAACCCTAACGTTTTGAGGTGCGTTTCTATCGGTCGCCATTTTGCAAGTAAACGTTCGTGTGAGACGTATTCGTCGAACTGAGCGCGAACAAATAATCTCAGGTGTCCGTTAGAACGCGATCAGTGAAATTCAAAGCTCGCTTTGGAGATGTACTTTTAAACTTTTGGTATACCTCATATATTAAATGCTAGCTTATACCTTTAATATAACATACCATCACGCCTTTATTCCCCGAAGGGTTAGGCAAAGGTGAACTAATGTACACCCACAGTTCGCCGGTGTGTTTTTAGGTCCCATGTAATAGGGGCCGAGCCTATTGTCATTAACCGGGCACAGAGACACCAAACTGCTACTGAGAAAAACCCAATAACACTTTTTGCTTGACCTGAAAATCAAACCCAAGACCTCAACCGTAGCAGGTGCGCTTAGAACCACTAGTCTATCGAGGCAGTTATATTACTACAACTACAATCCAGATTCAAACAGATTCAGATTATTTATGACTACAATCGAGATTTAAAAAAAAAAGAACTGTCTTCCCACAGCGTCTTTCCCTGGAGATGTCTCGCAACTCAATAGCGGCGACACGCGCACAGAACAGCTCTAACACTTCGCAATCCAACGCTAACGGCAACGATGCAGACAACCCATCGCAGAACAATCCCGTCGATGGAAACAGTCTTAGCGATTCTCTCGTATTCGGCAACCAGTGGAAGTTCAACGCGCCCCATAATATTATGAATGGGCAGAGACTTACAAGTCCAGGTTAGTGAAAATGTTTGTCTTCTGAAAAGATAATATTTCTTTATGGAATAAACTTTAATACCACTCTGTAAAAATGTGAGCTAGTCTAGTGCGAGAGAATAGATTATGTATCGATACTGTCACGATCTCCAAAATCAGTCATACTATCAATACAGGCTTCGCTCGTATTGGACTAAAGGTGTTGCCGACGTGTTGCACGTTTTGAGTTATCGATACAATGGATTCAGTATTGTCTACTATTAATAATAATGATTTTAACATCGATGGTATGACTCATTTTCGTAGTCACAATAATATCGATAGACTATCTACTCGACCGTAATACCTATGACTATCTGGCAGTTTTTTTTTCATTGTCAGATCGTTATGCCCTAATATTGGATAAACCTGAAACACTAAGTGACATAGCGCACTTGTGCTCAGGCCGCGGCGCTTACGCAGGTTCTATCCTGAACACGGGCATGTTCGTGGACGAGTCGCGCAACAACGACGTGTCCAGCGCCGCCGCCGGCGCCTTCGGCTACGGAGACTACCCGCCGCTCGAGAGGAGGCTCACCCCGCACCAGCCGCATGCCACGCATGCGCTCGATGCTGGGTATAACTTGCCCTCTACTTCACGGTACGTACGCGAGGAGAATTCTCTAAGATACTTTGAGATATTCAAATGGTCTTTCGTTTTTCCGAATCACATTTCCTCAATGTATGACGTAATACGCAATAGAAAATTTGAATTTCGGTGACTAAAATTATAAGTGTTCATTTTGAATTTTAACCGACCTGCTTACCTCCCGAAAGTATCCACGTTGATCTCATGTTTTGCTCAATAGCTAATATTATTGGTTTTGGTTTTTCAATATTATTCCAAAGTAGCAGGTTAGTCCAAATTCTTAGGTATATAAAGTTGTGAATTCTTTTTAGTTATTTTTCAACACAAAACTGAAAAATGCTGGAACTTGCATGCACAAAGCGAAGCTTCTTAAAGTCAAAGTTCTCTTTCCAGCTCCGCAAACTCCCTGCACGTGTCGGGCACAGACAACATGGCCCTGGTGAGCCTGCACACGCTGCTGAGCGCGGCTAACGCGCCCAGCCGCGTGCCCAGCAAGCTCGCCAACAAGCGGCAGGGCGAGCCCAGACCTGACAAGCACGTGCCCGCCAAGGAGTCTGCGCTCACCGGTAAATATGTACAGAAACTTGGACTATACTTGGAACTTTGCTATCCAAGTGATATATAACTACAACAATTGGGTAGATTACACCACTAATCAATTGATGTACTTTTTATTAGCTGTCAAAACGCAATTCCCCCATAGATTTTATCCCACAATACATGATGATGGCGTCACTTTTTCGACATCTCAATTCGCTCACTATTATTATTAATTTCAAAACAAATAAATTTATAATTACTTAATAAATCATCGGGTTTTCAGAGCTAAAATAAACTTTTCTTTGTGTGTGTCTTGGAATTATTGTTTAATGGTGTCGTCGACTCAATTGTGTTTAGTTCTGCCGAAAAGTACCAACCGACATCGAATTTAAAATTTTTCGTACCAATTGTAAGATGATTAATTTTAAATATATTTGATATCTATTATAAACATAAGCTTTGAAATTAGTTTAACGTAATTCTTTTAACTAATAAGAGGTTGCGAGTTGACTTGTTTTGGCAGAGCGAAGCTCAAGCTTAAATATACATACTACAAAACTTATTATTACAAGTCTTTTATAGTAGTCGCCACGAGTCGTGAGCACAAATGTAAAGTAAATTTTTGGGTTCCATTCTGGGTTTTTTGAGCCGCCGACGCTGCACGCGATTGATCCGCCTGTTAAACCGATCGCGTGCAGTGTTCGCGCCCCAGAAAACCCCGAAAGCAACCCAAAAACGTACTTGACATTTGTGCTCACGACTCGTGGCGACTAATATACCTAATATTTATTATTTTATTTATAGATAACCAACCTATACTTACAGTGTGCATCAGACATTCAAGTTAAAGGAGGTAGTTAATATGATCATTGATGTTACAGCCGTGTCAAGCAGCCCGGTGACCGAAGCGAACAACCCGACAGTCGCGAACGTGGTGCTGTGTTCGTCTATCTCGTCACCCGAGCTGAACGCCGGCGGGAAACTGGACTCGTCGGAGCCGGCCCCGCAACACCCGCTACACGCCGCCTCGGAGAGCAGCAGTGACACTGGCGTGAGTACTATTCATCACGCTATATGCTAGGCGACATGGTTGGTGCAGTGTAAAGGTATGTATGGTGTAGGTATATTTGTAGAGTGGTATGTGTATGTGAGTTACGTGAGTTATTATTTGTAAACGCACCTACGATACAGGAGAAATACCCTTGTGTAAGTGTCAACGATGTAAAAAACAGGAGCAACAAGAATAATACAATTTAGAATTAGACTAGAATTTTACAAAACTTAAAATTTGTGTTTCAGGACTTGATGTTTAGCGAGCTTGAAGTGTTCGCCGACGAAAATAATCCAAGTCACGTGGACGAGAACTCTAACGAAGAGAACGATGTTGACGACGAAACTATGTCAGGTGAGGTTCTACTTTATTGTAACTTTATTTCTTTTATTTTATTTGTTGATTGAGAATCCTTTCATTGATTTTGAGTACCTACTCAAAATCATAGTACCTACTAAAGAACATTTTTTATTTACGAATCAATATTAACATAATTTTTGCCAAGCACTGTTTGAAGAGTTGTAAGGTAGCCTGAGTGTATTGGCCCCGGTAGGGTCGTGCCTAGGCCCCCGGGCCGCACCTCCCCCCCGCCCCTCCCGCTTCCTAACCCTGGTCCTGGGGCAGAGGGTACGTCGGGCTCGTCGGGCTGCTCGTGGTGCGGCCTGGCCCCGCCGGCCCGCGCCCGCGCGCGCGCTCGCGCCGCGCCATACGCCCGCGCCGGCCCGCGCGACCCGCACGCCCCGCTTGGCCCGCACGGCCCGCACGCCACATAGTCGCCACGCGTGCGCCTGCACCGCACCATACCTGTCCTCTCCCGAAAATTCCTCAAGTACACAATTTTCAAGACGTCGTCGGTAGATCTTGTCACTGTATGAGTAAGAAAGTAAACGGCCGCCGCGGAGCTTAATTAAATAATAAATATTAATAAAGGATGAACCGCCTTCGAGCTTTTGATTTAACCAAGAACCCGCACCATGGCCGCAGTAAGTAGCGTCAGTATGAGGGTCGAACCCCACTTGATCACACCGAGCCAAACCGCGCCCAACGCGCCCGCCGCCGCCGTGATGCCAGTGCGGACAGAGTTTGCATACACGAACTCAATGGAACTTTGAAGCAATATGACTTCGCCTGAGATAAGTGGCGACACAAAATCGAGTTGAGTAATGAGTATTATCACAGTGACGCTTGCTGCGAGAGAATAAATGAAGCAAACATTGTTGGCATTTTAATCTTCAATGGGAAATGTCATCTAATTTTTCATATGTATATGTTTGTTTTACTGGTGGTACACACAACGTGTTATAGCTTACTCTCAATATACCTCGCTGCCAAATAAGGGCGCGGTGCGGTGTGATCAAGTGGGGTGCCCTATTAAGCCGGCGTCAGACATAGCTTCAAACATCTGAACTCCTTGCTAGAGGTGCTCAAATGTTTCAAGTACTACAGGTGTGTTCAAATTTCGTACTCATCGACGTTACAGCTAAGTTAAAGCTATGTACGACGCCGGAGTAATAATAGTAAGATTGATGTCAAACTAATACAGCTTTTATTTGTCAGGTGAAAACGACATAGAAGCTGCAAGTGGCGGGGCGGGATCCGGGGCTGATATACTCCGGCGTCTGGTGTGCGCGGTCGCGTCGCGCGGCGTCACGCCGGCCGGCACCGACGGCTCCACGCCTGCGCACGCGCCGCCCAGGCACGACTACGACCCGCAGCTCTCTACTGCTGCTCACACCGACATGCTGCTGCTGAATCTGATGCGAATGAATGGACTCACGCCCAAACATTCTAGACATAGTAAGTGATTATGTGCAGTCTAGTATATAATTTGGAAATAATGCGTTGTTTATTTTGATGATGTTTTCGGCTTGGAATGGAGGCAAGAGTTACGTATATTAGTTTACTGAGAATTATTTGATAAGTTTCTAAACCATTCGATTTCACGTAGTGCTTTATTTCTGTGGTGTGTGTTTAAATAATATTTTTGTTACTTATTATTGTTCAATCAGTTTTTTATATTTGAAGTGTAGTACAAATAGGTGTGTTCCCAGGCGGCAGCAAGCGTCAGTGGAGCAGTAGCGCGGGCAGCGCGGGCAGCGGCGGCAGCGGCGGCAGCCCCGACCCGCGCGCGCGCGCCGCCTGCTCCGGCCGCGCGCGTCGCGCCGCCACCTCTCCCGCGGCCCCGCGCGCCCGCCGCGCCCCCCCGCTGTCGCCCGGCCAGCTGCGGCACCGCCCCGACGCGCGCCACCCCGCCAACTGTACGTGCACACTACCCGATCTCTTTATTTTATAGAATTTACCGACGTTACCGGTAGCTCAATAGCATTGCAGCCACAATTGCAACATCAATATTCTACAGCAAATGGCTAAAGAAATTACCTTTTTTTTATTAACTGTGGTCTGGTAATCAATTTTAACGAACAAAATTGTTTGTAGAACTCATCTGTTACAAACGATCTCGTCTCATAAAATACTACCGACGACGCATATCTCCTACCAACTGCAATTGTGATATTTAAGTTACGATAGATACCAATAAAATATACCATCATCACGCCTGTATTCCCCGGAAGGTTAGGCAGAGGTGTACCAATGTACACCCACAGTTCGCCGATATGTTTAGGTCCCATGTAATAGGGGGCGAGCCTATTGCCATTAACCGGGCACAAATCCTAACCCCGAGCTGCTACTGAGAATTTCATAGAAAAACCCAATAACACTTTTTGCTCGACCTGGGAATCGAACCCAAGACCTCTAGCATAGCAGTCGCGCTTAGGACCACTAGGCTAACGAGGCAGTCACCAATAAAATAACCAATATTTTAATCAACTCTCTTTAAAATCTGCCATAATTAGGTTTACTTCTCAGAACATGGGAAATGATTTATAGATGGCAACTACTTTACTGTTTCCACAGCATGCTTAGGGTTGAGCTTCGCCACGCCGCCGGGCACTCCTGAACGCGCGGCCCTATCGCCCGTGTCCTCTCTCGCTCTACACGACTACTGGCCCTCCGTGTCGTCAGTCAGCGACGCCGACGACGTGGAAGCCGTCCTCGATTACAACGTAAATAACGATGTTCAGCTTAATGTAATGTTGTTTTTGTGCATTTTTTTATTTTCACTAATTCCATTTTAGTGCACTTACACTATTCGGCCTATTTAGTTGTGGTCATAGCTAAATTTTGAGACAGCACATTCTAAATAGTTTTATAGTAGTTTATATATTTTTTTTGGTTTTATGCTATTGTTTTTTTAGTAATGTAGTGGAATATCACAATATATAGTTCACATGAAATACACTATTTCTATATTAGACGCACATACCAAGTAGTAAGTAGAAATAAGTAGTTCATCTTGTTTTATATCTTCACTCTTTCATATAAAACGTTATTAAACTCATATTATTATGTCATTTCAGGACACGCTGTTCGATATGCTACTAAACAGCCTCGCCATCGAGGGCGGCAGCTCCGCCGGCGACACGCTGACACAAGAGGCGCGCCCCCCAACGCCTCCCGTGCAGCCGTGGAGCCCCCCCGCTCCGCCGCACGCGCCCCCCGCGCCCCCGCCGGACCGCGCGGATTGACCGCGCCCCGCCCGGACCCACCACCATCACCGCTACCGCCGCGAGTACCATCACTAGACACGTGCTGTGCTAAGCGAGTAAAGTGCTGATGTGCAGTATACTGCAGCTAGCTGCGATTATTAAATGTAACGTGGCGTCGCTGCCAATAACAATTTTGTCCCTAACTTCACATTTTGTAAGAGCAATTATAATGTGACAGTGATCATTGCCCCCACTTACATTTATTAACAGATTGGAGTTTAGTAAAACAAAATAAGTACTTTCGTAGCCTATCGTCGTCGTTCGGTCTCCTGAATAGATATCGGCTATGTTACAATGACCGCAATGACTACCTACTGCATAGTAAAGGGACAAACTTGCACATTGGCACTTGATTTGCTTAATATAACTCGCCAGCCCCACCCGAGCCGAGCTCGCCGCCGATAGTCGTAGCTGTCGCCACGTGATGCAGTGGGCCGGCGCCCAGTACCCCGCCAGGCCGCGTACCGGTCCTTTCGTAGTCGCGTCTCCCCTTGTCCCGCCGCCCCGGCCGGTCGCCTCCCTCACTTGTCTCGTCCGCGTGGAGCGGGGTGCGTGGTGGATCTGAGCTCGCACCTCCGTTCTAGAAACGTTTTTACATTTTAATTTGGCACGATTATACTCCTTATGATATTTGAGTGTGTCGCCCCCCTAAGTTTTTTTTTGAGGGATTCGTGTCTCCTCGTCACGTAGGTAGAGTATGAACGCGTATAAAAAAAATACGGGCATTAGGTAAAAGACTCAAAATTTAAACGATCTCTTATATTTATTTTTTTAGTCATTATTAATGTTTATCAGTACAATTATTACTAGGGTGAATGTTACGAATTTGGTTCGCCTGCCAAAAATATTAGAGTGCTATTTTTTGTTCTATTGATATATTTTTATATTATTAAATTAGATTTCCCTGCATTGTCGGCCCTAAGATGCCTACTAGAATTCGCATTTACGTTTGAATCTATTCACATAGAACTATCAATTTCAGAACATCTAAATCTGCTCGCCATCATGTCGGGAATTAAAATAAGAATTGACAATTTTATCTGTAGAGCTTTGTAGACAGTTTTATGAATTTAGGATATTTGACATTCATTTTATAACAATGGATAAAAATACTCAATAGTCGTTTTGGAAACTCCACTATAGTTAGACAAGTTCTCGACTCAAACGGGAGAAAGCTTTATGCCCTTTTATATAAAAATCGAATATACTTGTAATGATAAGGGTTACAGCGTGTTCTCCCGGCTGATAGATCGAGATCACTTTCATCGGCTTAGTATCTCATGTGGTGTCGATAGTTCAAATGATTGATGTATCATGTGGTTGTACCGATCTCCGGCTGCGCCCGGACGTACTTGTCTGTGTTAAGTATTTAATCTATTAGTTACGTAGATTGACATGACTGAAAAGTTCAAAGTGTGTGATTCTGTAAGGTAATGAGGGTCGTGTATTGAATAGCGTTAAGACACGTTTTATGTATTAGATCAGTAGATATGTTGACGAAATTATAAAAATGATATATTGGAATAAATTATTGAATTAATTAATTTAGATAATTTTAGTCAAAGAAAAAAAATAGAAAACTGAAAAATACAATTTGATGGGTACAAGTTAACTTTCTGATTTTCCGATAGAACATTTAAATTATTTTATTTTTGATTCCATATAACAAAAAGTTATGTATTGATGTTACTATTAAATGGATGTAATACATATTAATAAAATGTCACCACAATTTTTTTGTTTCATTATTTGTCCCGCTTTACTGAAATAAAAAAAAAAACAATTATTGGAACCTCAACTGACTAAATGCAAGTCTAAGTTCCAGTTCCTCGACCGCATTGTTCAATTCGTGGCCAGTGCCTCGCCAGAGGCGTCATATAAAAAAATTTAAATATTAAATGAGGCCCATGACGCACCTAGCTCGGTATATGAAAATTATTGAAAACATGTTAAAACTAAATATTACGCCTCTAGCGCGGCATCGAACAAACGTTTTGTAATAATAAACCAAAATGGAGGTGGCGATGAATCGGTTAATCAGCTCGTTCTCGGTTCAAACGAAATGAATGAATGAAATGAACATAATCCAATCCAATATCCTTAACCATTCATTTACACAAGCCGAGAAAGATGGCGGGTAAATTTACCGCCTCGGAAATAAAATTGAATAGGAGTAAACTTTAAATAATGCTGAAAGCTCTATTAAGTATCAAGAGAAGTGAGTGATGTGAAGTGTTTACCGCATAAGTACACCTGTGGTCCTGAGTATACCAGGAATGGAGGCGAAAACTGACGAAGATTAAGATTGTTGATTTACCTTCGAATTAATAAAAAAACTAGTATGGCTGAACGATGCCCTGAATATAATGGTAAGTTTGTACTCTAATATAACATTAATTTATCCTATTATGGAGGTAGATAAATAATTATGTACTTATGACAAGACTACAAAATATGTTATAACGATCAAACAATTCTTCAAGAGTTCAGATTCGTTTTGATTTGAGGAGATGAGGCTAAAATACAATATTAAGTTTATTTTACTAAATAGTTTTCAAATCGTTAATATTATTAGATAAGAGTCATTTATCTTTCTTGGATAGGAGTTCATCGGTTAATTCTAGACGGTCAACTGCTTTTCAAGAACACAAATTGACTGTTCGAGTTTCGAGTATGGACAGTCGAACGGTGTATTAGTTCAACACGATGTGACGAAACCATAGCGAGACGAAATTCATACTGTGATGTCATATGTCGAGTGTTTTTTTTTTTTACCGGTGGCAAATCTTCAAATTACTTTTCTCGTCCTGGGCGGAGACTTTTACTGATTAAAACCCACTCATGTTCCTTCGTGTGCCCTTTGCGTTCCGGGGGCGCGTTATCTGCTACGAAGAACCCGCAGCCCCGGCAGGAATCGGCCCTGAGTGGCCCCTTCGAAAATTGCTGACATCCACGTACAATGGTCCACGTAAGGACTAAGTGCGAAAACCACACCCCTAACATAGAATTGCTTGAAATCTCTTTGGGACGCTCGTGGACGACGCGAGTACTACGCTAGAGGTCTTGGGTTCGATCCCCAGGTCGAGCAAAAAGTGTATTGGGGTTTTCTATGAAATTCTCAATAGCAGCTCGGAGTTAGGATTTGTGCCCAGTTAATGGCAATAGGCTCGCCCCCTATTACATGGGACCTAAACATACCGGCGAACTGTGGGTTTACATTGTTACACCTCTGCCTATTCCTTCGGGGAATACAGGCGTGATGGAATGTGCATTTGAGAGATTGAATTTTATTGTGTAGAAGCTGTACAGTTGGCGATTCACCCACTGGCGAAGCGTCTGGCCGCGACCGCGGAGCGCCTTGCGCGGCACGAAAATCCCGCGCGTAAACTCGTCGGTAGTGTGACGTAGCATTAGGCGTGTTTTCTATATAAATTAAAATAGGTACTTGAATACGATGTTAAAACCTGCGCTGCAGTGTGATAACTGCCTTAGATGAGGCGTAACGAACGTAATCTTGTTAGATGGGAGTCGCGTAATTTGTTTTTTCCTGAAACTGAAAATCATTTTGCGTCGCTATGACCAGGGCCGTCTATAGCTTATTGTAGGCCCTGGGCACATTAGGATCACGGGGCCGGGGCCTCGGTGTAGTTTACGTAGTTTGATAGGTGACAATTAGATTTTAATTCAATGTTCATTAAACCTGTTTTAAATTACACACACACCATCACGCCTGTATTCCCCGAAGGGTTAGGTAGAGATGTACCAATGTACACCCACAGTCCGCCGGTATGTTTTAGGTCCCATGTAATAGGGGGCGAGCCTATTGCTATTAACCGGGTACAAATCCTAATTCCGAGCTGTTACTGGAATTTCAAAGAAAAATACGATAACATTGGTGCGACCTGGGAATCGAACCCAAGACCTCTAGCAGTCGCGCTTAGGTCCACTAGGCTAACGAGGCTAATATTTTGTCATTGAATCGGGTACTTACTAATATTGCGTAGAATGGATCGGACTGCAATTGATGTTTTTTTTTGAGGGCAGGCTCGGGCCCCCGACAGTCGTAGGGCCCTGGGCACATGCGAAGAGTGCCTAATATAAAAGCCTGGCCATGACACAAACTGGAATTTTGTATGGAAAGGAATACAGCTTTAATTACGAGACTCACAACTTGCAAAATTACATTCTTCTGGCTTCTTATGGGAAAAAGAGCAGCTTTAGTACTTCTTGTGTTATCTACGTGCGGTTGATAGTATTGTTTTCTTCTTTGTATGAACAATACAACACTAGTATAGCTTACGTATTGCTCTGACGGACGTACGTATTATGTACTAGCGAACTGCTCGCGACTTTGTCTGTATGGCTTATTTTACCCGCGTAAAGTTACGTCTTGGTTACTGCTCCGCTCCTGTAGGTCGTAGGGTGATGTTATATAATCTATGTTATTCAGGAGTAATGTAGCTATCTATACGTGAAAATGGTAGAAATCGGTCCTGTAGTTTCGGAGCCTATTAGGTACAGACAAACAAAACATATTTCCTCTTTATAATACTAGTATTAGATATATACGGTAGGACATTAGGATTAGAAAACAAAAACAGGCATAAATTGATTCAATATTTTATTTTCATTGCTCCAAAATATACACAATGACAAATATTGAAAATGTGGATTCATCCATATTTGCAAATGTCTTTAAAGGTGTGTATTTGAATTTCATAGCTGATTACACGAAGAACATGAATAGATTATTTGAATACAAATCTGTTGCAAGCAGACACTGGCGAGCCGGCCCGGCTGAAACATGTCTTTTATTGTGAAACGAGCGGCTCACTACTGCCACCTACCGTCTACATACAATATGATTCAGTAAAATTAGTAAATTCACTGTTCCTACATTAAATGATATATTTACAAATAAAACTTTAAAAGGAACGCTTTGCAAACATCCAACAAACTTGAGATCGTCTTAACGTAAAAGATGGTATAAAATTTTAAAAGTTAAAGAACGAAATTCTAAAACATCATTTTGCCGACGAAAATATTTACAAGATTTTTTTTCCAAAATGAAATTGTGCCGAATCACGTTTTACATCTCTCACAAATAAATAACAATTGAATTTAGCCTAAAATACTTCTTTGATAAACAAAACAATAAAAAATAATTGCATTCAACAAAGCTACGATAACAAATTTAATATAAATTAATCATAAAAGAAATGTACAATTTTTACAAAGCTAAGAGGGATCACTTTCATTATTATCACTGTAATGTAGTGTTGTCGTCTGTTAGTCGCGCAGTAACTCGGCCGAGGTGGCATACACCTACATATAACTATTGTTACCATTATAGTGAATATTTTAAACATTATTACATAATTAGGTATTGCATTCATTATTTACAATTTTTACACCCCATCTCATTCATTTTTTGTGAATGAAATAAAAGCGTTTACAATCTACAAAATTCTGACAATATAATCTAATAAATCATCGTCGCACTAGTTCTGTTGTCAAAAGGTGACACAAGGTAACTTTAATTCGTAGAAGTTAGCTATAATTATTATAATTGAGAATTGTGCATAAAATTCGAATCAGCTAAAACTATTGCGAAGGCAAGTAGGTGATGTATGCATTTTATTTTCATATAAATCCTTTTAAAAATCACTATTACGAAAGTCCAGAACTTACAATAATCCTTATGTATATGTCTTACATCTAAGTGGTGTTACAGTAGTGTGGTCAGCATGTCGTGTACCGGCGGTACATCCAATCACTTATCATACGAGTTAAATATTAAGCCCGCGGGCACCATAGCTAATAAACTTTCATTGTCTGCTCTAACTACATACTAATAGCACTAATATTATGTATTATGCATTTGTTTTGCACTATTTAACGTCATTGTTCCACAGCAACTCCGTGAATAGTAGTTGTTTATCTACAAAGGGAGTTACACTACAAACAAATAATGTAGATGTGTGGAAGGGCTCTCGGCCGCGGTACTCTTCGGTACCTACTAATATTTTCTTATTGGAAAGTGCGACATTGTTTCCTTGATATGGTCACTTGTGTCGTTGATCGACAACATCTTAATCCTTGCATTCCGTTCACTGATTCGTTCCTTCACTCTGATACGCTCCGCGCATGCGTTCTGTTACTACGTCAGTTTCATATCATTCTTTGGCATTATTTAGTGAGCTAAGTTCGTTAAGACGTCCACTAGTAGATTTAATTCTTGTTTTACCGATTGTTTCCATCTAGTCCACGCTTTTATAATGTATTGCACTACTGAATTCATAATTTTGTGAATCACTTTTGTTTTGTATTTATTTATAGATATAATATTATTATAATATAATAATAAGGTACTATAACCTACGCCTCAGTTATTATTAGACATAATAAAATTGTTTAATATTGTAATACGCATGGAATTTTAAATTCTGAACATGCTATGATGAAGTAAACGAATCTGAGTATTATAATCATTCGTAATATTATACAATATAGATAGATATTTGTGACCTAATCTATTCAGTCAATTGAATCGAATCAAATAATAGCCTCTCTCGAAATGAAGTTTCGAACTGTTAGTATCGACGTGGTAATGGGTAAATGTAAGTCAGACTTCTGTTAGACGATTTAGAATAGTAGAATACTATATTCGTTTTGCTATAATTCAAACTAATTCATAAGAAGGTTCGTTCTGCGTCAGCACAAAAGAAAACTATATCAAATCAGCACCACTCGAACATACAGGCACCGGGAAGGGTAAACTAAAGAGACGTGTACTTTTTATAGTCGTTCATTGGGTTCGGTCGAGATCACTGCGAATCCGCGACACATTGCATCGATAGCATAATGTTCCACAGCACCTCATGGCGGCTCCCGCCGGTCCGTGGACATGTTGCGTGTAGCCTGTCGACGCCGCGCGTCTAGACAGAGCACGTGTGACGTCAGACGTGCGACTCCAGCGGCGGGCGCGGCGGCGGCACCAGCGGCGCCGGCCACACGCTCGTCAGCTCGGCCGCCAGGTCCGACGTCACGTCCGACGACAGGTCGGGCGACGACGTGCGCGTGTGGCGGGCCGACCAGCCGTCCTTGTCGAAGTCCTTGGTGCCGCCCACCGTGTGCCGGCGCTTGATGCCGCGCTCGGGCATGCCGTTCTTGCGCTTGAGCTTGGTGGAGCGCCACGCCTGCTGTTCGCGACGCCGCACGCCCGGCAGTTCGCGCCGCTCCGCCTTGCTGCCCAACGACTCGGAGCGCGCGGCACGCTCGGCGCGGCAGTTGAGCGACTCGGAGCGAAGCACGCGTGCGCCACGTTCGGGCTCGCGCGATAGCGATTCGGAACGCTTGAGCTTGGCGCCGTCGTCGTCGGCGGAGCGCGCGGCGGGCGGGGCCGGCTCCAGCGCCGCACTGTTGCGCTTGTTGTCGCGCGGGCAGGGCGCGTCTGGCGCGGGCTCGGGAGCGTCGGTCTCGTCGCGACGCGGACAGTTTTCCTTCTCGGAGTCGTCGGGGTCGTCGCGCGGGTGGCGGCGCGGCCAGGCGCGCTCGGGCTCGTCGGCGCTGGAGGATGAGGAGTGGCGATGGTCGCGCGCGAGCCAGGCGGCCTTCAGTTCGTGTGCGCGCGCTGCGGGCGACAGTCGCTCGTCGCGCTCGCTGGCACCGTCGGACGGGGAGCTGGCGGTGGACTTGCCCTCCTCGGTCTCGTCCTGGCACTCGTCCGCGTACGGGATGCTGCCGTCGTCGAGCGGCGACGAATTGTTGAGCGTGCGCAACTTCTGGTCGAACGTGCTGGTCAGGGACGACACCAAGTCACCGGTTCCTGCGACAACATGTTATCGATTAGTGCGCGTCGAGCTGGGGGCGGGTGTTAGGCACAGACGGAAGCGTGTTAGAGAGTGGCTGCGTCTTTTAGTGACCATTAAACTGATGAGGATGAGTGATGTCGGTATGTACAGTGGTGATGATGGTCACGCCGGCCTACTACTAATGCACGAGCATATTAAAGCCGTGCTGTCAACAGCCGCCGACTGGAAGCGTTAGTTTGATCGCTACAGTTGTTTACATCTGTTGGTCGTTATTGTGACAACGTTCCACTTACTCGGTTAGCAGATGACACAGGTTATGATGTTCCTAGTAAGTGCAACGTATGGCAACGTGTGGTGACAGATGTGAACAAGTAGTATCGTGTGTTAACGTAGCCGGCGCTTACACGCACACATTTGCAACACGCACGCTCACATTCCTCTACCTTATAGTGTGGACAAAAGAAAGGGATTGGTGTGTCTACTCTCTGACGTCAGTACTGGACACCTAGTGGGGCAAATAGCGGACACCTTTATTGTACACGAATATAAATAAACAATATAATTTTAATTACATTCCCAGTTTCTCAGCTGAGCCATCGAGTATAAATAAGACAAGCTATCGTATGCTTTAACCTATGTCGATTTTAAAGCTTATCTTATTCATACTCTAAAGTAATAATCAAACATTTATTGTGAACTTACCATCTATGGAGAAGTTGGTGAGCGCGTGAGTATGCCGCGAGAGTTCCTGACGACCGCGGCCCAGCGCTTGCATTGACTCCAGTTCAATTCTAGAAAAACAACTCTTATAAGTTTTCTTATCATGAAAATATTTAAGATAATCACACAATAGTCGTAAATACAGTTAACCGCATTTTCACCATGAACATCAATTTCACATTGAAAGCGCCTTTATTTCGTAGCAGCAAAGGCTAGTGTTGCTACTGACATGCGGTAGACGATACTGTCCCCCGACTTGACATCTCTGTTTAAGAGTTCCCTTACTCAATTTCAGATAAACACTTACTTATTTCCATCCTGCGTCCTGCTATACTTGTGGTTGAGTCCGTCGTAGTCCGCCAGTGACGTAGTCAGGTGGTGCGGGGGTGAGGTGAGCGGCGAGCTCGGGGGGGAGCCACCCGGCGACACATCCGACCGCTTGTCGTCCAATTTCTTGTCTGGTTTCGACCGCGGCTTGCGCTGAATCTTGCGGTTGGCCGCCGATATGATGGACGACACTATGTCCCGTGTCGACACGTCCTTGCCTGGAATATGGAAAGCTACTTTTAATGGTATTATTAGTTGCTAACACGAAATAATGGCTTGAGTAATGTTGGTGCGACAGATTTGAAAAGTAGAAAGAAGTTACGATAAGTATTATGACTATAGTATGCGCCAACGTTCCTGATAGGTGCGGTTTTAAAACGCGGGAGCGGGATGACACGAGACTGTGAATTCTCCTAAACCGTAAAGAGAAAATAAAGAGGCGACTAAAAAAATAGGTGAACGTGCAAAGTAATCGGCCCACCGCTTTATTTCCTATATTTTTTTAAGACGATATTTAAAAAAAAAATGGAAAACAATTTTAAGGTACGATTTCCATTAATGTTATTGATACCTTACCTTTTCATCTACCATACGGTATTAAAAATTATTGTTTACTATTTGAATTTTTGAGTTATCTTATGCCAAATGGTAAAGCACGGGGTGGGTCGATTCTTTTTCACGCAAGTGTATACAGGGTTATTTGTATAACAATGACAATCTTGCAGGACTGTATTACTATCATCATTAACAACAACTTTTGTTCTATAAATTTCAACAGAATCAAGCAACGCAAGCGCATTGAAGTGAATGACCGACTGAAGGATTTCCGTAAAATTGTAAATAGGTCAAGTAGAAACACGCCGGGCCCCTTCGCTATTTTACTATCGCTTTCGTTTGCTTCGCATAGACTTCGTAACATTTAGAGCGTTCAATTTAAATGTTTTTATTTTTGTATGAAAATCTGATGACCTAAAATATTAAAAAAATTTAAATGTATAGAACAAAAGTTGTTGATTATGATGTTAGTAACATAGTCCCGAGAGGTTATCATTGTTTTACAAATAACCCTGTATAGATTCACTGTCCTGCTCCCACATTTCATGATTGCGACCGCTACGAATATTGACGCATAATGTAGTACAAACATAAAATACAATTAAAATATATAAATAGTAACAGTTGAGTGCAATAAAAATAAATAAACACATTAAAAATTCTGTCACATAGTTGAGTATTTCCTAGTCGTGAAGATAATTACCTTCAATCTTCTTAACGTTGTGTATAAGTAGGTCTCTTGAGGGCGCGGGCGCCGGGGACAGTTCCTCTGCGCTGGTGGGAGGATCCATTGGAGGGTCGCCCTCTTCTTCCTCGAAATACCAATCGTACTGTGAATGGAAAAATTACAAAAATTAGGAAACTGGCTTTTTCAAAATGTCATATTTTTTTGGCAAAAAAGGTTTGCATTTCAATATTTGGATAATTTTATAATTATCTTTAAACTTATTGTTTCGAAATTACAAGTACCTATAATGTAAGTAGGATTTTTCAAAAACTTGATTGAAAAGGTTGTCCGTAGAGTTTCTTTCGTTCTTCTCCTTAGAGACCTACCTACGTTTTGGAACAAGCAACTGTCTTCAACTTTCTGACTAACTGCCCGACTACTTGACAATTCAAAATAAGTACTTGACAATAATTTTACCCTCATATGATAATTTTAGCTTGTAGTCTCGCCTAATTGAATTGGATTGTATATGAATTGAACTGTGAGGCCAAATTCCTTAGCCTCTTGCTTCCTTGATGCCCAATTTTAATGGTGATTTTTAACTAAAGTAAAGGTACTTAATATTGTACTTACATGTGTGAGGAAAGACTCGATAATTCGACACTGGCTAGACATATCATTGACCATAGCCAACATGTCATCACTGGCTGCTCGGACCAACGTTGGTCCAAACACTATGGCCAAGTTTCTTGCCTCCATCTTATTGTAGGCGGAATGCGCAACCACTCTGCGCAAATGTTGGATCAGGTACTTTAGTGTTTCGTAGTGCGCGTCGGGTAGTGCGCGCACTAGTCGACGCAGTTCTCGCGCTCTTTCTGGTGACCTATCGGCAGCTACAGAAAAAAAAATATGGTGAGATTTTGTGTTACATAGGCATATTTTAAATAAGTATTTTATTCGTATGATGGTAAAGTTTTTTTTGGTTTTGATTTTAAATATTAGTCATATATAAATAAACGAAGACTTGTAACTGAACAACAGGTAGGCAAACTAATTGAGTATGCTAAGAAGTTACTATATGTTAAAATTTTTAATTAAGATTTTAATTAGGTATTTCGTTATTTTTAATCACGGCCATAGTTGTCACTTCCTATTAATTCTGTGGAGCACAGAATAAATAAGGTTATTCAACGTCGGCTTCAAGTGTCTATTCTTCGGCATATTTAAAAGTACTTGTTGAATCAATTTTTTTTTTCTTTTTTCATAAACAGAAAAGAGATTTTCTTAGTAAAATCACCATTGAAAGTTTCAAGAAAGTGAATGTATTAAGAAGACTGTTGACTGGTGACAATTGTGTTTAATAGTCAAGCACGGTCGACTGTGTATATTGAACACGGATGTCACGATAGACGACTACATATTTATGATATCCAAGAATTGTTGAACGTTCTGTATAATGGCAACACTGGGTGTTTCCACTCCTGCGCACTTAGAATAGACTTCTTTGTATTGCACGGGTCAATTTCACTTACAATTACAAACTAGTGAGTTTTAGGCAAGTCTCTGAATTTCTAATTGCGAGCATCTCTATTTCGTTTTACTCTATAGCTAATACGGATTTGATGACAATCTGAATCGCCTGAAGGGTATTATACAAGAAGTATCGATTTCCTTTTTACACACCTCCCTATCTGCTTGCCCTTTTGAGAATTGCAAATCTGATTTTATATTATACTTCCCTTTCCGGTTCTCTCACTTATATCATAACCCTACAACACCTAATAACAATGCAAAAAAATAAAAACTCACCAATGAACGAAGGATACAGGTCCGCCGTAAGCAGTGGGTCAGGCAACCTCCTAAGGTATGCCTTCAACAGGCTGGAGGCGACGTGCACGTCGGCCCAGCGCGCGTCGTTGGCGGGCGGGGGCTCGCCGCGGTCCAGCGCCGCCGCCAGGGCCGCCACGCCGGCCGCGTTGCCGGGCACGCGGTACACGCCGACTGTCCGGAGACCGTATGCCTATAAGAGGTGAAAGGTTACTTATTTGGTGAATCATAAGGTTGATTGTTGTTTATTAATAAAGGTACTTGGTTCTCAGTTTAAGAACAGAACGTTCTCAGAACAAACTATTTTTTAAAAGATTCCGTGGTCGTTTTTAAACAGATTTGGTTAGTTATAAGTCATATTTCGGATTAGTTTCAAAGGTATTAATTATCCTTACCTCTACTGCATGTGCAGGCAATGTGACAGCTCTGGGCACGAGCGGGTGGTCGGGGTCGTGCGGGCAGCGCTCTAGGGGCGCGCCCAGCCAGCCCGACGCGGGCGCCGCCGCCGCCGCCGCGCCGCCGTGCATGCGACGCAGCTGCTTCGCCATGCGACCCTTCCACGTCTTGTTCTTGGGAGATGAGGGAAGGGTTGGTGTCGGTGGGCCTGTGGATACAAGGGGCCTATTAGATTTTTTGTTTGATTTTCGATATGAGAGGAGTTAAAACAACATGGGGGAGGTATACAACTATTACTTAAAACAGTATTATTTTAATATCACGTTGCCTTGGGTACGGTTGGATTTTCAACGCTCGATTCATCACCAAGAGTAATATTACAACAGTAGAATGACTCTGGCTGATTTTGGTAGGTCCCCAAGTCAATCTTAATAGGAATTTTACTCATTTACGCAGTTTTCCTTTTTAATATCTTCCAAATGTCCGGTTGATTTTTAGTTTAAACAACAGGTCCTATGAATGACTATATCTACTCAACCTACTGTATGGTCTTTTTATATTTTTACAGGTTCAATTTCTTCAAGTAACAATGCAGTGAAAATGACTACTTACCAGTAGGAGACCTATTCCTGCCGATCTTCTTGCTGCGTTGCGGCGGGAGAGGCGAGGGGCAGTCGGGCGCTGGGAGAGGCGCGGGTGCCGGAGCCGGGGCCGGCTGTGCGGGCTCGGCCGGGGGAGGCTCCGCTGAGTGACGACGGAGAGCTGCTAGCCATCGCTGGGCATCTGCTGCACCGTCGGCCTGGATAAAAACCAAGAAAAATTATATAAAATATAATAAAACTTTCGAAGATGTTTCAATTAATATTTGAATTAAAGGAAATTCTTTGAGTGAATTGTAACAATACCATTACGTCGTAGTCGCTAATTATAATTGAAACATTCTAGTGTTCAACAATTTGCCAAAATTACGTGTCCTGGCAAACTGCCGCTGTATCTGTATTGGATAGAAAATGTAACTAAACTCGTTGTATTTTTATATTCAAATGTTAAGTGGCAGATAAGGTTAATGAACGTACGAAAAACAATTGTTTTTCAATTTATTGACAATTTATATTACAAATTTACCATTTTATCTACATTACTAGTAATACTCCACGGTTTTATTCGCTTTAAGTTTAGTCTTTGGTTACTGCTCCGCTCTCATAAGTAGTAGCGTTATTACCTTCGTCTAATCTATCACCTGCCGCGATAAACGGGCTATATATACCTATAACCCCCGAGGATTTTTCCAAATCAAACCAGCAGTTCATGAGATTAACGCGTTCAAACAAACTTCAGCTTTATAATATTAGATTGTTGAGAGAACTGCTTTGAGTTGATGAAACATGATGGGAGTCTTGATCTGTTGGCACTTCTGGCAAGGTTTTTCCACGTAAGGACTTTAAATCTTAAAAGCATGACATAAACATACCTGTAATAACAGCTCAGCGCCGGCGGCTGTGGTCACCCTGACCACGTGTTTCCTCTTCGTGTAATCGTCAGCGAGGGCCGCCAGAGAGTAGCGCACATCGAGGGCATCTCTAGAGCCAGGCTGGGCCTCCGTGCCTCCGCCGCTCACCGCGCCGGGGCTCTGTGGCAACAGAAAAGAGATTCGTTAGAATTTAAATTGTAATGGAAATGTAAGTAGAAACAGGATTAATGAGGATTTCAAGTCTTGAAATCCGAGGGCTATAAAGTAACGTAAACGCGATCAATTTTGAAACTGGAAACATCCGCTTCCCGGCTTTTTTTCATATCAATGGGTGGTGAACTGGTGATATTGTGTTTGATGTTAAAAAAAAACCAAAATGCCATATTTAGGATAGTCCAATTAAAAAATCAAATCGAATTAAATACATTTTTAGTAGCGGGCTCGTGTTAGGTAAAAGTAAAAATCGAAATATTTACCCCATGCCCTAAATTGAACAAAGCCGGTTCTCTACTAAAAAACAACTTAAAGGATTGTTTCATGTCACTCAAGTCACGTGTAAAGTTATTCTCATAACAAAGTAAAGTACAAAATGACGTACATAAAGACATTATGTTTTGTAAATAATTGAGAAATAGCTTTTCTTTTAAACAGTTTACATTATCAGTGGTGAACCGTAGCAATAACGTGCAGCAATGACGTCCACCACCGGGGGTAACAATAGATTAGTTACCAGCTTGTGTACGCGTATGTTTTCAATGTCTTGGCTCCAGGCCATTTGTACACGCTCATTCTAGCCACGAGTGGCAGGCAGACAGGCTATTATGACGTAGCTGTAAGATAAATCGTATAATATCTTGTAATAAAATAAAACAAGATCGTAATCCGCGACAAACGAAAGCCAAAATAATTGATAGTCATTCTTTTTCATTGCCATCTATTAAGTCAAGGAAGTACCGTGTAATCGAACCGAGTGTAGCAGTTAACAAAATTATTGTAATTACTACACATTCCGAAAAACTAGTTGTCGATAAACCGTGAGGCGACACAAGTCACGGAACTAAAATAAAGGCGCCATGTCTAGCTTTCACCCCTCCCCTAATTATAGGTGTTTTAGAAAGAATAGACGTGAATCAGACAAGTGTTCAAAATGTGTTTCGCGTCAGCTTTATTGCAGAGTGAATGCGGCATTCATCGAGATGACGATGACACAGATTCGGAAGCTGCAGAAGGTTTATATGTAGACAAGTTTATGAAGAAACTAGCATCTGCCCGAGACTTCTTCAGATCCCGTCAAAGTTGATATATTATCCTACAGAAACCGTCCATTTTCCGGGATAAAAAGTAGTCAATGTGCTATTCCAGACTATAATCTATCTCTGTGCTAGATTTCGTCCTGATCCATTCAGCCTGACTGGAGTGATTAAGTAACAAATATCTATCCGCATTCACAATAAGTAAGATTTATAAATGTGTATACGCTACAACGTTAAGGGACCATACTCTCTTGAAGCCCTTAAATCTGTGGTGGTTTTGTATTTCGTTTTTATTTAACATTTTTGCAATGTCACGACTAATTCTTCTGCGCAGTCCGGCATAGTACTCGGCGCACGCGCACCTCACTGGCGCCAAATAGCCGGAAAAAAACGCACCATCACCAAAATAATAGTTAGTTTTTTTTTACGGCTGTGAATTCATCTGCCAAATTGATTTGTGTAAAAGTATGTGCGATAAATCTTCAAGACAATGTTTAAGAAATCTAGGATTCCGAGGCATGTCTTAAATAACTTTGACAGAGAGATAACAGTTTTGTAAGCAGCTATTTTAGGCACGCTACGAAATAAAAGAGTGATTATGAGTTATTATGAGTAATTAATGCGAATGCCAAAAGTTAATAATGACGATTGATTGGAAAAAAAGTTTAACAAACTTTGGCATAGTAACGGTTTAAAAGATTGACAACAGAAAAGTGGGTCGTGTCGTGAACAAGACGGAACATTTCTCTACAGTTGCCTATATTATAATAGTGAATAGGTTCGGTAAAGAAATGTTTGTTTACCCGCCCGCGGCTGTGGCTCGTTACTCAGAGGAAATCGAAAGTACGAACACGGCCGCGTCTTCCGCGGATGCGTGCCACACTGTCACGGCACGCGATTCAAGGCCCTTGTCATGGTAAAATACGCCATAGATTACCATCAACTTATACATATTGAGATTGAAATCTTAAATGAGTTGTAACGTTAGCCTTACAATGTTAAGCGTCTTTCATGAAGTTGTATTTCACTCATGTTAAATGACGTGATGTTTGAGTTGCATGATTAATTACAGCAGATACGTGTACCAGCCGAATGAACTTAAAATGGAAAACAGATGGTTTTAAACCAATGTTAGTAATCACATTTCACGGAAAAACTTGTATAAATAATTTATTTCTGACATTCAACCTATTAACCTTTAACCAAAACAACAAACGACATTCACTGAGAGAAGCAACTCGAAAAAAATTGAGCACGACTCTCCATTTAAAAGACAATACATTTATTTTACAGTAGAGCCATTTAGCTTATCGTGATCGGTTGCTATTATACTCAATTTCGGTTTATGTGAGAAACGATCGTGCTTCCAATAGTCTTGAAAACTATCAGTTCGCGATAAGAATCGATGATTTATTGAGACTGACCCCAATTAACCGATTTCCGCATATGTAACAGTGAAGTAAAAAATCATGTTCGTCTGTCCGACGACAACGTTTAGCGATTGTAACCTATTCACATCAAACGCAATTAGTGGGTCAACGGCTTGTCAGAAGTGGTACAGTGACGTAACAACAAGCATGCAATATACCAGAGATGCTAATAAACAATTAACAGGGGAGCTAATGAGGAAGCTCGTTGACTAGTCCCGTTTGCGAGGGCGAGTGCGGTGATTACATAGAAAGTACACCCAAGAATGTCGGAGCTATCGAGTAATTGACCCGATAGATGCAGGCTTGGCGGCACCTCTATCGGTAATAGCATATCACTTTACTTGTAGGTCAATTGCTTATACCTTCCAATAATCGTAATTGCGAGGCGTGTTGTGTCTGCGACGCCTTCGCTTGGCCGAGAATTAAAAATGTAGGTAAACGATGTTTAAGCGATTAGAGATCGAACAGACGAGTCGATAGTGTCTTTATTCGATATCATAATGAGAGATTGAACCTTGATTAACTCTTACTTTCTTATATGACTTTTTATTGCTCTATCATAGTTTTATTATAGCTTTGAATATACGATAATTGTTATATGTCTACATTGCGCATATGCTCATTGCTGTTAGTTAGACAGCAATGAGCATTTTTTTTTTATACCTGAGCATAAATAATTTTTGCCCTCGTGCCGACACAAGAGGACACGGCTTGGTAAACAAACACCAATAGCGTTTCGATATACGTAAAAAATGAATGCAACACTTCTCGAAATAACATCGGAAACAGTGAATGCATGCTCACCAATATATCGGTGTACCAGAGTGTCATGACTTGGCGGCTGTCCACGAACGTCACAGGTGAGGGCGAGGCGTGGTGGTCATTGTCACAGCTTGGCACGCCACCGGCTACCGGCACCACACACTATGGCACTTATTCGATACACTCAACAAAACAAAACCCTTCCAGAGAACTTAGCACGTGAATTCAAAACGAGGGCATTGGCCCTAACGTCATTCGCGGATTTCCGAAATATCTCGAAGATACAAATCCGTAGCAGTCGATATCGAAAATTCGTACAAGTGCTGTTGTGTTATTTCAATCATGCGCTCCGAGTGCTCGACCGAATAGATACCGGCGATAAAACAACAATGTGAAAATTGAATAAATTTCCGGAAATGTGCAGCAGTGACGGGCGGGCGGCGCGCGCGCTCGTCTGAAGGACTATGACGGCGCTCTGCCGAGCTGCGTCTGCGCAGAGAAAGTGCTCCCGCGCAGACTCCGCGCCGTCTGCCAAAATGGCTTTTTTCACGGTACGGAAACTTGTGATTTTTTCCGGATGACCCATTCAGCACAATACGGCTGTGGTTTCTTCGAATTATTGCCTCTGCTTTCAGACATTTATTTGGGTAAATGTTTTGTCATTTTGGAGTTATTTCAAAAGTAAAAAGTCAATTCATCTTGATGTTACGTTCAGTTTACACAAATAATGTTTTACGGTACTTGAACATCTTGGACTCACACATTTTCTTTTACCCGACGACTGCAACATTATTCAAAGCTTTCAAGTGATCAGCGATTTAGTAAATATCTGTCAAGTCATTAGGTGCCTTCTACAAACATTATGTAGCTGTGTCAGGCGAGTGTCAAGCAAGATCCGGCTAGATCAATTTGCAAAGTGAATTATAATCGACTAGTCGTCAATGACCGTGTCACTTGTAATTTCTTCGGAGCCGCGACTTCGAGGTAATAATCGCGATTTGTCATACTTTTTCCTTCGCACTCAGAATACACAGGGCTGTCAAATAATTCCAAAACATTTTAGGCACTTAGCAACGATTGAACTTGAACGTTCTTTAATCTCCTTTTCCGTCGGAAGTGTGACGTGGAATTTTCTCAAATTCTGAGAATCCATTAGAATTTTGAAAACTTTTAACAGGATGTGTATCAGTCTGCAAGTTATTAATTTACATACATACTTTTATCCACGCCGGGTGTCAAGTTGTCAACCCTATAGCCAATTTCCTCGGTTTGTCATTGAACTCTTTACCTGAAGTTTTCTTGTTTTCTGTTAACGTGTCAACGTGAAAGATCTGTCTGCTGAAATCGGTGAAGCAAATGCCCCACATTTTTCAGTGAACCGTGTCTTAATAGTTACAAACTTTTCAGGGTAAGTCAATGCTCCGATACGCATGTCACTTTGCAATTAAACTTTTAATTTTGGCTGAGTACAGAAATAGGTAACTTGGAGTGATTTGACTGAGCGTCTGCCGTTTATTTGTATTTGTACAACTGGTTACTTCTCAGGGGGGCAATTCTAGCAACTTTTAGGACCTACATTTTTGACATTGATTGTCGCCAAAATGCAATAGTGCCTAGATTTTTAATGTTTTTTTTACGAGAATTTATCTTCTAATGCTTTGAAGTAATCCATTCACACGATACATAACCAAGCTTTCAGTAAATAAGTTCGACAGTTTCCGTAATATTTGCGTTTCTTTTTTTACGTAACTTGGGTTACTGCGTGGTCCGTGTGCCGATTTAATCTACTTATCGTGACTAAGTGTTGAATAAACAATAGGCTGGTCGGATGAATCAACGGCGACGTCTTGAAAGATTTATGGTGCGCGTAGAAGTATAGATCGATATTTGGTAATAATGACTCACTGTTGCATAATGCCGACTGCCAGACGTTAGCTGAAGTCTTAAAGAGGTAATATTTTTTAAAGATTATAGGAGATACTTATAGGAGCAATTAATTTAGTGTTATGTAAACGATAGAATCAAAAGAGCTTTTTGGTTTAAAGTGTTTTATTAAATTATATGACCATTGATACATGTTATGAAAGAGATTGAATTTATCAATATATTAGATTAGTGTTTTTAATTTCATGTTCCATTGTACATGAAAAAAATGCATAAGAAACTCTTCCATACAAAACTTGGAACCTTAAGTACCCTTTGGAGGCTTTAGTATAGATACTCATTTGTCTATAAGGCACTGAAAAGTTCAAAAGCCTTTCCTAAATCCGCTCACATGATAGTAAACAATTTTATTTCACTTTCAAACCTCAATATTCACCCAGTAGACGCGTTTTGTAACTTTCTACTTAATCGCATCCTGTATTATGATGTACTATGTAATGTGCGGATTTACGTATTTATCGGATAGAAAGTATAATAGAAACCAGATCCCGAACAGTCAATGGGTTGATCCCGATCCGCCTTACGTTACCTTACGTCACTCTGACGTCATTCGCGTATTTGGGTCAGGCAGTTTCATACATTCATGTTTTATAACCTATTTTACTCTATTTATATCATTGTTTGATGAAAATGGAACGGATATACGGCCTACGTGGCCATTAGATGCGTTTTATAACATTACGTAAGTTGATACGAATATTATGCACCGTGAAACGTATGCGTGGTATATTAAAATTCATTCAAATATGCGAGTCAATAATATTACGAGTGAATAAACGAGTGCTAATAAGCCTAAATAATATGCTAAAGAGGCAAATATTTGTCGGCTTAAACAAATGAGCCAAAAATAATTTGCGTAGTTGGAAGTTCACATTCGCCAGTGATAGCGGTGTGTTCAAAGAGTTTGCGAGACTGTTTACTAGACATAATTCACCCACGACTTGCGTAGTCTAGTTTGTATATTAGGTATGTTCATTTCTCGAAACCTTTCATATTGCTTTGCTTATTTATTCTCAATACAAAATTATGTGAAGGGATATTTTATATAGATTTTCGGAACCGATGTGTTTATCACGTAAGTCTGGTATTTAAAATTATTTCTATGAAAGATTATCTCTAAGATTCTTCAAGATGTTATAAAAACATAATTTATCATTAATCTACATACGTAAGTGCAAAGAAAGAAAGAAAAACCATTTATTCCCGCGAAGGTGACGCACATAACATAACAATTTTGCAAAGGCCTGTTCTCATACAATTAATCGCTACGGGATCAAGATAATCAAATAGTTCATCGGTTTATAATGGTTATATGCAATTACGTTATGATCTAGAAAGCTGATCAAATAAGAACTACAGGCGAAGCCACGGGCTACGACTATCATAGTCTTAATATAGGTAATGATAGCCGATAGCCCACTTACAAATAACGGTCATAATAACAATTGATAACGTTGCGTAACGTAGCTTTATGTTTTTTTTTTTTGTGCGCAATAAAAGCTCTTGCCACGTAAGATGACATTACATTACAATCTCATTTGATTTGTATCTGAATAGGCGTGATAATAACATTAGAGTGTATTTAATAGATATAAATGTTAAACTTTATGCAATAACATGGAAATGCTTTAAACTCTAAAACAAATCTTTTACACTAGTTTCTGCCGGCTCCTACGTCCGCGTGGGTATTTTCACCCGCGTTTTTTTTTTTTGGGGGTGGGAAATCATCATGTAACTTCTCCCGCCCTGGGCGGGGCGGGAGGGAGTGTCAGACTTTTGCTGACTAAAACCCACGCATGTTCCTTCTTGTGCCCTTTGCGTTCCGGGGGCGCGGTATCTCTTACGAACAACCCGCAGCCCCGGCAGGCAACGGCCCTCAGTGGCCCCTTCTCTATGCTGACATCTCTTTGAGGCGCGCGTGGAACACGAACGCGCCGTCGACACGGCCTGTCGTTATTTAAACGTAAGGACGGTGAGCTACCCATTGCTCACCGTCCACAGGCCCGTATCTAAGTTACATCTTTAGTTACTGCTCCGCTCCGGTGGAACGTAGCACGTTTAAGTTCTCGAAATTAATCGCATAGCTCACAGAAGCTTTTGCCCTCATTCCGGATGCATACTCATTCCTCTCACAAAACGTGTACGGAACCAACACAATAATGTTTGTACGGAAGTGTATCATGATTGACACATCGGCTAATTTCTCCTCTAAATGTTATTTCAATTGTAAAAGTGTTATTGCATGACGTGTAAAGGAGTTATCACACTTGTCGGCATCGCTTCGCTATTAATCGCACGTGTCAGCGACGGAACATCTGAACTTTCTTTGAAACTTAGGCTATGTGCAGACTTGAGATATAACTGTCTTTAGTTTTTATCTCACACTGTAACAAAACTGTTTTGTAGTCAACGGAAAAAGTGGTTTAAAACCACAACAAGGGAAACAACTTTTTTGACTAACTACCAAATTTTTTTGACGTAAATTCAAAGTTAAAAATTAAAACAAAAAATAATTATCACAAAATATTTAATATTATGGTTTGCTAAAAAATTATTAAATAATTATTCATAAACTTATTGGCCTTTGCCCAGCAGAGGGACATAACAGGCTAGAGAAAAAAAAATATTATTAATTATAAGTTTGTAGCTTATTAACTCACTATGAATGTTACTTTTTCGAATAAATCACACTTTTGAATAGTCAAGGAGTCAGTCAATCTGAACGTTGATTCTAGTGTGACTAAATAATTGTTTCGCGCTTCGCTACAAAAGTCAATGTTCGATGTGTAACCTGACAAGTGTGATAAGTCTGTTAGGATGACGTTTTGTTTTGTTTACAGTGTGTTTCGACCCCGAAAGGCAGCCGGGCGATGCTTCGTGCCGCTCCATCGGCCTCCGATCGCTTGGAACTGATCTGTTACTTTAATAACTTCATTAATTTCCTACTGAATACAGTATTGTCGTGTAACGAGAGCAAATTACTTTCGTGCTGTATTAATGACGGCGGAAGATAAGAGGAATTGATCCGATTGCAAGTAAATGAGTACATGTGTTTAAAAAAAATGTTGTCCCACACTAGGAATTTCTCCTGTATCGTGGGTGCGTTTACAAACATATAAACACACACACACACACACACACACACACATACGCGGTACAAATATCTGTAAGCTATGCAAGTATTTGTTCCGTGCGGGAATCGAACACGAAGCGCAGCAGCCAATCGCTCAGCCATTGTGCCACCCGTGCCGTCGACTTACTTTATTAAGTGCACCATTTCATTTATGTAGGTTTTTATCGCATTTGTTTTAAACGTATACGTAAATAGAGAAACCAGACATAATAATCATCTTCATTATTGTATGGCGGAACCATCAAGTTGTCTGTTTGTCTGTCAATATAAGAAATTATAAGACCATGCAAGAGAAAACGCTATTAAAAGTAAATTGTATAGCAATTTGTATGTCTGTTATTTATTCGTTTTCTTATTTCTTTATCTTAGCCGGGTAATTAATGCTGTTTGTCTTAGAGGTAAGAGTTTATTGTTTTTGATGGAGTAACGTGTTGTTAAGCTTACTTAAACAAGGTTTAAAATTAATACCACTTTGTATTTCTAGGTAAAAAAATGTTAGGAGAAAACCGAACATTTGCACCGCTTACTTTTCTTTGAACTCACACGGATCTTACTTTCTCAGTAAAAAACAGTGAGCTTAATAAAATCGTTTCGATTTAAGTAAATATTCTGCGTTTTCAGGTTTTTCATCGTGCCCTACTTTTCTCAATATTGGGTATCTTACATTCTCTTTAATATTGTGTGTAATATTTGTTTACATAAACCAAATTCAGAGATACCGCTATATTTGTATGACGAGCTTTCATTCTGTCCAATTTATTCGTTGATTAGCTCATATAAACTTCAGTAGCGGGAAGTTAAAAGAGTTTACAGCGAAAATAATGAGGTGTAGGAAGTTTACACTTTATACTATTAATTAAAACGAGCTCATGTATGTTTGTTATGGTTCGTTGAACTACACAATGGTGAAACAAATGTACGACATGAAAGAAAAAGTTGTTATTTGAATGTTTCTGCTCAAATATTTGACAGTGACTGACTCGTACGATCAATCAAAATATTTCACTTTCTATCGATCGTCCTGATGCCTCATTTACAAGTGAAAATGAGTATATACATATTATAAATGATGGTTGAGACATTGAGTGACTTCTGGCAAATGTGGGCAGGGATAGGCCAATAGACGGATTAGCTAGTTAATTTTTAAAGTCAATTAGTCACTGGAAAATAATTTGTTTCACCTCTAAATCTATTGGCATTTTGGGGGCGTACCTACCCGCGCCACCAACCTACCTACAAACCCCCATAAATCTCCTGAATCACAGTTATTTCCATCAATACTTCAAGTAGCTTGACACCATGAATCACATCGATTTTCGTAAGAGCAAAATATTCAATTAACGATAGAAAGTACACAATAATAATTGGCAAGCGTCCGTCAGCCCACTCGCTTTTTGAATGGGCGCGGATGCAGAAGACTGGATGTGCCACGTGGTCCGTGGGTGACATTGTCTAGGCGAGAAAGTTCCTGAACGGATGAGTAAGGCAATTGAGCAAGATCATAAGGTTACTTGACAGAAGTAATAATGAATTAAGAGTGAAAATTAATTAATGGACTAAATGACGAACGATCCCGAGTGATTTAATATGATTCATATAGGTAGGTAGGTCCCTCTTAGTGAGCTTTTCATAGTCTGACGATGGACAAGGGCCGTTCTTTAGGAGCCAATAGTTGCTGTCAACAGCAGAAAAATACTGACATGTTATGAATATATAATATATGAATTACTATAATAGTTATGAATATATGTATGAATTACTATAATAGTCGCCACAAGTCGTGAGCACAAACGTCAAGTTAATTTTTGGGAGTTGGGTTCCTTTTTGGGTTTTTTTGGGCCGCCGACGCTGCATGCGATTGGTCCGTCATTCGGAGCGATCGCGTGCAGCTTCGGCTTCCCCAAAAATTAACTAGACGTTTGTGCTCACGACTCTTGGCGGCTACTATATTTAAGTACGTAGATAAGAAAAATGTTTTCCGGTAAAAAAAATGGAAAAGTTTTTAAACTGAACCAACTAATGAGCGTCAATTATCAGTTTATGACAAAACTTATTAATAAATAAATTTGTTTCTACTTTTTGCCAAAATATAATCTCCCTCTTTCTCTCTCTCTCGTAGCGTGGTAACGATTGCACAACCAGCCAATTTTTCCAATCTTATTTAATCAAATGTACATTTTCGCAATCATTTCCAGTGTTTGAATATATTTCCTCGTCGAGCGTGCAAGGTCGTCGACCCCGGCAGCGTGGTGCGCTGCGAACGGACGGCCGGTGTGCGTGCGCGCAGCTAACCGATCGAAGGATAACCGATTGACAGTAAAGAGCCTACTGAGATGCACTATTGCGATTCTATTTTGCCATTGAGAATACACAATGTGAGGGCGTTTGATTTAGAAATCAATTGAAATGCCACGTGTTTCGGTTTCGTAATTCCCCCATTCTGCTTTCAATCAATTAGATCTGTGATCTTTGTCTACTTGTTTGTAAGTTGTTAAAGTAAGGAATTCTACATTAAAGCATTCTTTCCACTAAATAGTTTAGGATATTTTATTGGGTTTGAAAATAACAAGTATTCTTGGTATGACTTCCGATGCGATAAAGAAATGTTTTAGACATTTCCTGCTAGATTTTTTGGAACAAAAGGAATTATTTGAATTCCTTTTAAGACAACGTTGAGACGTGAATTTGTAAATCCATTGAATAGTGTAACAGTGTTTCTATTGATCAGATGAAAACAGTTCTAACAATTCGACATTAAAAACTGAAATGTCAATTGGATATGGAGGCAGGCAGAAATCTCGATAAAAAGTCAATTAACTTTGAGAGAGAGCGTTGAGAATTATGTGCATTTGTATTTGTAATTAATGAGCAAGACGCAAGTGCTTCACATTTATCATTCGTATGTGTTGGATGCGTTTCTCAGAATGCAGACACTCGGTCTGGCTTGCCGGCCGCCATGTGGTGCGGGACCCTTTGTCCTCACTGGCTTCAGCAATTGAGATGCATGCGCTATTTTCATAATAATTGCACTTTGAACTCTTAAGAAAATTATTTGTTTTAAGTACTTAATAAGAATAATGTCAAAACTTACAACATGAACAAAATAATGACACTTCCCAAGTAAGAGTACCTAATTAGAATTATGAAATGGTTGTGCAAGATTTTCTTGTACTGCATCGAGTTGCGAAGGCATTTGTCCAAAAATGTCCCCTTAGTTTTTGTAAATAGAAATTGAAGTTAGTTCTGCTACACGTCAAACTAATTCAATGAGCCAAATTTGTTACGTTACTATCCAGAAAAAACAGGTCAATGTTTATCCAAAACTGATGCTTAGAATAAATACTTAAAATAATTAGAACACATAATTTTAATATGGACCAATAATTAATAAAAAATATTACCTTTAAGATATATTAACGAATCATTTATTTTAAACGCAGTGACAGCTTCTAGTAGTACATAGGGATAATGTTGACTTTGAAATGGTGGTTCAAGAACATTTTCTTGTGCCATATGTCAACTTGCTGCAAAAGGAAGCCAAAAAAGATTTAATACTGAGAAGTCGTGTTTTCCTGTTGGACATAATATGTGAAATAGTGCGTAAGAAATAAGGATAACACTTTAATAGAAATCTAAGAACACTGTCTTTTGCGTTTTGTGAGTGTGATGATGGGAAACCCCGCTAAAGGATAGTGACGTCTTTCAGTTTGGCTATGGTATCTATAAAGGGCAGGTATTGCCTATTTTGAAGCGTGAATTGCTTGTTCTGGTTGTCGTTTAAAGTGAGCCATACCCCGCGGGTTTCCGTCATTACAGTCACATCTTTGGTTACTGCTCCGCTCCCGTGTGTCGATGTTATATGGTTTATAGCCTTCCTCGATAAACAGGCTAAATAATGAATAAAGATTTTATCTAATCTCCAGTAGTTTCGCGTTCAAACAAACAAACAACTCTTTAGCTTTATGATGAGTATTAGGATTTTTTTTGGCTATAGATGACTCCTTTGGATTTTCGAATTCAACAATGAGTACTTTCCTAATAAGAGCAAATAAATGGGCCGCAATTAAAAGTAATTGATATTCATTTATAAAGAAGTGTGTACACTCCCCACTAAGTGTACCATCGTGTTACAGATATGGAACATATCAATTACTGGGACGTGTCCACATGATGAAAAGCTTTCCCCGCGGTAACGGTTCACGCTATGCACTTGCGCATACACATTAATGTTGACGATTTAATGGTCTACTGGTCCGAGTAGTAAACGAAGCATTGTATCAACTTTTATTATAAGTGTCTCGTTGATTATTAATACGTTCTGGTGATGAATTATGAATCTAATAACCGGATATTAAGAATACTACTATAAATGAAGCATGTGACGACAATATTGACCATTTTTCAGTGAAGAATAAATCCTTTACAAAAATATTACGTAACAGAAATGTTTTTTTCTGAAATCCTCATGGTCGGAAGACGACAAAGACACACCTGGACTTCTGCACATATTATAAATACTGTTTAACCGCAAACACTGCAATTAACCGACCGTTTACGGCAAAGTACGAGGCACGCAGAGGTCTAATAGTACGTAATGAGTGGACGTCCTGGAGCGCGGGAGCGAGGCATCCGTTCTTGGAAGCGCAGGCGCACGATCATGACTGACAGACAGACGGACGCTTGTACAATGTTACAAGCCCGATGGTCAGTTAGGTACATCGGAAACGGTAGTTACTCCGACCGACGAGGGACTCGACCACTACGAAATAAATCATACGCAGTTTTGTTTAACCGGCTGACGAGTGACGGACGGTCGGCGAACCGAGTCAACTGAAATAGACAGATATTTGTAACAGTATAGGCTCGAATTGTATATCTGTTACTCCATACACTTATGTACTGGACGTCATAGGCTTATTTATAGCAGTAACCATTCTACTAGCTACACTTTACGACATGTTATGGTAACGATACTTTATTAAATGCAAATGGTACAATTATAATAAAATTACAAAACCCACGCCCTTGTTCCACAAAAAAGCCATAATCCTGTCCCCTGCTAAAGTGTGAAATTATAAAATAAAAAATATATCAAAGCTATTGGGTCAATGGCGAACGCAACAGGGCATAAAGCAAGTTTTCGAAATCACTGAACTATTTAATGAAATTAAGAAATACTGAAAGCTGCCAAAGAGATGGCTGATATAAAAAGCTTGTAAAGTGTTGATTCGATGTGACTGACATTTAGTTTACAAGGGCTGGTTGCGAAACAATTTAAAAATTCGACTAGTCTGTGTGTCGTAACTCACGTACGATGTTATGAGCATTGAATATAACATGAATCATCAGCTGCGAGCGCATGACAGGCCGGCTTTCTCGGCCTAGCAATACAATACGCACTTAGTGCGCGCGTATCGTTATTTATGATGTAAAAATGTACTACACTGATTCATTTATATTGTAGCGGTACTCGAATACTCGATATAAATGTTCATGTTGCGTTTCATAGAATCGACTCGGATAAAATTTTACTGTTCGATAAAGAGGAAAGTAGTTTTCCATCGAATCATTGGTATATTTGAGAAATAAACTATGGTTACCACACACTGCGCTCATTATTTTGTAAACAAAACACTATCGGATAATCCTCCGAACTTTGTGAGAAGCTTGAGAGCCGTCATAACAATGTCGTAATGGCCCAGTGGTGCGATACCGGGCTTGTACAAATGTGATTATCAATTCGTATGCACTTTCCAAGTTCATCTTAGACATCACTGGCAACGGTAAAGGAAAAACATCGTGAGGAAACCTGGACTTTTACAAAGAGTTTGAAATCGCCAATCCGTCTCGAGCAAGCTTGGTGATCAATGCTCGTGGCCTTTGCCCTGCAGTGGGACAGTAATAAGCTAGAATTATTATTACGAGAAAAGTTCTCGCTTGTCAGAGTGGCCGTGATTCAGCGAACGTGCTATAATGTCAGTTGTGTCGTATTGACCATGTCAGCGAGTAACCAATGAACTTTACGTAATTGTACTTAACTAATAACTCGTTTTAAGGCCTCTGTAGTCGGCCAAATATGAGCATACAGATTGCCAACAGATCGCATTCGGAAAGAGCTTCGAGAGTTTTTCTCTGACGTACGTTTAAAGTAAATAGACACGGAATAAGATCAAGAGACTTGTTTCTACATTCTCGAGTATTCTAATTCCATTAGTCTGTTCATATCTTTCAAGAAGAGCGTTTAGTTTATTTAGATTTTTCTTTTTTGAGTTCCGTACCCGAGGGTGAAAACGGGAGTCTATTACTAACCCTTTTCTGCACGTCTGTCTGTCAAAAGCCTGGATCGCATGATAATAGGTAGAGAGTTGAGATTTTTTTGAGTGTGTATTTTTATTTATAAAACAATAAATAATAAAAGTAAGATAAAGTAAATAAATTTAAGCGGAATCCCCATTTAAAAAAACATTTTTTTTGTATGTGTAGGGTTTTGTTTAAATATTGTATCCGGTGATACGGAACCCTTAGTGTGGGAAATTCGCCACTTTTTAGTATTATTTACTTACGGAACTCTCGCGTTTTGCCTTGAGATTCTTAAGAGAACAAAACATATCGATCGGCGTTATGACAGCATCCAATTATTGAGAGCCGATTATTGTTTTGGGTGCTACTTCCTTATTATAAGAATCTTTATTAAAAATACCAATGATAGACGTGAATTATTAATTTGAAATTGCTTAAGTATTTTTAGATCCTAAAATATGAATATGGATTAGGTATTGAAATTCAATCATGCGGTCCACTTACCTACATACATTCCAATAAGTAGTTCATTTAGTTTTTAAATAATGTAAATAATAACACATATAACACATAACATACCATCACGCCTGTATTCCTCAAAGGGTTAGGCAGAGGTGTAACAATGTACACCCACAGTTCGCCGGTATGTTTAGGTCCCATGTAATAGGGGGCCAATTGCCATTAACCGTGCACAAATCCTAACACCGAGCTGCTACTGAGAATTTCATAGAAAACTCCAATAACACTTTTTGCTCGTAAATAATAAATTAGTTTATTTTGAGCAATCTTAATTACACTCAAATTATAAAGCTGAAGAGTTTGTGTGTTCTAAAGCGGTTATCTCCGGAACTATTAGTCCGACTCTGAAAATTGTTTTGCTAATAGGAAGCTACGTTATCTCTGAAAGCAATAGAGCTTACTTTATTATCAAAACAATTTGAGATCCATAAGAAAATTGACGCGAACGAAGTCGCGGGCAAAAGCTAGTTATAATAATACGACGGCTCCGTTATCAATCCTAAAATGTATTATTAAATAATCTAAACACATTCTTAACGGTCGATTAATAATTCAAAAAGTTTAAAGTACCGTATCACTTAACGATAGTGAACACTTCCAATCGATTTGTGATTCGACACCGCTATCGTGGTGTTGGCAAAACATTAGCGCGAATACAAACTAACCATAGTTTGTTGAAGGAGTTATGAAATCAATCGCGCCGCGTACGCCGAACGTTTTAAATGTCACGCATGACATAACGCAGGTCGATGGTACCATAAACAGACGAAGAAATCGCTCGTACCTAGCATTCGAATACTATTTGTTGAATATTCAATTGTGTCGACTTTTCCGTGTTCCTCATACGTATGGAAAAAGAAACGTTTCATTTATGTCAATCTTTTTCGCGTTTCCTTTATGTACTTACTGCTGCGCTCCCTTGTTTCGTAGCGTGATGTTTTATAGCCTCAAATCTTCCTTGATAAACGGGCTCCATAACACAAAAAGATTTTTCTAAATCGGACCAGCAGTTCCCGAGATTTTCGCGTATAAACGCAAACAAACAGTCTTCAGCTTTATAACAATTAGTATACTATCTGAATTTAAGAATTAAAATGACAAGCTGTTTATGGAGTTACAAGACGTCGTCGATTTCAATTATTATGGTGTCCACGATTGCACTGTTACGATCGCGAAACTTATGCATTATTGCTGTACCTACGTGCCCTCAAGTGATGCAGAGTGTGCTGATATAGGTACACCGACTGTTTGTAGGTTGAGTAACATTGGTCTGAAGAGGTGTAATAAATTCGATCACCTAATCGTAGTTCCTCATCGAGCTAATTTCGGTCTTCAGACATAGAAGAATTTTAAAACAACACATCCTAAACAAAAGGAACTAGACACGCAAGCCAATTTATTTAAATGGCCAGCCGGGATGTTTAAAATGCACATATTTAATCCGAGACGTCGAGCTCAGTCCGTTGAGCTCAGTCCGTCGAGGCCCATGATATTTGGATGGCACGGGCCAACAAATAACAATACAGTTTCTACCTCAATCGATTCAAGGATGAATACCGTGGTTGCGTGTGCGCAGGTCCATTTGCAGGTGGGTCACGCTCGGACACCGCCGTCATGGCGTCATATCCTCACTGAATTGGCCACTATAATTAATAAAAGAATTGCGCGCGCGCAAGGCAACGCTATGTTCGGTAATGGGCGGTGATCTTTGGAGCATTGTTGACGTTTTCGAAGACGAATTGTTGGCGATCAAAATACTGTTGCGTCAGCGTTGAAGGACTTGATACATAATCCTAACCTAGAATATAATCGGAAAGGGCTCTTTCGCTCTAAGATGGACTGAGTGCAATACAAAAAGAACCCTATCGGATCAAAACTTAAGATCACTTTTCATTTCAAAATATAGTTCCAACACACTTTGAATAAAATATAGAGCAAAGGGCACGCAAGTACAGAGAAGTCCTTGCTAACATTACATTGAACTATCCACAAGTAACAGGTGACTTGTGTCATATGACGTCACAGCACTGGTTAAGGCTCGCTACGTGAAATCTTATGAACTCAAGGTACGGACCGGTTGAGTTACAATACCGGTACCTAGTCATTCTGTCATGCCAGTCCTGTCGGGACTTATCGGCTGTCATCTCCTGCCTATTATGAGCGAATAGACATGTGACCTCACCTTAACAGCCGCAAGGCCGCGGAGCCTTCCCAACCTTTCCTTTGTGAGATGAATATAATAAATCACCGTCATCGATAGGTTCAAGGCGTGCTGTGAGAATTTGATCGATTGTCTTTTTTTTGGTTTTCAACTGAATAGGAAGTAAATACTCGTATCATTGTTTTAAAGGTAATATTATATTCGTGTTCCTTTTTTAAATAACGAAGTCGTGTAGGTTACACACGATTTTGTTTCTGACTATTCGCCAAATAATATAGTTCTCAGAGTAAATCTAAGCTTTATATGTCCAGGTACAATATATTGTCTTGTTCGTATATTAGAATTGTTTTTTTTTTCGATAAAATCGTAGATTGCACCGATACGTTATTTATGATTCGTTACGTTGACTACAATCATCAATGTGTAGCTTTTTAGTTATTCTATCATGTATATGGTGGGGCAGGAAGTACCTGCTCGCGGTTATTTCTACACCTCAGTGTCGTCGAGGAAGGATATTATATACTGAGAAGCTATGCGATGAGTTGCATCATTACTTAAGAGACATACTTATATCGATAGTTAATAAAATTTAAAAAACGAATGTGTATTGTAAAACATCGTTCAGTGACCTTTGAAAAAAGTTCGACTGATTTTCTTTACATCTTTTATTACAGAAAAACAATTGACCCGCAACCTTTAACCTCAGACATAAATATGAATAAAGAGTCGACAATATTCCATATCCAAAGTTCAACGACCTTTAAAGACGGCTTTACATAATATTTGGCGGTAATCGTGATTCTTTGAGCAGAAAAATTAAGTGGGTATACCGCGAGAATTCATTATAGGGATCTGTTCACAGGATAATATTATTATAATACGATCAAGAAGAGACTAAGTGCATTACTTTCCCTTCGAGTTCTTTCACGAGGGAACATTGAAAGCTTTTATGAAGTAATTTAATTGGATATCTGGAAGAAGCAGGTTTTTTGATAAAGGGCGTTCACTGGGGTGTGGATTCCGTTATCAAGTTTTAAATTTTGTTGTAATCAGGGATTTGCTGATCGGATGCGTACCTAGCTCAAAAATTAGGTGTTTATTGTATAGAATATGTGAGTAAGGTACATTCGCAGAGAATTGCGGTAAACCAATGTTTACCTTTATGCTCTTAGTAATAAGGTTGAATCGTAGTCAACAGCCCTTGTCTTCGGTTGTACCTTTTATACAATGAAAAAGAGTCCAGCATTGATGGATTGCATTGCATGTATGGATACCTTAACAAACGCAGAGTTGTATGTTTTGAGCTACATAAAATGACGCGTATCTGGCGACTTTGGGATCTCATTTACTTAATAAACCTATCCCATATATTAGATTTTTCGTTAATCCTTTGTTCAAAGGACACTGACCTTAACAAGAAAAATAAATGTCTCGATAGAATTTTTTTTTGTTGTCAAAACGGCAAATTAACAATCGAATACGTTTCTGAGAATAGCCACTAATAAAGATCGATTTTTCTTTGGAATTCCGGAGCCAGGCCCGGAACAACTATCTATGGGTCATACAAATCGGGAAACGAACCCGAACCACGCATTCATTTTTTTTTTTTACATATACCTATCTTGTTTTCACAGTTGCATTACATGTAGTAACTGCAGCATAGCGAAGAAAATTCCGTGCATAATTGTATGCCTCCAATAAATATTAAGGTCGCTACACACATGCTTGCGACACACGAGCGACAACTGGGCCGTGATAATAGGGGACTACACCGCACGGACTGTTGTGTAACTGGCTTTACATGTGTACACCTTTCTTGGTTAGCCTGGTATGGTCAGTAAGTTGTAATATCATAGTACCTACATCATGTACTACTGCTCTTATGACACTATTGGTACTCATAGACCAATGAAAACATGGCAATATGTAGTCCGTTGTATATTCTATAGATCTGCCAAGCCTATTAAAGTAGCAGTAATCAAATATCATCTAAGCATCAAAAACAACCAGACCACAGCTACTAGTCTATTGAAGTCAAGTACGATATCAAATCAATGACACAAACACTTAAATGAGATCAACAGAAGTCTCCAGTAGCCGCTACTTGCAGTCCGTGTGAAACGCCTCAGACATTACTCCAGTACTGTGTATATAAGCGAAACCGCAAACGTTAGAAATCGCGGACATGCGTATTGAATAGACACAGACGTAGGCAAACGCGGTTGAACAGATACAGTAGAAGACAATTATACAGACTAGGTTTTGCCCGCGACTTCGTCCGCGTTAATGCCAGTTATCGCGGAAAAAAATATAGCCTATGTCTTTTCTTGGGGTTCAATTCAATTCAATTCCCTTCCAATTCCCTCTCCCATCACTCTCATAATCTGATGGGACGACAATCCGTCACAACCGGTGAGAGATCAAGTGCAGGACCAACGGCTTTACGTGCTTTCCGAGACACGGGGGTGTTATACCACCAACTTCCAAATATTAGTATGAATTTAATAGTGTAACATAGTATGGTAGTATTAATTATGTCAAACATGCATGGAAAGATAGAAATTTAAAAACGCTACAGCTTATATACCTATTTCCCTAGTGCCTACTTAATTTTCTGACGCCCACTGACAAAGATTGATTGGATTAAGTTCGAAAAAGAAAGTACAATTAATACCGTATAATTAGGATCGGTTTTCACCTTGATTTCATCCATTGTCAAGTAAACGAATTGCTTAGATTTCTCCTGTAATGCGTAAAAGTCGGTCAGAGCCGCCGGCTGTAGGACAACTCGTTAGTAGGCTGATCAAGTGATTCTTTGTTAAACAAATTGGTCGAATTAGTTTTGACATTACGTGTTGGCATAATAAGCATTTTATTAGACAGTGTCCGTTGAATTTTATGTGATAATTGGGTGCAATTCGGGTCAAACACTTTTCCTACATGTGTCTACATACATACATACATAAACTCACGCCTTTTTCCCATGGGGGTAGGCGGAAACCACAGAACGCCACCTGCTACGATCCTTACATACTTCTTTCGCCTCGACCACGTTCATACATCTGTTCATACAAGCACGCCGGTTACGAGTACTGCGCACACGTCCTTTCTGAAGAACCCCACCAATAAGGTCAGGGTAGGTCTTTCTAGGGCGTCCTCTCCCGGCGTTGCCACTCACATCTGCCATATAAATCCCTTTCGTTAGTCGCCTTTCACTCATCCTCTCAACATGACCGAACCATCTAAGCATACTCTTTTCTAGTACATGTGTGTACAGTTTTCTAGTACATTCAGGTACATGTGTCTAGTTAGTCAAAAATGTTTTGTTACTCTGGTTGTCATCATTGGTTATACTCAATTCATTGGCAAGATAGCTATTGTGATTTTCAGGGTTGCCCTATTACTAAACTCTGCTACTCTGCTGTCGGTCTGTCTGTCTGTCAGCGGGTTGTAACTCGTGAATCGTAATAGGTAGAGTTGAAATGTTTACAGTGTGTCTATCATTATGTCCGTTGTAACCAATAATAAAAATAAATAAAATAAAATATAAAAGGGTCCCCGTCCAAGAAACGTCTTACTTAGACGTCTTAGTCTATACTAATATTATAAAGAGGATAGATTTTTTGATAGATAGCTACATTATTCTTGAGTAACATAAGCTATATAACATCACGAAGTCGCGGGCAGTTCGCTAGTTTTAAATACAGTACTGTGGTACAGAACCGTTGGAGTGCGAGTGAAACTTGCACTTTTTAAAACGCGTGTTGCAATAATGACGATTATAGGTACTTGAACAACTAGGGTAGGTATACAGTGCTGCATAATCTTTCATAACAAGTTAGCAAGTACTAATACATCACTTTGAATCATAATTTCGACAATACAGATTACGATCTTATGATTCCGCGCACAGATAGTCGAAGAATGAAGAAACGGACGTGTAACATTGCGCACGCGACTCCTGCGCACTGTACCGGACTGCTATTTGTTGCTACACTTTATTGCAGGAAATTAGCTGCTTAACATTTTCCTAGTCGAAAAATAAATATATCTTATTTATTTTTTAGATTACTTATATATTTGTACCGCCTCGTTAGCCTAGTGGTCTTAAGCGTGACTGCTATGCTAGAGGTCTCGGGTTCGATTCGCAGGTCGAGCAAAAAGTGTCATTGGGTTTTCCTATGAAATTCTCAGTAGCAGCTAATCTTTGAAACTACCAGTGGGATTGAAAAAATATTTTTGTATATAATATTAGGAACAATATGGGCTATATGACATCACGCTACGACACACGGGAGCGGAGCATTAACCGAAGACTAACTAAATAGCTAGTCTTTATTTAAATTTCGTAATTATCCATCAGCATTGGTTAGTGTAATTTTAAATGATTTCTAAATTATCATTATCTTAACCGTCATAACTGATATTCAATAAAGGGCTTGGCTGCTTATCTAAACAAAAGAACAACTCGAACTTGGAATACAAGAATACTCCCACATAATCAAGACGCCCCCTTCTAAGCTCCAAAGCCATTTACATAAATGTTACGCGCCGTTGAAGGCCGAGATAACTGATAGGGGTCATGGGAGACACCTGGAGTGCTCCCGAGTACATACGACGAGTCGTAACTAACTGCAAACAGAGCAGACGGGACGTCTATAAATAGAAATTGTCGAATTATGTTTGTATTCGCTGGCATGTTGGGTGGGCAGTACTCCAAATGTTTTAAACTTCAACACAGGTGTACAGATTGTGGAGGACGACAATACAGATAATTGTGTGAAGTAACATTGGAATAATCTTTCTCATTTGTCTATATTTTTGTTAATTATTCCAGAATTATTTTTATTTTTTAACCTTAAGATTGTAATTGTTTTACTGTATCTTTTGTAACTGCCTCGTTGGCCTAGTGGTCCTAAGCGCGACTGCTACGCTAGAGGTCTTGGATTCGATTCCCAGGTCGAGCAAAAAGTGTTATTGGGTTTTTCTATGAAATTCTCAGTAGCAGCTCGGAGTTAGGATTTGTGCCTGGTTAATGGCAATAGGCTCGCCCCCTATTACATGGGACCTAAACATACCGGCGAACTGTGGGTGTACATTGGTACACCTCTGCCTAACCCTTCGGGGAGTACAGGCGTGATGGTATGTTATATCTTTTGTTAAGCCACTACGTGTACCTACTTATAAATCTGTTAATTACATTTTTGAATATGGAACCAAGTTTTAGAATAGCGTTGCTGTTTACCTTTATACTATAGTATTTATACTTATACTAGCTTTTGCCAGCTACTTCGTTCGCGTGGTTGTTTTCACCCGTCTTTGGTTACTGCTCCACTCCCGTGTTTCGTAGCGTGATGTTATATAGTCTATAGCCTTCCTCCATAAATGGACTATCCAACACAATAATTTTTCAATTCAAACCAGTAGTTCCTGAGATTAGAGCGTTCAACAAAACTAACAAACAAACTCTTCAGCTTTATAATATTTGTATAGATTATTAGTAGATAAGTCGTTTATTTGTCGAAACTTACGCGGGATGTGAAGAATTTCTTCATTGAACTTGAACAATAGAATTTTAAGGTCATTTTAACCGATGGGTGGCAGTGAGATATGAGCGATGGTAATCAAAATAGTTATTAACTTATGATTGATGAGTTGGAACTTTCAATGTCAGATTAAAACGTCAGTTTCAATTAGGTATTGATAAGGGAAATTTCACGTGAGGTATTTTTTTTCGTATGTTTTCGCTAGGAAGTAAATATATGTGTTATTAAACAATTAGAATACAGATGATAATTGATTTCTAAGATTTATAGTTCAATTTTCAAAGTCAAAACATTTATTTCAATTAGACCAAATGGTCTAATTGGACAATTCAAAAGTGCCTGTAAATACAGGCACTTTTGAATTGTCAAGAAGTTACTCATACAAAAAGTTGAAGCTAGTTGCTCGTTGAAGCTAGTTTTAATATTGGCTAGTAAGTACCTAGTAGTATTTTTTTTTTTTTTTTTTTTTGGTGGGTGGGAAATCATCAAATAACTTCTCCCGCCCTGGGCGGGGCGGGAGGGAGTGTCAGACATTTACTGACTAAAACCCACCCATGTTCCTTCTTGTGCCCTTTGCGTTCCGGGGGCGCGGTATCTCTTGCGAACAACCCGCAGCCCCGGCAGGCATCGGCCCTCAGTGGCCCCTTCCTTTTGCTGACATCTCTTTGAGGCGCGCGTGGAACACGAACGCGCCGTCGACACGGCCTGTCGTTATGCAACGTAAGGACGGTGAGCTACCCATTGCTCACCGTCCACAGGCCCGCAACCTAGTAGTATTGGAGTATTACTATCTACTCGGCATTCATATTCCTTATCCAGGTGTCCAGCGCCATCATCTCATCTCATTTTCTGCATAGCCTTTTCCCATCTATGCTGGGGTCGGCTAACCAGATGCAGCTGAATATCAGTGTTTTACATGGCGCGACTGCGTATCTGATCTCCACAACCCAGTTACTGGAAAACACGATACCTCTTGGTTAAACTGGTTGTCAGACTTCATGGCTTCTGACTATCCGTAGCGAATGTTAAAGATCTACGAATGACAGCCGGGACCAACGGCTTTACGTGCTTTCCGAGGCAGGGGGGTGTCACACCACCACCTTCCAAACTCCGGGCTGTTACTGAGCAAATCCTAATGGAAAAACCCAATACCACTTTATGACCGACCTGGGAATCGAAACCGGGACCCCTTGCTCATCAGTCGCGCTTGCGACCACGAGACCTACGGGGCAGTTGTCCTACGCCATATCTAGTACAAATAAACACAGAGAAGAGATAATTCCTTTTTTGTCGTAAATCAAACGGCTTATCGTAGAAAGTAAACTTGATATTTGCATACTATCCACGCCTGCGCATTCAGCTGTTTACACTGATTTATGTAAAGCAAAGATTATTCGTCTTTATCTGTTGTGGTCATCTCTGGCTTTCCTTCCAATGTTTTTGTTTATTTTAAAAGTAATGCTTGTGGCTATGACATTTTTAAGTATCAGAAGTTATTTATGATGTGTTGAACAACATGCTTTATTTGTTGTCGGAGAAAATGTTTTGCATGCTAATATTTTAAACAGGTAATGATTTTATGAACCTACTTATTATTTTTTTGTTTGTTAGAGGAGGTCTGGAAGGTCGGATTATAAAAATTCTATCACTGATAAAAAGCTGCATTAGGCTTTTATAGTATAAGTGATTTCAACGCGGACGAAGCCGAGAGCTGAGGCTAGTATAAAATTAATCTCTGAATGTAATTTCTGGAATAAACAGAATTCTTTTAAACAATTTCTCTTCAAACACAGAACAGATTCCCAAATTTACAGCCTCTTGAACATCAGGAACGTTACATGAAAACTGTCTGCAAAACTTAACATTACAACTGATATATTTGACGTAAAAACAAAGAAACGGCAGTACATCAGTTAACCCTTACATTATCGAGCACAATGCCAACAATCATGAACATTATTGTTCCGAGAAAACTCGCAAGTGAAATTTATATGGGGGACGCTATTGTTTTGATATTATTGTTAGCTTTCACTTTTCTGCATAATACAAACGCAAGTGGTGTTCAACTGGGGAATTGTAATTTATTACTGAATATTTGATAACTCGGACGCCATTGTAGATGCACTTGAAAATCGAAAATGAATATATTCATTGTCGATGTTTGACTTTCACCTCAACAGTCAATCTTATTCAAGACCAAAGCGTTAAGACAAAAACATTTCGCTAATGAAAAGAGAAAAATAATCGTAAAACAAATGTCGATCAAAGTGATGAGTTTAGACCGGAATTAGTTAATTACATGGTGTGTGAGAGCATAAAAATGTTGTGTGAACCTTGACATGTTACTTCATGTTGCGTGGGAGAAACTGTTTTATTTATAACGCCGTACGGCTCATTATTTACTGGTTCGATGTATGTAAAAATAAATATCTTTGTACTGTTGTGACATGTGAGCAGTGAATGCGATACGATGCTAAACGAAATTTTGTAAAGACACACGAAATCTAGACGAAATCTCATCGCAGCGACAATTAACGTCAAAAAACGTAGGTAAATTAGAGGCATATTACAGATTGCGATCGTTCCTATAAGTAAGTAGAATCGCCCTACTGGTTCGAAATTCAAATGGGATAAGGAACTGCATTCCATTACGTGCTCTTCATTATCTCAAAACAGTTTATAGATATGTTTTAGTAAGCATCGCATCGCGTAGCGCGTTCCTATAAGTGGAATAACGGCTTCGTGTCTTTGTCACTATTAGTAGATATTATGTATATTTACGCCAAAGATACGTCTCTTATACGCATTGTTATGGCTTCTAAATGTCGTCTGTGATTTACATGAAAATGTGTTCGCCTTATTCATTAGTTTGACGTATTTATGGCAGAAGCAAGGATACTGAAGCGTTCATAGAAATGTCGTTAATACAAATAAATAATCTTATCTCAGTCTGAAGTCTGAAATGTGAATGAAATCGTTCATTCTGAGATGTTACGTTAGATATTTTTAGATCTAGATTTGTTTAAAATATTCAATCATTTCTGTAACTCCGGCCTATGAATGTGTTAAACGTTATGCAAAGCAATACGAATTCCGCAAACAAGTTTGTGGGGCGGGCCACGCTAACAAACATTAAAATATCTATTCTACAAATCAATTCGATACGTACTTTCTAACATAAAACATAGGGAGAGAGTGTCAGCACTCAACATTAGTGATAATGACATTAGGTTCGCGAAATTACGTAAAGTGTTGGTGCCCACCTGACGACGCGAAACCAGTCCTGCGCCTGCGCATCCGGACCAGTTTAGCGAAGCAAGGTCCCGCCATAGACCCGGTCACTTCGGACTCGAGTCCACGAGTCCGCGACACGCAGGGAGCGTTAGCCTCTATCAACCCGTTTATTATTTTTATATTTCACGTTCGAACACGCAAAATGGCTGACTTTCGTGTTTATTAATTCTTGCGATAGCATCGGAGCCTTTCGTCTGACTAAGCAAGTAAACACCGATGACCTTTGCAAAGGAAAGGGCATAGAACAGGGCATTTAAAACAAAGTCTAAAACACGAGTCTGTCCGTCTGTTACCAACTAAAAGCTTCCTCAAACATTAAACTAGTTGCGAGTACTAATAACAAACATGTCTGCACGTTGTATACGATTTGGCAACTAATAGTTGTTGTAGTAACGCTACGATGTTGTAGATTTATGAGTCTACAGTTTGTGTAGCGGTAAGTTCCGTATAAACGCAACTTCGGAAGCTGCGTTATTTTGCATAATAAACTATCTTATGTTTTACGTAATATTATAATATCGGTCTATTATAGATCCACTGCAGGGCATAGGCCTCTTTTCATACAGAGAAGCCACGAGTATTGACCACCACGCTTACTTAAGGTGGATTGGTGATTTCTGACTAATAGTAGATAAGTCGAGGTTTCCTTACGATATTTTCCTACACTAATGTCCAATATAGACTTAGAAAGAAAAGATATCCATGAATTTGTCTGGTTCTAAACTCACAATTTTATGCATAAGAGTCGCCTCTTATGCCTTAACCACTAAGCCATCACAATCATTACATGAGAGTAGGTATATAATAAAATTATCGGCAGAAAACTAAACAACAGACTCACCCAGCGTTTAACAATTTGTTTTAACTTCTTGTAAAGTATTAGAACGAGCCACTGCATTTCTTCAATCTTGTAAACTATACCACATCACAAACAGTTATGACATATAGAAAAAAAAATTGTTTTTACGAGTTCCAAATCATTATGCTGATCGTTTACGAGCCCGACAGTAATCGTTATTCCGAATAGCAGTAATTGCAAAGTAAATATTGAAAAACGAGTAATTTTGCTATTAGACTTATATAATGAATCGTTGTTTGTATCGTAGACAACTAAATGTGTTATTAGAATTACATTTATCCGCCATGTTATGTTCAAGTAATTGTAGACAAATGGCCGAACTGAATGATGTGTTATTTTTTTTATTTAGATTCTACGATGTTCGTGGCATGTTATGTAGTAATTAAGGTATCTCGTATGTACTATCAATTGAACATTGCGTTTAACTTTTGTCTTACGAGTTCAATAAAGACCGCAATAAAATATTTTTATAACGTATTCAACTGTGAATGTGTGCTTTCGAATTTGAATGAGCAGAAGTAATATTCTGTAAAAATCTCCCTCGATGAATTTAGGTGAAATGAGTTCGAGGTGATTGTCAATAGCATCAGCCGGTTTGGTCTGTCTAAATCTCCAACGGTTAATCTGTATTAAGTGAGCTTGAGGTAAGCTATCAATACCTACCATCAAATTGCCCAAGAGAGATTTTTTGCAAAATAGCACTGCAGTTAAAGTGAAAAGGAAACGAGATAAGAGAGAGAAAGATTCCTACATATATTACTAGCCAAGTCTAGATACGATTACTAGTCGGCCTATGTCCATCTTGGGCCGTTTCCAAAATCCTAGCCAATATAAAATCAATGTTTGAGAGTAAACGGAACAGAAACTATTAGAGCCTTTACAAACTCCGATGACTTTACAAACAAAAGAGGGGCAATTTCTGTATTTTAAAAAACGAACGCATTCCAATTTCCATCTCTATCTGTCAAAAATACCACAGATCTAACTAAAGTATTGACATTGATTGTTTCTGAAATCTACCAGCCAAATTCTACTTATCAAAAGCTTTCGAAATCTAGTAGCAATTTCATCTCAGCGACAATCAATGTTATAGTTATGTATGTAAATTTGATATATTTCTGAAAGATTGAGACTAAGATTAGATGCGGTCTTTAATGCGATTAGTGATGACCCTATGATTTATGAATCATAAGCTCAAGTTCAATTGACTAAAATTGATTGAAATATATTTGGTACTAGTTAAATTTATTTTGGATATTAGTATTTTTTTGACAGTTTCGCAAAAATCTGATTTTATATTCGAAGTGGAGTACTTACCTATCCTTATACATACTGTACAGTATAAAAAATTAATTGATAATTGATGAAGTTATAAAACCTATAATAAATAGCCCACATAAAAGCCAACAAAGCAAGTTTACAGCCTGAAAGCTCGTGAATTTCAGGCGCGGCGCCCTAAATGTATTTGAACACCTATTATTACTGAAATCTATTACAGGTAGGTACGTCAGAGAAGTAGATCACATCGATACGTCACTCTGAGGGTTGTAGAACAATGGAACTTGCCTTTAATTTTATATAGGTAGGTTGTGAAAGCTAGAAGTTACTGCCGTAAGTTCGAAAATTACATTTAGAACTAGCTTTCGTCAGAAAGTTTCTTAACGATCCCTAATTTTTTATTCAATTTTTAATAATAATATAAGTAGATATAAATTAATATTAACATTTTTTATATTTTTAAATGTTTTTATTTTTATATCAATATTTAAAAATGTATTAAATATTATTAGAAATACATAAATGTGAATATAGATATAAATATTGCAATGGATAATGTCGATTCCTTTCAGCTAAAGAATTTTCAGAACCGGTTTAGTAGTTCCGGAGATTAGCCCGATCAAACAAACAAACTTCCCAGCTTTATAATATGGATAACCAGACTCCATTATCTAGTTAGCAGGACGTTCAAGTGCCTTTTAATGGTCTAATTGAAATAAACAATTTGACGTTGACAAAATTCATCCCCTACTAGCTACACGCTACATCACACACAACACAGGGCATACTGCATCAGATAGCAAAATTCCAACCCCTATTACCACACTCCGCCAACATAACATACCTATACGTATGCATCCAATCCAGTATCGCGGTTATCGCCGCAGGCTTCGTCGGAAATGACGTGGACGACTCGTGCCGGTCACGTGATGGTCGCGCCACCCTCAATTTGGGTAGGAGCTCGACAGGGCTTCGTCCGCCATACAATTATGTGCGTTTGCCGATACTGTTTACGTTCGAACACTCGGTCCCCGCATGATCGTGTTTGAAGGACGTTGTAAGGGTAGTATTATGTTGGATTGGTCACGTAATTACGGTGTGGGGGGCAATTCTACTAACTTTAAGGAACGATCACAATCTAATCTTAGTTTTAATTCGGCGAAAGTGGCTCAAATTTACCTTGATTTTCGCTGAGATGAGATTGTGACTGGATTTTGAATGTTTTTTATTTAGCGATTAGGTTTAAGAGGGTAGAAAAGTAAAATAACGTAACTGCTAGTTACGAATATCCCATAATATAATAAAACAATGTTTATCTTTAGATCAGAAGGCCAACTCCCGTAATTAGAAACGTTTCAAATGTAAGTAGTCGCAAACTCATCTCAGCCACAGACAATGTTTGAATCTTGTAAAAAAAATATGGTTTATTTGAAATTAGAATGCGAACGTTCTGAAGAATACGAGAACTTTTTGAAACCATTTTTTGTATTTCCAATCTTATTTTTCGTAGAGTACAATGAACAGCTTTTCCTGTACTTTTGATCAATTTCTTTCTTAAACACAATTTGAGTTCAACGATAGAACGTGAACAGTGAATGGTTATGAATCTTCAGCAAACATGATTTCATTATTGTTTCTATACTGTTGAACACAAAAAACCGGCACATACGATCCATGATGTAAGCTTGGCATAGCGACAGCTACCAGATGCTATACATTCCTGTTTAATCCTTAGAAAAAAAGCTTCAAGAAGCTGCTAACAACGGTACTTACACACAAACCAACTAGAATTTTAACGGTTTTTTACATAATTTCAAATAACCATTTCGTAATCAAATTAACACGCGATAGATAAAAAGGAAAACCGTAAATATGTGATGTAACTCACCGGCAAGTATGCATATATACTTTTTATTTATTTAATTAAGTCTATTCATAGATATTAGAGTCGATTGTGTGTATAAGAAGTAGGTTATTATTGTGTAAGTGCCAAATCAAGCATGTAATACGCGAGATGTAATAGTATTTTACACAACGAACATTTCTTTGTTGTTTAAATGTGTTACCTTTAGTTATTCAGGTAATGATTACATCATAGTATTCATTTCTTTTACTAGTAATATTACTAGTAATGTATTAATTAATATTACCATCCATACCATCACGCCTATATTCCCCGAAGGGTTAGGCAGAGGTGTAACAATGTGCACCCACAGTTCGCCGGTATGTTTTGGTCCCATTTAATAGGGGGCGAGCCTATTGCCCTTAACCGGACACAAATCCAATGAAATTCAATGAAATGCTCAGTAGCAGCTCGGAGTTAGGATTTGTACCCGGTTAATGGCAATAGGCTCGCCCCCTATTATATGGGACCTTAACATACCAGCGAAACACAACGACAGGCCGTGTCGACGGCGCGTTCGTGTTCCACGCGCGCCTCAAAGAGATGTCAGCAAAGGGAATGGGCCACTGAGGGCCGATGCCAGGGCTGCGCGTTGTTCGTAAGAGATACCGCGCCCCCGGAACGCAAAGGGCACAAGAAGGAACATGGGTGGGTTTTAGTCAGTAAAAGTCTGACACTCCCTCCCGCCCCGCCCAGGGCGGGAGAAGTTATTTGATGATTTCCCACCCACAAAAAAAAACATACCAGCGAACTGTGGGTGTACATAGGTACACCTCTGCCTAACCTATCGGAGAATACAGGCGTGATAATGGTATTGACACTAATATTTCTTGAACGCAGTTTCGATGCCCTGATACTGTTCAGTGTCCATAGTAATTTAATTCGTGAAAAAGATGAAAATTGCAGATCAAAATCGGTGACATAAAAAGTATAAACCCTTAATGCACCGTTTTTTAAAGTTAAAAGTCAAAGTTAAAGTAAAATTATTTATTTCAATTAGACCATTAAAAGGCGATTTTGAACGTCAATTAAAAGGTAAAAAAGAAATTCAAAATATTGAATCTAGGAGCCCATTCCAAAATGTAATATAAAATTACTTCTTCAGTTACTGTTGTTGTGATTACTTTAAAAATATTAAATAATTATTTTTTAAGAATTTAGATTTGGATTTTTTTTGTCTATTTACCAACTTGAAAACTTGTCTCCACCAAAATACCTATTTCATGAATTTTTCATTAAATCTAGTCGCACAATACAAGCGACATTTAAGAATGTTCAATAACATCACGCTATGCCAAGTAAAGTAGTAAACAACGGTCACATGCCTTGTGACGGAGAAATAAAAATGTATTGAGAATTAATTAGTAGGTAGGTAATTGGGTAGATCACCACCGATCACCTCAGACCACTAATCAATTGACGCACTTTTTGTAAGATGGCAAAACACAACGCGCCCTGAGATTTTGTCATCTCATTTCACTAACTATTTATTAATTCAAAGCAATTAAAAATTAAATTTTATAATTATTAAAAAAATCATCACGTTTTCAGGGCTAAAATAAAGTGTTTTTTAGTAAAGTTGTGACTTGGGATTATTGTTTAATGGTGTATATTATCCGATTACAGTAACGTTTTTTAAAATGAACTATCAGATCGTGTTTGTCTACTTATATTGTTCAATTACAGACCTACATTTAATAGCTGACATCTAAACAAAGGTAATGTTACAGTGAAAAGGTTCCGATTTATTTCCTAATACCGTCATTATTTTAAGGTATCAGAATTTTTAACAAACACTTCCTTGGCGTTTAACTTTTTATACTTTTAAAAAACACTGGTGATATTCCACGACAGAGAACATTTAAAAATAATCAAATGGAAAATTAATCGTTCGTTTCTGCTTACCCACGATCCCGTGGAGCCCCAGCGCTTCAGCCTCTTCCCGAAAATGTTTTGACACTGCGAGAGGCAAGATACCGAAGACGCCGGCTGTATTTTGTTAACGAAACTGTCACCCCGGTCTAAAGTCATCTTACACAGCCACTAACCACAGATTAACTGAAGTTCAACAAATTGTCATTTACACTGAAAGTATTTATTCAATTGTTTATTTATTTTATTGTTCACTATACACAGATTCACATGTGAATAGGCGTCGAGACGCCGCGATCCGCGTGTGAGTTGAACGCGTGCGACTGCTTTGCCGGCAGCCGAACGAATGGCAAGCGCTCCGGTTTTCCTACCTCCGGAAAGCTGCCCCGCCCGCCCTGGCCGCCCAAACTTCCAATTAGAACATTTTTTTTTTACAGGAATCGTATTAGTGTCGGTTCGACTGTCGCTGAGTATGATGAATTCTAGAGAAAGTGTCGTTAGGAAATCATAAATGAAAGTAATTTTTACCGACTTTCTGAAAACTTCAGTCATTTTCTCGGAAAACGGAAAAGAGATTTTTGTATCATTGACATTCTTGACTTTCACAGGATGTTATTATACTATTCGAATTTACTATGTGGACGTAGTAAATTTAAAATTAAAACTAGCTACGTTATTTAGATGCTATAAAATATTATTTGCGATTCGTTGGCGTATTCTAAGCTTTGTTAACTATAATATACTATTACCGTGAATAGAAATTACATATTTTCCAACATAAACATGCAATAATTGATTTGCAAACCGAAGAAATTTACAATTGGCAGTTGTTATGGTTACCCTGCAGTACTTCGCGTTCTATAGTTTATACCACTTTATTGTTGAAAGAGTGATGGATATCATTTGTTTGACCATGAAGTGTGAAGCTGCACATTGCATGCACGGCGCATTTGCCTCTCCCTACCAAATAAAGTCATAGTACTACAATATTCTGACAAAAACAAATGAGTATCATGCAGGGGCCATATTTTGTTTAAAAACAAATGAATAAATAGCAAATCAAATTAGACGAAGCTTTTGGTCCTAGGTAATAAATTGGTCCCTAGTTTGTTTGACAAGCATACGCCTACTATTTTTATAGTAAATTCGTGAAGATTTACGTACACATATGTAAGTACATAAGTTACATGAATCTAAAGTTCTTATCTGCAGCAGGCTTTTGGGTACAGGAAATAGTGTCCTATTGGCTCGGAACCGCTGTCCGCATCCGGGCCGGACGCTGAAATATCAACGTGGCATTTGACATTTTCGCTTACTATAATATTTACTACTGTAGTTTTGACGTTTCGGACAAGGAATTGGCTAAACCCTCTCAATGTCAGGGTGGAGGGAAGATTATGTTAAGACAATTTTGTCAGAAAGGTGCTCCCGACATTGTTAATAATTGCTTTATGCAAATGCATTGCAAGCAATTGTTAAAGAATTTTGTGTATTTTTTTTGTAACTGAATTACCATTCATGACTATATATTTTAGTGATATTATTTATATTATTTGAATGATTACGAGCTGATAATGATAATTTCCTTATAATTTCCTCAATTGAAAGAAATTCTCATTTTCTATTACGTGTGAGTTTTATCGTCCACTGTGACATTTAAGTTTTATGAGTGCGAATAAAATTACGTAGTTAATGTGTTTTAAATGAGTTTGCAGCAAACATTATGTGCCATTAAATTGGAGTACGTTTGTACGTAGGTGCGCATTCTTAAGTGTTGCTAGACTAATCGCCGTTTAGTGCAGCTTTGTTCTAGATCCTTACTGTGACGACTTTATTTAATTTTAGGGTTACTTAGCTAAAAATATCTTCTATTAATACCTCTTAGTTATGCCAGCTGATTTTTAATTTATTGCCCACTTTTCAGAGAGTATAAATATCTATTCATTATTACGATAAATTTTTGTTATAGGACCAACGGATATAAATCTATGGAACAGCTGGTTTTTTTTTACATTTCACTGTTGGTCCCATGGCAATAGTCGTCCGTATTCATGAGTGCTTTCTCACCATGAAAAATGGTCAGTAAACTAAAAGACAGGCTGTAGTACTTATTGTTTCAGGGTTGCTTAAAATATGCTAACGATGAGATTTATTCTTTATTCAAAGAAAAGAAAACAAGAAAATATCAAAGTCAACGTAAACAATAACATTTTAATTAAACTATTTACAAGCACTTTTCAATGGCAAATCAATCCCTCAGGGAATCAAGTTACGCAAAATAATTCTTGGCCAACACCTAGTACTTTATTTACAAGTAAATACCTATGATATAGTACGTGTAAAAAGATTCTTGTTTATTATCCGTCGCATAAATCATATTGCAACTGGGACTGAATCCAAGTTGGATGAGTTATGTATGTAACGTTACGACCGCCTTACGAACTGTGTTCTTTAAGAGGCAGCCATCATAATCCTCATCATTTGTTTCATTGTAGCTTGGAAAACTGATATATTTCTCAAAGCATTGTTCCTCATAGGTTTTCGCGTAAAAATCTGTAATCGTGGGCGCAGACGGAGTCGCGGGATAAGAAGTAACCTATGTCCTTTCTTGGGGTCCAAGCGTATACTGTACCAAATTTCATCAAAATTGGTCCAGTGGTTTAGTGTTGAAAGCGCAACAGGCAGACTTGCTTTCGCATTTATTATATTCAATAATATAATTACTCGGGTGTCTGTCGGCCTTTCCTATTTTATTTTACGAATGCTAACAAAGTATCAACATAATTACAGCGTATTTTTAAGTAGATGTCTAGCTGGAGGAAGTCCTCGTGGAAACACGGTAGAGTGGCCTAATTAATTACTGTTAGACAGAGTACCTCTAATTAATTCGATTAGATAAAGTAGACACTTTCGAAATTCGCCACGCTGAGTGGAAACCTTCAGTTTGTCTGCTTACAAAATATACGTTTGTGAAACAAGTCTGTCTGTTACATTGATACGGCCTATCGGAAGGATCTTGACTTACCACGATCCGATAAGATGAACCGGAAAAACGTAATAACCGTCCCTGAAACACGCCGTTCTTAAAAATATTAACAATTTATAGATATGGACGAAGGTTACTTCAGTTTAATAGTTAAAAACAAAACTCGTGTCGTAAATATACTTCGAATAATTATAAGACTTGTAAGCACAGGAAGGTCGCAGATCTGGATCCCAGACATCAGTCAGCACCCACACACATTTTGACATGACAGAACCAATCATAACAGTGAAATATTAACATAAAATGCTTTTGTTATTAATGTGGAATCTTAGGAAACATTGTGATATTCTTGCGGCTGCTACGAAGGGTAAAAAAACATAAGATGCCTATAAAACAATCACAAGGCAAATCAAAATTAATGACAATGCAACCTTGGCCCATATTGCGGTTTCTGCACACCAATAGATTTATGAAGAACATTTTTAATTAACGCTTTGTGTAAAATTGCAACTGATAACTGTTCGCGTTCTCGTAAATCAATGTTGAAAAATAAATCTCTTTTTATATTAGCAATTTCACCGGTGCACAAGGATATTGAGTGTAAATAATTTTGAGATGTTTTGCAGGCAAATGTAATGTTTGAGCATTTGGTGAAGAAGGCTGCAAGGCTGAAAGCGGCAGGTGTTTGTTTTAAGTCTTGCCTTGAAGATGAAAAATGATGATCTTTCCGATACACGTCTTACTACTTACCTACCTATAGGTAACTATTTAAATCTACAGTCGAACTGGGTATTCGGCAGTGGCGAGGACCCTATACGACTCTATTCCCACCAGCTTCTCTTCAGAACTTTAGAACAATGGCTGTTCCACCGCCAGTGACAAATGGCGCAGTCAGTAATATCGCGTGTCCTAGCGTGACGTCCAATAGTATATTCCACATGTATCTGTCTAGTGTCTGTCATATACAAAACAACTTTAGCAATCCGACTGCTAGTTCCAAAGCTCTTTAAAAAAATGAACTTCTTAGCTTCGTTTATATTAGTAAAGATTTACGCTCAAAATAAAGAATAATATAACGATGAAATTCTCAGTAGCAGCTCGGAGTTAGGATTTGTGCCCGGTTAATGGCAATAGGCTCGCCCCCTATTACATGGGACCTAAACATACCGGCGAACTGTGGGTGTACATTGTTACACCTCTACCTAACCCTTCGGGGAATACAGGCGTGGTGGTATGTTATGTATGTTAAATAATACGTAACATGTTAAATAAAAGCTTGTATAAAGGCGTGAGTTTATGGTATGTAATAAAAATAATTATAAATAAGATAATCTCTATATCTCTAATATCTTATAAATAAGATTCAAATTACGAAGTACCTATGTAGGTACAATAAAAAAAAAGGAAGGAGGAAAGAAGATGAAAGTGTTATACAAATATCTTATTCGACTATGCTTAAAATAAAACATAATATTATAGACAGGTAAACCCGAAGGGCACGCCTTCAAATCAACCCAACCTTGTCTCGAAGACACCTGATGATGGATTCAATAAACGATTGAATGCAGGCGTGGGCCTAAATCCTGTCTAGCGCTGCGTAGGATAATACTAGCATTAATCTTCTCAAAGACGTTATATCTGTTCAATGTAAGACTTGGTTATGTACTGCCTCCGTGGCGTCTGAAGAGGTCACGAGGAATGTAGGTCAGTCTTTTCCTTATGGGGTGTCAAGGACTTTTCTGTACTCAGATGTGCGTAAATAAAACAGCTGGTCTATTCTGTAAGAATTTCCATCGGTTTAGGTTAAGTGTATTTGAAGTGAGCTGTCGTCATATTGATGCTAGGGATTGATAACCTCGAGCTCACTTGCATATTATTACGGAACTTGCTTCTGTTCGCGACTTCGTAACGTGATGTTATACAGCCTATAGCCTTCCTCGATAAATTGACTATTCAACACAACAAATTATTTTCAATTCAAACCAGTAGTTTCTTAGATTAGCGCGTTCAACCAAACAAACAAACTCTTCAGCTTCATAATATTAGTATAGATAGCACTGCAGTTTACTATAATAGATGATACATTCATTCCAAGTGTTCCACTGTTATGTAGGACTGACCGAGAAAACGTGGGTTGATATAATTGTTATTAAAGTCCGGAAATGGCTGGGAAGGCCGCAGGTGCCTTCTAATAGATGCTGCATTAAACAAGATTGTTTTAATCACCACTGTTGGCGAACATTGCAGGATAAAGATATTAAGAAAGGTAACTTTCAACTATGTATTGTACTCTGGTTGATAATTACTTGCATAATATTTTACCCACATATTATGCCACATTGTGATTCAAGATTATATTACGTTCCATTACGTTTGAACTAACTAACTAACTCGTAGCTGCCTCGGTAGCCTAGTGGTCCTAAGCGCGATTGCTACGCTAGACGTCTAGGGTTCGATTCCCAGATCGAGCAAAAAGTGTTATTGGGTTTTTCTATGAAATTCCTAGTAGCAGCTCGGAGTTAAGATTTCTGCCCGGTTAATGGCAATAGGCTCGCCATCTATTACATGGGACCTAAACATATCCGCGAACTAGGGGGGTACATTGTTACATCTCTGCCTAACCTTTCGGGGAATACAGGCGTGATGGTATGTTTATTACGTTAGAATCGGTACCACCGTACAATATTTAACACTACCTAAAAAAAAGGTTCTTGTTTTGGGTCTTGATTGTGGTTCAAAAGATACAGCCCATTGACAGACAGACGGACGGGCAACGGAGTCATAGTAACAGGGTACCGTTAGGCACCCTTCGGGCAAAGACCCCAATAATTAGTATAATCTTTTGTAAGCATCTTTGTGCGAAGAAAACAAAGCAAGATTCTTAGCCTGAAACCTGAATAGCCTCTCAATGTCCTAGATCTGAAAACAGGTCACTTATATAGTTCAAGATGGTATTAGTTGTGTGGGTTACTATGGCCGTAAAGAAAGAGGCTCAAGTATGAGGGACAAACCCATCGAAAGAATGACGTCAAAGAGCAATCACTTTACGAAGCTTTGAGGTAAAGGTGTCAAAGAAAGAAAAGAAAGAAAGAAACAATGTTTATTTGACACAGTTCATATGGTACACAAAATGATAAAAGGTTAGGTGTGTTACTAAAATGTCAGTGGCTCAGTGGTTTACTTCTGATGTGGTGGGGATGGTGGGAGGTTGTATTTTCTTAAGTTCGTCCTTGAGTGTGGGTGCTGAAAAGTGGTTGAATTGTCAAATAGAATATTTTAATTGGTAAGAAATACGGTTGGGTGTAAAACATGTAGGTATGTTTTAAACGCCTCAAGGCAAACACGACGGGGTGTTATAAGTTTGACGTGTCTGTGTGTGTGTGTCTGTTTGTGGCATCGTAGCCCACGAACGCATGAACCGATTTTGATTTTTTTGTTTGAGAGGTGAATTATTCGAGAGTGTTGTTAGTTAGCTATGTTTGATGGAGATCGGTTCAGCGGTTTTAAAGTTATCAGCTTTTTTGTTAGCTGCGGTAGGGAATTGGGGATGTCTATCCTTCTGTCGGGAGGTAACTAAAAAATTTAATTCCTCAATATCTTAAGTCGATTTAAATTAAAAAATGAACTGTTACATATATGTTAATATGTGTGTATGTACATATGTGTTGCACTTTTGTACGAAACAACGGTTTTTATTTTAAAAATAGGCGAAAATTGGTCTCTGGTGGTCTAGAAACATATTATTTTGAATCAATGATTAAGTTTTTCGTAACGAAGCCCTGTGTTCTGCCCCAATTAAAATATTTTTGCCTATCTTGTAATATTCGATGGCTGGACAAATGTTAGTTTAAATTACGTTTTGCAGTGTCTATTTTGATAAAACCCCAAAGATTTTGGCTTGTTCCGTTAATCTACACTAATATTATAAAGAGGAAAGATTTGTATTTTTGTGTGTATATGTTTGTAATGAATAAACTCAAAAACTAATGCGCCGATTTCAGAAATTCTTTCACCATTAGAAAGCTACATTCACCCTGAGTAACATAGGCTATATAACATCACGCTAAGAAACACGGGAGTGGAGCAGTAACGAAAGACGTAACGCGGGTGACATTAGTCACGCGGACGAAGTCGCGGGCAGGTCGTCTAGTAAAATATATTCTTGCTTAGTTACTTATTTCTCTTTCAGATCAACGAAAGTATTTTCTTTTAAACCATAAGGAAAGCGAGTCTTTGATAAATTACATGTCGTTTTCTCATGAGTTTCGTGAGAAAGTAGGAAGTGATTGAGCACTTATAAAACTTCGCACGTCTCAATAAGATTGGCTGGTATTTTAATAGTTTTCTCCACGTGGGACTTGTGTGGCACTCTTGTACCGCTTTGTAAGGGTTTTATGTTGCATACAATGTGGAATATTGAAAGTGGTTCAATCAAAGGTTAGTAAACTTTGCTGCGATTTGAATTTTGAAATTATGGCGAAGAACTTAAGGGTATTTTGTTATTACACTGTATACTTATTTGATCCCCGCAACCCAGTTACTGGGTAACACGAAATCCCTTCGTAAGAGTGGTGACTTTCAAGTATCTGGCTACTGGTAACGACTGTCAAAGATCTACGAAAGATCCAGGATCAGCGTTTGACGTGCTTTTCAAGGGTGTCCAACTACAAACAGAACTCTGCGCTGCTACCGAGAAATCCTTATTGGAACAAGCCACCTTACTTTGCCCGACCTGAGTATTAAAACCAGGACCCGCGTTTACAATACGAGACCAACGCAACGGCGCAGTTTTTTAATAACACTGCATGCTTTTACCCTTGCTCGGCAAAGCGACTATCGAAAATGGGTTTGTAGAAAATCCGCTACTACCAGGCCATAAGGAAATATTAAAAATCTTCTTAAGTACTCTACTATCAAGAATGTTTAATTAAAATTGCTTAAATTAATAACAGCAGGATTATTATATGAACAAAAAAATATTTTTTTACGAAAACAATGACCGTAAATCCGAATTGCAGTTATGTACAGCTTTGCCTTGATCTGGTTAACGCTTCGTAAACAGTAGTACGTAGAACTCGGTATTATTCTAAAATATAATAAGATTTATGTGTTATAACTAATGTTTGAAATGTTTTGTCTGGAGCAGTCCTCGCGTCTTTTAGAAGCGGCAGATTGCAACATTGAATCTTATATGCATTGTATGTAGGTTTCCAAATGCGCTGAAACTTTACATAGTACTCCAAGAAAGGTGAAAGGTTATCCTTCAAACTTATAACATGTACTCGTTATTCTCGTCCTTCATTATTATAACATGTATCGTAGGAGTAAAAACTTTAAGCGTCTTTCACACGCTGCGGGATATTCAGCATCGAGTACCCGGTAGCAAAATGTTTGGGTATGCATCGGGATTCCGGAAGGTGTGAAAAATGGACTTATATATTTCTTCTCTAAAAACATTTCATTGTTATACACCATGTAACAGAATTAACGCACACCTTCGAACACCCTAATTAGAACTTAGGTATGTTAAAATAATAATACATTATTAATTTTCATTTTCATTTTTGACGACACGGTTGGCGCAGTGGCCGAGCGATCGACTGCTGTGCTGCGTGTCGCGGGTTCGATTCCCGCACGGAGCAAATATTTGTATGACCCACAGATAGTTGTTCCGGGTCTGGCTGTTTGTGTATGTGAGTTTATATGTTTGTAAACGCACCCACGATACAGGAGAAATTCCTAGTGTGGGGCAACGGTTTAAAAAAAAAAAAATTACATTATGCAAATTTTAGGGTTAGGCAGAGGTGTAACAATGTACACCCACAGTGCGCCGGTATGTTTAGGTCCCATGTAATAGGGGGCGAGCCTATTGCCATTAACCGGGCACAAATCCAAACTCCGAGCTGTTACTGAGAATTTCATAGAAAAACCCAATAACACTTTTTGCTCGACCTGGGAATCGAACCCAAGACCTCTAGCGTAGCAGTCGCGCTTTAGACCACTAGGCTACCGAGGCAGTTAAAAAAATCCTATTTTACAAATAGCTGGAATCGTTGATCGAATCGCAATATTCACTTTCAATTTATCGCCCCTTCAAATTAGGTACCTACATCTAAATGTAAAAGCCTGTCTTTAAAAATATGCTTACGTAAAAGCCACTGTAGTTAAAACCAGAGAATAGAAACATATCGACCTCGGACTAGTTTGACATTTCGAAAATAGCGGCAAAGTGCGGTGTCCTCTGCAAAGTCCTCGACTGCATTTCTTTGTTTACCACAATTTATTGTAGTCCGCGGTCGTAATTCTAAAAGTGCGTTACTGTGACCACACGGCGGGAACGGTAAATCAGGCGACCGACACCGTGGTAGGGAGTCCATGGATTTTGTTCTGTATTTATTTTTGTGTAGGCGTAGGCGTGGGTAGGTTAGGTAAAGTTTCGCCTATCTACGGGAAGCGGTGAAACTTTTCTTAAGTTTTCTGCGGAAGCTGGCTAGATAGCGGTAGTAGAATTTACTGAATGAGTTTCATCTTACAAAAAATGTTGTGTTGTTATATGTTATTCAACAAAGCACTATCATAGTCATTAGAGATGATTAATTTACCAAAGGTTGGTCAAAAAAACATTTTTCTTGAATGAGCACCGCCTATAATTGTTAACTTTGGTTTATTATTATTATTTGTTATTTTAGCGGTCATAGTAATACATACTCTTAAAATTTCAAGTGGCTACTTATTACGGTTCAAAAGATACAGCCCAGTAACAGACGGATGGACAGCCTAGTCTTAGTAATTACTTAGCATCCTTTGGAACTCTAAAACTGAAACGCTACAAATACCATCACCATCAACATACCGTCACGCCTGTATTCCCCGAAGGGTTAGGCAGAGGTGTAACAATGTACACCCACAGTTCGCCGGTATGCTTAGGTCCCATGTAATAGGGGGCGAGCCTATTGCCATTAACCGGACACAAATTCTAACTTCGCTACAAATTAATTTGTCAATTTGAAAATTATGTAAGCATACATGGTAACCCTATTTCAGAGTTTGTCTAAATAAATATCAAAAGCTCGCGATGCTTTGTCTTATTTTAAGAGGTTGATTAATTATAAAACAGATATATCAACCAACTAATGGATTTTAGTCTATTTATATAGGGAGAAATTTGTCTTTTCGAAAAAACTTAATGGCGGAGATGGAGCATCTCAATTAATCTGGTAACCGGCGGTGAACAATAGTATTATAATAGTGCGGCAGCTGAATATTATTCAACTGCTTTTATTACTTCCGTAGATCATCTTTTTTATTAATTTATATTTTTATTCATTCGATACGAGGAATTTTTTGATGCCATTTAGTTTTAGTCTCTTATTTCTTATTATTAAGGTTTTTTTTTCAAATCTAATTTTAAGGCTGTAAATGTTTAATCTATAAATTAATTAATAAAATTCCATACCAACAGTATTTATGTGTGTACATCAAACATTGACGCGTGACGGTACAAAGTACTTATCTACTTATAATAATTTATGAAGAGCACTAACCGAAAAAATAGGCAGCCATGGGGACTGCCGGCAGAAGTGAAAACGTAACGTTACATTAGCATGTTGGTGATGCGATGCCCCAACAAAAATCGGTCAAAAGGTTAAAGAATTTTCACCTCAAAAACAAGCCAAAACCTACGTCAATAATATAAAGAAAAATGTGAAAAACAAAGCTCTTAAATTCGATCAAAATTCCCATATTTAATATTTTACGATCGTAAGCTAATAAAATTTACCTCGTCGATAAAGGAAAGATACTTAGTAAAATATTAACATTAACATTCCGGGAACACTTCAAACGATACTAGATATTGGCGTGTGAAAAACATTATTGAATTACACTCGGGTTTTTTGTGGTTAATTTATACAAACAATTACATGGAAACATGCCCCGCTGGTCACGCCCGCTGAGCATGGGGTCCTGGGTTCGATTTCCGGGTCGGCCAAAAGTGTTATTGGGTTTTCCTTTACGAATTTCTAAGTAGCAGTCCGGAGTTTGAAAGTTGGTGGTGTGACACCCCCGTGCCTTGAAAAGCTCGTCAAGCCGTTGGTCCAGGCTGTCATTCGCAGAACTTTGACAGTCGTTACGGATAGTCAGAAGCCAGAAAGTCTGATAACCAAGAGGTATCGAGTTGTCTAGTAATTGGGTTGTGTCGCTTCATGTAAAACACTGATATTCAGTTGCATCCGGTCAGACTCAAAGTCGATCGCAACATACCTAGTTAGGAAAAGGCTAAGTAGATGATGATGAATTAGATGGAAACATGATAGGAAGACCATTATAGTCATCTGTTTAAGAATGTTTCAATTTTATTTATCTGTGTTTAGGAAGAACTTGGGAAAACTGGCCCAATAACATTTAGATAACAAATTAGATTCATCCATTGAGATGCGACGCTAACGATCAATTTCAAACTGCTTAATACGACATTTATTGTAACAAACCACTGCTATTTATTCTAAACAGCATCTTTACGTAGTAAAGAACTAAATAATTAAGGAATTTGAGAAATGATGACCGAGATAAATGAGTATAATAGTGATTTAAATGTCACTTGTGATATTTTTTTAAAAAGAACGTGGGTTTACCTGATTTTATGACATGACTGATGTAACTTGGGTATTTCATAATATAGCTAATACCAAAAGCATCGCCATCAAGCATAGACATCGTAAGTAAGCGCTCGCATTTTTAGTTGGTTGCTCTTCCATATATTTTGCCCGCGTATGTCTCACTTTGGAACGAGTATCAAATAGCAGTATTTTTATTTTACATTTTTACACCTCTGCCTAACCCTTCGGGGAATGCAGGCGTGATGGTATGTGATGGAATTATTATGCTATGAGTTTAAAATCATTACTGAACCCACCGAGAATTCTTTGAAATTACGAGCAAAATTCAACCCGAGTTACTTACAAAGCATTGTACAGGCCAGGACCGTATGAAAAGCTTTTAATGAACACATATTTTTCATTGCCCTACATTTCCTCCGCTACATAACACGTGTACATTAAAAGCGCATAAGAGCCTCCAGTTTAAATATAAACTCCGCTAACTCCGCTTTATTTCAAACGGTTCCGTTTTTCGCAGCTAAAAATAATAATTTCCGTAAACTTTTACTAGTCTGTAATTACCGCAAGGTCGCGATCAAAGCTGTAAATCAGGGGCTGACGTAGACTTAGTTTATAAATAGACTACTATTTGTAGGGTAGAGAGACGAAAGACGACAGGTAACGGTACATAGTTGACGTGAAATGTAGGGAGTGTGTGTCTATCTATGCGGCGGGGGATCGCCCAATTACGTCACTTTTTGCGTCAATTCCGTTTCTTCCGGATTATGCAAGCTGTGATGTTGCTTTTTCGTATGTTTTTTTAGGGATCGTCATTCTGTATATTGTTTTATGACGAATCACGGACGTCTTATCATGGTATATTAGTCGCCACGACTCGTGAGCACAAATGTCAAGTTAATTTTTGAGTTTTTCGGTGTTTGGGGCGCGGACGCTGCACGCGATCGGTCCAACTGTCGGATCAAAGGCGTGCAGCGTCAGCGGCCCAAAAAACCCAGAAATTAACCCAAAAATTCACTTGATGTTATTAAAACGATATTTAAAAGAAAAACATACATACGTCACGTCAGTGATACTTCTTTATATTTTGAAAAGCGGCTATGGTAACATACCTGTAACAAAATAAAAACAAAGATTAGTTTGTTTATACATACAAGTATTTACAAGCTAAATGCTAGAATTTTAACTAGTAATTACTAGTTGAAGATTGGGCTATTCACATCACATACATACTATCACGCCTGTATTCCCCGAAGGGTTAGGCAGAGGCGTAACAATGTACACCCATAGTTCACCGGTATGTTTAGGTCCCATGTAATAAAGGGCGAGTTTATTGCCATTAACCGGGCACAAATCCTAACTCCGAGCTGCTACTGAAAATTTCATAGAAATACCCAATAACACTTTTTGCTCGACCTGGGAATCAAACCCAAGACCTCTAGCGTATAAGTCGCGCTTAGGACCACTACGCTAACGAGGCAGTTAAGTTACGAGTGTACGTTAGCGAGAGTAGTGGGCTATACAAAATTGCGATAATTAATAACAAAGTGGGCTAAGCCTGTTACGATTGTTGGTATTATTCCTAATTAATCAGCCAGTTTGTAGACAACCTTACCAATTACACGATAAACAAATTCCATTTAAAACATTTATCTATTTTAGATTATTCAATTTAATGATTGCAGGCGAAGTCAGTACTGATTTAATTTTAGATAAATAAATTGAATTCAAAATTAACCGAATTTTAACTGAAATGATTATATGGTTTTTAAGGGTACACCACCCAGTCACTGAAATATACAGTTACAAATGATTCAGACACTCCGAATTCAATCCTAGTTGACATTTCACGTTCGTCTCATGACGCATTCCGCGTTATCCCAAAGGGATAACCTCTTGAACTCAAAGGAGGGCAGAAATGTTATTTTGGCATCATATTATACTTTTAGTTATAAATATAACGTCACGTTTTCCATTTCAGGTATCATATTAGTAAGGCATCATGTATTGAGGTGTGGGTTAGCATGATGTAAGGAAGGTTTTGTAGGACTTCCTTCCTTCCTTTGACGTCGGCGTCGTGTCTATAAGATCAATTACAAGTACCGTATATTTAAATCGTTATTTATAAATTGAAAAGGATACCGATTTTTTATCATGTATGTAAGCGTGTCTTGTTCAGAAATTATTATAAAATAGGGTATTCAAAGGAAATATAAAGCCATTTAAACATGTTGCAAGCTCAAGTGTTACAAATGGCCACTGCAGTTTACTTACTGTAATTAACGCAAATATTAATCATATTTAATTTTAGATAAGTGTCAAATGGGCCTCTGCAAGTTGATGTCGACATATCGCACGCCTCTGAAAGGTCTGGGACCATAATTTCGAGTTATGTAAAAAAAATAAAAATAAATACAATGCTTTTTTCAGACATCTGTACTCATAAAAATACAAAGTTTAACTTAAATAACCTACGATTTCATTGGCTACGACTACTACACACAGAAGCAGAGCAGACAGTGAAAAAAAAAACCTGCGAATTTTGTCTATGGCAGAAGTTAGTAATGAAATAAAAATAAAGAAATAACAAGGTATTAAGAGCTTTTTAAGTTGAAAGAAATTCGCAGCTGCTTTGGAATGGCGGACTTAAGTCTAAATACTGCTCGTAGGAGCCAATTAGGTAAACGGGTTCCTGAGTGTAGGCGATGGTCATAATCGGAATGTTACTATTTTGAGTAACTATTTCGTTTCAATATTAATAACATATTTCTGTTCTATAATACCTCATTTGTTGTGATCAAATTGGATGTGACAGGCGGACAGGCAGACACATGAGTGATCCTATAAGGGTTCCGATTTTCTCTTGCACGGAACCCTTAATCCAATGCGATTTAAGACCAAAAACTAAAAGTTTTCTTTCCTTACAACTTTCAAATCAGCTGCTTAGATTTGATTGTAAGCAATCCTACTACTATTAAGTTGTATAAAGTTTGTAACGTTGGATGGACAGATGTTTATCACTCTTTCACTCATAAACGGCTAAACAGAATTAGCTGAAATTTGGGATACATTGCATACATTTTTGTCCCGTTTTTGTATTCCTTCGGCAAGATTTGAAAGTACGCAGATAAAGCCGAAGGCAGAAGCTAGTATAAAAATTATATAGTTTTGTTTATTTCATGACAAAAAATCCTCAGAAACAGAGCCAATTCAGAATGAAGACATCTACACACGTCAGGGCCGTCGCCCGACATCAGCCAGGACGGCCAGGGTTCATGCGACAGGCCACCGTCTCGCCCCACTTCCCGTCCACATTTCTCGGTAGCTAACGAGTCTCAGATCTGATCTAACAACTCGTAACACATGTAACACAAGCTCACTGGACCGCGGCGCAGGCGCAATTATTTTTCACAAAGAAATAGGTTAGGCGGTAAACAATAAAGTGTTTGGGATCGCTACGTATGAGACCGTACCCGGAACAATTTATGAATGATGATAGGTGCTGTTTTTCTATGTGAAATGTTTTGTTTGGAATTTTTAAAGAGTTTCTTAATAATTTGAATCATTAGGCTAATTTTAAGTATCTAAGAAAGTGCGGAAATGAGACGCCATTGTTTATTTCTAGACAAGACAGGAACTTCAAGCTAAGTCACGACTAATTAAATATGAGATACATTTATGAGTTCTAAGATTTCCTAAAAGCTTTTGTAGTTTACTCTTAAGTTATGTTTAATCTTTGAAATGATTATGAAGATGTTGTTTATGATGTAATGGAAGAAAAACGTAATAGTCGCTAATTGAACCGTGACGTGTTTACAATTGGGTCGCTATTCCGGTAACACGAGTTTTGTTTACGTTTTTATCCGACCTGTTATCAATATTATCGAACCTTGGAAGGTGGAGTTGTTTGTCACTTTTTGATGGTGGAATATTATGTTCTAATTTTGACGCAATGCGATGGCTTTTGTTGTTTGCCTACGAGCCCTTATTAAAAGCGAAAGGTCACTCATTCAACACGTAATCTCGGAAAGTTCTTGACGTATGAAGTAGTTTATAGGTACCTAATAGACGTCAGCTAAGAATGGATTTTGTTATAGGACCGAATAAAGGGAAGCGGTAGGGTGGGGGGGTTCTTTCTTATGGACGAAGTCCCGAGAAAAAGTTTGTAGTTCATTATCAGATAAACACATTACACAACAGTTCAACTAGAACAAAAATGGTATGCGATGCGATTAGGTTTATTTTCGATTGTTACAAATAAGTTCAATTGATACCAAATACTTCTATCACTCAAGCATACTTCACGACCTAAATTATTCCGAAAGTAAACAGAGAATAAATCTCGTTATAAACAGCTTCCGAAAACTGGACGTCAGTGTTTGTATAACTAGTACTACTATTAGTTGTAACGCAACTGTGGGCGAAGATCTGTGGCTCCAATAGATATGCAGGAAGTGCACGCTAAGTGCGCGAGTGTGCCTAAACGCACGTACACACGGCGAAATAGGTTGGTATGTAGGCAAGGAGTAAACAGACACTTCCTACTTGCAGTAAACTGGCTGCAGAGGCATCGACTTATCTCATTGGTCGACTGTACCGGTAAATTTGGGTAGGGTTCTCCCATTACGTCTCTACGTAATTAATTTATTATGACGTACGTAAGAACATTGTGTCGTAAATGTTACAATGAATTTCAAAGTACTAATTGAGCTATGTTTGGTAGAACAGTGGTGTGTTAATGTATGACAAGTTGCCTGTCAATACCCCGACTATTATTTATCATCATAATATTTATCAGACCATAAACGTCTGGTTAAAATTGACCACCCAAGGACCGTTACAATGAACAGTTATTTTTTATAATTATCAAACAGTTCGATATTTGATAGGCGAACGCATTGGGTAGACACACCTTCACAAAAGAAAAAAATCAATTTATTTTAGCCCTGACAACCGATAATTTTTTGAATAACTATTAAATTAGATTTTTTTTTGAAATTAATAAATAATCAATGAATTGAGGTGACAAAAAGTGACGTCATAGTTTAGAATTGTCATCAAAATCTATGGGGGAATCACGTTTTGACAGCTCGTAAAAAGTACGTCAATTGATTAGTGGCGTCATCTACCCAATTAAGAATTTTTTTTTTAATCAGTTAAAGATTTACAATCTATGCTAAGCTTAGCAGGTCAAGTCGTGTAGTGTAAACTATTAACAGCTAATTAAATTAACCTAGCTTTTGTATCTCAAGGGATTGGAGTCCGAACTTATTTGAGGCCGGTTTAATAAATACATACATATTCAAATCGGAGTTAACTTGAAAATGTATGGGTGTATGTACTGCCTTCGTAATACATGATATTACACTGGCTTTTTTCGGATGCGAAATCATCAAAAGATTTTCCCCACCCTTAGTATCAGATTTTTACTGACTAAAACCCATCCATATTATTTCTTTTGCCCTTTGTGTTCCGGGGGCGTGATATCTCTTTCACACAACCCGCGGCTTACACTGACTTAAAAGGCTCTTGTCTACACTCCAACTCGACGACAAAGTAGCCGGCAGCCGGCTAGTATTTCATGCGCACTACCGTGTTCCGATTCTTTGCTCGCAGTGTCTGTAGTTTCTGACTGAGACAAAAGACAGACGCACCTCGCTACACGGACAGCGCAATAAACCCGAAAAGGGCAACTTTATTATGTACATTATACAGTTAGATCAGAAGTTCTGGCGCTGGTATGTATATCCTAATATTATCGTTTGTAACAGGTAATCTATGGAATTATAGCTCAAAATAAAAATGTTTAATTGAATGGCTGTTTTTTTTTAGGAAAAATTTACCTACAATTTTGTAAAATAAAAGAATAGATTAGTAAAAGTAACTCAAGTTATGCGCTAACTTTTTATTCTACTTGTGTTTGTGAGTATATAGCGAGGGGCAACATAAAAAAAATATCAAAAGCTTCAAACGAGAAACAGAACAGACCAGAACCAGACCAGCGAAGAACATGTAAAGACCGGGATTATAAAAAACCAGACCACACATCATTGAGGGTCCATTTTCATGGACTGAAATTTCTGTTATTCTGTCCTTACGGTGTACACGAGACATTCATCTTGTGAGCAAGTCATAAATGCCGATTCGGCAGAAGCTCTTTGCCTAAAGTGAATAAAACAGTGGACATAAATAGTCTTCCTGGTCTGTTCGTGTTAAAAGGACATGGCACTATTATTTTATTACTTAATTTCACTGAATCAAAGAGAAGTAATATTTCCGTTTGATAAAAGGGTATTAAGGGTTAATTTCTCTAAGCATTTTGAAGGAGTGTTTTACAAAGTGTACCAATGTCAAAATAGAAATGGAATAACAAAAAAAATTATGAACTAACAGGGGTAAAATTCTACAAATTTTTAGGGACGATCGCAATATGTCAATAATTCCTCTAATTTACCTACATTTTTTGACATTGATTGTCGCTGAGAAAAGATTGCGACTAGATTTTAAACATTTTAAATTAGTTAATTGGACTTAACTTATAGTGAAACCGACCCTTAAAATGTTCGGGATTTGACACCTACTCATGTTTAGGATTGATATTTAGGTCAGTATTGGTTTCTCATTTAACAATTAACTGAGGACAGAAGGTCAGAAGGACAGAAGTCTAGCTAGTTTCAAAATTAGTGCCCTACTTGTAAGAACTTTGGGCTCCATTGAGATCTAAAATTAGACTAAGAAGTTTGATTAATTATTGAGGCTACGATTGATCTTGAATATAACTCAAAACATATTCTATACAGTAGGGAGAAGGTATAAAATAATAAATATGGTAAAGCACAAATAATATACAAATAAATTATAAACCGAAGTACATATTTTCTACGTATACCAAAAAACGATTTTGCCAATTTTTTTTTAGTGTATATGTATGTTTGTTACTGCTAATCTCCGAAGTGGCTGTACCGATTTTAACAGGAACTGTCACTGGCAGATAGCTAATGATACAAGTAGTAACTTAGAACTTCGCGTAAAAATGAAGCCGACATTAACGCCAACGAAGTCGCGAGCATAACTTAGTCATAAAATATAATTTGAAACTGTATATTTATTTGATGTTCTTTATTGATCGTTTACGGCTTATGTTATCAAGAAGACTTTGTTGATGGATTTTTATGCGTATTACTGAGTTTTCATTCATGAATCCTTACACATAAAACAAATAAGTATGTATTTTTAAATCGACTTCCTAAATTACCTTTGCGTTGTTTTCTTATTGTTTTGAAAGGTTAATGCACTCTCGCTAATATTGATTAAAAGCTTGTATTTCAAAGTGTGGACCATGTTGTGACGTCATCTGACACGGAAGACTTATTTCTGGTGCAAAATATTGGTTTGAGGTGGCGATTTAGAATGAATTGCGTTTTGTGAAAGACAATACAATAAAATTATATCAACATTATGCTTTCTTTCTGCCTCGTTAGCCTAGTGGCGTTACGCTGGAGGTCTTGGGTTCGATTCCCAGGTCGAGCAAAGTGTTATTGGGTTTTTCTACGAAATTCTAAGTTGCAGCTCGGAGTTAGGATTTGTGCCCAGTTAATGGCAATACGCTCGCCCCCTATTACATACCGGACCTAAACATACCGGCGAACTGTGCGTGTCATTAGTACACCTCTGCCTAACCCTTCGGGGAATACAGGCGTGATGGTATGTACATACCTATGTATTATCCAAACTTTTTCTAACACCATCGTCCTGTCATTTAAAGAGGTTACGCTTACGACGTATTTAATTTCCTTATATTATTTTACCGAAAAAATACCCCTCGCTTACCGAAGCTTACTGAACTTGGATGGCAGGTGTCCATTTTCCATTTGTGTAAATGATATGTTAGTGTTTTGTTTTCGCAAAATAAAATGTTTAGCTTGGCTCCTGTCGGCCATATTGGCCCCATATTTTCGCAATTTCTTAATCCGTATTTTTGTTCTTGAAATTCGATATTTTAACGTAAAATGTGGATTTTGGCTGTAGTATTTGGCATATTTGTTAGGTGACTCACTCAGCCAATGCAATATTAGTAAAATTATTTTAGAGTAGTAACAAATGTATTTTGCTTAGTGTACTTATAAATTAAGCAACAAAATCATTTCACCCAGATACATTATCTAAACCAAGAGATGTAAAATATATATTTTCGGACGATCTTAAATCTGCCTATAGACTTTAATATAGTATGTTATTCTCGGATTAATGGCAAATGATCGATGATATAGGGCAAAAGGGTCACCCCTAAAATTTGAGCCTTCGTGAAGATAATCGGCGATGAATAAAGAACAGATTGCGTAGGCTTGACGCCTTGTTAATGTTGTATTATAGAAACTGGTTACTTCATACCTTTGTCTATCTGTTTTAATGTTGTCTAACATATAAAATTCTCGTGTCACAATGTTAGTTACCATACTCCTCTGAAACGGCTGGACCGATTTTTATGAAATTTTGTGTGCATGTCAGGTAGGTCTGAGAAACGGCCAACAACTATTTTTCATACTCTTAAAAAAAAAATGGCAGAACAATGTTTGATAGGTCTGCTAGTAATATACATAAATAGATTGTACAATCGAACAGTCTACTTGGTATACAGGCAGCTAAGTTGCAACTTTTATTATTTTAAGAAATAAAAAATGGGAGAAAAGGTAGGTTTAAAAAAATAATTTCTCCTGCATCGTGCAAATATCTACTATTGAACAATGTTAAGTGTGCTGCGTAGTCAATTGTTTACATTACTCTCGTTAATATGAAAATTATTACGCACATCATAAAAAAGTTTGTTCCTATGTAAATTAATTATACACATGAATGAATTCCTAAACGAATTTGGTTTGAACGAATTTGTGCAAGTCTTCTATTTAAAATGTGCCCAACATACTTTTACTAATTAGGAACCAGACATGTTCGAGTCAAGAGATTGTTTAGTCTGCAAATTATCATCACAATGGTTCTTTGGCAGACTGGTAACAATTTTGGTACATGTCCAAAACAGTTTTGGTCCTTTTGAGCAAGAATTCCGAACCAATCGAATTCCTTTGAAAGTGTAAAATTGCATACTGAAAGAAACAATTAGGTTTAGGTTATAACAATTAGGAAGTATGGACATGTCATGGTCTCAATAAGTAAATGAGAGATATGAAAGTCGTTACATCTTATGATTTCACGTGTTAGGTAATGAAAGAATAGTTTATTGCTTTTATTAGTTTCCCTTACATCGTGAGAGGTATCAGATGTAGGTTTATGGTTTATCAGAAGCTTCTGGACGACGTTGTAAACTGCGCTACGTTCGAGGAACCATAAACTGCTAGTTTCCGCGATACTGGAATCAACACATTCGAGGGCATCCATGGTTTTATTATCAAGGAATTAAATGGAGTGAAGATAATTGTGGTTTTTTAATCTTATTTGGCTGACTTTCTGTTCCAAATTCTATTTAATTGAAATGTGTCCGAACTAAAGAAGAACGCGCCTCACTGTTGCCTGAATTGAAATTCAATAGACTGGATGTAGATCTTCTAAGCCAAAGCATTTTATCTTACACTAAATCCGAGACAGCTAAAAAATATTGTAATTTAATGACAGTCGTTCAATAGTGAATTGTATTATTAAAATCAGGTGAGTGAATTTACAATGACAGAAGGTACGATGGGCTTGACATAATTATCCTTATTTTAGACTAAAAAAAACGCCAGAACAAAAATTCAATATTTAAAATATAACCTATTTAATTAATCATCTCTAGTTTAGGCGAAATCTGGCAACAAGCCGAGTTTGGCGGATAAGTTAATTGCACCAATAATATTTAAATCGATTTGAAAACAATCGAAAAGCTTTTGTGTTTATAAACGAGCAGACTGAATTATTCAGTTAAGTTTCGCTGTTATATTCATGTTAGCAGGATCGAGACTGTGACGTTAAAAAATATAAACACTTTCATCTCCTTTTGAACAGGAAATGTCTCATTTACGATGTCGCATCAGTATTGTTACCACAAAAAAAAACAAACGAAGGTAGACATGTACTGTCACACAAATATTTAGGCCACATTCGACATAAAAGTCTTATTTAAAATAAGAGCACGAGATCGTGTCGATATTACCCGCGTGGGGCGAGAAAAGATGGACACGAAGTAAACAGGAATCTTTCAGCTGTAGTGCCCACTCACTCATCTAAACACTCCACGTTCCAAATTAGTAATAAGAACATATCTTTGTTACATCCATATTTGAAATATATGTTAGTAGGACGCCGCTTCCTTACCTTTCCTCGTATTTTCATTTTATTTTAAAAGCCGCTGTATCTTTCTCATGAAAAATGTTCACGACGTCCTTGATTTATCGCGATGCTTCGTTTAAACGCGTGGTCAGCGATATGGGACAGTGGTAGCGAAACATTCTTAGAAAATATTCGTATTACGTGTAAGACAGTAAGCTCTCATTAGCGGTTAAAGACACCGCACTGTAATTATAACGACACAACATAAAATAAACACTGTTTATTTTGGATGGGCGAATAGCGAGATTATTTATAGAGCGTGTGTTGCAAAATACATGGCCGAGTTATGTCAGTGTCCGGGCGCATGCGCAGACGTGTTGATGTTAACGCTGTGTGCTTTCACGAAATTGGAACTGTCATCGGAATATGAAATGCACTAAAACATGCTCTTACTAATCTATACTCACTAGTATTACAAAGCTGGAGAGTTTGTTTGTTTGAACGTGATAATATCAGGAACTACTGGTACGATTTGGAAAAATCCTTTTGCGTTAAATAGCCGATTTATCGAGGAAGGATGTAAGCAATAAATAATCACGCCACGATACACGGGAGCGGAGCAGTAACCAAAGACGCAATTTAACGCGGACGAAACCGCGTTTCATAAAACATGTCGAAAGCTGAAAGTTTCAATAAAATCATTTATTTATCCCTTTACGCGTTTATCAACGCTTTCCTCTTTGATCTTCTAATGTTTACACTTTGATCTTCCATTTATGTGTGTAGTTTGTATTCAGAAGCCGCTAATAAATGTATTTTTGGGTGAAAGCCTTGAAATCCCAGGGTTCGGAGTACTTCCCGACCTTGGAATGCCAATAACCGTATACATTTCATTCAAATTCAAAGGTTCAAATTATTTGGAACACAATAAGAGTTTAACTTTACGTTTTTTTTAGGATGGGAAGTCATCAAATGATTTCTTCTCCTCGGAAGAGTGTGTCAGAGTCTTACTGACTAAAACCCATTTGTGTTCCTCTTAATGTACTTTTCCTTTTAAGGCCGCGATGACGCTTTCGAACGATTTCGGCAAAATTTTTCCTACAATGCTATTCCTCAAAAAAATCTCTTAGTGAATTAAATAAAAAATTCTCAGTGGATGGTGTTTCCGTAGCTGAATTTTGGGCACAACAAACAATTAAGAAATATTTTATCTTTTTATTTTGTAATTATTCTTTTATTTGTCGTCGATACGCTAAAAAGAAGAAGTGAATTTAGGTGATCTTAAAGTGACCTGTCAATCCCTAGAATCTGGCGTGATGACGAGTCACCACAAGATGACTTCACCAAAATCGACATTCATACAGAATAGGTAGATCGGCTGTTCCTGTTGCTTTAGTTTACCTTCCTAAATGGAATCTAGGAATCAGTGATATATTGAGGAATGATTGCACAACACATTAGCCCTACCACAAGATATTTTCATAGAATTAGCAAATGCAATTGAGAGTTAAGGTAAACATTTTAACAATGACTGTTTCCTATGACACAAGCTTCCTCTATGCAATGATGAAAACTCATTGATACATACAGATATACAAATTCGACGTATTACCTGGAAATCTCTGTTACATGCTTTCCAGAAACATCTAGGGCAGGGGTAGCCAACCAGTCGATCGCTGGTTTTATTCAAGTCGATCCTAAATGCAATGCTAACGTGAATATAAGTAGTGACTAAAAATAAACATAAATTTGCTGTTTCCCCCTTTTAATAAAATATTTATCGTAAGTATATTGTTTCATTTACTCAGTAAAATTTATATCCTGACAATGTGAATGTAAAGTTGATTAAAAAGGACTGATTATAATTATGATTCGGTAAACAGTAGATCTTAGATCTAATCAAGTTGGCAACCACTGTTCTAGGACTTATAAACCTTAGTGATATGAATTGGAGCTTTATTAATAGGTGTTTTAAATCAAGTTTCCTTTGAAGCACGATACCTTTATGTTAGGTAACGCACGGTTTAATGAACACTCAAGTCTTCATGAAATCTTCGGTTAACTTAACGCGTTTTCGTTAAATGAAGCAAGCAGGTAGGTAAGTTGTTCTAAATCCGTCTTGAGTCCAAAGAATACTATTTTATACTAGCTTCTACTCGTGACTTTGTCTGCGTAAACTTTCAAATTATATCTTAAATTACACCAGAGGAACGAAATACAGGATAGGTGATTGGTAAACAAACATACACACTTTTACATCTGTACATAGTATAAAATAAAGTCATTTGTAGCCCTTTGTCCCTTAACTAAGCAACGGATTTTAATGCGGTTTTCATCAATAGATAGAGCGATTCAAGAGGACGGTTTGTACGATAGAACATCACGCTATGACTAACGGGTCCGGAGCAGTAACCAAAGAAAGATGTAATAGAACGCGGGTGACACCTTAGTTCATAATATGGATGATATTAAAGTAAGATGCAGGATGGGGTGTGAAATTGGGCCGGTCACACCACAGTCAGACTGCTACGCAGTTTTTAATGTTATCCAGATTAAGTTACAAGTTTTATCTAGACACAATAAAATACTAACGAGTCTTTTAGATTAATTTATTATCAGTGGTTCGAAAACCTAGTTAAAATTGTAGGTCGTGGGATAGAATTAAAAAGGCTATGAAAATAGGAAGTCTTAACCCTTTTTATATGTTTCCGTACCCATAGGGTGCCAAACGGACCCGTATTACTAAGACTCCACTGACCGCACGTCTGTCTGTTACAGAGCTGTATCCTTTTAACTGTAACAGGTAGACTCTTAAAAGTTTTCAGAGTGTGCATTACTTTGGCTGCTACAATGAAAAAAACAATGAAAACAATTTTTTTTTGTAGTGATGTTAAAATATAAACATACCGGCGAACTGTGGGTGTACATTGTTACACCTCTGCCTAACTCTTTGGAGAATAGAGGCGTGATAGTATGTATGATGTTAAAATATTTAATGGTGGTACAGAGTCCGGACTCGCACTTGGCCGGTTTTTTAAGTCTATTTAAAACCTGATAGACTACTGTAGAAGTCGTTTAAATTCGATTTATGAGTCAGTTTCAACTGACTTTATTCTATGCTTTTAGTGTTAAGAGATTGAAGTACCTACACTTCCCATAACTAGGTTACAAAACATAAAACATATCCTCGTTAAACATCAAAAGAACTTAAAACTAATAAATAAATTAGCAAACAAAAAAAGTGATTTTTCGTTTAAAATTATAATATGTGGCTATCTTAGTAATACAGACAGTGTCATCAACTGGTAACCCTCTTTTGGCACAAATTTTAATCAAGAGGGGCTAGCAATTGATGACGCTGTCTGTACCTACGACAATTTTGCACGATCCGTTCAAGAGAACAGTATATTTTTTCTCGTCATTCCGAAAATACGAAAATAACATTTCTTTACTTATACATTCTAAAAGTAAATTAGGCCTAATCTAAATTAGAACACTAATTACGTAAGGCGAGGTTACACGATACGTTTCGTAGTTAACTCTATGATATATTAAGTAGTTGGCACAATATTAGAGATATTATGTTTTTAACACATCGTAAAAAGACGAGTGTATACACGAACGATAATTTCAGCGGTTTTACACAGAAGCTGTACTCATAAATACGTGGGATTCATTGAGTACGCGGTTGTGTACTCGTCTTAAAAAACTGTGGTATTGTTATTGCAGGTTTACATCAAAAACAATGGTTAAATTGTTTTTTTGATGTGTTTGTGAAAAAGCATTGTTGGAACTTTTCCTTTTAGATGTAGGAAGAGACGAACATTTTGTTTGTTTACTTACAGAATGATGGCGTCGCATCTTGACGACTGTGGAGGTCGACTTCAGTTGTTTTATGAAGATACTCGTAAATATTATTTTTATTTCAATATGATTGACTGGATGCAAACAATTTGTGCGTAAATATGGGAAATGAAAAAATGATTACACAATGATTTATAATCTCTACGGTGTCACGGTCGCAAGAGTGACCGCTGAGCGTGAAGTCCTGAGCTCGATTTCCAGGACTAGCAAAGTGTTATTAGGTTTTCCCACCAGGAATTTATGGTGGTACTTCCGTGCCTTGAAAAAGCACGTAAAGCCGTTGACCTTAGCTGTCATTTGTAGATCTTTGACAGTCGTTGCTGGCAGTCAAAATACCCAAGGTATCGCATTGTGGAGATCAGATAGGCAGTTGCTCCATGTAAAGCACTGATAAATCAGATGTATCCAGGTTAGACTGGAAGCCGACCTCAACATAGTTGGGAAAAGGGTATGACACAATGATTTACACTATTTGAACCCTAAAAGATGTAATAAACCCTCTTGCATAGTAACGTGGAGCACAATAGCCCTCCACTCGACAATCCTGACCTTTCCGATCGCGGGTTCAGCATCGGTATTGAAGCACTAATGTTCGTTTTATCAGTTAATATCATCACGAGCACGTGCTGCAAAATTTCGCATTAAAATTATTTTACACTAGCTTCCCGCCGCGCCCTCGTCTGCGTAGAGGTTTAATCTATACTAATATTATAAAGCTAAAGAGTTAGTTTTTTGGGTTAAACGCGGTAATCTCGGGAACTACTGGTTTGAATTGAAAAAATCTTTTTGTGTTGGATAGTTCATTTATCGAGAAAGGGTTTATAGCATCAGGCTTCGACACACGGGGGAGGAGCAGTAACCAAAGACGTAATTTAACGCGGGTGAAAAAATCACGCGAACAAAGTCACTGGAGAAGGTAGTATAGCACAATAAACAAACAGACTACCTATTTATAGTACAAGTATACATGTTGACAAACATATTGCATATTAACGAGATCTGACTAAACTAAATTAGGTTTTGTATTGTAATATGTACTTGGTTTCCAAAAATCGCCAATCCGCCTTATGTGTATGGTGGTCAATACTCGTGCCTTCTCTGTATGAGAAGAGACTTTTACCCTGCAGTGGGATAATAATAGGCTGGTATTATTAATCATAAGCGTCGTAACTACTTGAGCTAAAATAAAACCGAGTACCACGCAAACTTTCGATCAAGGAAGACAGAATGAAGGCGTTTTCCGTTCATCTTCATAATAACAAAAACAAAAGAAAGTGCGTTGTATCAGGTGCTACCCACGTAAGTAAAAGTACACAAATAGGTGTGGGTTGAACCAAATGGGTTAATTTCCGGTGATTGGAATAAAATTAAACAAATAACGAGGCAAAGTTGTAAAAAACGTAATAATTTCCACAATTACATTGCGGCTTTGGTAAAGTTGTAAAACTGAAGTCAATTTCACTCCATAGCAGTCAAAACTCTCTGCTCTCGCGTATCTTTGTTATTTCATCGCGTGAAACGAGTATTATAAAGCGGAAAAAAACGTAAACACAACATGGAAACGGGTCAACAGTTCATTTTACGATATTTTAACGTTTTACAGTATTTTTTGCGCTCGTTACGTGAGTTTAACGGTTGCGTTCCGTAAACCGAGTTACGTGAATACACGTCAGAGTTATTTCGCCTCCCTACTCCTATAACTACCTCGTTATTCGGTAGCCTAGTGGTCCTAAGCGCGACTGCTACGCTAGAGGTCTTCTGTTCGATTCCTAGGTCGAGCAAATGTTATTGGGTGTTTCTATTAAACTCTCAGTAGCAGTTTGGAGTTAGGATTTGTCGTTGATGGTTGTTGGTGGCTTGCTCTCTATTACATGGGACCTAAAACATACTGGTGGACTGTGTCCATTACACCTCTGCCTAACCGTCCGGGGAATAAAGGCGTGATGGTACGGGTTTTATCTTACTCTTCGGCTAATCTTTTCTGATTCATTTCGTTGCGGGATCCAAGACAGTTGTATCGTTTCTCCGGGGCTCGTCGAGCTTCACTGCCACGGCGCTGTTCTGGCGGTCTCCACTGTTGATTCTGGCTTTTAGGAGGTGCAGTGGTTGGGAATAGTGTGGCAAGCTTGTCCCAAATAAAATAAAATAAATGGCGTGATTGTATGTATGTACGTACTCCTATGTTTTTTCAAACAAACCGTATGTTTGTACACTTATTTTAAAAAGCTGTGATGTTTTTGTAGTTATCTTAATAAATCTGCTAGTTGCCAATCAATGTTTTTGTAGTTAATGTGCGAGTCGGCCTTGCTAACACTTGTCGTTCTATTTTGAGTTGATTCAATAAATTCCGATGAAATGTTGCATCGGATCACAACAACCGAGCTGAAAACTCGAGAAATAAGTGTTTTAGAAAGTTGATGACAGACAGAGAATTGTGCTATGCCAGTATTATTAGTTACTAACTTCTGTCCCCGACTTCGTTTACGTGGAAGTCAAATCCTACTAATCCTACTAATATTATAAATGTGGAAAATCGTGAGGATGGATATCGATCCATCCTCACGATTTTGAAAGAGTAACAAACATCGGTTTGTTACTCTTTCACGCTTAATCGGCTGAACGGATCTAGATTAAATTTGGCACATAAATAAATATATATACCATCACGCCTGTATTCCCCGAAGGGTTAGGCAGAGGTGTAACAATGTACACCCACAGTTCGCCGGTATATTTTAGGTCCCATGTAATAGGGGGCGAGCCTATTGCCATTAACCGGGCACAAATCCTAACTCCGAGCTGCTACTGAGAATTTCATAGAAAAACCCAATAACACTTTTTGCTCGACCTGGGATTCGAACCCAAGACCTCTAGCGTAGCAGTCGCGCTTAGGACCACTAGGCCAACGAGGCAGTTACAGAGTTACAGTTTAGTTATTTGGCACATAGACAGATTATAATCTGAAATAACACTTATGCTACTTTTTATTCAGGAAACATGTACGGGTTCGGCGGGATAATATATCAACTTAGACGCGGACGAAATCGCGAGCAGTAGCGAGTACACCATAAAACACATCCTATGTACTTATGATACATTTTTGTAATCCGATCACTACTCCCCAATATTACTTCTAACAAACAAAAACCAAATAGTTTCCCTCTTTATAATATTACTTCCATTTAACTCCGAGTCAGATGCTAACACGAGCTTAAATTCATGCCTACATACATAATGAATGATCCTGTGTTAAGCTAAGCAAGTAACTCGATGTTAAAAGATAATCCTACCGTCGCAAACGGGCATAAGTTTCATGACAAGAAAAAAACAAAAGACGACGAAATTCCGATTTTATTTGTTTTTATAAAGCGAGTATGCAAAATCCGCTGCAAATTCCATACATCTACATACCCAGTGGCCTCATATATTCCTCTGCTAGATAACTGCCTCGGTAGCCTAGTGGTCCTAAGCGCGACTGCTACGCTAGAGGTCTTGGGTTCGATTCCCAGGTCGAGCAAAAAGTGTTATTGGGTTTTTCTATGAAATTCTCAGTAGCAGCTCGGAATTAGGATTTGTGCCCGGTTAATGGCAATAGGCTCGCCACCTATTACATGGCACCTAAAAACATACCGGCAAACTGTGGGTGTAGATTGTTACACCTCTGCCTATCCCTTCGGGGAATACAGGCGTGATGGTATGTGATATAACAGGCCATGCCGAGGCCCCAAACAATAAGCATTACGCTATTTTACGTCTCTAATAAAAGTAAATACATTGGCAAACAACTAAATAGGTCTAATCTCACATAAATTATGTTTTAAACATTGAATCAGACGGGTAAGAACTCTTGTAATCATTTCATGATGGGATGACTTAAATATTTGACATAGTTCTCGCTTGTAAATTCCCGTTTCATGTAATTCAGAGCTTTTAGGTTTTTATTATGGACTTGTATCGCATGGAACGCGATTTTTTAATGTTGCTGTACATTTCTTTTTACGATATTGCTGTTGTTGCGAAAAGCATTTGTCTGTTCAGGTTTTTTGATAATAACCTAGTAACATATATTATTTTTATTTGATTACTAGCGACCCGCCCCGGCTTCGCACGGGTGCAATGCTGATACTAAATACACTACAGAAAAACTGTGAACGTTGTATATAAAAACAGCGGCCTGCTCCGGCTTCGCACGGAATTAATATCTACTTTTAGACGATTATCCTAAAGGCGTGCTTCATACGAACGTACTCTAGTGATAGTTTGGTCAATAAATATGTACCTACTTTAGTTCGATGATTTGTAGATTAAAAAATGGCACTACTATCAAACTCTGTGGTCAGTTTCCCGTCAAATAACGTAATTCAGAATGTCATAAGAGATTTGAAAAGCATTATCAACCTTTTAAGTGCTTATATTTACGATAAAATAGTTGAATGACAATTATTAAGTACTTGTTATACCGTACATTGTGTAATATCCTCTTAAAGTAACACCATTTCAAAACGTGGAAGTTGTGATTTTAGGAAACAACTCAAGTAACCTTGACTGTTTTACTTTCTTACACGAGTCTAACTATTGTTTGGTATACATTACGCAGTTTATTTTAACCTTCACTAAGTGCTTCCGACTAGAATGTTCAATGGATGGGGTGTTGATAAAAATAGTGCTGTAACAGCGACCATGTTCTTTTTGGATCATCCTTGGAACAGTTCCGGTGGTCTGCAGATAATGAACGTGTTCCGAGCATGTGTCTAAACTAATTATGAACAGATTTTGTAATAGATAATACCGTGTAATTAAAGCTAGTGGTGATTCGCCTCAGATATTGTGTGATTCGGTGAAGGTATGGTTATGAAATTAAGTTTAATTTACTCGTAGATTGTATTTGAGCTAAGAACTAGGGCTTGGACATTGATTACATGTCATTGTAATGATTACGAACATTATTAGTGGGGAAATACATAGTATTCTATACCATTGATTTTGCGAAATGCGAGTCTGTTTTGCCGTCCACTGTCATGTTGTAAGCTCGTAAATTCATAAGATCATAGACAACGCTTTTATTACGTTGGATATAATAGGTTTTATTACTAACTAGCTTCTGCTCGCGACTACGTTGGCCCGCGGGTATTTTTTCATCCACGTTAATTTACGTTTCTGGTTACCGCTCCGCTTCTGTGTGTCGTAGCGAGATTTTATATGGATTTTACTATTTTCATGATTAATAATCTAGCTATTATTTTTTTCACGATCCGACTGGTAGTTCTGATATTAGCGAGTTTAAACAAAATATCTCTTTAGCTTTATTATTTTATATACTTAGTGGGTATCGATTATTATTTGGTCGAAATTTGACTATATCTTTTTTCAATCAGATTTTTTTCTATACGCATTAGCGATGCAAATAAGCATCATGAAAAAGGCAAACAAAGATCCCAGTTTGATGAAGAAATCACAAAAAGGTGATTTTAAAAGCTTATTTTTTGATAAATACCGACAGATCAATTAACACTGATATTGACAGGGTGCTTGTCAATGTATTTTAAGTAACAATAACATTTATAACTCCCGAAAAAACAAAAGCAAAACCTGAAAATTTCGACAAAAAATCTAAGTAATGAGAAATCTTTTTAACAGAAAGTTTGGTTGAAATGGAACTGCTTTTTCTACTTACAATCTAGGACACTTGTCAACAAAAAGGAGTATAGCGAAGCAAGAAAGTAAAACGAACAAAGTTTCTGTGAAAAATAAAGATTTCTATAAACCAGGTTGCATAGCAACGCAACTGAATAGGTTGCGGAAATATGTCGCAATTTCTATAGGACGCATCTTTCCAATACAGCTTACACTTTGTTGGCAAGGATCCTTTCAAGATAGCAAAGAAGACGAAGGTATAAGGAATTTATGTACTGAGAAAAAAATATTATTGAAAAATACGTTTCCAAGGTATCCAGCTGTTATATTTTAACATATTTTGGATTTATGGAGAGGAAGAGGGAGGCCAAAGAAAAGATGGATGGATTGTGTGAAGAATGATATGAAAGAGAAGGGAGTCAGTGATAGCATGACGGTTGACAGAACGGCATGGAGGAGAAAAACATGTTGCGCCGACCCCAAGTAACATGGGGTAAGGGCAGGAAGAGGATAATGATTGAAATTATAAACGTTCGAAACTCTTATTTCTATATCACTTTTCCTGTTCTTTCGCTGAAACGATATTTTTACTAAATACTCGGAATAATTCTATTCTGAAGTAAACTACGTAGTATGTAGCAAGTATTTCAGAACATCAGTTTTATTGCGTTTTTGTGTTTCCTGTGAACTGGGCTGTGAACATTGTTTACTATGAACACATGATTTATAATACCAGCCTATTAGGTACTGTTCCACTGCAGGGCAAAGGCATCTTCTTCTAAAGCATGCTTGCTCAAGGCGGATTGGCGATTCTACATTTATATTTCTTACTAGCTGTTGCCCGCGACTTCGTTGGCGTTCACTATTTGTTGATTTCAATTTTGTTTTTGCATAACCCTCTTTTATTTTAAATTAAATAAATAAAAAAAATAAAAATAGCCTATGTTACTTTTTATAACATTAGCTATCTGCGAGTGAAAGTCCCGTCAAAATCGGAGATAAGCCGGAACAAACAGACAGACAAAAATTTTAAAAATTGATTTTTTTTAATATGTATTTAGTGAAAAGTTTGTAATTTGAAATTACAAACAGACCTTTCATTTATTAGTACGGATTATAAGTCTAGGTTTATTGACTTTTTCTTTGTAACGAATAGGCTCCAAATCTGCACGACATTAAATGATAGGGGATAGAAAATAATGTATTGCATCGTATGTTTTTCTATGCACATGCATTCGTCGTGTTGCAATTATCAATGGCTGGCTCATATGTAATTCAGATTACGTATTAGTGCCTATTGTTTTCCGCTTAGCCTCGGCTGCATTTATAGATTTCCCTACAACTTCCCATAGATGTGTAAAATAGCTTCCCTGAGTGATGCACCGTTATGACTGGATATTTATTTAATTAGAACAAGGGGTCGAATAGTTCATCTCACGATGATAAAAGTAAAGTCTAAATTCATCACGCCCGTATTCCCCCGAAGGGTTAGGAAGAGGTGTAACAATGTACAACCATAGTTCGCCGGTATGTTTAGGTCCCATGTTATAGGGGCGATCCTATTGCCATTAACCGGGCACAAATCCTACCTCCGAGCAGCTACCGAGAAATTTTTGCTCGACCTGGGAATCGAACCTACGACCTTTAGCGTAGCAGAAAAAATAAAAATAGCAATAAAAATAGTACCTATAAAAGGTAATTTTGTAAGTATAAAGGCGTCGAAACATTTTAGTTAAAAATTTTGAAAGTTTTCTGGGAATTGGTATACAATAGGGTTGTTCGACAATAAATTAGTAGGTAACAGTATTAGTGCCCACAGTTGATTGAACCCACACTAAGGTCGTTGTACTGCTAATGCTAGGCAAAACTTAACAACGTTTAAGACGCTGATCCGTTGGTCCTGACCAAACAAAGCCTATAGAACATTAAGAACGGCGAGGATTTGCTAAAGAACTACCGATTACTAGGGGTGTAACTTACAATTATATTTTGTGTGTAACAAAATATAATGGAAAGTTAGAATACGTGGCAATTAGAGTCTTTATATTTACATAGAGCATTCCATGTTACACCATGTTATCTCATTACCACCATTTTTTTTAACTGGTTGAGAATGCAAGTTGTATTTTTTGTTGCTTATAGTATCCGATGGGAAATCATCAAATGACTTTCCCCGCCTTGGGCGGGGCGGGGGAAAGTGTCAGACTTTTACTGACTATTACCGGGCGCGGTATCTTTTATGAACAACCCGCAGCCCCGGCAGTGCATGGATGGATGTTTGTTACTCTTTCACGCTTAAACGGCTAAACGGATCTGGATGAAATTTGGACCTGAGATAGGTTGTAGTGTGGAATAACACATAAGATACTTTCTATCCCGAAAAAATGTACAGTTTCCGAGGGATAATAAAACTTTCTTCATCACTACTTATTTGTGTAGGTACACTTTGGAGTTGCTTTTAAAGGCAGCGTTAGCCAATGAGATAGTTAAATTAATGATTGCCAAGCTAGCCAATCACACGTGAGTAGAATACGTTGTGCTAGTAGGGAGTCCAATTGCAGTTAGTTTTGGACAGCATATGTATAAGTTACCTAATGTATGTATGTATCAACCGATTACAAGACGTGGTATGTCAAAATACATCTAGCTAGCTTCTGCCCGCGACTTTGTCCACGTAGTCGAAGTCTTTGCACAATAAAACATAGTCTATATCACGCGGTAACAGTGTAGCTTACTATCAATGATAGAGTTTTTGTAGTCGGACCCGAACTTCCAGATATAACCTCTTACAAACTTTGACCTCTTCATATTACTAGTACCTATCGATAGGATGACGATTTTACCAGCACCAAGGAACGTTTTTCATTTGTTTTTTAATGTGGAAGTTTAAAACTGTGCGTTATGGATATGGTAATATGATGAGAAATGCTTTGACTAGCAAATAGTTTTGAAAGTTAACCTAAGCAAGGTTAACTTCCCTATATAAACTGATAAATAAGGCTTTTACCAAAGTTCACCTAAATTGGCTTAGTATAACATTCGAAACTTATATATTTAATGGTAATATTATAAGGGTCGCAACCCTGCTCAATCATGTTTCTTACCAGTAGGTCATTGAACTCAGGATTAGACCCTCGTCGATAAAACGTCAAATTGATTATGTTTCGATGACAATAAATCCAATAAATTGTAAACGTACTAAAGGCTTTAGTGAATTATTTATTTACAGTAGGACCTTCGAATTCATGAGAACTTTACACGAAGACTGTAAGCTTTATTGTGAAAATATTTTGTTTGGAGGAATACGTATTGTAGTTGCCACGAGTCGTGAGCACAAATGTCAAGTTAATTCTTGGGTTTTTGGGTTCCTTTTGGGATTTTTTGGGGCGCCGACGCTGCACGCGATCGGTCCGACAGACGGACTAATCGTGTGCAGCGTCCGCGGCCCACAAAACCCAAGACTAACTAGCAAAATGTACTGTTTATTGTTTGTGGCTAGTTCAAAGACAAGAAGTGCTTTTTTTTTAAGAACTTTGCCCCTACTCTTGGAAAATCTTCTGTAACGCAGCCACATTATTAATTTCCTAGTATTACATTTACAAACATATAAACTCCCATAACACAATCAGTCAGACTCGGAAAAACGATTTGTACGTAGGTCATACAAATATTTGTTTCGTGTGGGAATCGAACCCTCGACACGCAGCGCTGCAGCCAATCCTTCAGATACTGCGCCAACAGTCGTTATAAGAGACACAACACACACATTTAATATCGAGAGTAATAGCCGATTCGCCAGATTTTTAGCCGACTTCATCACACCGATAAATGTCAGATTTTTACTGTCATAGTAGAATTTATGGCTAATATATTTTTTGTTGCAATTCTTTTACGTGTTGGATTTTTCAAGGTTTTTCCAGGCAAGAGTTTCTTGGAAAAACACTTATCATTTAAGATTAGAATGTGAAAATTTTTAAAATAGAACGTAGACATTGTTTAGGCAGACGTGCAAAAAACAATTTAAAACTAATAAACTGATAATGATTTAGAAAATGTATGTACTTTCTGGTTACCTCTAGGTACTTCATTTATTATGGCATTAGCCTTTGTCCGCTACTGTCTGTGACAATATTCTTAGGGAACCCTAATTTATTTGACAGTAGGTATTTATATGGATTTATATGGCAGATATGAGTGGCAACGCCGGCAGAGGACGCCCTAGAAAGACCTACCCTGACCTTATTGGTGGGGTACTTCAGAAAGGTCGTGTGCGCAGTGCTCGTAACCGGCGTGCTTGTATGAACAGATGTATGAACGTGGTCGAGGCGAAAGAAGTGTGTAAGGATCGTAGCAGGTGGCGTTCTGTGGTTTCTACCTACCCCCATGCGAAAAAGGCGTGAGTTTATGTATGTATGTAGGTATCCAAATCCATGAAGGAACAGTTATATTACGTAAATTAACAAAAAACCACTTTAAAGACAAGACAAGAAAGCAGAATACGCTAATTCTTTTACTTGGATAACATATTTTTTTCTCTTATTAAAATTTTTTCACCAAACTACTGAACTAATTTCGATAAAATTTATATGGGACTACCTTTGAAGTATGACCTATCAAACAAGAAAGAATCATCAAAATCGAATCATAATTGGAGGAGTTACCGCGTAACACATAAAAAAAAAAACAAACAGGCGAATCGCTAACCTCCTTCTTTTACAAGTCGGTTAAAAATGAGCCTATCTCACTTAGAAATATCGTAGCTTCCTATTAGCGAGAGACTTTAGAACCGGATTAGAAGTTTCGGAGGCGTGTTCAAACAAACAAAGCAACTCTATAGCTTTTGTAATATTAGTACACAGATTAGAGAAATAACGACCAAATTACGACTGTTATTCTGTTATATTTTTGGAAATAACGGAGCTTATTGTAAGCTCACATTGAAAAACGATAGTGTTGTAATGTTATATTTGATTTGAATGAAGTATAGAATATTGTCTTTTTTACGCATTTGCTTCCAAAGAAATATATTTTTCAGAGTTCTCTGAATCCAATCTAGAAGCATTACAAGTACATACAAAACTAGTCACTCATAAAATCTATTCTCTAGACCGATTCCGGCTACCCGACAACTAATCTTTATTCAACGCAGGAGATATTATAGTGCACAAGTGTGTGCTCAAAAATAGGTGCTCTCCCTCTTCCCTAACTCTTATTGTCCGAAGGGACGGCAATCCGACACAACCGGGGAGAGGTCCGGCGCAGAACCACCAGCTTTACGTGCTTTCCGAGACACGGGGGTGTAACAATACCAACTTCCAAACTCCGGGCTGCTACTGATAAATTCCTAATGGAAAGAAACAATGACACTTTTTGCCCGACCTGACAATCGAACTCAGGACCTCACGCTCACCAGTCGTGCTCACCACTACGAGACCAACAGGGCAGTTCACCAGTCACTTATGCCACGAACAACACTATACAACAATGACGTAAATACTCCAATTAGAAACAGAACGCGCGAAAGAACAATTAATTCAACGGTAAAATAATTTTCACGTGCCACTGAATGACGTTCATATATCGTCACATTGATGACGTCATCAAAGGCCTGACGTAATCGTATTTCGGCGATAAAAGCTCTAGACAGCGGGTAATCGAATTGACGCCTGTAGACGCGAGATTTGGAACTGTAACTTTAATGACGCAGGGTTCAAATTGAATTGTTTATTCAGAAGCGGCTCTTAAATTGATTGCGTATGGTTTGATATTGTAAGTTGAACTGCAGTTAATTATTATCAACAATATTATGTAGGCCTCAGAGTTGTTCTAAGGTAAAGATCAATTCAATTGTAGCATAAGTAATTATAACCATAGTAGACATTTTTTTTTGTACGGGATGGGATATCATCAAACAACTTCCCCCGCCCGGGGTGGGGCGGAAGGGAGTGTCAGACTTTTACTGACAAAAACCCACGTATCTTCCTTCTTGTGCGCTTTGCGTTCCGGGGGCGCGTTATCTCTTACAAACAATCCGCAGCCCCGGCACACATCGGCCCTGAGTGGCCCCTTCAATAAAACCAAGGTAGACATAAGCTACTTTTTTTATCGCGACTCAATCTGTGTCAGCGACACCCAAATTTTACGTGGACGAACTCGCGGGCAAATCTTAGTATTATATACCATCATACCATCACGCCTGTATTCCCCGAAGGGGTAGGCAGAGGTGTAACAATGTACACCTACAGTTCGCAGGTATGTTTAGGTCTCATGTAATAGGGGGCGAACCTATTGCCATTAACCGGGCACAAATCCTAACTCCGAGCTGCTACTGAGAATTTCATAGAAAAACCCAATAACACTTTTTGCTCGACCTGGGAATCGAACCCAAGACCTCTAGCGTAGCAGTCGCGCTTAGGACCACTAGGCTAACGAGGCAGTATTATATAGTATAACAATGATTATCAAAAAATTATGCATAATACGCAGCTACGGAGATCCGTGTAAGGTGCTGACGACTTTCTAAACAATGCCTTCTATTAATAAGCGAGACGCGCTATTTCAACGCGGCTATATTTAGACACGCGCTGAAAAATTACTGCAGTGTACAGACCTATGTGTTTATTGGTCTAATATCAGGTGATTGGGGCTACGCCTGTGTTTTTGTGGGGATTGACGTCTAATGGATTCTTTAGGAAGTACCTATCTTCTCTTAAATAGATCATTTTGTTACATAGTTACGTATACACAGTTTTTCTCAGATTCAAGAATTACAGTTTCATGTTTGTTGAAAAGTGTGATTTGTGCCTAAAATACGTGGATAAATATGAAATTATGAATACTGGTACTAATACTGCTACTGGTATTTTGAATGTAGTGTAAAAATGTCAAAACATTTTAAATCTTGAACTAATTTCAATTTCGTTTCCCAAACCGTGCAGGTAAATGTGAACAAGACGGAAACAAATTTTTAAATATTTTTAGACCATTTGAAGACACGGCGAATTTTCCGTCTGAAGCATTAAAAGCTTGATACTTTAATTTGTGATACTTTTTTACAGTTTATAAGACTAAAGAAGTAGGAAATGAGACGTTCCATGATTGGACCGTTTACAGATGTAAATGAAGACTTCCTGAAATCATTGCTAAGTCTTTTATTTGCTTATCTCTTCTATAGCTTAATCAACAGCTCAATGAATCAAATCTATTTATACTCTGACTAAAAGCCCGACTTAAGTGAATATATCATCCCTTAATAAGCACTTGTCAAGTGTCAAGCACCTCACATGTAACAATTCAATTACTCTAATAAAGCTTATTTGTCCTATAACCACGTGTTAAACGTACCTAGAGGTGACACACCCCCCCTGCCCCTGTCGCCACCCGGGCCGCAAGTCTCTGACGTCATAACACGCCCCTGTTATGTGCGACTGTTATCTGCAGTTGTCTGTTGTCTGTTGTCTCTGTTCTAGAATGTTCTTGCTTGCAAGAATAATAGCCAACTTTGCAGTAAAATGTCCCTCGCAAACATAAACTCTTGTAAGTCTATAAATAGGACAACCACCAGCTGTTCCCATGAGAGTATTGTTTAGGAAAATACCGAAGAATTTTCCCACAAATGTATTTACCGGTTACTAAGTAAATGGATAGGAAAACTCGGCTGCCAACGGAGTGGCTTTATTAAATTTCCCAATTTCCCCACTAAAATGGCTGCAGCCCCTAGAAACAGCCAGGTAAATGGGTAACAAGGTTTATGTTGAGCGAGGCTTACTTCTCGACTATTTATAGAATGGCGCAGCTATTACGATATTTTATCAAAGATGGAAGGCTTATTAAAGGCACGTTACTATGCACCTAACTTAAGAGGTGGGTTCTAGAAAATAATTATTTCGTAAATCCTCAATACTTCCATGAGTCAAAATTTCTAAGAAGTTCTAAGAAGTTCTGTTCTGAGGAAAATGCTTTTTTGGCTCTTAAATGTTGAGATAAGTAGCTATTGTTGTGGTGTGAGGTTGGGCCACTTTGTCACGATCGCGCCAATTTTTTCCTTCAAAGGTTGTAAGTAGATTGTTAAATTTATGATTCATCATCGTCATTCTAAGTCTTTTTTATTAAATTGAGTCAGTTACTGGTAATATTTTTTTTGATGACTCATAATGACACTAGCATAACATTATCCTTACAGCATAAGTCCCGAAACAAAAAGGTCTAAAATTCTGCGGTCAGAATTTAGGTAGCCCATAGAAACAATTTGACAATGCGTACTAACTCATCGCTATGTGTTTTGAATACATTTAAATTTTATTGTAATTGGGCTGTGTCTGTGCATAGCACTAGTGGCGCCAAAAATGATAGGCAATTGTTTAAGTTCTAATTTTAAAATAACTGACTTGTCTCACTGGTTGAAAATTGAGAATAATTGTTATTCTTTTCTGCCAGGATTCAATAACTTTTAATGTTCACTAATAGCTTTTAGGTTCTGTTTTCAAAATTGTATATAAATCATAGAGAAAAGACGACCGACATTCTAATAACATTAAAGTTGCGTGCAAAAGAGAATCAATTGGTATTTGCGTGACCCAGTCGTATCAACGTTGGTTTTCACGCTTTGGCAGGCGACATTCTCGACGGCGCCCTTGACATTATAGCAGGGATATTAGTTTCTTCGTTAATAGAGGAGTGTATATTGGTTCCAAAGTAATACTAGTATATAACATTATTGTATTAAGTTATACCACAGTCTGAAGATTTCAGGAATAGCGAAATTGTTGGCGAAGATTTTGGGAGGCAATTATATTCAAGGTTATAGTCTGTTATTACAAATATTGATTCACTTTAACTAGTCTATAATTAATGTTACGTACGCTTTTAATCAAAAGTTTAATTCTATGTGAGATGACTTTAAGACACGCCTTAAACGGTTAAAAACCTTGGAACCCACTAAAAATTAGATACCTAGTCCGAAAATGAAATTATTTTAATTTTAAACTAGCTTATGGCTGCGACTTTGTTCGCGTAAATGTCGGTTATAACGGGGTTCTGTATTTTATGCGGGGAACCCTAAATATTCTTCAAAAACAAAAGTAAGCCTAATGCCCTCCTTTTAACATCAGCTATTTGCAAATGAAAGACCAGTCAAATCGGCTCAGCCGTTTCGAAGATCAGTCGGAGCAAACAGACAGACAAAAAGTGGGGCAAAAGTTTTTGATATAAGTACCGTGTAAATATTCGTATATATTTAGCAAAAGCAGTTATTTTGAAATTACAATCAGACACTTTAATTTTATTTATTTGTACAGTTTAACATACATACCATCACGCCTGTATTCCCCAGAGGGTTAGGCAGAGGTGTACCAATGTGCACCCACAGTTCACCGGTATGTTTTTAGGTGCCATGTAATAGAGGGCGAGCCTATTGTCATTAACCGGGCAGTTTGTATCCTAAATTCTTTTTTTTTTTCGTTCAAATTGGAACAAAATAAAAATATTAACAATGACATCCGATTCTCTTTTCAAACTATCTTGTCCATTTCCCGGCAATTTTATGCAAAGCAAGAACGATGTCAGGTCTCAGTTTCAATGTCACGGCTTAATTAGTCCGAGTGGCGGTCGATAGGTATGCCGGCGCCGCGCCGCGTCGGAAATAGCAACACTTTTCATTTATGCCTAGCAATAGGAGTTTCTTATGATGACTACCGTAGATTGATGGCCATTCAGTTGTTAATTATAGTGATTAAGAGTCACGAATAGATTAATGGGCAATTTTGTAGATTTGTACAGGTCAAGATTTATGTTTGTATAGCGAATCAAATTTCATAGTAAGGTGTTCTCTCTTTTTACTAAAAGGGCCAACGTGGTTCTTTAGTGTACAGTATGACTTTTAGTACGTTATACATCTTTCTGGGGGTGAAAGTATCTATAAATATGATCAACTTTTAATATAGGACCTACTCAGAAATATGAAAAAAAAAACATCTGTTCCATACATTTTTAGTGTTGTAGTGCATTTTGGTGCTGATTTTTTTTTTCATATTTCCGAATAGGTCCCACAAAAGAGTTGTCTACATTCTTGAACACTTTCACCCACTTAAATACTTATAAAAAATTAAAAGTCATATTGTACATAAATTAAAAGTTAGTGAGTAATCTACAGAACAGCCTACATTTAACCATAATATTTCGAAAATTAAAATATTGCGCGAAATTTATTCCAAAAACGAAATTAGACCCCTATGACGCGAGCCATAGACAAATATTTTCACTGGAACTTTTCCGGTCAACATTAACGTAGCGCAGTTACGATATTGTGTTACTAATTTGTTTCGGAAACGTTCTAAATATAGAAATAGAACCATTATTTGTCTTATTACTTACGTTTGAAGGGTAGCGGGAATACGAGTAAATGGAGAAGGTAAGGCTGCAATGGTCAACTATTCAAGAAAAATAACTGCCTCGTTGGCTACTGGTCCTAAACGCGACTGCTACGCTTGAGGTTTTGGGTTCGATTTCCAGGTCGAGTAAAAAGTGTTATTGGGTTTTTCTATGAAATTCTCAGTAGCAGCTCGGTGTTAGGATTTGTGCCCGGTTAATGGCAATAGACTCGCCCCCTATTATATGGGACTTAAACATACCGGCGAACTGTGGGTGTACATTGTTATACCTCTGCCTAACCTTTCGGGGAATACAGGCGTGATGGTATGTTATTCGAGAAAAATGTTTGAGAAAACATAGATTTTTTTTCTTTAATTAGACTATTCTGGTCTATGACCAGACTAATCTAATCTAATTAATAATAATACGTACCATCATACTACTACTAATACTGATCAATTATTGTCCCACTGCAGGGCAAAAGCCTCTTCTTATATAAAGAAGTCACGCGCATTGATCATCATGCTTGCTCAAGGCGAATTGGCGATTTCAGACTTATCTTATTTATAAGTCCAGGTTTCCTGACGATGTTTCCCTTCACCGATGCCAGACATGTAGAAAGTACATATGAATTGGAAAAATCACATTGGTACTTGGCCGGTATCGAGTCTGCAACCTTATGCATGAGAAGCGCCTGTTTACCACTGGGCCATCACGAAATCAGACATCAGTGTAATTAGATAAAGAAAATGTATAACAGAATATAGTTTCAGTTATGTACTTATTATCAAGAAGATTCAGACACACATACCATGACGCCTGTATTCCCCGAAGGGTTAGGCAGAGGTGTACCAATGTACACCATCAGTTCCCCAGCATGTTTTTGTTCCATGTGATAGGGGACGAGTCTATTGTAACCGGGCATAAATCCTAATTTCGAGCTGCTACTGAGAAATTCGTTATGGACAAACCCAATACCACTTTGCTCGACCTAGGAATTGAACCCAGGACCCCATGCTCAATAGTCGCGCTTGCGACCACGAGACCAACAGGGCAGCAGAATATTCATTCTAAAAATAACATGGAACGCATCACAGTAAATAACGTAACAAAAATTGTGTTTATCGTAACCACAAACCACATAAAACAATAGATTACTGACACAATATTGTAACGGGAATCCTAGATATGAACTCGTAAATTATTATTATTATGTCAGACACTTACGCAAAAACTCCGATTTTACAGTTTTGCGGTAACCCACTGACTAACAAACGATATAGGGCAACTGTATTAGAATCGTGTAAAAATGTCTAATGTTGCGGTTCGCGATAGATTTCAAAGAAAATTATTAACGACTTATTTATTATGACTATTTTAAGAATATACCTACTCTGCTTTGTGGGTCAAGTGATTCATGATACAAAATACACTAATTTCTTAGCCACCCATACTAATATTATAAATGCGAAAGTAACAATTGTCTGTCTGGTACGCATTTTCGACTAAACCACTGAACCGAGTTTAATGAATTTTTTTACGGAGTGTATTTGATCCCCAAAGAATAACATAGGCTACTTTTTATTCCGCGACTTCGTCTAAAGAACAAAGTCAAAGCACTTGCAAAGTAACTTTTATTAAAACCAACCGAAGGCCCACTTGTGCCAAATTCAAAGTCAAAATCAAATTATTGATTTCAATCAGGCCAATAAAATTCACTATGAACGTCATTTACAAAAAAAAATTAAATCCCCCTGTTGTCCCTTTCAAAAGGTAGTTTCGTATGGAGAAAAATGGGCAATAAAGTCCAGACTTCAAGAATCTTCTCTAACTCGAGCCCGTGATAGCCACTAACTCTCAGTTAAAATATAACCTTGCCTGGCGTAAGCAGGTCTAACTGTCTAAACTACTCTTTGTCAATACAAATAAAGTTACCAACTTATTAATTACTGGAAGGTCACTCCCCACCTGTTCCACACGACAATATAGAGCATAGTTTGAGTAACGGATGCCGGCGACCAAAATCGATGTGTTTAGACTACGACCCTTTTAGTCTGACCTTTACTGAAACATTCCTGTTTGGACCACGTCCGACCTACAAAGGTCGAGTCTACCAAATGACGGAAAATTTGGTCCCAATATTCCCCACACTTCGACCGGTTCCTGTCTGATCGATTAGCCAAGAGTCTGTAAATGAGGCGACACCAAATCTTGACAAGTTCAGGACACGTGGGGAATTTCAGGAATTGTTATGACGATGGATGGTATACGTGAGTGTTGAGAGACTGAGTCATGAGCTAGGAAACGAAAAACGTATTTCGAACGTAACCTACTTAATTGTGAAACTGAATACTAAGTATTTTTAAAGACTCATTTATTAAACGTTAAATAAGCATTTGTAAACGTTCAGTTGTAATTTCTAGGTTTTAATAGTAGGTTGGCTCTAAATAGCTGGATGGAGGAGATAATTAATTGGTTTTCGTCGTACTTACTTACTCTCCAAACCAGTTGAAGAAATGGCCCTAACTAAGCATTTCCAAGATCTAAAGTCCACATTTGTTGCCCCTTTAAGTAAGTAAATAAGATAAACTAAAAACTTTGGCATTTTTTTTACTGAAATCCCAGGCTTGCACGAGTTACATTGTTTTAACATGGCTGTAAAGAAGGTTAGGTTAGTTCCATTGTTTGGCCATTTTTCCGGTATCAAGTACAGAAGGTTACTTACGTTCAAGTGTGGAGATTGGTTTTTTAACCTAAATATTTTATAGTATAATTTATTCTCAGATTTCAACTGCTTTAAAGGTCGACACTGGGATGTTCGACCATGTGTTCTGCTGCATTCTGCAGGGATCCTTACATGATTCACCAGACTCATGTAACCGATCCCCTAACTGCGCAGTAGAATGAATCACCTGCACTCCACAATATTAAAAAATCTGAGTCACACTTTAAAATTACGATTGTTCCAAACAGACCACTGTATAGTAATATCGTCTATTACGTTTGGTAAACAAACCGATGGTTAGATAAGCGTTAATCTCTCTTGAAATTGAATAATCATTGGAACTTACAGAGAAAGTGCGAGATAAATGGTTTAGTGACAGAAGTATGCCGCGATCTGGAATGAGATTGAGAGGAACTTAATGAATGTCAAACGGTTGTGGGATTTTGTGGATGTGGCCTCAATGCAGTTCAGCGGGCGTCGTGTAAAAAACAATTATTGCGTGGTTTAGTGATCTTATATTATTGGGCAATGTTTACTCATGATCTCGGAATGTGAAGAAAACATATTTGCAACAATTTTCTTTTTTAATTAGGGATTGACATCATTCCTATTGTGTATAGTCCAAATTTGAATTTAGATCAATGTTTTACAGCTTTCGTCAAGCAATAAGCATGGTTTAAGTGTAAGTAAGTAGGTATCCGGGGCTGCGGGTTGTTCCTAAGACATACCGCGCCCCCGGAAAGCAAAGGGCACAAGAAGGAATATGGGTGGGTTTTAGTCAGTAAAAGTCTGACACTCCCTCCCGCCCCGCCCAGGGCGGAAGAAGTTATTTGATGATTTCCCACCCCACCAAAAAAAAAAAAAGTAAGTAGGTATCAAAAATATTTACCGCTAAATATGTAAATATACGATACGTTTCAAAGTTTCAGACACAAGTTTTTTTAAATTTCTATATAATTACAGTCATGTTAGTTTTTATAACCGTTACATATGTATATATCTATGTATGCTACATAAGTAATATAACATGATGGATGTACGTAGAGACAAAGGATGATTTTAAATTAGCTTAACATTCAGTCAATAAAGATGCACTCAGGAAATTAAAGTTTTTTTTTCTTGCCGCAAAGCAGTATTGCTGTGTTCCGCTTTGAAGGATTCGGGTGCCAGTGTAATTACCGATTAGCGTGATGTTATATAGCCTAAGTTACTCAGGAATAATGTAGCTATATATTGGTGAAAGTATTTTTTTAATCGGTGTAGTAGTTACGGAGCCTATTCAATGCAAACAAACAAACAATGAAAACTTTCCTCTTTATAATATTAGTATAGATTCCAGCGTAATGAAGAAGGATGAAAATAAATAAATTATACCAATTACTTAATAGTCTTCACGCCCACAGTAACCCGAAAATAATTGTAACATTTTAAAATAAAAAATATGTATTACATACATCAACAAAATTCCGATGAAAAATGTTACAATACTATTGCAGAAGTATCTGTAAGTCGGCCATTATTTGCAATGTTCCCGCGTCAAACATTACGGCTGTTCCCGTCATTCGTGGTTAACTATATTTCTACACATTTATAAACGTTTTACGATACCGAGAACCTAGTTCCGTTCCATGCAATTTATTCTAATTTAACACGACTATTACATGATTTACATGTTACATGAAAAAACAATTTATGAATGGAGCTAGAGAAATCCGGAAGCTATTCGAAAATCCCGATTTTGTGGTTGACATACTACGTGGAACTGGTATTTATAAAAAGACTAGACACTTATTTAGTTTGATTTGCGCATTATGTTAGGCTAGGTTAGTTTAAAAGTTATGCAAATGAACAATTTTCACTACGGGATAAACATAGAAATCGCGAAAAGGAATCAGCTGTTCCCATTCATTTTGTCGAGTTATGCGAACATAAATGTATGGAGTAATTTATTTTGCGATTTCAATGTTGGTTCCATAGTAAAGTTTGTTCATTATCATGAGCACTGCACTCACTTTAAAAATATTTTTCGTTTAATCCAACACCCTGTACAACAATAATGGTAAAAAAATACATACTATACATGGATCAAACCTTCGATATTAGATATTTTGAAGTTATTTTCCTGTTCCCAATTCCATGGAAACCAAAATATAGACCCAAGGTATGCTGTAAACACAATCAATGCCAAATATCTCGAATACTTTCACTGTTATTGTTTACCGATTCTTACAGCAGATGAATAATCGATAATCGATACTGATCTAATTGACCGATTAATCGTTTAAAGTATTCAGGCCAGTCACAGTGACTGTTTACAAATGTTTCTTACAATTACGTACTTCAGAGTTTTAATAAAACGAGCTTTATTGTGTAAACAATAGAGTCGATATTATCGTTAATGGGATAGCTGAAGGCCTGAAGATTTATTTATGGGATGCTTAACTTCGATCCAATATACTTAGGTAATGAGTGAAATACGACCGCCATTTTGATGCGTTCCGTTCGCCAACCGTCTGTTCGCGTTAAGTATTTGTTTAGGCTTCCGAAGGCACATTGCGAAGGAAATACGAGTGCTACAGATTATTTACGTTTTGTGTCGAAATCGACTTGCAGTAACCACAGACTGCTATAATATTGTTCTTATCGCTACTGTACTATTTGCTTTCCAAGAAGTTTCTATTGGGTAGTCTGTAATTTGCCTAAATACGGTATTGTGGTGAAAATACGTAAAGCTCCAGTGAACACTTGCAGACTAGTGATGTAGCCATGTGTTACAGTAGTGTTGTTACTAAGGCTGCTCCTGCGACGACACGACGTTAACAATAAATGATCGCGGGCCATTAAGTAACCCATTTACCTAGATGACTGCTACAGTTTGCGTGGGAACGGGCAGCTAAATTAATTTATGTTTTTCTTTAATTTCTGGACTGGGCTAGAAGTTGACTGATTAGAAAAGTATTTTTATACTTGCACACGAAGTTACAAGTGTTTAGTCTGAGCTTACCTACATTTCTACGGAGTAGAAAGGACATCATAATGAAAACCTTTACTATGGATTCAGAATATGATTCTAGATCTCCGAACCTGTTAATCAATTTGAAACTTGCACGCATGCGAAACTAAATTAAAAAAATACTACTTCTATGACTAAACTAAGGGTTGTCGAATATGTAGGGGAAATTGCGAGCAGTGCTACTTCTAACTTCCTGCCTAGTACTTAATCCATCTTTAATATTTACCCACGTAAAAATCGTAAACGAAAAAAGAGACGATGTTTACATCCTTATACGTCTTGTGCGCCCCTCTACTCACACCAAAATAAACACCTCTATAATAAGATTATTTACACGATCAAAATAAAAACATATTTCAACGAGCTTACTCTTCAAAGCTCTTACACGAGCCTTTTCAACAAAAGAATTATATAAAAATAGACACAAAAAGAAAAATAACACTCCATCTACTACGTATTATACGTTACATATTACATTAGGGAAGGTGTGTAGTATGTAGGGCGATAGAAACTGAAGATTCCCAGATGATTTCGCTGTTCGCGAACCCAATTTTAGGAGATTAAGTGATCACTCAGATCCTGAGATATATTTAACGTTTCTAGGACAAACCCTGGAGATTACTACAACCCAAATAGCTCGTTTCATAGTTTCGTAATTATTTTATGTTTCTATTCCCACATTATTTATCGCTGGCGTTGACGACGCCATCTTGTTCGGGAGCTGACGACCCAACATTGGCATTCGGTCGAGTGTTTCATTGTTTTGAGGTGAACTCTTATGTAATTTGTACGGGTCAAGATCATTTGTGATGCAATACACGTGTCGCCGCCTTTCAGCCATTGAAATTTAAGTATTATTAGATCTCGACCTTCGACAAGTTCCTGTCGACAAAAGCCCTTTGAGATTGAGCAATAAAAAATAGCTTTGTAACGGTAATAACACTCCGTCAGATTTAGATTTAGGTCAATCCTGTGCCAATATTATTTCTGTTTCCATTAAAACCTAAACACACTGAATTGAAAATGGAAATGGCAACTCCCAATTAAGACGTAAAACAAAGGTCAAGTTTAGAACTAGGTCAACTGTCGACAAAGTTTTCAAAAGCTTTTAAATCGTCTTGGAATAAGGGATGTTCAATTTATTACTGTTTGTCAGATATTTGGCAGTCCACTTCCTGCCCTTTCGGCTTGAAGGGACGAGTGATTTAAACGCATGGTTAGCGTTTACAAATTGGCAACCTTCACGGCTCATGGAAAAATGAGGACGATTTTTCATTGTGACCTAAAATGGCGAAGACACTCCCTATTTGCCCACTCTATAAGGGCCATTTTATTGGAATATCAATAAGGTAAAAAGGCGTAATAACATGTAGTGACAATATCCATCGTAAAGTATATTGAGCCAGATGGATTGAACATTTTCAGTACTTAATAAATTGCACACAAATGACTGAATGTGAAGCTCATCGGGGCGGCATTCCACTTGCTCAACTTAATACTCGCCGGCCTTATCACTCTAAACGGTCCTTGTGCTGCAACTGTGGCATTTAAAGTATTTTAAAAGCGCAATCGTGTTTCGTCCACGCCGACGCTTCTCGCGTTTGAGCTCCTATTGTTTTAACAGCCCACCATTAACATGCTTCCATAAGCTCATCGCAATAACGATAATTGGGAGCGACATAATAATATACAAGTAGCTTGTTAATTTTAAAGAAATGTGATTTTTTCGATAGATAAAGTGTCGATTAAGCGGTGATGGCCACGCGGTTGTTTTTGGATAGTCTCAGCTGCGTGGTCTGGCCTCACCGTATAAGGAGCCGCTCTCGCCACACACGTCGTTCGATTACGCAAATTCAAGACAACGCCGCCCTCAAATTAAGTTCCGAACCGCCGACAGGACTTAACGACATGTCTCAACGCCGTAGGAAGTGATTATTGTTTATTTTTATAATTGGCATGCCAGGAAGTCGGAACCAGCGGCGTGTTGGATCAGGAGGTGCACCTCACACGCTCATGTAAATAAAGCAATTTGATCAACGGCAGTTAATTGAGCAACACCGTCTGAGGCTGAAATATGGACGATACACGTCAGCAGGCTGTCGACACGAGAGTGATAGCTGATTACGCTTAATTCGTTAATTATCGAAACGTAATGAACGACACGAAGAAATGAATACTGGAATTGTTAATTGAACCGGTGGTGTTCAGTGAACTGAACGTGGTTTGAAAGTGAAACCTTATGACATAGGTTTTACATAGGAGTTCCGCGAACCCGAAAGGTTAAAGCCCTGACGAGAATTTGCACAAATAAAATCCAGTTGAGAGCACCTGAGTTCTGTGATTATCGACATTAAAGATTTTGATTATTGCTTTCCACTTATTCCGTCTTACGAACTGTGTTGTGGAGTTCAACGACCTCTTAAGGGGTTGTCAGTAAAAGTCTGTCGACAGGGGAATGAATGACGCCTACGATCGTCGTTAAGAGTATTATTCATGCGTTTCAACAACAAATGAAGCGACAAATGAATAAAGTGTGTTGTGGCGCTTCTCGAAGGTCGGCCATGTTTATAAATAACTTGTCCCGCTAGAAGCACTTGACTCGGGGCCCGACAAGCACTGAGGACAGTTACCGTCTAATGCAACTTCCTTACTGACTCGTCTTAGTCGTAATTAAAAGGTACCTAGAATGTCGCAAATTATTGCCTGGAACACACAAGTTAAAGGAACGAAAAAATGTTGGCCTTTAGAAGAGATTTCAAATTGATTTTAGCCATTGTTTAAAACGTGAATTTTATGTCACATCGAAATAGAAACATCTAGAAGTAATTTCATCACCATTAGATACAAGAAAATAGTGCCATGACAACAATCTCAAAATGCAAATCACCCTTTTCTTAACCCTCCCAGTATCTATTCATATTCCATTTTCAAAGAATAGACTTTACATACAGAAATAACACTGTTGATTATATTAATATTCAAAGCACCGTTGTTCACGACTGTACATTATGTCATACCACAAAGATATTCTCTCTCTGTACAGTATTTCTATTTTAAACGCGGCCATTTGTAAATCTCAAGTACCTCAATTTAATTACTGGTTATTTTAAACGTGTTTATTTGTGCAACTCATTGGTACAATGGCGTACAATTATAACAAAAGATGTTTATTTCTGCTAAGGTCGAATACCTACGCCAAAATTCCTTGCACCTGGTCTGACATTGGTGTATGTGCAGGTAAGGATGGCCAATCTATGCTAATATGGAAAAGGTAGACTTTTGTTTTGTTGGTTTAAATGCGCTAATCTCTGGAAGTACTCGTACCATTCGGATTTGTATAATTATTTTTTTATATAATAGTTCGATTCATGTTGGTATAGACTATTTAATACGCTGTGACACACGGGAGCGGAGCAGTAACCAAAGACGTAACTTAACTCGGACGAAGTCGCGGGAAGAAGCTAGTAAGGGGATAACTGTCGTAAAATAGGCTTAGTTCTGCCAAACGAGCAAGCTCACAATCTCTCAATAATTATACGAATTACCTTAAACTAATTCAATGTGTCTTGAAATGTCTTAAACTTATGCTTAGAACAGATTTTAAATAATTCAGCGTTAAATATTAAAAATAATCGTAATTATTATGAATTACAAAAAACACAACATCCTTCAAAAACTAAAAAGAGAAAAATAACTTTAGCTTTGGAAGTCGGCGGCTTTGGTTCTGTTTGTTGTTCTGTATTGCCACTGACTTCCAAAGCTTTATGTTTTTTTTTCTTAACCTCCTTCCTGTTTCCTTTTTAAAGTCGGTTAAAAATGAAAGAAAATTTGACGTCGGTTTTGGAAAATGTAACCTCAAAAATTATATACTTCCGCCTGTTTGACTTTAGTCATTTATAGTCTATCAATAATACTTAAACTTATCTGATGAGTAAGTAATAAAAATAAGGAATTTTAATGTGCACATATACATTCACGTTTCTAAAATTAACTTTTTCATCTTCAACAAGCAAATATTAATTTAAATCGTTTACGATACTCATATTTCCAATGAACTTAATGGCGGCGCGGCGCTTCGAACTTTTAACCCATCACGATTGCATGTATTACCCTTAGCAAGTACATACGAATGCGTTAGGAACAAAGATTTAAAACATAGATGTGCCCTCACAATATGTTACGCGAAATGTAGCAATATTAACAGTGAGCTCAAGCCTATATCTACACTAATATTAAAAAGAGGAAAGATTTGTAATTTTGTGTGTGTGTGTGTGTGTGTTTGTAATGAAAAAACTCAAAAACTACTGCGCCAATTTCAAAAATTCTTTCACTATTAGAAATCGACATTCACCCTGAGTAACATACGCTATATTACATCACGCTACGACGTGTGGGAACGGAGCAGTAACGAAAGACATAACTTAACGAGGGTGAAATAAGGCATGCAGACGAAGTCGCGGGCAGGTCGCTAGTAGGTAATAAAATTGAAGTGTTTGTTTGTGATGACTAAATAACAGCTTTTTGCTAAAGTACGTATGAATGTTTACAGGGTAAATACTCATAGAATTTTTTTTTTTGTTTTTTTTTTGTCTTTTTGTTCTGGCTAATCTCTCATAACAGCTGAACTGATTTTGACGAAACTTTCACTGGCAGATAGTATTATTTTAGAAAAAGATTTAAGGTTCCGCCCAAAAATTAAACATCGCCGATAACCTACAAAGTCGCGGGCATTAGCTAGTGTGCTAATAAAATTGTATTTTTCATGACAAAACAGAACATTACCATCATTGGTCGCGGCACATCTATTAGATCACATCTTTGTTTAGAAAACAATAACCGTTAACCCTGGCTTGAAACAATAGGGCGACACCTGCCCAGCATTGACCCGACGACGTACACCATTCAGTCGACGCCTGCGCACCGAACGCCTTTTTGAGAATATCCAAGAAGACTATCAAGATAAATCTTAACGCATACGTGTCTAATCTTTATCGGAAACACCCACTGAAGCAGGGAACGGAGGAGCCCTTCAAACTATCAAAGAATGACTGAAATATGTCTTGTTTTCAAATTTTTTATTATTATTGTTTTTTCAATTATCTTATTATTAAGTTTTTTAAGTATTGTATATATCTATAATTATTATTTAAATTTAAGAATATAGCAACGAATAAAAAACACACAGAAATAATTTATATCAGGATAAAGATTAGATTTATTAAGATTATTTTTGTTTGTAATGCATAAACTCAAAAAGTACTTTTTTAAAAATTCTTTTACCTGTGAAAAGCTACGTTATCAGCGAGTAACATAGGCTATATTTTGTCTATACTAATATTATAAAGAGGAAAGATTTGATTGTTTGTTGGTTTGCATTGAATAGGCTCCGAAACTACAAGACCGATTTCAACCATTTTTCACCAATAGATAGCTAGCTACATTATTCCTGAGTAACATAGGCTATATAACATCACGCTACGATCCACGAGAGCGGAGCAGTAACCAAAGACGTCACTTAACGCGGTTGAAATAAGCCACGCGGACGAAGTCGCGGGCAGTTCGCTAGTTTTCAATAAAGTTAGGGATCCATAAGAAAATTTAAAAGCTTTACCAAAAAAACAAAACAATGACAGAAACACGTCTTGTTTTATTGAATTGTAAGATGTTTACAACATGGTAAAGTGCCTCGAAATTTGAGAAATGAGTGTGTTCAGAGACAATGGGCAATCATTGTGCTTACACCGTAATTATACAGTGGTGAATTACTTTATTATCTTCCTGCTCGAATGTGTCATAATTCGGAGAATAAAGACCTTTGTTCTGTTACTTGTTGTATGTTACTGCCCCGTCTTGGTCTCATTCTGGTGAGTCCAGGTCCCGGCAAGTGTCATTGGGCTATTTAATTAGGAATTTCTCAGCAGCATTCCGGAGTATGGAAGTTAGTGGGGTGACACCCCCGTGACTCCGAAAGCACGTAAAGCCATTGGTCCTGCACCAGATTTCTTCCCAGTCGGGTCGGATATACGTCCTATAGGACTATAAGAGTGAGGGAAGAAAGTAAGCATCTGTGTGACAAGCTTATCCATTAAGAAGTTCGGTCGGAAGGACCGCTAAAGCTAAGTGCGAAAACATGTCTTGCTAGGCTGATACCTTAACAATTCATTAGATTTTTTTGTTAAGTACAGCTGATATATGATAAAAAAAATGTTTAAATGATCCGCGGAGCGCAGAAGCTGAATCCATCAAATATCAAAGGTGTTCAATTACGCAGTCACTTTGTAATTCATCGCGCTCGTGGGTTGTTTATCGTGTAATCGGATGCGCGGGCGCAGGATCGCGAAACGCGTCTCCCGATCGATCATTGATTGCATGTGAGCGATCCATTACAGCGCGCGTCTACGATTAAGTCTAGGCTGCACTATCATTATTTAAACATGTATTCACTGTCCTTTATACACTGAATTTGTTTTTTTATTCTTCAATTCAAAAAGGGGGGATGTAATAAGTTTGACGTGTCTGTGTGTCATAGCGTAATGTCACATAGCTTATGTTACTCACGAATAGTGTAGGTTTCTATTGGTGAAAAAATAGTTAAAATCGGTCTAGTAGTTTTGGAGCCTATAAGTACATTACAAACAAACAAAACAATCTTTCCTCTTTATAGTATAAGTATAGATTTAATAACTTAAAGTTACTCAACACGATAACTCAACGAAAATAGTCATGCGTGAATCTGTGATCAAGAAAAATCTCCGGCCGTCTGCCGATGTAATGCTCACTCGTGGGAGGTGGAAAAGGATTTATGCCTTGTTACTCTTACAACCCGACCAATAAACTATTTTTAATCATATCCTACTAATATTATAAATGAGAAAGTTGGTGAAGATGTTTGGATGTTTGTTACTTAATTATAGTAGCCGCCACGAGTCGTGAGCACAAGTGTCAAGTTCATTTTTGGGTTCCTTTCTGGGTTTTTCTGGTTGGCCAACGCTGCACGCGATTGGTCCGTCAGACAGATCGCGTGCAACGTCGGCGCCCCGCCCACGGCTCGTGGCGGTTACTATAAGCCAAAACGACTGAACGGACCTAGATGAAATTTGACCTAGAGATAGATTATAGCCTGGAATATTGGGCACTTTTTATCCTAGAAAAATGACCGGTTCCCGTGGAATATTATATTCACTTTGACGCGGACGAAGTTGCGGGCAAAAGCTAGTCCGTAAAAAGTCTAATCCAGTCTGTCAGTTGTCTGTTACCGAAGAGATCATTACCATAATGGAAAAAAACGCGAGAGTCCGCCAATAAATATGGTGGATATTGATAGCAATTTTCATATATTAATTCTGACGTGTTAAGAATATGCCTGAGGGTGTGTACGTGAGCGAACTTGACCTTGAAGAGGCTTGTTGATGCTACACGTTGTTCGAAACCATTTTTTTAGAACCCAGCTACGGCATTGATGGAGCTATACCTTTTTAGGGTTCCGTACACGAAAGATGCACACGGGACCGTTTTTCAAAACCTCTGCTGTATGTCTGTCTGTCAGACCTATAATAGGTAGACACTAGACATTTTCACAGAGTGTGTATCAATTATTATGACCACATTAGCCGCTTTGATACCAAATAATAAATATATAACTAAGTAAAAAATTAAAGGGGATCCCCATACAAGACACGGGTAATTTTTTTGTAAGTAATTACATATTGTCCTGTCTCGCACTTGACCGGATTTTTTAACTTGGCCCAAACTGCGTACGATCCATGACAAACAAACTACTTTCCACAACTAGAGAAAATAGGTTTCTCTATTTAATCAAACACAACCCAAACTTGTTGCTATCACACGACAACTTTGCCAAACTACCACATGAATATTACCAACATGACAACCCAATTTCCTGTTCAAACGGAAACGGCAAACATCTCCAAGTATTTTGCGTAAATTATACGTGGCAAAGTATGCATAGTATTCTCTTGTTTCACATTAGCATTCTTCCTTGAGGCGATCACATTTATCCAGGGCAAGACGGGCAACACTAGGTGTGGGTGGCAACGCCGAGATAACAAGCCTTCTCGATTTATGGAACTATACGTTATTATAAATAGGTGGACTTATTCTGGGGTGAGGTAATTGAAATACGAATAGATTCAGAAACTTTTATGTAAGTATGTTGTTTTAATATTTTGAGACTGGTAAGTTAAACTGAACATTGTCTTTAGTTCTAAAGTATTAGTCTGAAGTGTTGTCTACTTCATAAGAGATTTATTCAAGCTTTTTCGTCCAACCTACTTATCTAAACGGTTGGTTGATACTTCCCGTGACCCAAAGGCTGGCTTTTACCTAGACCAGAGGTTAAGCATTGCCATCTAACGTGGCAATGCCGCCAGTCTTTTGGGCACTTGTCTGGTTGACGGCGATGCGGAGGAATTATTGATGCCATTTAGTTTTATTTTCTTTTTTGTTATTATGTATTAAGGTTTTTTTCTTTTTTTTTATCTAATTTTAAGGCTGTAAACATTTAATCTATATATTAATAAATTGAACCTGTGAATTATATAAGGTGGTAAATAACTATAATTCCAAGTTTTGTCTTGTATATTAGTTTTTTTCGATACTGAGCAAAGAAATTTGGAATATTGATTTTTTAATACCTTATCTATACGAGTACTAGGTAATATTATAAAGCTGAAGAGTTTGTCTGTTTGTTTGATTAATCGCGCTAATCTCAGGAACTACTGGTTTGAAATGAAAAATTATTTTTGTGTTTGATAGTACATTTATCGAGGAAGGCCATAGGCTATATAACATCACGACCAATAGGTGCGGAGCAGTAACCAAAGACGTAACTGAATGCGGGTGATAAAACTACACGGACGAAATCGCGAGTATCAGCTAGTATATTATACAGCTACATCGTTTAAAAAACAATTATCGGCACGCGGTTGTTTTCAGAATCTGAATGCTTTATTTATAAAGATAGGTAGAGTTATTTTTTTTACTGTTAGGTGATACAAAAATAATAGGTCCCCTATGGATTATCATTTGCCGTACTTTCCCTTTTTAAAATAATTTTGTAACTGCCTCGTTAGCCTAGTGGTCCTAAGCACGAATGCTACGCTAGAGGTCTTGGGTTGGATTCAGGTCGAGCAAAAAGTGTTATTGGGTTTTTATATGGAATTCTCAGTAGCAGCTCGGAGTTAGGATTTGTGCCCGGTTAATGTCAATAGGCTCGCCCCCTATTACATGGGACCTAAAACATATCGGCGAACTGTGGGTGTACATTGATGCACCTCTGCCTAACCCTTCGGGGAATACAGGCGTGGTGGTATGTTGTTGTATAATTTAGTACTGACCCAAATTGATCCAACATTACAAATGGTCAAAATAATTTCAATTTGAGTTCTTTTCAATTAAGCTCCGGAAAGTCCTTTACCATTATTTATTTATTATACACCACATAGTACTAAAGACTTAGGATAAACATTTAGATAACTAAATTATAAGAAAGTTTCAGCAGCGTAGTTTCATGGATCATTTAATAATATTTTTAAACACACTTCGGAGTGATACCTACCTACCCAGAATAAGATCATCGGCCGACATTGATCTGATTACATTAACATGCAACTTCTTGCATTTTCGTTGGGTGTTAACTTCATAAATATGTATTTGGTACATTTAGCGCACGGCATTATGCTAATCATTGTTTTGTTCCATTGATTTAGTGCCGGCAAGTTAAGTACGCTTAATAAATACTTCGACGGTGTTTATGTACGCTCATAAATTGTTATAAAACGTGGTGTATAGGGTAAATGTTGTTATTTTGATCATTAGCTGTTGTTAAGTCATAGGCTTTAAATATGTGTATGTTACCTTAACACCTTGTTCTATTTTATGACCATAGACAATTCATCTCTTGTACTTAATGGTTTTATAGTTTATGACAAACTTGTATACACTTAACTAGCGTTTGCCCGCGATTTTGTCCTTTCTTCGACTTCAAAGTTATCCCGTACCAAATTTCATCAAAATCGGTTCGACGGACAGAAAGAGTTACTTTCGCATTTAAAATATTATATAATTATATATAATATATTATTAATATTATATTATTAGTATGGACGAGGCATATCCTTTATCTTTAACTTTTTAATGGTAAAAGAAAAGATGGTTGCTATTTTATTATACTAGGGTTGTAAAATCTATTACAGTATTAATTACCGCTTTATACATTAAACATGATATTATATGCAACTTTAATATCATTAGATATGGAATTTTAATTTTAATAAGTGCTCATAACAATATTTTATAGTGAGATACTATTTAAAAGCACTTTAATTAGCGAAAATATGTGAAGATACAAAATACCTATACAGGGTTATTTGTAAAACAATGACAACCTTGCAGGACTGTATTACTGTCATCATAAACAAGAACTTTTGTTCTATAATTTTTTACAGAATCAAGCAACGCAAGCGCATTGAAGTGAATGACCGACTGAAGGATTTCCGTAAAAATGTAAATAGGTCATGTACAAACACCCCCGCCGCCCTAACCCCGCTCCCCTCGCTATTTTACTATCGCTTTCGTTTGCTTCGCATAGAGTTCGTAACATTTAGAGCGTTCAATTTAAATGTTTTTATTTTTGTATGAAAATCTGATGAACTAAAATATGAAAATTTTTTAAATGTCATAGAACAAAAGTTGTTGATTATGATGTTAGTAACATAGTCCTGAGAGGTTGTCATTGTTTTACAAATAACCCTGTATAAACCTATTACTTTACAAGGCACTAGGGTATAATTTTTATATGTGTATGTAGCACTTTGTTACGGTGTTCTAAGAAAAAATATTTAAGAAGAGAGATTTTCATTGCCTTGGCAAAGTTCCGATAGTCATACTTATGAAATAACCTAAGTACTTTTACTATCGTCTAAATAGTTTTTAATTTCAGGACCACTGGTCTACGTGATTGCAGTCATGTAGGCATAGGACAGGCCATGATTTAGCAAACAATTTCAAAAAAGTGAAACCCCATATTATGAATTAAAAAGTTCGTTTATTGATATTCAAAAGTTGATTTATGTTTGGGACATTTTTTAAGACAAACACAGTTAATTAATGATGCCGAAAGATACGTATTCTTTTCATCATTTTTTCGATTTTGTTACTGAAGGTCAAAGCTTTTATTTATTTATACCAATGACTCTCGTCTAGGTCACGCTACCTTTGAAGATATTAGGGTCGAAAGCACGTAAAGCCGTTGGTCCCGGCTGTCATTCGTAGATCTTTGACAGTCGTTACAGAAGCCAGGCAGTCTGACAATCACTCTAACCAAGAGGTATCGTGTTGCCAAGTAACTGGGTTGTGGAGGTCAGATAGGCAGTATTGATGGAATGGCAACAAGGTAAGGGTGCACCTGCTACCATAAACAGCGAATTTTCACACCAAAAACAAAACACGTTTCCTAGTAATAATTCTAGTTCAAAGTCATTTAGTTGATGAACAGTATGCGTGGTTAACGGCAATGTTATATCTCTTCATACAACCCGTACTTGGGGCAAGTTTTTTCATTTTGACAATATTAGGTCAAGGAGAAATCTCGCGTGATACCAAACATCTGACATTTCCTTATTTACGCGTTCCGAATATAGGGAGTTATAAATCAAGATATTTGTAAGGGTGAAGTAGAGCGGAGCATTGTGGGCCCTTTGGTAAAAGAGTGACATAACTAAAAGAGTAAGTGGAGGTCAGGACTTTGATAAGGACACTCTCATTCACAAAAATGTATACAGTATAGTGAAATTTAACAACAATTTGCTACCACATTAATAATTTTAAATTATAAGGTGTCGTGCATGTAAAAAGCACAACTATCTTTCAATCCGTTATTTAATAAAAAAATGTGTGTGTATCAGCTCCGACACGCGACTGGAGTTTACTCCTTAGTATATCTATACTAATATTATAAAGCTGAAGAGTTTGTTTGGTTGAACGCGCTAATCTCAAGAACTCATGGTTTGAATTGAAAAATAGTTTTGTTTTGGATAGTTCATATATCGAAGAAGGCTTTAGGCTTTATAACCTCACACTCCGACACACGGGAAAGGAGCAGCAACCAAAGACGTAGCTTCAAGCAGGTGAAAAAACCTCGCGAACGAAGTCGCGGGCAACAACTAGTAACATATACAATCCATGCAGTCGTGTAAACTCTGTGGTGGGGAATGGGCAAAATGTGGTTTGTAACACATAACGTACTAACTTTTGATTTTGCTCTCATAAATTTTCATACCATAAACATGTAAATCGATTCTTAAGGAGTAAACTCCAATAAGCTTGACATTTAAATAATATTACTTACAAGAAAATCGGTTTTGAATTTTGGTAACTGTAGGTACCAAACATATTTTTATGCTACATATTTTTCTTGCTCTATATACATGCTTACAAAAATTTGCGAACAACGGAGTTTCGTGTTGGTCCTACAAGGACATGTACTTGTTCATGTACCTATTTAGTTACGTAATTACATGAAAATTAGGTATGGTATTACAAAAGCGTGCCCTTGTAACGCTAATCAGACTAATTTAGGCGTAAATGTAAATCCTAATTACATTAAATAGTCTACGGCCCACCTGCGCTGAAATCTTAACTCAGAATCAGTTGCTAACACAAGGTGCAAATAAATTCAATTACAAATTATGTAGATAAGTTTGACATTTTCTTTACGTTTATGAAAATCGGGAATTCCTGATTTTTAACTTGAGGAACAATGTCCCGCGAGGGACAAGCGCTGTACTGCTTTTTATGGTGTTTCAATGGGGCAGTAGAGATTAAGACTTTTCGGGTGCTGTTTTTTTTATAGGCTATGAGTAAGCTCTGGACTCTAGTCTAGTTCAGAGGTGACACAGACAAAGTCGACGATGGAGTGAGCTTACCCAGAAGAAGCCTCTTCCCTCTAACTTGTATAACTTAAAAAAAAAAACGACAAAAAATATCTTTTTATGCAGCTAAATGTAGAAGAGTATTTAAATATTACACTTCATAGTTTAGCGTTTTAGGTAATTATGTCCCGCTTTCATAGAATTTTTACTTCAAGGATTTGACTTTGACTTGAGTTTATGGCGCAAATGAGCGTAAAAGTAACTTATTTTTTTTAATCCCGAAATATATTCCATTTAGTACGATGAACATCCGGGTTACAACAAGCAGTATGTTTTTTCTTGTCACGATATCAAGATTAGGAAGCATTATTGTGACATCTTTCTTCTGATATCACGGTGGATAATTGAAAGATTAATCTTCTATATCCATAAGAACATAGGATTTCCGCAACGTTCATAATATCTTATTAATAAACAGTAGAAATATAGAGGCGACGCTTCTCGGAATATCTAAATCTATTTCATTCGCGGAATGTCTTCCGTGAAACTTTAGTATGAACTTGTCACAAAATAGCCTTTATTGCAAAGATGATAAGGATTATTAAGTGAATGGTTAAATAAGGAATATAAAATCAGTTTACTGTACTGAGAAATGTACATATTTCTGAAGATAATGTCAATAATAAATTGGTAGGCATGCTTCGGGGAAACACTCGCGACGGCATGTTTTCTGAATTGACAGAAGATTACTTACTGGAAATCTTTACAAATTTTATAAGGCTGAAGAGTTCGTTTGTTTGATTGAACGCGTTAATCTCAAGAACTACTGGTCCTTAAAAGATCGTTTTGTATTACAGTCAGTTTATCAATGAAGTTTATTTGGCAACATAAAAGGACGCACGGGAGCGGAGCAGTGACGAAAAATGTAGCTATTTTGTCATTGAAAACTTGTAATTGACCTTCTTTATCTATTGTTACCCTAACCTAACCTATTTATACTTTTCATATTTTTAAATGACTCTATTTTTATATCAATATTTTAAAATGTATAAGATGTATGATAAATAAATGAATGTAAATAAATCACTTAATAAACTTAGAATTCTAAATTTGGAAAATTCGAATTCTATTAAGTAAATTTATTATGACAATGACGTTTGCCTCTCATTTTACTTCTTCGTGGACAGCAGTCTTTGTTTCAACGAACACATTTTCAGCAAATATCAAGGAAGCTATAAACAATATTTACAAAGCTTTACTAAAAAGTACAAAACAAGGAGTCTAACTTCATTCGCATTCCAGTGACGATTTATTTTTGAGTTCAAACGGAATTAATTATGCTTTAGTACCTAAGTATGTACGAGGAATACAGGCAACTTCAACTTTATCTAACAAGCTTGATTAACATTAAAATTAATGTTCGGACTACAACATAAATTTTACACGTCTACGTGTGACATGTACATTGTACACTCAAGGCCACGAATATTGCACCAAAAATATATATATCATTTTATAAACTTATCGTGAATGAGTGACGTTGGTATGAACCTTCGGCGTGCGCAGGAGTTGATATTGTTAGTTTTGACATTTAGTGCGTGGCTAAGAGTGGGTGGGATGTGACATCTTTTATTACAAGAAAACACTGGTTAAGTTGAAGTGAAGTGAGTTGTGACTTCCGCGTTACGTACATTCACAGAAGTGTTTTGTGTTGGAAACGGTCGTCTTCTAACAAAGCGCATACAGTGTCATTGTCTTCACAAATTATTGGGCTTCTGAAGGCTAATTTCTGTAATTATAAACGTACAAAATCTCAGCGACAATCAACGTCAAAAATTTAGGCAAATTAGCGGCATTTTTGACGTCCAAATTGCCCCTCGAATCTCTTTTAGACAATCTACATGGAAAAGTATCATCAACACTATTTCCTTATTGTTATGTTATCGTCACTATCCCGACCTAATGAAGACGTCTTCATTCAAACAAACAGCTGTATCTCCGACAGAATTATGTCCATAATTAAGAAAGCTACATGTTAATTCTGTGACAGCTGCGGTTCCGCCTTTGATCACGTGGGTCAGCTGAGTTGCCGTTACTGGTACGCTTGGCTAGGTTGCTGAGGTGCGGGTTGACCCAACGCGGTTGCTAAGGGTTGGATAATTGAACTGTGTGACGCTATCTGCTTTTTAGGGCTATTTAAGTTTTGTGCCACGCCAGTTGCTTATAAATAATGGGCCTCCTACGATGTTAATTGGAACGGTGATTAAATTGCACCTAAATAGATAGGATACTGTTATTTTGTCAGAGGTATTCGTATAATATTTGGTATATTCTTAAAAAAATATTAAATATATGCTTCTTTTGATAAGAAAAAAAACCTTTAATTAAGCTAGGTAATCGTTTGGGTGATTAAATAATTAATAAGTCAATTTTTTGTTATTCAAAAAAATAATAGGTACATATCTCATTTTAGAATCCTTAATCTTTACCATGTTTTTTTTTGACGTCATCACATCCATTTACGAACTAAACAATAAAAGTCAACTTATCTATATTCGATTATTAAGACGTTGACAACCCTAAACTGTCATTCGAAGTTTAAACAATGAAGCCAGGTGTGCACGCGCTTATGGCGCGCGACGGGAAGTCGATCGTTTATCTTGAAGATAACCGGCACATCTCTAGAATTCATAATGTGTAACTTATACGGGTATCTCAATTAATAATTAAGATTAGTCTTTGACTTAATTGGACTTAGGGTATCGCTTGGTTTATAATGTTGGCAATAATTGCAATGTGCAATGTGGGTAGCTTAATTGTGTCTACACGTATCCTCTAGTAATCTGTGGTTTAAAAATGTGAGGAATTCATGCAAATTTGAACTTTATAGAAGACTTTCGGAAAATCTGAGGTAGACCTTTGATCAGGAAATGAATAAATATTCATACCTATTTTAGGCTCCATTACAGAAAGAATTCTCTAATCGCATTGTGCATTAACGTGTCGATATTTTATAAACAGTCTGGTATTTTAGCGCCATCTTGTTATTTGTGTAGCCACGTAAGCAAACATTAGTAGTAGACAATAACAAAACAAAAACCATTCCGCGTAAAACAATATTCCATTACCTCACTGGTTCAAAATATTTGCTCTGCACTGTAGACAGTAATAGGGCTGTCGCTACAGTGAAATTTTAAATGACAGGTATTAAATCTTACATTACCGGATTACGTCAGGTTTTGACAAAATTAGAAAAAAATATTTGGTAACGTCTTAATTTACGTAAATTTTTCCAAGTGATATTTTTTAAACATCGAACAGAATGTCTATTAGTTTTTTTATCTATAAACCATGTCACCTCTATTCTATAGTCAGATATTTTATGTAGGTTGTTTTGTTTGTGTTCGACAGCCCTTGTACACGTGCAGACACTCTCGGCCAACAAAAAGGTACACTTCGAGAAACTATACGTCATTGATGGGCGTCAAGCCAAGGCCGCGCACAAATAGAACCTTCCCGTAAAGCTCCCATCGTACTGTTTGGCCTCACCATAAAAGGATTTTTCCAAGCTTTTCCAATATTGGTATGCCTACACAGCAAGGTTTCCGTAATAACTGGAAGGTTAAGTTAAGACTATTGGAAATTGTTTGTTGCAAAATGTCGTAAAACAGAGGTAAGAACTTGCGGGCGTTAGAATAACGGTAATTTTATGTAAAATCCTCTCAACTGTTGGGCAGACTTCTAGGGGGCCATTTAAATTGTCTAATCAAAATTTCACAGTTAACCGCATAAGAAGTACTTAAGGTATGTTTTCCACTGGCAAACGCTGAAAACCTTCATGGAAATTACACTATACGGATTTCAGGTTTTTTTTAGTTCTCGGCAGAAACTAGAAAAACAAAAAACTACATCTATCACATACCTGACTGGGATGGTGTCTGTATAGGTACAGCTTAGTTCCATGCAGCACACCCCACACCTGCTTCCACGATCTGTCACTTGCACGCTGTGACAACAAGAACAAAGAATAGTTAGGGCAAGTTTTTTACTATCTAAATACCAGAGATTTTTTACGTCTCTGACTGACAAATTGGGAAGTCACTTTGTGTGTCAGTTTGACATAAATATACTATTATGTCATGTGTCAGATAAGAAAATAATGTCAAACTGATGACAAGTGCCACCGTCTTTGTCTAAAGGACGCGTAAATTAGACTGCATTTTTTATGTTATTAGCCATTAAAATATTCACAATTCTGTTTGGCTCATCAGACACCTCTCCATATTTAGCTGACTACACTCGATCTTAAAAGGAGAGTAATGCTTTCAAATGTCTCTAGATAAGGAATCTATAAAGTTCTGCCTTATTAGAAAATGACGGTTAGTTTTATCCCCTATACAAATAATGCTGGCTTGGCTATTTATCGATTAGGCGATAAACAAAAATGCTTTTATGAAATCGTGGCTTCACAAGGAAGTGAAATAATTAAGATATGGTTACTATAATAGTTGGAGATATGCAAGGCAGTCTTCTAAACTAGTGTTGCAGATTGTAATATCTGTTATGCACTTTGTGCAAACTCCATTAGGGCTTTGACTTTGTGAGTCAAAGATTATTTATTTTTTGGAGCTTACAAAAAAACGAAAGCAAGAAAGGAAAATTGTTTATTATCCTTATATTATCCATATAACAGTGAAAGCCCCGTCAAAATCGGTCTAGCTGTTTTGGAGATTAGCTCGAACAGACAGACAAAAAATTCAAAGATTTGTTTTTTCGTGTAGGTTTGGTTTCGAGAATCATTTTATTTTGTAACATAACACTTAGATAAAAGTTGTTATTTTGACATTACAAACTGACACTTAAATTTTATTCATTTGTAATATAAATAAAGGTATCTAGTTTACCAGCGTATAATGTTTTGGGGTTCATCAGTAACGTACCTTGCCATTGCTGACCACCATCTTGATCTGCACGTTACCCTGCACGTCTCCTTCCACGGCTTCCACTGCATTCTCCGCTATCTCCTCCTCGCCTTTCTTCGTAGTGCTAAATGATACACACAATAATTAATAACAAATATATCCTCATAAGAACAAGGGTTTTCGAGAAGAGAATTTAAAATTTAAGTCAGAATGGTTTGTTCATCGTAAGTTAAAAAGGCACTGTTTCTTTGCAATCTGGCTAAAAATGAGCCAGAGAATGGAACATTATAGTCATAGACTGAGATTCTAAATTCGTCCGACATGAGTATAGGTAGAAGAGTATATGTATGGAGCTAGGTTGAATGGCTGCTGGACCATTTTTCATCTATCAGGTATAAAAGGCATAATAGTCGCCACGACTCGTGAGTACAAAGGTCAAGTTAATTTTTGGATTCTTGATACACGCGATTGTTCCGTCAGTCGGATCGATCGCGTGCAGCGTAAGAAACCAGAAAAACAAAAATGAACTTGACATAACAACTTAACTAACTAAATTAACTTAACTGCCTCGGTAGCCTAGTGGTGCTAAGTGCGACTGCTACGCTAGAGGTCTTGGGTTCGATTCCCAGGTCGAGCAAAAAGTGTTATTGGGTTTTTCTATGAAATTCTCAGTAGTAGCTCGGAGTTAGGATTTGTGCCCGGTTAATGGCAATAGGTTGGCCCCCTATTACACGGGACCTAAACATATCAGCGAACTGTGGGTGTACATTGGTACACCTCTGCCTAACCCTCCGGGGAATACAGGCGTGATGGTATGTGTGTGAACTTGACATTTGTGCTCACGACTCGTGGGGACTACCACACCTCACTCGCGTTCAGAAGTAACGGTTAGTTTTTATATAGGTATCTATGTTTTATAGGATACTGTTTGAAACCAATTAAGGTACCTTCTATACCTATTACCTGAAAAAAGGCTTAGCATTAAAGTTGCACCCTTGCCTTAACGACATACCTCTATCTGTCCTCAAAATTCCAGCCATGTTAAAATGACCCCAGAATTTTGGACCATAATAAATAGGCAATCACAATTTCTCACCTCACCTATTACTATAGACAAAATACCTCAAGCTATTTACAGGTCAACATATAAAATACCTAGACTAACAACGTTTATGTAACACAAACATGCTGTATATACATTCAGACATTGAATTTTACGTACATACGAATAACACATTGTATAAAATTAACATTGAGCGCTACACCGAACATGCACACATCAAAATATCGACAAGTAAATTATCTCCATGCAAATATCTGTTAAATCTCAACAATATCGACGTTTGTTCCACCGAATACGATATTTACAAAGCTCTCCCCAAACAAGTTAATTTTTAAATCGATTTGCGAATGAATTTGTTTAAAATGTGGGTAGGTACGCTTCGTTATTGAATGGTCACATTTCGTCGTGATTTCCAGTACTTACCGATGTATTTAATTATTCAATCATGATTAAAGCAGTGCAAGGCAATTTAATTAAATACTTTACACTATAACATCGAAAAATCGAAGTTCTTTAATTTGGCTACTAGAGGCGCTATCTATGAACGCATTCGTGTAACTATTGCACACATTGTAAAAAAGCGCCATCTATGGGTGGGGCGACGTACCGCGTGGGGAGGACGGCTTGCGGGTCGAATATTCTCAGCAGCGGAGTTATGTCATCCGTGAACCGAGGGGGGCGCCACTTTCGCTGTCTGCGTTTTGAACCCAATCACATATACCCCGTTAGTACAATTTATATTACCAATAAAATTGAACCCACGCTATGTTAGGTACATGATAATGGTTACTTACTATTGGCTACAGACATTTTATAGTAACAATCGTCTATCTACAACATTTCTATGTGACACAGTGACAATAAAAATTGGTGCTAATCACAAATAATGTTATCTGAATAGGTTTAAACGGTAGTTAACTACTTGGGTATCTACTGGATAAATCTAATACAATTCAACAACAGTCTTCACTTGTGTTTGTCACTTAATTCAGAACTTGTTTAAAGAAATACAGCAAAATAATTTTGTTCAAGAGACAAAAGCAGAGGTGACAAACCAAATGAGAAATTCTATGTATATTTTTATATTAAGAACTTATGGATATATGGTAAAGAGTAAAGGTACATACCCTCTAAGGCCTTGTGGGTCGTTCTCTGGTTCCACGTCACTGTCGAGGTGCAATCGATCACCCCATGTGGCTTTCAAGTACGAAACCCTTCGCATGGCGCGTTCTTCTTCTGCTTGAAAGGGAAATGAACCTTATTAATCCTGTCATACGGTTTCAAATGCACTAATAGATTAGATGATCGAGGCGATCAATTACGAATTCTATGGTATATAAATAGAGTTGATTGGTATACTGACCACCAAGTTGAGCATCTTTCTTTTGTCTTCTTGTCACCAAATCATCGGCAAAACCTGTTCAAAGAAAATTTCTAGTAAAATAAACATTCTGAACACAATATTATACCACAACATTAGTATATTAGACATCGAATGATCACGACGGTTAGTTCTGCATTAGTAGCACACCTAAAAGCACACAGCATTCCTTGTAAACGTTAAGTAGGGAAGACAGGTAAGTCCGAAACGCCTCCTCCCTTAATTTCAAAGCAATGTCTATACAAATAAACATTGCTTCAAAGCCTGATTCGTTATCACATGAACATGGGACGAATATCAAACGAAATTGTTAATACACGAGCAAGAAGTACAAGAGCAATTATTGCTGATTATCGCGTCGCGTTTTAGCATTAAAAGTAACAGGCAATTCCGGCATTGTTCACGTCTTAAGTCCGTACGTAAAACTACGAATTTAAGGCGTCAACGAAGTCACAGATTAGTTGCATACAGATTTTCGAATGCTAAATTTCGTCAACCGGTGCACTTCCATATACGGTGCGCATTTAAAAGCCTTCAATAGTGTGCTGGGGACCGAATATAGGGCGTTAAGTACCCGAGCATAAATACGACATAACGATAACGAATTTTGGGTAGAGACGGTTTTACTGATAATAAGAGAGACAGACACATATTTTTACGAGCGGGTACTGTAATCTGAGCAGTAATCTGTGACGTATCTAAAGTTGCACATGCAGCGCGATGTAACTCAGTGGCAGGCAGGTTAGGGAGGGGACGAGAGCATTCCGAAAAGACTCAGCTCGTCGCGGGACCTGAGTCGGCGGGCGTGCTAGGCGTCGGCGACGGCGACGTGTCGCTGGGCGGCGCCAGGCTGAGCTGCGTGGGGCGCGCGCGCGGCGAGCCGGCGCACAGCGACACAAGGTTCATCGCTTCCATCTGTTCCTTGTTGAGGCCCATTCGTCGCTTCGCGTGACTGCCATCTTGGGGCGGAACGGTGCCATTAGACGCGTGGGAAGCTGTGTACGTGTGTGTGTAGCCTTCTCATTGGTCAGCGTTCGCTTCGAGCGATTGGTTCGCAGGTTTATTCGAATGCTTGAGTATTTAATAATATATCATTTATTTCAGGTAACAATGATCCATAAAATGTTTCAATTTTTTTTTCATTAGAAAAACTAAAACGAAGAGGCGTTGTCTTGTTGCGCAGCGAGGTTAATACTCTCTGAATTCAGCTTAATTGATTTTTTAGTTCAATAATAATTAGTGGAAATAGACAAGTATTACGAAAAATCAGAAATGAATAAGAGTTTCGCAAGATTATGATGAACGATTTAAAAAACAAATTAATGAATCAAGTAAGTTATCTGTAAGACTTGAAAAGTGAACGATTTAGATAGTAAAGCATTCAAATAAAGTATTGTAAATAAGCGTATCGCCAACCAACAAGCCCAAAGCTAAAGAGTCAAGATTCGTATTGTGTTTTACGAGAAATTATGTGTTTCGAATGTTTGGTGTATGATGTTGTATGAGTGGAAAGTGCGCAAATCGATTGAGTTTTCTACAATGTCCATTACCATTACCAATTCAATGTACCATTTTGTAAATGTTATTTGTTTTAAATGTACTTGAAACTGTACTTTCTAACACAATCATTAGTTTGTAAGCTAGAAGCGATCCTCGAGTCACAGGCAACTGTAGACCCTAATAACCTCATTATAAAGTTTGATTTCAATTCTTAAATTTATATTTGGAGGAAGAGAGAAATCATTATATTAAATATTCTACATTTAGATTATGACAGTTTATGACGTCAGTAAAAGATGGGGCTTATGACTAACTAGGTTCTACCCGTGTCTTCCGACGAGAACCGTACATTTTCTCGGGATAAAAAGCCTATGTGTTATTGCAGACTATAATTTATCTATATGCCAATTTTTATCCAGATCCGCTCAGCTATTTTAGCGTGAAAGAGTAACAAACATCCATCCATTCTCACAAACTTTCGCATTTATATTATTAGTAGGAACTACAGTAGGATAGGATATTGCTTAAACAAAGATTTATCAAACGTTCCCCAACTCATACGCACTATAGTGAATGTGTAGTGATGTGACACCCTGTCTACTAGTGATGTGATGTGTTCTGGTGATAATATAAAAGAATGCCAGTTTACCTGTGGCATGATGTCTTCTAATAGGTAATCCATCGCTTCCGGTACTATTCGACCGTGTTCGCATTTGAACCTTTTCTACATCTGTAAAGAGAGATATTAGAACATTAAAATAAAGATCTGTTGCAGAAAGAAAAAGCATACCGAAGTGCAGCGGCAGTATACTAAAACTTGTCTTTGATGTGAAAAATCTATAGACGCACGTAAAACCGATTGCTGGTGTTGCCACGCAAGCCGTGGCGACGCGTCGCCGTGCTACATGATAGTATATATATATACAGTCTATATGTACAGTAGTATGAAAGGTGTGGCGACGCGTCGCCATACGCAAGAAAGAGTGCGTTTCTGATGTTTCACATCTGCTAGGCGTCCCGTGACGGCTTACAATGTTTTTTATATACATATCATCGATCCCTGAATATTAATTACGTGCTATCATTAATCTATGTACAGTCAGCCAATAAGACATTTCGTTTACATTATGCAAATGGATTAATTTATGGAAAACTATTCATCTTTCTTCTACATTGCGAATATTATTTTTTATCCAGTGCGTTTTTTTTAAAGCTTAAATTCATATATTTTTTTAACAAGTTGTATGTTATCTGCCTGTATATCAATTAGCTTGGTCGACCGTACCCCGAGATGGAAATAACAAAGAGGATAAAAACTTTTTGGTTATCAAAAGCTTACCGGGCGCATATCCGTCTGGTGGAGGACAATGTAAGTGTTTGCTGCCGGTGATCATCAGCTGGTTGCCTGACAAGCTGCCGCCTAGCACTGACTCGTGATCCAACTCTGCAATAAAATAAAATAGGGTTAGATTTACCTGCACCAAAAACGTATTTATTAGTTGTTAACAAAAAATTAAAGTGGGTCTCGGTACATCAAAAATAAATTTACATTAGACCTGACTAAAAAGGGCCTGAACATTTTGTAGACCATAATGTAAGTTTTACCTAAAAAGAAGGCTTTTAAAGTATTTAACATAATATTCGAAAGAAAAAGATCAATCAAAATAAGTCTAAAATCGCCAATGTTCCTTGAGGAAGCGTGGTGACCAATGCTCATGCCTTCTCTGTACGAGAAGAGGTATTTGCCCTCATTTAAATAAATAATTTGACTTTAAATACGACGCTTTTTGAACTAGTTTAAAATGAGGACAGATACAGTCAAAGTCAAAACATTTATTTCAATTAGATCATTTACAGGCAATTTTGAATTGTCAAGAAGTTACTCATACAAAAAGTTGAAGCTAGTTGCTCGTTCCAAAACGAAGGTCTATATGGAGAAGAATGAGCAAGAAACTCCATGGACACTCTTTTCAAATTGGTTTTTACAAAATCTTGGTTACAATATTCTTGTTGCTTCTATATGTGAAAACAATGAAGTTGAATATAAAACAATAAAAAAAAAATAATGATAATAATAGTACTAAACATGTAATGTACTGACAGCGCCCGTTCACGAACATGACGCCAGGATCTGCACCACTCAGCTCAGATAAAGTAGACTAACCTTGAGGCTGCACATCCAGGGAGCGTGCCTCTCTCCTCGCAGCCCTGGTCTCGAACTCCTTGCGTCGGAGCGCCACGCTGGGCTCGAGGCGCGTGGTGCTCAGCCGCGCCAGCTCGCTGCGAGCCACTTCAGTGCGCCGTGAACCACCACCGCGCGCCTCTTCAAGCTGCCGCGTGCGAGCTGTCACTAGCTGCAGTTCCGCTCCAGGGTATCTGGGGAGAGAGAAGTAGGTTGGTTCTATTATATTATATTCTGAAGGATCATGGTTTGCTTAAAGATACAGGTTGGTAAATGCAGTAGGTGTGTATTGCTGATGCGTTATGTACCTTAGCAAGATTTAAATAAGCGTTTTATTGTATTGGCATACAATAGCTTTCAAACCAAAATATGTACATAGTTTTAAGCCTTCATAAATTATTATTAAATATAAACTGATTTCATATTTCATTTAGTATGGTGTTCAATAATTAGAATAGAAAAATCGGAAGTGCGTAACGACTTTTGTTAATTATAGGGAAGATAATGAAACTTACTTGTTATCTTGATTAGCATCATCTTTAAGTTCCGTTGCTCCGTTGGTGACGGTCCCTACATTCATGCTCTGAATGCCGGGCCCGGTCTCCTGTATCTTAGACAGCGTCGACACGAACTGACTCTTGTCCTGTTTCTGCCGACTTTTGTCGTTTTGAGCTCCGTTCACTTCACCATAACCGCTGAAGGTACCGCTATCAACACTTGCGGAACATTCTTCCTTTCTTTCCTGATTCTGTGGCGGGGGCTGAGGGGGTGGTGACGCAGCGAGGGGAGGGGACGCAGCAGGAGGAGGCCACGCAGGTTTTTGTAGCTTCTGAGGCCTGGCGTAGAACTCTTTCTGCTTGATAGGGGGAGGAGCGTCGGGAGTGACCCAGCCGGTGGGCTGGCTCGGCCGTCGGAGGAATGCCTCCTTCTGCTCGAGGCTTTTTCGTATTCGCGATAGGATTATCGAGTCGTCCAGCTCTCGCCCGGTCAGGGTTGAGTTCGAGTCGAAGGATCCGAGGCTGTCCTTGCTTTCCGTCGCCGATGATGGGAGTGAAGTGTCTGATTCCCGTCTGCTATAAGTAACAAGAAAACGTTTCAGAAATATGGTAACAAATCTGGACTCTCATAAACTCTACTTTTAAAGCAAAATAGTAAAAGATCTTACCCATCATGCATCAAATAGTGAGGTGGTCCAGGCAAACGCGTGACGTCATATCTCGAGGGTGCCAGGGACGCCACGCTAGCGTACTCCGGGTCGTCGCGGTGTCGCGCCGGGGCCTGCGGGGCCGGCAGCGCCGCCCTAGGCCTCCGGTACGCGTCGAACAGCCGCGACTCGTGTTCCGTTACTGGCGCCGGCATGTCTAGCGGACGCTGATTGGTTTCGGGGTTGTATGCTGCTTCGCTGAAATACTGGTAAGAGGAAGTAAGATTAGTACTAAGTAAAGAAAGAAAGATTTGGCAATAGCAATTTAGGCATTACCATCAAACGCGGCAAAGCGGCCATTCTACATGTATGCGGAGGAATTTTTCGATATAACATTTTCTTGTTTTTTATTTAGTGATAGAATATTAACTATTTGTTTTTATTTATGTATTAAGAATATATTGTTTATGTTTTTTATCATTAAGAAGATCAATCATAATAAAAAAAATAATTTGTGAACTCAATTGTTGAAATAGATCTGCTTACTCTTTGCTACGTCGAATTGTTGATCATAACCTTGTTGCACACATAATCTGCTGATCGCGCTGTCTGATTTTTGCTGATGTTTATTTACTAACTAGCTATCTGCTCACTGTATTTCGTAACTTGAACTAGACTAAAAAATAACCTTCATTCACCCATCACGCAACGACTTGATGCTCGATCGCAAGTGAAGGGTTTACTGCAACACCTAGTAGTTTTATAGTTTTAAACCACTCACCCTTTGCAATAAATCGTGGTCTCTCGGCACGACAGTAAGCCTCAATATCCTCGGCTCCCGTTGCGCCAGCTGCACGACCCTCGCGTACGGCGCCCGGGACCGGCCGCAGGCGACCGGCTCACCGTTCACGGCAAGCACGCGGTCGCCGGCGCGCAGTCCGGCCGCGGCCGCCGGTCCCCCGGGCCGCACCGACCTTACGAAGATCGTGTCCATTGGCGCACCCACCGCGCCCACCGCGAGGTGGCGCGCATCTTCGTAAAGATCCTGAAAGGTATATGAAGGACGTATTTATCGATCAGGAACTCAGGACTTTGATTCTTACCAGGAAGAGCAGAAAGAAGAAAATATAAATAAGATAATGATGTGTACTGATGTGAAAAAAAAGGAAATTTTCTTTGGTAACGTAGAATCCAGATAGCAGAAAACTTGACAATTCGCAGAGGTCACGTGAAAACTGGGAACTGATTAGTACCTTATCACTGCAATAGATAAGTAACACTTCACATATTAAATTATTGGAGAGACTGAATGATCACATACAATATGTCTAAAGTACCTAGAGTAGGATCTTATCTTATCTAAACCGTTGTAAAAGAATGTAGGGACTGCTGATTTGCACGTGTAGTAGGCACTAGACTACTAGTGCAAATTTCTACAGCCTGCAAATTTTTAGACGTCTAATTGTCTAACTGGATTCAAGTTTACAGTTGTATTTCTATGACTAGGTCAAAAAAATATGTTAAAATTCTTGAAAGTCCCCTTTGAAGGACATTAAATTCATCTTGCTGGATGCAAAAAAAAAAACTAAAAACTAGAAAAATAAACAAGAAATTTACTCACACCCACCTGTAACGAATCCGGCGGATACACTACAAGATGCCTGAGGGTAAACCCGAAGCCGTGTCGTGCGTCCGGGCGCTGGATGACGATGGTGCGCGGAGCTGATGCGTGCGCGGCTGACGGCGCAGGCGCGGCAGTTGGAGCGGGCAGCGCCAGCGGCGGTGGCGCCTGGGGCAACGGTTGGGGCTGCAAAGACAAAAAAGTATTTTGTTAATTCTCTTTCTTAAATAGATGTTTGATTTGAACGGCCAATCAACCATGATTCAAGATAACACAACATACCATCACGCCTGTATTCCCCGAAGGGTTAGGCAGAGGTATACCAATGTACACCCATAGTTTGTCGGTATGTTTAGGTCCCATGTAACGGGGGTGAGCCTATTGCCATTAACTGGTGGTTCAAGATAGTTTTAAGTTTTTTTTTTTTATATTCGATATGGTTAAGTTCTTGATGTCAAAGGTGACATAGACAAAGTCGACGATGGACCGAGCTTATCCAGAAGAAGCCTGTTCACTCTAACTTTAAAAATATTAGTTTTCCGAGAGATTCAGAATTCGAATTCCAATTACCTTATGTCAAGCGTAGATTCATCAATGGATAGGTGTTTTGACACCAGCAATAACACTGGCATCTCTTTAAAGATGGTTTCCATAAAATATGGATAAAAATAAAATCATTACCTACGTAGGTAGCCAAGAAAGAAAATTGCAAAACCCGTCAGCTTAATCTAACAATACTCATAAATCAAATTCAGCATCGTGTATCCTCAGTCATACCAATATACAGTACATTTCAGTCAGACAGTTCGTTAAGCGCATTTGATGACGGCCCACACCTCGTTACCGCCACCTTGCTACTACCGTCTATGATAATCACGGAGAAAATGATGCAAATCCTCAGAGAAACTCAACTTAAATTGAGGACTACGTCTACGACGTCGACGACGCGTCTACGTAAATCATGCTTTAATATTAAGCGCTTGCACATTTATATCTCGAAATATGTTCTTGAATCGTGTCTTGGGTGATAATGGAAATGAGAAGTAGGTACCTATCTGAATTGTAGATTACTTGCTATGCCTATTTCTGAATAGCTTGATTGGCTTTACAAATTGTTTGGCACTATAACATAACAGTCACTATTAAAGAGCTTCTGGTTTTGTTTCAATTTAAAACGGTTAGGTACATAAAATTCCACCATCATTCCAGCTTTTTAAGAGTATTTCGCGCAACGAGTCATCTGAAATTTAGCATAGTTAAACTTTATATGGAGGTGAGGTACAAAAAATACACACATACCATCACGCCTGTATTCCCCAGAGGGTTAGGCAGAGGTGTAACAATGTAAATCCACAGTTCGCCGGTATGTTTAAGTCCCATGTAATAGGGGGCGAGCCTATTGCCATTAACCGGGCACAAACTCCGAGCTGCTACTGAGAATTACATAGAAAAACCCAATAACACTTTTTGCTCGACCTGGGAATCGAACCCAAGACCTCTAGCGTAGCAGTCGCGCTTAGGACCATTAGGCTACCGAGGCAGTTTTAGGTACAAAAAACTATTATTAATAAAAAAAATCGGTCGAATTTTGACAACTGAGTCACTTTGATCGTGTGTATCCCAAATATCTAGTATCTGATTTTGAAAATCGATCAGGCTATGTAAAAGGATCAAAAAGCATATAGTTTCGTAGAGAGCTAGCCAAACATAATATCTTCCAGTTTATTGCTTCAATTAATCAACAGGTTTTGACATAAAGAACACGTGTCTCCGTGAGTCATTGTGAGAAGCCCCGCGGCGCATTGCGTGTTGAGTTACTCAGTTTATCGAAGATCGTATACCATCGGATCCAACCTGATTTTTGTCGCGTCTTCCGGATTTATCAAGGTGGTTAATTGACTTTGTTGCAAAGAGGTGCTATTAAGATGCAATGTTAATTTAAGAGGTAGTTTTACTGAAAGTAATTACTCCTTTTGTGACCACGGATCTGCTTCACCACCGTTCAATAAGATCCGATTAAATTACTTGGCATACTTTACATTTCATTTCATACAATTTCTGTTCCATTTTTGAATATTGCATTTATATTAAAAAATGTAACAGAATTCACCTACGAATATAATGTAAAGTGCTGGCAATAAACAAAAGTATCATATTTTTAAACTACACACAAACACGAATTATATGAATTGAGATTTAAAACTATTATTTTAGACTTAGTATTATTTATTCTACATAGACCCAGTAATCTACAAGCAACGAAAATAAATATTAAATATAAACATGACATACAAATAGGGCACAGAAAGTTGACCCAGTATTCAAAAGTGACATTTAAAAAATAAACTCTTTTACTTGTAGTAGTGTCGAAGAGCCACAAGAAGCCCTTTAGTGTCATATTACCAAGAAAAGGGAGCTGTCGCCGGCTGACCAGATTGGGGACAACTCTTCCGGATTTATAGGGCTTGTCCAAACGTGTACCGAGCACGTTAATATTTTTTTTTTAATTAGAAGAGTAATAAAATTTACCTCTAAAGTGTTTATGTTCTGGTTCAATTTATATTAATCTTATCAACAGCCATCGTAATTTAAACCTGTATAACATAGATGTAACTTTGATCGTACCATACACCTGCTTCTATTTTCCTTACGAGAAAGTAGTAACAAAATCAACTCTTAATTTCTATTAGTTCGCCGCCTCGTTAGCAAAAAGGCCTTTGACCTCTGACGAAAGAGCCAAGGAGCCAGCCTTCGAGCCCACGATATTGGTAGACATAGGAGCAATATCAATAACGTGTGTCATTAATCACAGTGTGACGGGAGCCAATACATGGGAGACAGCCTATTCAGTAGTCAGGTAGGGTTGGCAATAGTTCAGGGAAAATTAATAAGTTCCTGCATTCATGTTTAGAATTACAAAATAACTCAAATAAATTAAATCTGGTTTCTTATTTTGCAAATAAAATAACTATATTACGTGTGTTGTCAAATTAACACCTCACTGGTGTTAATTTAATCAATCAGCAACTTGCACCTTATTTTTAACCGACGTTAAATAAGGACGCGTTCATGTTTATGTAAACACTTACCGCCTATGTAAACTGTTTAATTTATTCATACACTTATCTATTAGATAACTAAAGGGATAATAAAATGACGATGTAGTTGTGAAAGTAACATAAAATGCTACGCAAAAACTATAAAATCGTTTAGATTTGACCGCAAGAGACCCTTTCTACATGAATTTGCAATAATTATGTAAAATACTAGATAATTATGTTAAATAATGTAACTGTGGAAAGCGTAATGTCCTTACGATAGAGTTTTAATGCAAAGTTTGCTTATTTTGCATTAAAACTAATGTTATTATATGTACTTTTCTACATAGGAACATGGTTTTAAGTTGCACTAATAAATGCGTCCTATACAGGGACAATTCATTAAAAGGGTGTCAGTGGAATTTGATGCTGTACCTTTTGGAGCGAGCACCTAGCGTCATTTTTCTGACTAATTGACCAAACCCTTGACAAAAGTGCCTGTAAATGGTTTATTTGAAATAATTGCATTGACTTTGATAGTATGTAAATCAAAATGATCTATCGATACATATTTGTTGGTACCATTCTCGCGACAGCCCTAAGCGATCTCATAAAAACTTATTGCACAATATTGAGCGGTGTAAATATTTACGGTAACTGAATGTCCGGTATTATTAAAGCCTAGTAGTGGCTCCAGTGGCCGCAGTGGCCGCAGCGGCTGAGCGGTCCATGAATGTGCACCACAGTGTACGCTCGGGACCACCGGAACCACTTTCCTTGCTACGTAAACTTTGATGGTTTACCTTGCGTCTGCGAAGATTAAAGTAAATGTTTTTAAGCGTAGGATATATTTAGATAAACGCTTAGTAGTGTGTACCTTTGACTTTAACGCTAGTGGATTTGTTTGACTGAAAATAGAATACCTTAAAAAAATGTGTACAGATTCTGATTATTTCTGCTAATAACCGGGTACAAAAATACATAATCATTATTAGTAAATATGTAGGTATAATTATGGTATACAACTTCCAAAATTATTACCGTACCGTAACCGTATTTTACTTGGTTGCGTAATAAATTAAAACATAAAAATTTCCAAAGCTTTACAAATACCGACACAAAAATAGATATTCCGGGAATTTTTATTTTTAGACTGAAATAACAAGTTGCTTTTACGTCTATTTAATTGACTAATACAAATATTAAGACTAATTGGCAAACACAAGACGAGCCGGTCAAAAAATTCAAATTTCATTTCAGTAAGAGCTCTTAAAAAGTTTGAGAAGTGATCCATTTTATGATAGGATGGGCTCCTAAAATTATCTTGCGGCAGTCTTTTTTATATAGGTATTGTTCCCTGGCTAAGAATAGCCTTTTTTGTAGAAAATTACAGAGACGTATGTTGTGATGGCCTAGTGGTTAAATCACCGGCTTCTTATGGATGAGTAAGCAAGTTCGATATCGGGCAAGTACCATTGTGACATCAAACCTGAACTTACAATTAATATAAGTCAATCGCCAAACCTTCAATAAGACAAAGTCCTTAATCAACCCACGGCAACACAACAACGGGATAAAAATACAATACTATACTAAAATAGGCGGAAGAGTTTGTTTGTTTGGTTGAACGCGCAAGTCTCAGGAACTCACCAGTTTAAATTGGAAAATTCTTTTTGTGTTAGATAGTTCATTTATCGAGGAAGGATATAGGCTATAACATTACCCTCCGACCAATAGGTGCGGAGCAGTAACCAAAGACGTAACCTAATGTGGGTGAAAAAACTTCGCGGACGAAGTCGCGAGCAGAAGCTAGTAGTAAATAAAGATAAAATTCTTTTTTTTAAGGAAAATATCGTGAGGAAACTTGGACTTGAAATCGCTATTCTATTATGATTTTACATCTTCCAGCTATAAGTATTACTTAGTCTGTGGACTTAGTGTACATGAGGTAATGTCGCTGAAAAGTTGTCGGTTAAGCTAGACGGAGACTGATCGACGTCAAACTGGTAGAGCTGACTCTATTATAGAGAACGTAGAGAGCCTCGCAGAATCACCGGATCTTGTAAATATTATGCTCGTTAATGGAGATTTAATAGTTAATGAAATTGTTTACAAGTATAAGGCTGTAAGATGTTTACATTGGATATTATATGAGTAGTTTTTGAATTGGCTAACTGCCTCGTTAGCCTAGTAATCCTAAGCGCGACTGCTACGCTAGAGGTCTTGAGTTCGATTTCCAGGTCGAGCAAAAATGTTTATTGGGTTTAATTCACAGTTAGCCTGTATGTTTAGGTCCCATGTAATAGGGAGCGAACCTATTGAAATTAACCGGGCACAAATCTTAACTCCGAGCTATTACTGAAAATTTCATAGAAAAACCTAATAACACTTTTTGCTCGAGCTGGGAATCAAACTCAAGACCTCTAGCGTAGCAGTCACGCTTAGGACCACTAGGCAAACGAGGCAGTTACCTATTACACCTACAGCCTATTACAATAATATGCTTATTACTTACTTACGACTGCGGAAAACCAAAGCCAGTTTAATAAAAACTGATTCGAATTGTTATGTTACCTTAAATGGAAGCGATGCTAATTTGAAAGTGGTCGATGTCAACAATATCATGATACGGCACCAATGGACGTTAAACACTTTATTGACGTGTTTAATTAATTAAATTATGTAAAAAATGAGGTAACTGTCATGTTTCACGATACACTTCCTTTCATTGATAACTTTATTTAAAAGAACATTCACGGCTAATTGTTCACTGAAACTATAAGGCTAAAAACGAAAAGTGAATGGACGGCGCTCTGTAGGACGGGTAGCTGAATCATAATGCAAATTTGCATAAGTACATGCAAACTTCAGAATGTGCTAAGAAAGGTTTAATCTGTACTAATATCATAAATGCGAAAGTAACTCTGTATGTTACACTTTCACGACTAAACCACTGAACCGATTTTGATGAAATTTCGTACGGGGTAAGTTTGGACCCCAAGAAAGGACATAGGGTACTTTTTATTCCGCGACTTCATCTCTGATAACCGACATTCACGCGGACAAAGTCACATGCAAAACTAAGTAAGAAATACCAATGAAATCTGCACAAAGTCTCCGACCGCTCCATAGATCAAAAGGAATTAAAGAGAAACAGAGTTTGTGCAAAATGTTTCTTGAAGAAATACTTTATGGCCACTCAGGGCTTTGGCGGATGAAGATTTAAGAGCAATGAGTAATGGCTAGGACAGCGGGAAGATCAAAGAAGAAATACTAGGTATCTTAATGCAATGCAATGCTCAGTGTCGTAATAGCTCAGTGGTTAAAGCGCTCGCCTTTCATGTGGTTGAGTTTGATACCGGGCAAGTATAACTGTGACTGTAAATTAATGTGTACTTTCTAAGTTAGGTAGTGGACATCACTGACATCGGTGAAGGAAAAGGTGGTGAAGAAACTTGGACTGATAATTAATACACATACACCTGATTTCCTCGAAGGGTTAGGCAGAGGTGTACCAATGTACACCCACAATTCGTCGGTATATTTAGGTCCCATGTAAAAGGGGGCGAGCCTATTGCCATTAGCCAGGCACAAATCCAATCCAATCCGCCTTAAGCAAGAGTGGTGATCAATGCTCGTATCTTCTCTTTCTGAGAAGAGGCCTTTGCCCAGTAGTGGGACAATAATAGGCTGGTATTTTTATTATTAGACTAGTATAGAATACCAAGTGCAATACTCACGACCTCTTTTAAGTAACTAAGACATTCTGTAATAACGAAGTATTCAGCAATAGCAACATTGTTTTTAAGTTTCTATTGTGTTGCCATTGCAATATCGTCCCAGCTCAAAATGTTAATTGGATTAAGAAATTAAGATTTACTTTAGTTATGGTTTACGACAGCAAGTAGTCTGAGAAATTACTGACCTAATAAAGTTTCAAAACTATCACAGACGGCGCAAAAGATGATGAATAGTAATATTACCAACAGCATTGTAAATTAATAATTGTAATTTGTTTTGTAACTAAGTTTTTACCATAAACTATACAAATATTATAAAGTTTAAAAAAAAAAGCAAAAAGTCGAGCAAAAAGTGTTATTGGGTTTTTCTATGAAATTCTCAGTAGCAGCTCGGAGTTACAATGTGTGCCCGATTAATGGCAATAGGCTCGCCCCCTATTCAATGGAATCTAAACATACCGGCGAACTGTGGGTGTACACTGGTACACCTCTGCCTAATCTTTCAGAGAATACAGGCGTGATGGTATGTTATGTTATTATAAAGCTGAAGAGTGTGTTTGTTTAAACGCGCTAATCTGAACAGCTGCTTACGTCACCAATTTGAAAAAAAAACGTAAGCCTTCATCGAGGGCGGCCTTTAATAACGCTACGAGGGTAGAACCACGGGGTATTGCTAAACTAGAATAACGTCGACAAGTGCTTCTCTACATGTAGGTACACAACAGAAACCCATACCAAACTTCTTTACAAAGTATAAAATAAAGTCACTCCCGCTGTATGTACGCTTAGATCATTTAAACTACGCAACGGATTTTAATACAGTTTTCAGCAATAGATAGAGTGATTCAAGAGGAAGGATTATACGTATAGAACATCACGCTACGGCCAACGGCAACGAGGCAGTAACCAAAGACATTACTGAACGCAGGTCACACCGCGAGGTATGTAGCTGGTAATATTATAAAAGACAACGATTTGTATTTTTGTGGGTATTACGTAAACTTAAAAATAGTTTAATTGTTTTTTTTTTTTTGAAAAATCCCCTGTGGAACGTATAGAACATCACGATACGCCCAATGGCAAAAAGGCAGTAACCAAAGACGGAACTGAACACGGTTATGTGACCAGTAGATTATAAAGCGTCCACAATATTTAAAAATAAAACAAATGTAGGTACCGTATTTTCGCCCAATCAATTTCATTCATCATTCACCAATTATTTTAACGCTTACGTAACGCGTAAAGTCCTCAATGAAATTTTAATATTAAAAGCCGATACCAGCCAATTAACGATCAAAGTAAATCAGGGCAAAACCGTGAGGTCACTCACGCCCTATTAGCGGAGACGGGTTGAGTACATTCGAAAGTACCAGTAATTAAGGAAGGCCGCGGTAAACAATATAGCGATGGATATTACGAAGGCTACGCGGACTAACCCGAGCCTTATAAGGTAGGGCACACAAATGGGTGGGCGTCGGCGACACGCTGGCTGTTCGTAACATAATGCCGACCAAATTGTATAGCTGTAGGTATGGTTCCTAATGTGTTCTATTACGATTTATACTAACATAATAAAACTATTGGATAGTTTTTGTTTGTTTAAGCGTGCTAATCTCTGGAAGTCTAGTAAAAATATTTGCATATGATAGCCAGATTCATGAGAAATTGTATATGTTTTAACATCGCGCTACAGCACACAGGTAAGAAGCAGTAATTAAAGACGTAACTTAATGCGGGTGAAAAAAAAACTACGCGAAGTCTCTGGGAGAAGCTAGTGGGTTTTTATATGACGTGATCTAGTGTAGGTGCTGCTATGGATAATGAAATGGCGGTTTGTTTGTTATTACTTTTTAATAATTTTCCAATTGTCTGTCAATGTACCAAAATGTTTGCCTGTTACACAAAAAATGTTTTATGTTATGTCATATTTATTTTACTTTTGCTGTTCATTTTCGTTTGTTGTCTTTCATGTATTTGGTTTTTTGGGTTGTGTATCTAAGGGTGCCAAACCCAACTCTGTTACCAAGATTTCGAAACATAATAGGCAGATACCGTTATAATAACATAATACATAACATACCATCACGCCTGTATTCCCCGAAGGGTTAGGCAGAGGTGTACCAATGTACACCCACAGTTCGGCGCTATGTATAGGTCCCATGTAGTAGTGAGCGAGCCTACTGCCATTAACCGGACACAAATCCTAACTCCGAGCTGCTACTGAGAATTTCATAGAAAAACCCAATAACACTTCTTGCTGGACCTGGGAATCGAACCCAAGACCTACTAGCGTAGCAGTTGCGCTTAAAACCACTAGGCTACCAAGGCAGTGAACATCATAATAATTAAAATAATTTATAAATTTTTACTTAAATTTTTAAACAAGAAATGTGTTTTTTCCTATGTAAAGTATTGTACGGTGGTACGGAACCACCTTAAACGGGTATTCGGTGGTTTTCTTATTATCATCGTTGCTTTTAATGCCTTTATTTAAAACAACACCTTTGCAGTCAATCCTATCGTAACGTCCTACTTACTTTTTTAATGGCGTCTCACGTCATTATTTGCAAAAGTATTCTGCTTAAATGTCACGTTTTGCGCCATTTAGTTAATCAGGGGACGTGACAATTTCATGTGTTACTTCGTTTAATAAGTAGGGTACCATGTAGTTTGGTTATTTGACCTTTTAGTAATAGGTAATGTGGTATTTTGATTATCGAATTTTTCAATCTTTTTTGAAAAAAAATTAATATAACAATCTACCTCAATACGATCTGTCAGCCCTCATAGCGGACTGTGAAATCTTTATTATTAACAGAGTTTATCTCCTAGAGCATTTCCTCAAAATTAGCTCAGCCACTAAGAGCTTATACAGCACCTACTGTTTTTTTTGTTTAAAATCGCCAAATACGCTCGTGTTCCAGTACGGGGTATTTCATGTGAATGTGATACAATTGACTTTCCTGATAATCAAGTAGGTCTTTATAATGATCATGATTGACATGAAAGGGTTCTAATGAACAATGCTAGTACCTTTTAGGATCGTTTGCATTCTAATGTCAGTCTTAATTGGTCAGACACGGCTACTAACATTTTCGACAAGGCTTTGACAGATTGCTACTAGATTTTGATCGTTTTAATTGCGAGATTTGGCATTCTGTTCTTCATTGGCAAGATTTGAATCTCGATCGTCACTTGTTTTGACGTAGACCGTCAAATTCTTCATTCTCCAAATTGATTGATCATTCCATACTGCGTTTCATTGTTTCATATGTTTCTTTCTCATCTTTTCAAACAAACAAGACGGTGCCCACAACAAGATTAACGAAGCATTGCATTGCTATTATCATCATTTCAGTCCAAGACAAATGCCTCCCCTAAAGATAGCCACAATGTCAGGGTCCTGCGCTGCCAGCATCCAGCGTGTAAATACACTTGGGAGCAATGAATCTGGGTCACCAACATAAACTTTCGGAACTAAAGAATATGCGTATTCTAAAGCGTAAACTTTCCCCGTTTATATAAGAAAAACGAAGCCGGGTAATTACTCCTCATACCATACTTTTAAAATATTTTTTATTTGAATATACTAACATGAACTAAATATTAAATGTTGTTGGTTACCCAAATTCATTGCTCTCAAGTGTAGTTAGCATAGCTAATACCTAATATGTAAATGACAAAACCATAAAACGTACACAAGTACTTACATATTTTAAAAAATGTTACGCAATATGCGACGTATATTACATTGCCAGTTTAAATAAATCCTCTTCATCCCTCCAAATACCTTTGCTGTGGCCGACAGAGTTCCCGTTAATTTTAAATTAATCACCTTTGCATATACAACATTGAATTAATATTGCCTTACAACGTGGCAATGCTGTCAGCCTTTTGGGCACTTGTTCCATTGACAGCGATGCGGGTGAGTTTTTTGATGCCCTATAAGCTTCCTTTTTTGTGTTTTATATTAACTGTACATACTTGTAGTATGTAATCTTATTATTATTTAAGTAAGTTTTATGTTTGAAATAAATATTGAGCATATACATACATTATGGAATGCAATAAAAGATTGACGATCGAGGTTACCTCCTCAAACTTCATTAGCACTTCACGTTCAATTAAAGGAACCAAGTGTTTCCTAGACATTGAAATGTTGTTTATTTCCTAGTGTTAAATCAATCGCACTAAAGTTTCAGTGATTATGCCATGGCTCGTTTTTGATTAGCGGGTACAACGATAGAGGGACGTGGACCTGGCTTCTAGAGCCAACATGACTTTGGAACATAAATCGCAATGTTCGTTAATACTTGATCCATTCATTTGCAACTTGATCTTAGTAAAGTGACTGCGATTTATTAGACAGGATGTTCTCCGTTTAATTAATAGAGGAAAAGGTTGATTGGGATTACAGAAGCAGCTGTAGGTTTGATGGATCTGTTGAAATAAATAGAATTAAATTAAATGTATTAATTACCATGCGTATCGGTCTAGACAAGCAATGGCGTATTGGAACAGAATCAATTCAAAAATAGAATAATGAAATGTAAAAATATTTATTTATTTCAATCATAAAACTTACTTAAATGATAATTAGATTACAAACTACGAGTATGTACAGTTTATATAAAAAAAACAAAGGAGCCTCATAGGGCATCAAAAAACTCATCCGCATCGCTGACAATGTGACAAGTGCCCAAAAGACTGGAAGCATTGTCACGTTATATGGCAATGCTGATTCTTTGGCCCAAGAAAAGGCCAGCCTTTTGGTCTCGTGAAAAATCGATCAGTCGCTTGGCGATGTCGAAAAATGAAAAAAAAGGAAATGTTGACACATATTGACATCTATACCATTAATTATTATAAATGAGAAAGTGAGTTAGTTAATTTGTTTGTTTGATGGGTACAGACTGATGTTTAACCTCAGGAAAGGACATAGGGTATTTTTTATTCCGCGAATTTGTCTGCATCTGCGATAACCGACAATAAAGTAGATGCATTCGCAGGCAAAAACTAGTACTGAAATCCTCTTCAAATGTAAGTCAAAGCTCAAGTAACAATGGCGAATATTGTAATGTAAGTACACTGGCTAGTTTCTAATTCCATCGATATCTAAAGTTCAAAAAACCAACAAAACATTATAACCTCCCTTAATCGACGCTACAACATCTCATTACCTTCCGAGACACACCACGTAATTACCGACGTATTACTCGCTTGAAAAACCAATAATCTGCAGCAATCAACGGTCAACTTTCGATTTCATCCAATCACGTGCCGCGATCGCATTCTACTCTCACCTGATTGGCCGATTAAATCTCACTGTTATTGGTATTAGGTATCTTTTTAGTAATTACTAAAGAAAATGTTGATTTGCCTAAGATAAGTTAATTAATGTTTCAAGGTTTCTTTAAATGGCGATAATTATTCTCGGAATGATTTAATTAAATAAGGAATAAATAATCATTTGTCGACTGAGATGAAAGTTTTTCAATTTACCAAGTATTTAATAATTACTGTAGTCTCCACTCTCGAGGCAAAATAGTAATTAATGAAAAGCAATCTGAATGATGCAATGTATGCCGCATGACTATCTACGGGCTCTATCAGCACAGAGCTGGACTAACCTGAGACAAGGAAGTGGCGGGACGAACTGGATGGATTCCAACAAAACTGGAGGGATGAAGTACAGAATCGCGAAGGAAGAAAGAAATGCCTTTCTCCAGTAATGTAAAATCTTAATGAAACCTCACATGCACAAACAGAACCTACAGATTACTTGAGCACAGCGCAAACTGCAATGACACCCTACAATTACATACACATTTAACCACATCAACATCCCATCAGCCAATTGCATTAGGCCGTGGGTATCACGTGACGCAAGCAAATCAACGAGACCGCAATTTCACGGCGTGAGCAAATTATCGGTAATGCCCGGCCAGTTTGTATAATGACCGTACACACGCGTGCTACGGGATGTTTGCTCAGACCAGCTCGTTTGGACGTGAAACTAAATTGTGGTGCGTGAGGTAATATTATACTTTCAAGGATGACAATTTTGTGCTTGTATGTACACCCTAAATGTGAAGGTTTTTGTTCTATATTTAGACAGGTTTTGTAAATAAAGCTTTTTCTATGTACGTACTCTGTTGTTTATGGTTTAGACGAAGTTCTAGTGTTAAATTTAGTTAAGGTAGATGAGCTGGCATCACATGATGGCTCATTGCACTTAAACTTACACAGAGAGATTTATACAGAAGAACTCGGCTGGTTAAATAGCCAAACCAAACAGCGAAAGACATAACTATACAACCCACATATTACCGAAGCGAAAACTGCCGACAGTCCGATTAAACTTCCATCAGTTGTACAATTACACGGCAATAACAAACACAGTTAAGTTCGCGAACGCGCGTTTAATCGTAAACTTTCGTTTTCGTTCATTACTACGATAGTAGCTGGTCGATGCCGGTAATGTCCGCTTGGTGTGACTGCTACTCATTACGGGACAATGCTGCTGTCACCGGTTAATGAGCGCTATGGAGTCGTTACGAAAAATCTAAATGCGCTGGAATTGCGTTTTCACGCCGTAAACGATAGGGTTGGTGGCGTGTTGGTGATCGCTGTGATAAGTTTGAAGGAACATTAAAAGTAGTCAATCAATCTCGTCGTGATTGTTGCGTTCATGTTGGTAATGTACAATTGCTTAAACTTGGGCAACGAGAACTGATTGACTAGAGAATAACTGGTGGAAAACGTTGTTACGATGTCCCTTCCACCCCGTATAATGGGGATAAAAGATTAAATACAACTGCAATATTTGCATGTACTGTACGACTTAAAATCAAACCGACATTGTTCATAAAAATTGACAAAGAATAATTTCGCAAAGGTTAATGAGACGGCAATGAAGCAATAGCAAATAGAACATCCATAAATTAACTTTAAGCTTTATTTAAATAAGGATTAAAGCTATTAAGCAACCGATCATATAACGGAGATAAAGAAGACTGAAAGCGTTGCGACAGAAGTAAAGGAAAAAAATAGGGGACACTGGCATATTGCGAATACAAGAATTCACTACTTCCTTGTTACGCCATTCAAAGAATATGAAGCAAGGATTAAGTCAGCAGTTGTCAAAGTTTCTTTAAGCTCTATTATCTGTTCCATATCGAGATCAAGGGATTAAGATATATCGTGTAAGTATTATTCTCTCAAAGAGTTATGTATTTCGACCAGTGCTGGTGGAGTTTCGTCACTGGTTGTCAATCATTGTGATTTATGATCTTTTCGCAGCTGATATACTTTCTCGAGTTCTAAATTAGCTGGAGGACAATTGACGTCTAAAAAATGTTGTTATAGAATTTCTTAGAAGCCTTTTGTTCTGTTTTATTTAAATTAATGAGATTCTAGAATAAAATTTTCTTGCCTTTGATTGTATAATGAGACTTTGTGAAAGCATGGAAACAGATAACGAAAATGATACTATCATCCGGAGAAATTGTATCGAGAGCACTGAACAGGGAATTATCGCCAACATAAATACAGACATAGCTTTAATAATTAATCTTCAATGGATATCATTAGACCACGTCGTAGATATTAATAACGTGCTTCTCGAAGATCTGTAATCATTATAAAACGATGGTATATTTATTATCTTTGAGTCATTTAAAAATCTCCTTTACGCCCGGCCCGCCTTGCAGTGCTATCTATGAATTCTTATGCACTATAAATGATGCAGCATCAATTAGGCGGCTGGGCAGCTAACTCCTGATCGTGATGGAGTCGCAGATAGCTCGCGTGTGTGATAAACTGCCGCCATGACTCCAGTTCTTGCTTCGTTAAGATTTAGGTATTTGCTTATAGGTGAGGGCTGGCAAGCGGATGGGATAATATTTTTGCTCTTTTCTAATCGTCTTGCTTCAGTTCCTCTGGTCAATTTGTATTTATGTGTTATTATTTATTTAGTTGTTAAATATCGTTTTGCGTGCAGTGTTTAAATTCATTATTATGCCAAAATATCCTAAATGGAGTTAATGCTTTTATTTTCTCATAATTTTTACTTCTAAAATAATTTGACCATATTAGTCTCATAATCAACGCTAATAATACCTTTTCTGTATGAGGAGAGCCCTCAGCCTTGTAGTAAAACAAAATATTAGAATTTCATTAGAATTTCGAGGTTCTCAGTACATCGAAAATCTATTTCCTACGGTAAAACCTGCCTGAGCTAGCTCAATATAGCTGGCCTTCGAAAATCTAAAATATATTAAGATCGAAGAGAGACCGACATTAGAGATGAAAGCGAATCAGATTCCTTGTCAAACATTTGTAAGTCATCCGTCTGACAGGTTTCTGACAATATCTTGTAAACCTTTATTTTATGTGTTAGTTAAAGCAACCCTACGACTTCCCGGCAATGAATCACGCGTCGTGTCTCGTCGGGGGAGTTCGGCCGCTGGAAGCGACTACGCGGGCACAACACTGAGCCGATTACGAAAATAGAACGAGTTGACACACATAAATAATATTAGCGTGATCGTAAATAACTAGTACTTCGGTAAACGTCTAAATCTTCTCCGTGAGTGACGTGCACCATGAAACCTATGATAGAGAGTTGCTAGGTAATGTATCGGTGTAAAACTGTACATATTTTTACGCTACTTTATGATTTATGTCTTGTTTGCGCAAACATGAGTGATTGATAATTTTACGATGATTTTATTACTGGTGTTTCTAAAATTTGTTTCGGTGTTAATTGAAATATCTTGCCGTTACAGTAAGGGAATATTATCTACTTACTATTAATATTATAAAGCTAAGGAATTTTTAGAGATTTTTTGTTGAATAGTTTGAACGCGATAATCTCAGAAACTGCTGGTCCGATTTGAGAAAATACTTTTACGTTATACAGCCTGTTTATCGAGAAAGATTATAGGCTATATAACATCACGCTACGACACACAGGAGCCAGACGTAACTAAAAGTGGATGAAACCGCTTGTATCAAATAAAGTAACCTATTTAAGGAGCGCTTGATGATTTCCGCAATGCACACCAACTTCAACATACGATCGAAGCGAAACGGCACTCATTCGGTATACCCACACCAGCCACTTGGAATCAATACTGTGCTCGTAAAAGTTCTAGAAATACCTCGCCGGTCGAGTCACAGAACTATTTGGACCATTTGCTTGCCAATTGTTATGGATATACGACTTATGTATGTGTGGAAGACTGACGCGCTGTCTTTGGAGTAGGGAACTGGAGTTTGGACTTAGGTAAATTCTATTGGCAGATGAAACTATTAAACTTGGGGAAACTAGATAAACTATTTTAAGCACAGAATCAGTATGATGATTTTAAAAAAATCTATCATCATCTTCCTGCCCTTATCCTATGTTAGTTGGGGTCGGCGCAACACGTTTTCTTGTCCCATTCCGTCCTGTCAACCATCATGATACCACTGACTCCCTTCTCTTTCATATATTTCTTCACACAATCCATCCATCTTTTCTTTGGCCCTCTCCATCTATTCACATTTATATTCATAACACTTTTGGCCCCATGCGTCTCATTCTAAAAGTTTTTTTTTAGGATTGCCAATGTGCCACCCTATAACTGAGCCTCTGCTGTTCGTACGTCTGTCTGCTAGCGCGCTGTATCTCAGGAACAGGAATAGGTAGAGAGTTGAAAATTTTACAGAGTGTTTATTTCTATTGCCGCTATAACAACAAATAAAATAAAGTTAAAAAATGAAAGAAACGACTAACGGACAAATCGCGTTCAGCATCGGCGCCCAAAAACACTCAGAAAGGAAAATGAACTTGACATCTGTGCTCCCGACTCGTGGCGGCTACCTACTACCTACCCGTCATGTGCGAGTCCGATTCATACTTGGACGGTTTTTTTTATAACCACTTGTGAAATAAATGAATCAAAGAACTAGACTAGTAGGTACCTAAGTTACAACGTAGGTAACCTACATACATACCATCATACCTGTACTCCCCGAAGGATTAGGCAGAGGTGTAATTCGCAGTAGTTAGTAGAGAGTAGTTCGCCGGTATGTTAAGGTCCCATGTAATAGGGGGCGAGCTTATTGCCATTAACCGGGCACAAATCCTAACTCCGAGCTGCTACTGAGAATTCATAGAAAAACCCAATAACACTGTTTGCTCGACCTGGAAATAGAACCCAAGACCTCTAGCGTAGCAGTCGCGCTTAGGACCACTAGGCTACCGAGGTAGGCTAGGTAATCTACGTAGTTATTTATTATTGAATGGTTTCCTTACGTGACTGAAGAACGGAAAGTCGACGTCAACATTGATTAACACTGACCTGAAACAAGGAAAGTAAATAAATTAGTTAACTTTTGAGGCATGTGGTTAATAACAATAGAAAAGGTTAACCCAAACAATGAACGATTACGAATTATTGGTTGACATTATTATTATGACGTGAATCAGTGATTCAATATGAAATACCAGTTATAACATCATTCTTTTATATGCAGAATCAATGCAGATTATTCAACACGACGATTGAGTAAAGGAAGGAATTTAAAAAAAAATTGAAAAGTGCGTATATTTTTTTTTCAGTGCGGTAATCGAATCTGCGACATGCAGCGCCATACAAATTTATGGCCTAGAGATAGTTGTTCTGAGTCGGACTGTTCATATGTGAGTTATGTTTGCAAACACACCCACGACACAAGAGTAACTACTAAGGTAGGGCAAAGTTAAAAAAAAAAACAACATCAATCTAATCACCAAACTTCATAATAAACACACCCAATTTGTTGAAACAAGTATGTTGCGTATTTGCAAAAGCTGCTACGAGTGCGACCCACTAAAGGGCACGAAGCATTCTCATAAATTGCCTCGGTTAATAGGTAATCGTTGATTGGAGTTACGCCACCGCTTACATGGTAATTTATTGACTGCCGTTTGATACATTCTCTTGAATCGGATATTAAGCTTACTGGATTGAATAATGACCTTAGAAGGCAGTTGAAACTATATATCTACTATCCATTGGTACAACATACTGTAGCATTGATGACAATTCTAGTTCTAATTCCAATACTTTCGTTCTTGTTTTCATTATTAAATTTAAACAGGGGTTTAAAAAATATTATTTCGATTGCCTTTTTTTTTCAGACAATCCCGCCTTTCGGCCCTATCAGGCCTGACGACATTATTTTCCCTTACTTAAAATGTATTTCACGTTTACGCGTTCTTATCAAAACAAACAAAATGACTAAACCATTTTTCCATATTCCCAACAAAATCGAACTAAACAATGCGAGTAATTCCAAGAAAATTCACGTCATATTCGACACTACTACACTGCAAATACCGCGAAATTAACAAACTCGGTCAGTAAGTTTACTATTAAGTGCACTGCCAATGTTACCCTACTTAGGAAATAGATGCAAATGTACATTACACGGGAAGCCACTTAACGTTTGCAAAGGTCTAGAGTGAACTTCGATGTATGGATCTTTAAACTTTGGTACATGCAATTAATAGTACTCTTAACCTACCTCGTTAAATGAAGGATTTAATGGACGTAGCGAGGTAGCTGTTTCTATTATGACAAGTGAGGAATATATATATTTTGAGGTCAACATCTACACTATAATATTTACATAGGTTAAAACAAAGTTACTCCAACTATATGAACGGTTAGATCTTTTAAACTACGCAACAGATTTTAATACAGTTTTCAGCAATATATAGAGTGATTTAAGAGGAAGGTTTATAAGTATAAAACATCACGCTACGGCCAACGGGAGCGGAGCAGTAATTAAAGACAGTACTGAACGCAGGTGACACTATATCTGGTAATATTATAAAGGACAACGATTTGTGTTTTTGTTACTATTAGATAAACTGAAAATCTGTTTAACTGATTTGAAAAAAATCTTTTACCTATGGAAAGCTACATTATCAGCGAGTAACATATTAACCTTAATTTCGGATCCGAAAAGAAAATCCACGCATGCGAAGTCGCAGGCAAAATCGAGTCATTTATTCATAGGATTGTATACTGAATACTCAAAATAATATTAATTCATAATTAAAACAATTGTGTCATATATATGTCGTATATTTTCCTTATAATTATAATTCATAAAGTCGTGCTTACACAAACAGGTAGACGTAAAAACTATCCTATGAGAACTTTGTGTTTGTATGCTTCATCCGAAAGAAAACCAAATTAGATACAGACAGCGGATCTACAGTTCATGTTCTTTTGGCAAATCTATCATAATTATGTCTTTCATAGCCTCGTCAGCCATGCAAATATTTTTACGGTCCGTCGCTTCCCAAAGGCGTGATTGACTAACAAACACACAGACTTTCAGATTTTTATAATATTTAGTAGATATGTAGGCCACTGCAATGACGTCTTGGCGTGTTAATGTCAGTTACCATTATCTGTCAGGCTGTCATAAAAATGACATAAATAAAAACTAATTTCTTTGAGTAACACACTAGGTTTTTTATTTTTATTCATTGCAAGGTCAACGGTGAGTCAGATCTAGCTTTTTAGCACAGGTTATGTTGCCTGTGCGATGAAATTAGTTACTTTCGCTTAATTTTTAATTCATAATGCAAAAAGTTAAGATGTCAGAAGCTTAATGTTGGCCGAATTTAAATATTTTGACGTAGAAGTGAGACTTCTTTTTCGAAATTCGAAACGACAAACAGTTGTGTCGACCATAGTTCGAAATTTGAAAATTATAGACGAAGGTATTTTTTTACCTAGCAAAAAAAGGTAAAGGTATTTTTTTAGGTAGCTTAACGGTCCTAAGCGCGACTGCTACGCTAGAGGTCTTGGGTTTGATTACTAGGTCGAGCAAAAAGTGTTATTGGGTTTTTCTATGAAATTCTCAGTACCAGCTCGGAGTTAGGATTTGTGCCTGGTTAATGGCAATAGGCTCGCCCCCTATTACATGGGACCTAAACATACCGACGAACTGTGGGTATACATTGGTACATCTCTGCCTATCCCTTCGGGGAATACAGGCGTGATGGATGGTATTTTTTTACATTAGTCACAATGACCAAGATAAGTTAAGTTTCTAAAGTTAAGCTTTAGATAGAGAAGAGAACATTATAAGTTTTACTGTCATTAAAGCTGAAATTCACAACGTCGACCTCTGAACCAAGCTTAGGTACTATCCTTTGGTCGTAAATTCGCTATCCTAAATCCTTGTTTACGACTACAACGGTGACATTTAGATACTTTATCAGATACCACGGAAAATACTACCAGCCGTTAGTTACTACCAACTTGGTACTCGTATATTTATTAAACACCCTTTATGGGCTTGGATGTCAACTGATTTCTGTTTTTGAGGTTATCGTGCACTAATTGGCTAGTTACTTTGAGTACTATATTAACACGACATTTTGGTCTCAAACTTGGCTATAGCAAATTTGGCAACCAAGAATTTGTAGTGCTTATTGTTAAATATCACCAATGTATACCTACATTTTCTCTTTCTTATTTCGTAGTGTCCACAGCAGCTCACTATAATTGTTACTATTTATGATGGATTTAAAACATTTGAGATTTATACATTGTTAATACCGGAACGGCCCATAAGGAGATGGCGAAAAAGCCTCGACGTGTACCACGAGGGTTGGAGGTGGAGCGGAAAGCTTTTGCCAATTACTACTAGAAGAACCGATTTCCTTTGTTAGATAACTCACAGATTAGTAGATATGGCGGTTGACATAAATATCTTCTTTACAAAAGCTGTCGAACTGTCATTTGTATTCCTTAGATAAAAAATATCTATTGATTAAAAAATCTGCTAAATTGTCACATACCTAACTAACTCACGGCTACGGTGCCTATCCTCAACATTGGCCCACACGACTTCCTATTTCAACTCAATAAAGTAAATTCAGAAACATTGAATTTCCTACTTTCGCAGGATGCTTCGTCCCACAGGGCAATCTTGTAATCATTCAAATCATCAAGAGTTTCGCCATCATTTCTCACTGTAAGTGTTGGTCTTAATGAATTAATGTATGTGTATTAATGTCAAATGACCCGCTCGTTGGAATGCGGAATGGCTCCGCGCAATTGATATTATCCACTTAACAGCTACTGTTGATCTGCCTGTTGGTTGGTGTAAGTGAAAAAGAGAAAACACGTTAAAGTTCAAAGGTTACGAAGATTCAAGTCGATGTCATCGGTTACTACCTACTGAGACAAAAAATGGAACTGGCTGTCGTTTGGCATCGAGATGTGTGAAGGCCTTTTCATACACGTGTGATATTATCTCAGGGGAAATAATATTCCAGATTATGTATACTATGTCGCATATGCGAGATATCATACAAATTGCGATATGACACCTGTGTCGAGAGGCCTTTATACTCATTTAGTTCGTTTTAATAAGGTGTACCTAAAAAACGCGCGACTGCCTGCTATAGGTCTTGGGTTCGATTGCCAGATCGAATAAAGTGTTATTTCGAATTTCAATGAAATTCTCAGTAGCAGTTCGAAGTTAGGATTTGTGCCCGGTTAGTGGCAGCAGGCTCGCCCCCTATTACATGGGGCCTAAACATACCGGCGAACTGTGGGTGTATATTGATATACCTCTGGTTAACCGTTCGGGTAATACAGACATGATGGTATGATTGTACCTAAAAAAAATATATATGTAAACAATCATTATTAAAAAAAATTGTTTCTTATTTCTGTGTTTTCCGTTCCTATTATCATATCACGTTATCATCTTATAACTTACACCACACATCTGCGCATGCGGCTAGTGCGAGCATTATACACACACACATTATGTCGCAATATGATGTAGGGCCGCTGGATGGCATAACTGACGTCTGATGTATGAAAGTCGAGTGTTCTGCACCGAATCGTGCGAAACTAATCGACATTATAGCTGTTTAGCATTGCGTGTGCGTTAAAATCACATGCACTTTGCTTTATTTTAAGCGTAGATTTAGTACAATGTATTTTGCTTCATATATCTACTTGATTTAAGCAATAATTAAGGTGACCGATGATATCGCATGAAGAATATAAATTGTTATACAGATAAATATGTACTACAAAGCTACCAAAGCTTTGTAGTACATATAAATCCATGTTTGTGTGCCTTAATGGTTAAATTGACAGTTATCTCCTTTTAATAAAAACTTCTAAGCTAACTTCTTCTTCTAATAAAATAGGAGTAAATGAGCATTGAACAAACTTAAAGCGGTCATAAATAAATTTACACGGGAAACATTATTTGTGTAAGCAAGAAGTATTAAAGAATTGCGCCTCCGAATGCATACTTATGTTTATTTACCGCCATTCAGATAAAATTTATTGTTTATGAACTTATCTGTCGTAATAAAAACGATGCATTGCAAGTTAAACGACAGCAATTATCTTGAACGATGAAAAATTCGACACCAATAAGACATTACGCGACCCGTGTATCTAGGGCGACAATAAATCGACGCGACACTCCATCCGTTGCGCAAATGTCGCACGACGGGAGAAAGTGACGAATGTTCCTCTGGTAAAGGACCGTGACACCTGCGACCCTATTTCGAACAGTTTCGAGAATAGAACCCTTTGAAACTTGGCATGTCAAACCCATTGTCGATGACGCGTTCTTTTTTCAAATTATGAAAAATCCATCGTCATTTGTTTCTCTTAAGATAAACCTCCAATGAATTGAAATACGGCAGTAACATTTAAATTTTTATTGTCACAGTAACTGATGTCTTTACGCTGTTCGAAGTGAGATTACCTGTTTTAAACCATGGACATAAAACACTATAAAACCTTATTTATTAAATCCAATTCCTGTACAGAAGCGAACGCAGGCACGCGGTGGAATGAACTAGTTTGCTCGTAATTTAGAGCTTAGAAAGCAAAACTTGTGGTGCCCTTCGTACTGTGGTCAGTAAATAAGTTGGAGCGGTCATTATCCGTCGTTACTCCAGATAGTGACGTGACGCTAATTCTCATTGTTGGTTTAACTGAGATTTTGTACCGGTTTGCCAGGATGAAAGTTTTGGGGCAGATCAGATGCGTATTTTATACGATTGGCTCGGACAAGACTGCTTATGGAAAGTTTATTACAATGAAAAGTACTGTATTGATTTATTGGTTACATTCTTTACTATTTATTAAAAACATACCTAAAATTACAGTTCTCGTAATTCAAACATTTAAATTCTAGTCGCAATCTCATCTCAGCAATAATCTATGTCAAAAATGCGGATAAATAAAATAGAGGATTTTTTGTCAGATTGAGACAGGTTACAAATGCGATTGTTTTTAAAAGTCACGAGAATTGCCCCCCTAATGATCAACGGAAATGTAGCTAGTTTTTTTGCAACGAGAATATTGTACAACGCAAATCATTTTCCAGGTATTACATAAGCGCTAGATAGTAATTGACGTCATACATGAGTATTTCAGCGCAATAATTTAGTGAATCATATTCACAGACAAATAAAACACTCCAAAATTTCGTACTCGCGCTCGTAACTCGTGAGTTATCAAAGAAATAGCTCTAGGAGCCCATTAAAACAGGTGTGGCTTCTCTAACGATACATTACTACGATGTTGTATGTACTACTGATTTATGTGCTTATGTGTGTGTTCATCGTTATTTTACGCTTAATAGTGAACTGAATGACGTTGATAGTCTATTCGGGATTTAATAAAAGTAGTATGCCTTTAAATGACGTTTATAGTTGACTAGCTTCCACCGGCGACTTCGCCTGCGTGCCTATTTCATCCGCGTTAAGTTACATCTTTGATTACAGCTCCACTACCGTGAGTCATAGTGTTAGTCAGGAATAATGTAGCTATCTATTGGATAAATGGTTAAAATTGGTCCAGTAGTTTCGGAGCTACTTTAGTACAAACAAACCAACTAAAATCTCTTTCTACTTTATAATATTAGTATAGATATAGGAATCCCTCGAAGTTCGCTTGTAATGTGCGTAAATTATGTAGACCACCCACATGGAAGCGATAGTTTATTTTGGTTTCAAGTGTTCCATTATCTAGGTTGTACAATATGATAATATGCGTTTGTTTTAACATGATAAGAACTATTTCTATTGTTATTAGATCTAGATCATGGTTGTAAGAATCGATTGAGGGAAACGTGATGATGGGTGCACTAGCAGCTCCAAATAAAACCTCTAGATTAGCTCTAGACAATAGATGATATGTGACAATAGATGATGATAGATAGCCTAGATATGCCATCGTTATTGTATAAGATTCATCCAAAGAATCTATATTCTTTGGATGACTCTGGATGTTGAACACACTACTATTTTATAAGTCAAGATTCGTGACTGGCTGTCAGTCTAATTTACTGTTTTTTTGACCCATTTTTAGCTGGAATTCATCCATACTAAGTAAATAAAAAAAAATGTAGTAGACAAACCGTCCAGTTAATAACAGACATAAAAACGTCCATAAAATGAAAACTATCAACTTCATTGTTTCCAATCCGTCCAAATAACCAAATGTTAAAAATTACTACTCATTAATCAAAGATTTGTCCAGTACCATTCGTTCAAAATAATCCGAAAACCGTGTCGGTATAATCGGACGATTTTTCGGTATTACACATCACGTTTGATCGTAAAAATAGTAAGTAATGTTTTAGCTGACGCCGTAGGCCGCGCCGGGTCGTAAGCTGAGTGTTGCGCAATGATAGTATGAACTGTCATTACGGTCAATGTCGCAGTGTGTCGAAGAGTTATGTTTATTTTAGATGGGCTGGTTCGACCGATGTCCTTTGTTGTGAGTTCGGGGTTCAAGGATACGGGTGTGTGATTGACGGGTGGCCGTTGTTTTTTCATGTACTGATGTTTGCCATGTTGTACGTAGATTTAGATTGGACTGAGGCAAGACATCGAGGGAAGTGAAAGGAGGGATTTACACAGGAGTGGGACAATACAGGTTAGCAAAAAAATAAAAAAGAAGGTAAAAATACACAAGTCAAAGTTAGCTATTGCATTAGGCTATGTAGGTACTTGTAACGATAAATAAATTGATAAATGTTTTTGTTTAGGTACAATTCCGTAAAAAAAAAATCTTGACTACCTCGTTAGCCTAGTTGTCCGAAGCGCGACTGCTACGCTAGAGGTCTTGGGTTCGATTCCCAGGTCGAGCAAAAAGTATTCTTAAATTTTTTTATGAAATTCTCAGTAGCAGCTCGGAGTTAGAATTTGTGCCTTAACCGGGCACAAATCCTAACTCCCCGATTTGTGCCCGGTTAGTGGCAATAGGCTCGCCACCTATTACATGGGACCTAAACATACCGGCGAACTGTGGGTGTACTCTGGTACACCTCTGCCTAACCCTTCGGGGAATAAAGGCGTGATGACATATTATGTTTTTTTCAGAACCATTTCAAAGCCGTTCTATTTAAATGAAGCTAAAATGGGAAAGAGACTAAAATTATCATTGAAAATGGTTTCTCTGTATAAATTCGGTGTGGTTATAAACACAGCACTCCAGATTTCTTGAATTTCCGCCAGATAGATTCTGGACATTTTCACTTCCTAATGAATGTAGTTTTTCATATGATGCAAGATGTACGTAATCTCTTACATATGTGGACGAACAAACAAGACATTCTCTTCCAGAAAATTCCAAGGATCAATGTCAGGCCTCGTCATATTCCACCAATAACCACGCAACAATATGAAAAGCATGTCCAACGCTATTGGTCGGTCTTTGCTGATAGCGTGACCTTGGACCAATCAGGCCAGCTTGCTACTACGGGGATAAACCCAGCCAGTAATATAATAGTACCAGGGACACATGTTGCGTAGGTGTACGTTCCTAAGTAAAAAAAACCCTCGTCAGCCAGTTCAGTCCTCTCATTAATCAACCCGAACGTTTAATAAAACGAATCGCAAGCGTTGTAATGAAATGGTGACGGATAGTCTGTCGCAAGTATTTGTTTCATTTGGACCTCAATGAGGTCGTTGACCTTTGGTTTTGTTGCCTTCAGCCATCTGACGGAGGCAGGTTCAGTGTTAAGAAATAGGCGGGAGTTTTGACTGATAATATTTGATATTTAGGTACTTAGATATATACCACCAGAAGGTGAAATTCTCCTATTAAAACCGTTTAAAATCTAGTTGCAATGTCATCTCAACGACAATCAATGTCAGAAATATAGGTAAACTAGCAGCTGCCAGCGACTCCGTTCGCGTGGTTTTTTCCACCCGCATTAAGTTAGGTCTTTGGTTACTGCTCCTCTCTCGTGTGTCGTAGCGTGATGTTATATAGCTTATAACCTTCCTCGATAAATGAACTATCCAACACAAAAATATTTTTTCAATTCCAACCAGGAGTTCCTGAGGTTAGCGCGTTCAACCAAACAAACTCAAGTGTGTACTGTAATATTTTGTAGATTAAAAACAATTTTTGACAGATTGAGACTGTTATTAGATTGCGAGATTTTTACGCGCCTTTATTAAGGAGAAATGGCCTTCTGGTTCTATTCGGCTGCAAAGACAATCGCCTTCCTGACCACAACTTAAATATTTTCTTTTATGAATAAATGAATACGACTAAGGGCCATATCAAACTAGCTACTTTTAACTCCGATGATTTTCCCTGGCGCATCGAATCAAGCTTCCGAAAAGCGGGTAAAACGTAAACTAACGTAACGTAAACTTCATAAAATTGCAACAAAAATTACTTTGTACAGTAAACACGAAGCGTAGGTTTTAATTAAAACACAGTCCACAAAGACTTTGGTACACTGCAAGCGGATGGGACGCTTTTATGCGTGAAACTCTTTTAGCACGCCTTTATTTGTAATGAAAGCTGCCACTCCACCCTTGAGGTTGAAAAGTTCTCTTTTTATGGTCAGCTTTGTGTGGGGTATATTTCCGTCTAGACGGTAGGTACTCTGCGTTGATTACCTAGGTCGAAAAACTGTACGATAAGATGAGCTTCTGAATTTTTTGCTATTGTTTTTGATGTTATTCGTCGTCATGGTGATCGGAAATCATATGGACGGGTCTGTTTATTCATTTTAAATCTATAGGGTGTAAAAAAAATACACCACAGTCATTCAAGTATTACGTAAGCACCTTTGCTTTGCTTATTTTTGATGACATGGGGTTCGTGAGAGGTGGCGGTAATGTCAGAAATTTATTTATTGATTTTTTATGGTTTACTACTGTACTTACATTTTCTAATTTTTCTGCTAAAGTAGTAGATTCTGATTAGACCGTTAATTGCGTATGGTCAGTATATACCTATAGTAAATGGCTACGTGATGTATCTTCCATATCGATCAAACTTAGTAATATAAAACAAAATAATTCCAAAGAGACGACTTTTATTTTCGATGGTCACCTGGTGACGGGTCTTCCTTGCTGCTTGCCTTAGAATAGGTTTCCTTCACTAGGACTAGAACATAATGACTGATACCCACAAGGGCTGGTAGCAATAAAAACAGCTTGTAAAACTTGCTAAAGAAAATAATACACCTATCTTCATTGACTAATTGAAAGTTATATGCCAGGATACACCACAGACGAAAATACACGTGCAAGCAAGAACGTCTGGCACGATTATAACATTAAAGTCATTAATTAGACTCATGTTTAATTAGTAAAACTATGTGGGGGGCGTCCGTCAAGAATTAGTTCCAAGGTTAGTGATTTTTTTTTATCGCCAAGACTTGGCCTGCATCCAGATAGCATAGAATACTACAGAAGGTTAATTCCATGTAACATGTAACGGAAACATACGCACACTTTTTTTTTTTTTTTTGGTGGGTGGGAAATCATCAAATAACTTCTCCCGCCCTGGGCGGGGCGGGAGGGAGTGTCAGACTTTTACTGGCTAAAACCCACCCATGTTCCTTCGTGTGCCCTTTGCGTTCCGGGGGCGCGTTATCTCTTGCGAACAACCCGCAGCCCCGGCAGGCATCGGCCCTCAGTGGCCCCTTCCCCTTGCTGACACCTCTTTGAGGCGCGCGTGGAACACGAACGCGCCGTCGACACGGCCTGTCGTTATGCAACGTAAGGACGGCGAGCCACCCATTGCTCACCGTCCACAGACATGAGTCTTGTGTTCCTTCTATCTCTGTCTATTTATAAAATCCTCACAATTTCAAATTCTCTTAAAAGTTCTCTAATATTTTCTATAATTCCCAGACATTTCAGGAAAAATCTTGTCATCTGGTAACCCTATTCGCGACTGGCATTTGACTGTAGACTAAGATCGCTGTACGTTTGCTTGTATGTGCATGCGCAGTTTTATCGAGTTGACCTTCTGTACTATATCCTGCGTCCAGTCAATGACGGGCGTTGATTCATTCGGGTCTAGAACTCGTAATTAATATTAGAACACTAATAGTACTAGGTTTATAGAAGTTGGTCGACGTTTTTAGGACAATTATTTTTAGTTTAATTTTTATTGTTGATGAATTGTTTAGTATTGCACATTTTTATTTTATCATCATCTAATTCATACCATCATGCCTGTATTCCCCGAAAGGTTAGGCAGAGTTGTACCAATGTACACCCACAGTTCGACGGTATGTTTATTAAGCTCGACTGCTATGCTAGGGGTCTTGGGTTCGATTCCCAGGTCGAGCAAAGAGTGTTTTTGGGTTTTTCGATGAAATTCTCACTAGCAGCTCAGAGTTAGGATTTGTGCCCGGTTAATGGCAATAGGCTCGCCCCCTATTACATGGGGCATTTTTATTTATTAATTATTATTAGACGGCCGACATGCCGACGGCCCACCTCATGTTAAGTGAACACCGCTGCCTGTAGATATCTGCAATACCAGAGGCCTCGCAAATGCGTTGCCATCCCAGAGACAAAGTTGAAATGTCTCATGTGCCTGTAATTACACCGGCATCCATACCCTTCAAATCGGGACACCGCAACGCTGCTTTGAGGCAGAATTAGGTAGTTACTTATGGTGGTAGTACTTACCGAACGAGGTCGTCCACATAAGCTCTATTACTACTAAAAGTCTATACAGATAATATATTAAGCTTTTATTTTATAGGTATATTTTAAATAATTATATGTTACGGATGTCCTTGATATTGGGTACCGGTAGATAAGCGCTGGATTCTTATCTTAATTTAATCTGAGACACGCCTATGATCAAAACCAAAAAAATATCCCATTAATAAAATATCATGTTCGAGTATTTATTTCATCGATAGACATGAATAATAATGAAGTTTGTTAATTTAATTAATTGGTAGGCGTGTTCGATGTGCGATCGGAAGTGTTGTGACGTCGATTATTAAGTCGAAAAAACACAAAATATATTTTTTAAAGTAACCCGACAGAAGAATAAAAATCCCTACCGCAGCTAACAAAAGAGCTGATAACTTTAAAACCGCTGAACCGATTAATAAGCAAAATAGCTAAGAACACTCCCGACTATTTCACCTTTCAAACAAAATCAAAATCGGTTCATGCGTTCAGGAGCTACGATGCCACAGACACACACACACACTCACAGACACGTCAAACTTATAACACTCCGTCGTTTTTACGCCGGGGGTTAAAAAATATACATAGGTACTGAAAAATCCAGTAAAAGTAGCAATTAAGGTTAAAACGAGAAGAACTATTCCAAAAATCAAAAAACTTGTACCTACATATAAGTATTTGCATTGATTACTGTAACTAGAGATAAAAAAACAGCAATGTTTAAATATTCATATCCATTTTTCAGACTTGTAATATGTACCAATACACCAGACTATGCGTCAAAAAATGTGTGTTTTACGATGTTCTGTGTTCGCATAGCCCCTTAATATTTAGACTTACCTACCTGTCAATTTTAACTAGGTACAATATATCACGTTAATCTGTCAAAACATAAAATACTGCAAAGTAAATTAGCATACAAATAACTAATCCTATTATAAAAGTTACGTAGCTATCTAACATCAATGCGGATTGCAAATAGTCGTGTCCATGCATATTAAAACGCAATTTATGCAAATACATATGTGTTATGGTTTAAAATCGATATGAGAAAACGAATTTAAAAAACGACATTGATGCCAATCATTTGTTAGCTATTTTAGTTTTATAATATTCGTAACTAGTGTTTTGCTCGCGGCTTTGGTTACTTGGATTTCTGAATGCATATTACATAATTATCAAAAATGCGAAATTAACTCTGTGTATCTGTTTGTTACGCATTTGCAACGAAACCACTGAACCGATTTTAATTAAATTTGGTTGAGCCACTAGAAAGGACTTAAGTAGGCTACTTTTTACACGCGAACGAAATCGCGGGCTAAGGTTAGTTTACAATAAAAACTAAACACCCAAAATCACCAATTTAGAAAATGGTTTAAAAATGTGCTACTGCTCTTTGTTATGTGTAATGTGTATACCAAACTTCATCAAAATCGATTCAGCAGTTGAGCAGTAAAAAACATTTTAAACAAACAGGCTTGAGACACTTTCGCATTTTTTATATAAATTGCTGCTTATGTAATATCATTAATTTTGGCTTGGACAAGACACGAGGCGGCGCCAAAATATTATTTATGTAACTTTTCTATTTTTAGATTCCGTCTGCCCGATCGTCAGCTGTTTTATTTATATTTAATGATGATTTGATATGATTGGAGTTTCCTCTCGATGACATAATATGGCCAGTATTACAAGTTCAAAGAGGATCTCTTTATTTATTCATATTATGATGGGTTAAGATTTGTGTGGCGTATTTAAAAGAGAAAAATACGAGATGAGCAGAGGAACTTGAAACGCGATAAAGCTTTTTGATCATGAAATTATAAATGGAAGGTTAACTCTTGTGTCAATTTTTTTATTTAAAGACTTACAACTAAATAACGTAAGATATATTCATTAATTTTAATATAACGTAGAGCTTCAAATATTTATACCTATAATAGGTACCCATATATTTTTTTTAAGGACGGGAATTCATCAAACGACTTCTTACGCTCTGGGTGGAGCGGAAGGGAGTGTCAGACTCTTACTGACTAAAACCCATCCGTGTTCCTCTTAATGCCCTTAGCGTTCAACGGCCACGGTGACTCTTTCGAACAAATTCCGCAACCCTGACAGGCAGCTGGCCCCGTCTACAGTACTGACAACTCTTCGAGACGCGAGTGGAACACAACGCGCCGCTGACCCAGGAAAATAGGTACCCTATTTAGGTAACTTTACTGTTATATTACATAGATATCCTTGCTTGTCACTTCCTTAAACTACTGCAATCACAAAGAGGTATAGGTATATGTATAATTAAAATACCCCACCGCCAGCTCTGTTGTAATTTCAGCAAAGTTATGTAAATTGCTAAATATTTACACCAAGGAACGTTACTGCAATTTAAATTAACGTTACAGTTAATAACGAACGTTATAATTAAGCAATGAAGTATGCGCTCTCTGTTCTCCGCATAATATTGTAGACTTAGTCTAAAACTTTAACAATTTGAGGTAAGCCAATAAATAAATAACATACCATACCATCACGCTTGTATTCCCCGAAGGGTTAGGCAAAGGTGTACCAATGTACACCCACAGTTTAGGTCCCATGTAATAGGGGGGGGGGGGGGCGCTATTGCCATTAACCTGACACAAATCCTACCTCCGAGCTGCTACTGAGAATTTCAAAGAAAAACCCAATAACACTTTTTGCTCGACCTGGGAATCCAAGACCTATAGCGTACCAGTCGCGCTCTGGATCACTAGGCTACCGAGGCAGTTCAAAAATAGTCAATAATCAGTTAAATAAATAAATGTGTTACAAAAGTAATGTAACGGTTAGGATATTGAAACGTGGTATGGAAAGGTTAAACCCCGAGACCATATGGCGTCGCAAAGCCCACGGACTTTGATCAAAAAACAGATTAATGGCAGAAGATGTGGTTGATTCCGTTTTGAATATGGATATGTGGACATGGAAACGAAAAATCTTGTACTCCATATACCTCGATTCCTACTGGCTCCACTTGAAAAGTTCGAGACAATAACTGTTCTATCGCCATTGAAAACTAGTAGTCAGTAGTGTCTACTAATTCCAAATAATATAGTCAATCTGCAGTCAAATTAAAATGCTGGGAAGGATTAATAGATTTAATGGGGAGTTAAGTCTGATTCGATGGTAAATGGACCCCATAAAATTTAAAATAAGCTATGCAACGGTTTCACGAGAAGAGGTCCAATGACAGCAGAGTGTAGTGCAGAAATAGCAACGCTAAAAGTGTTAAGAACAGAAACGACAACTTTATGCCTAGTATCATTATTATAAACAACCCAACCTTAAACTTCTGCATTAATCATGATAAATAGTGTTAAATCCTACACATTTGTAGCTCAAATGAATATTTATGAAGATCGCACGATACCTACGGAGTACAAGTACAAGCTAGCATCCAAAATGGGTAAGAATCTTAATGTCTTCATTACGCTAGCTTTGGTGAGAGGATAGACACAGCGACTCCATGTACGAGCTTCGAGAATCGAGGTCCATGGTATTTTTATTTAGATGAGTCATTTGCATTTTAAGGTTAGGCTAACCAGATTGACTAGAAAAGGATCAATCTAAAGCTGCGTTTATTTCAGCGAAAAGCCTGGAAGCTAAGACAATAATATACATAATGTTCCAAGATTACAAAATCGCCAGCTCGATATTGCAAAGGAAACATTATTAACGCGTCTATCTGAAATTTCGATCCACAGATAGAAGAAACTTGGCATTAACGAATAATGGTTTTTACAATAACAACTTAAAGAAGGTACCTTATTTATATACCTGATACCAAAAAAATGGTTCCACATTGACATTAGCAAGAGTTCATATCCCCTTAACCACTCAATTCCTCTATCTCTCAAAATTTAAACGATGATAAAATGACGATAGTCTGGTGTTTCTAGAATCTCAATCCATACGAGGACTTCTAAGGTAAATATACACCCAAAACAAGATCAATACCAACTCAATAAGTTACAGCTTAACGTCGGCAACGATTGCATTTCGCTCCAAGCCCTCCAACCATCTGTTTTGGTCTGAGAAACGAAATAGCGGCTCAACAACAAATCCCATTGATAAAGTACAACATTACTACCTAAGTAAGGTCTACAAGTAAGGCAAGAGCACCTTCCATCGCCACGTGCTAATAGTGATTTGTTCTTTCGTCAAGAATTGCGATACCGTATGTCGAACCCTGCCAACATAAACTAGGATTTACAATAAGTCCAATAAAGTCGAAATTCAGATGAAAATCTTTTAGTTACTGGACACACACTTGCCAGTTAAAGTCGATCCAGTGGCCGGCGATTGGTAGCTACTGGAAGCCTGATTGATGGATAGGCTGACAGCCGTAACCAGGTGTGTGGAACTGAGGAGACGGTTTCTCTAGAAACTGTGTGAGATAATAATTGTTTTTGCAATGTTGCAACATGTCTGATTGTAAAATATCCGTGGATTGTGACATTAACGAGGTCTTTCTCCACAGAGTTATGTGTGGTTAGGGCGAGTACACGTGACATACATGTTAAACTAAGATTTGATAGCTTTGTCGTATATGTCTTATTATGTAACCTAGTAGGTAAACCAAGCCATTTGTATAGTAATAAATTCGTGTATCTAATAAAGCTGAAGATTTTTTTTACTTTGTTTAAACATGCCAATCTCTGGAACTGCCAGTCGGATTGGAAAAAATCTTTTAATGTTTGATAGCCAGATTCATGAGAAAAAGTATAGATTATATAGTCATGCTACGTCACACGGGAACGGAGCAGTAAGCAAAGACGTAACTGAACGCGGATAAAAAACCACTCGGATGCTAGTAAATTAATAAAATTGAATTAAAAGTGAAAACGGCAGAAACAAAATGAGATCCTATCTCCGTCTAAACCACAATTTGTTTTTAGCAAAAAAAATTTTTTTTTAGCAAAAAAAAATTTTTTTTAGCAGAACTGAAACATTAATATAAGTAAAGTCAAGCTAAAATTGATCAATAGGTAAGGTGCAGTAAGTGGGTAAGTGTAATAGAAAGCTAATCTGCGCTATCAATCGACAGGGACGCGACGCGTGCAACTGCGCGGGCGCAGTTAACGAGAGCAAGCGACTGCGACTGGACAATGGACGTGACATGTGACAAGTGACAAGTCTGTATCTTGTGGGGCAGTGGCGATATTAAGGTTGCAAGAAAAAACAAAGAAACGAAAGGTACTTATTCATCGTTTTCAGTATACGGCAGGCAAATAATTGGGTGTATTCGTTGCAAAGCAATTTGACTCGTATAGAGTCTGGCTTACTGGCTATAGTAGACTAGCAAAGATGACTGGAATTGCATATAAATTGAACGTCATTATTTAAACAGTTTGCTTTTTGAATGTGACCACATAAACAAGGTTTTCCCTTTGCTGAGATTGTACCAAACAACGAAAAGTCAAGACAATTTGAAGAAGGTTCTGACGTAGATATTCTTGGAGCAAATCACGTGGCTTTTATATCACGAAAGGGAATACCAAGCCCAGTAACAGAACCATGACAAAGCAGTAATTGACACACGTCAAATGTATGCCTTGTTTGCACGAACTAAATAGGCAACTGCCCCGTTGGTCTCGTGGTCGCAAGCGCGACTGATAAGCATGGGGTCCTGGGGTCGATTCCCAGGTCGAGCAAAGTGTTATTGGGTTTTTTTTCCATTAGGAATTTCTCAGTAGCAGCTCGTAGTTTGGATTTGTGCCCGGTTAATGGCAATAGGCTCGCCCCCTATTACATGGGACCTAAAAAACATATTGGCGAACTGTAGATGTACATTGGTACACCTCTGCCTAACCCTTCGGGGAATACAGGCGTGATGGTATGTATGTATGTAAATAGGCAAGTAAAATATGCCTAAGAGAAGAATAGCGGTAAAAATTTTAAAAAGGTTTTCAAATTTTCCGTAGAACGTTTACAACTTAAAGCTTGGTCTATGTTGGAAAGTAGGTCGGATAAGTGCGTCAGTCGGGCTTTTTACCCTATACGGCGCGCCAGTTTCCGATGCTTAGCTTCCAAGGCTTTAATCAAAAACAATGCCCATATTTATAAACTTCAAAGATTATTTCTGTGTATTTAGAATAAACTTTAGTTAAGACTATGTGTTTAGGCCTCTAGAGACGTGAAATCAGCGCGACGAAATATCTATACTACAAGTAATAATTATAAAAATGAAGAATTTACCGGCGAACTGTGGATAGTACATTGCTAAACCTCTGCCTAACCCTTCGGGGAATACAAGCGTGTTGATAGTATGTGAAGAGTTTGTTTGTTTGTTTTTTATTTGAAACTACTGGTTCGATTTTGAAAGTTCTATCACTAATGGGAAGCTACGTTATCCCTTAGTACTATATATCACAGGCTATATTTTATTAATAAAAATATAGGAGATCCGTAACAAAACTATCGTAAGCGAAGTTGCGAGCAAAATCTAGTATATTTATAACTAAGTACTGATCTCATTATTAGCCAGCAGACTTCTAGGTAAAACTAATTATTATTTCAGTCCTTTGAATTATTAACAAAATGTCCTCATTAAAATTTTAATACTAATTGCTGTTTCGCCCTCCCAAAAAGTTCTTTGCCAAATATCATACCTAAGGCTTATGACTCATGAATAAATAGCGTATAAATATAAGGTTAGACATGACAAGATTACTATCTTCATAAACACAAATATTTATCGGTATAAGGAAATTGACTGTTTGATTTCTTAGCAATAAATTCATAGTCTGAATACTGCCTACAGTTACCTGACAAAGTTGATTGGACAGAACATTTTAACCTTAAAGATCTTGAAGATTTAATTTCGCTTATATAACATGGTTGTCACGATACTAATTCATTCTTAGTATACGTCGGTACTATTCGATATGAAGAAAATTATCGTAACTGAATATAGAGCGCAGCAATTAGCCGGTTTTTAAGGGAGGAGCCGCCGCATGAGTAGTTACTCATGCGGCGGCTCCCGTCGCCTTGACAGAAACAACTTAATTCAGACCAATTACGATCACACCGTGTATAAAGCTCACGCATAATTGCTTTTAGACGCCGTATATTAACTAGTATCGATTAATTACTGATCGTTTTATATCGATACCGCAAAGTGGACACAACACTAATCGGTGGCCCATTCCGAATGTAATGGGCGGCGATAAAAATTGTAACACGTGTTTTATGTTGAACAAAAGGTTTCGAAGAATGTGGTTGCGCAAGAGCAGCTTGTTAGACAGTTCAAGACCCTCGAGAGCGAGTGACATTAAACATTATAGTCCTCTATTCTATTTGAAGTATGGATGGTAATAAAAAATACTCGATTGAACTGTCCGGCGGTTCCTTTTTAGTACATTGCAAAAAATGTGTTGTGACGTGAACATGCCACACCTACAGTGTAGGAAAAATCTTATTACCTCTGCAGGTTAATTTTAAGAACTTTATGTCATATTGTCGGTCTCTTTTGGTGCATAGCAGAACTTGCCACAAAAGCTACTCGAACGACTAAACAGGGCACGTAGGTCATACAGTTATTATTCAAGTTCCAAATTTAAAACAGTTTTTTCTTAAGTTTTTTGTTTAAACAGACCGATTCAAATTATGGGTGGCCAGTCAAATAAAAACGTTAAGTTTAGAACTATAAACAGCAATAAAAGCATAATGGGCAAGTTTAGATGAGAATCACGTAGCTCGCTACCATTTTATTCTTCGCAAAGAATGGAAGAAACAAACAAGCTGGCATTATATTTCTCCCAAAGCGCAGTAAATATTGAAGTGACTTTATTCCGCGCTGAGCGGTAGCTGCCTCCGGTAGCACAAAAACCACAGAGTTTAGACTCTAACTTCCGATATTTAACGGTATCAAAATTGTCGGTCGCTCAACTATTTTCTCAGATTATAGTGTATCGTAATTGCGCGCGCGCTGCTTACGTCATCTGCGCAGGAGCAGATTTACATGCTATTGTTGAAGTTATGAAACGGAACATCGAAATTGTTTTACAAATAACTTGCATTTGTTAGATTGTTACTTGTGTTGTTATCTGTGTGTGCACTTTCGATTTCGAATTGCCAGACACTTAAAATTAAAATGAAATAACCGCTCCACGTTTTGCTTTTGATTGTACCTTGTTAATTTAAGTACATCAATTCATCATACCTAGTCTTAATCATTCCAACCAATCAAACATTAGACGTTCCCGCCACACAAAGAGCTCATCATATTATTATGCACAGATAACAAAAAAAAATCACCTCAGAACGAGACAAGTACATAAGTACTGTGCTCGTAAACCATTGTACTGAGGTCATTGACATCATGATTCAAGACGATATAACACTATCATTTATCTACAGAGAAACGTGGATGTTAAAAAGCTAATCAATTGTAGTGATGTTTTTCGGTAAGTGCTCTTTTAGCTTTTTGCGAGGCTTTTTATATGTCACGATGTTTTTAAGTTGGACACACAGTCGTGGCGTTTTTCATATTATTGTTTTCGTGGAATGGAGTACCGTAGTGGTAGGTATTCTGTAAAAATCTTCCTCGGTGAATTTAACTAAAGAAAGCTTCAGGTAAACTATAATTACCTAGGAATCACTTCTCCAAAAATCACCAAGGAAGATGTTTAGGTACAGAACAGACAGGTTGTGTATAGTTTTTTCCAAAGAAAGGATGGAGAATAAATTATTATGGGTTTAATACCGAGCAAGCACTTTCCATTTTTATCTCAGCGTCAGATGGTTTGGTGAAAGAAAAACATAATGAGGAAATCTGGACCTAAAATTAATATAAATCTTAATTAATTTAATTTATTAAAAGTTTTTGCACATAATGTAAATAATACATTGTACAAAGGCGGACTTAATGCCTTTGGCATTTTCTACCAGTCAACCTTAAATTAATCAGTTAACCTTAAATCTTCTCTGTACCTTTGTCCCTTTTGCCCTGCAGCAGCACAATAGTATGCTGTTGTTTTTAAAATATTATCGTTTCAGTGTTGTTTGTTTTGATCTGTACTCTAATATTAAGAATGAAACACCATGTTCATAACAAAAATAAAACAGTACCTTAGCAAGTTGGTAGAACATAAAAACAATGTGTCACATTCAACAATGGGAAGACAGAGTCACGAGCTGCTCCAAACACTCAACAACACATTACCTTATCGTCACACAAAAGCCACACACGATAATCCAACTTAACCATCTTTAAATACGATATAATATCGCGTGACGTTTTTCTGGTACAATTCAGTGAGGCTGATTGTACGCGACTGATTGGTACTAAGGAGTACAATGTAGAGGTGTGAAAAGTCACAGTTACATCGCTAAATGTAGTGTGAAATATCGAATAAATGTAACATTCCTTAGTGTATGAGTTTTCTGCAGAAGGATAATTTAACACAAAGCATTGATATTTTTTTGTCGTTCCGAGAAATTTGATGTTATCGATATCGATATGTAGCAAGAATATGACATCACTACTACAAATAGAATCTTTTTATCTGTTCTCTTTTTGACTCATGATTGGTCTATTATTGAATGCACATACTGTTTTCAATATACTTAAAATAATAAAGCTGAAGAATTTGTTTGTTTGACCGTATTAATCTTAGGAATTACTGATCCGATTTGAAAAAATGCCTTTGCGTTATACACCCAATTAATCAAGGAAGCTTATAGGTCATATAACATTACGCTACGATACACGGGAGCGGAGCAGTTCGCAAAAACGTAACTAATGGCAGGTGAAACTGCGGGGAAAAAGTATAAAAATATTACAAGTTGTCTGCAGTAAATTGAATGTGTGAAAGTGTCCTTACCGTCAACTATTACTTTCTAACACATTAAGCTTTCACGTAATAGCCTTAAATTATGTTCAAACTTTTATGACGTACCTAAGACTCCAGCTTATGCTGTAGTTAGTTAGTCTATTACTTGGTCAGTCTAATCACAATTTGTCCCTTACACACGTAAGTACTTAAGCATATTATTTACCTTTTGAAATAACAAAAAATATCTTAACATAGTATAAAACAAGATCGCTTTGTATGTACGCTTAAATCTTTTGAACTACGCAACGGATTTTAATGCAGTTTCATGCAAAGATAGAATGATTCAAGAGGAAGGTTTGTACGTATAGAACATCACGCTACGCCCAACGGGAGCGGAGCAGCAACCAAAGACGTAACTGAACGCGGGTGACACCGCGAGGTATATAAATATGTAGCTTCAGCTATAAAAATTTCAAAGGGTAATATGATAATTGGTAGGTATGGATCAAAATAAACAATTGACTGACGACACCATTGGCGGAATGGCTGAGCGATTGGCTGCTGAGTAGCGTGTCGCGGGTTTCGATTCCCGCACCTAACAAATATTTGTATGGCTTAGAGGCAATTTGTTCTGGGTCTCACGGGGAGCGTATTGCGAATTTATGTTTGTAAACGTATTCACGATACATGAAAAGTTCCTAGTGCGAGGTAACGTATTTTTTTCATTATAAAATATAATTAATTGAACAAATAAATAGTTAGCTTTAGTGCTACAAATTTAATGACCAGAATCCCATAAAAACCCAAAGCAAAAGTAAGTACCAGTAATACATCAAACGTCGGAAGTAGAAAACTAAAATTTTAATTACTGACAGCACTGTCGATCAGGCAAAATTAATTTAATTAGTGAACCGGCACAAGCCACACCCATACATCTCAACTTGTCATTAATAACAAATTGAACTGCCTCGGTAACCTAGTGGTCCTAAGCGCGACTGCTACGCTTAATGTCTTGGGTTCGATTCCCAGGTCAAGCAAAGTGTTATTGGGTTTTTCTATGAAATTCTCAGTAGCAGCTCGGAGTTAGGATTTGTGCCCGGCTAATGGCAAAAGGCTCGCCCCCTATTACATCGGACCTAAACATACCGGCGAACTGTGGGTGTACATTTGTGCACCCCTGCCTAACCCTTCGGGGAAAACGGCGTGATGGTATGTTTGTTTGTTATAATTAGCTACCACACAGCAGCAGCTAAAGAGAACCACGTCACAATGCCTGCGCGTGCGCAACGGATTTAGTGCGCCACGTCCGCTTTGTGTTACCGCCTGTTATGTTGGTACTTGCTTGACATTGATCGCATGACTGACAGCTAAGGTCCTGAATTTATTACATATGCAACTATGTAGGCTTGTATTAATAGGATTTAGAATAATGTAAAAGGACTAGCTTCTGCCCGTGACTTCGTCTATGTATTTTTTTTTCACCCGCATTAAGTTACGTTTTTGGTTACTGCTCCGCTCCCGTAGGTCGTAGCGTGATGTGATATAGCTTATACTATTCCTTATAAGTCTGGGTATTATATATAAAATATGTTTTCCAAACCTAACTGCCTCGTTGGCCTAGTGGTCCTAATCGCGACTGCTACGCTAGAGGTCTTGGGTTCGATTCCAAGGTCGAGCAAAAAGTGTTATTGGGTTTTTCTATGAAATTGTCAGTAGCAGCTCGGATTCAGGATTTTTGCCCGGTTAATGGCAATAGCCTCGCCCCCTATTACATGGGACCTAAAAACATACCGGCGAACTGTTAGTGTACATTGGTACACCTCTGCCTAACCCTCTGGGGAATACAGGCGTACTTCCAGAGAATAGCGCGTTTAAACAAACAAACAATAATCTGTTTGGCTTTATTATATTAGTAATAGATTTGCATTCATAAGTGCGTATTTTTCAAATGTACATGCACAACCCATTAATGCAGGACACGCTTAGTTTGACAGAATGATATAATTAAATGTCTCATTTATCTACTTTTCAGTTTTTCCAGTCGTGATGGCACAGCGGTTAAGGCACCCGCCTCTCATGCCCCAGGCCTTGGGTTCGCAACCGGACACGGGCAAGTACCAATATGACTTTTCCTATTTCTTATATACTTTCTAAATTTATTTCGGACATCACTGACATCAATGAAAGAAAAATCTAGACTTATCTATACTAGTGTATACTATCATATTATAAAGAGGAAACCTTTTTTTGTTTGTTTGTAACGAATAGGTTCCGAAACTACTGGACGGATTTTAACCATTTTTCACCAAAAGATAGCTACAATATTCCTGAGTAACACAGTGAGTACCATCACGCTACGGCCTACGGGAGCAGAGCAGTAACGAAAGATGTAACTTACCACGGGTGAAAAAAGCCACGCGGACTAAGTTCGGGCATGTCGCTGGTAATTAATATATAACATACATAAACATACCATCACGCCTGTATTCCCCGAAGGGTTAGGCAGAGGTATAACAATGTACACCTACAGTTCGCCGGTATGTTTAGGTCCCATGTAATAGGGGGCGAGCCTATTGCCATTAACCGGGCACAAATCCTAACTCCAAATAATACATATAAGTTTGAAATCGCCAATCAACTTTGAACTTTGGCTGTTTGTGTATGTGAGTTTATATGTTTGTAAACGCACCCACGACACAGGAGAAATTCCTAGTGTGGGGCAACGCTTTTATTGAAAAAAAAAAAAAAAAAACAAGCGTGGTGATCAATGCTCGTCCCTCCTCTGTATGGGAATAGGACTTTGTCCCGCAGTGGGACAATAATAAGCTGATATTATTGTTATCTGTTTTTCTAAGCTCATATAACTGTTCTTCGTATAAGGTTTGATTATGTACGCATTTGACATCGATCATTGTTTCACACTTTACCACAGAACCGATGAATGAATCATTTTCTATTGTAAGCAGGCTTTCATGAATCAAAAGTGAAACTTCCAAATTGTTTCAAATAATGCGGTCAACAAAAGAACAATCACACACAATAATGTTATGGAACATCTCACTGTGCGACTGTATAGCTTACATTTTACATTTCATCATGCTAACTTCCCATACCATCGAATTCACCGCATAATTGCTCGCTTGAATTTGAGAAGTAATTGAAAAGTACTTTATTTTTGTGGTAGTAAAGTGTCTTCTTGATTGAAAATTGTGTCGCTTATTTTGTCTGACAATAGAGCAGTGTAAGATGTAATGTGTGTGGTCACGGAAGTGTCATCATGATGGGCACCGACAAATAGTTTTATGATTTGATGAAAACTTAATTATGAATGATGTGTCTTCGCAACACAGAATTGTAAATAGGAAAGCACTGGTGGCTTAGTTTAATGAATATTGTATTAATATAACAGGAAGGGAAAAACCGCGGACTCTTACATGAAGAGTACAATATTAAGATCGAACGAAAAATACACATTTCTTAAATGGTAATAGTTGCTTTTAATTATTTTGAAGATAGAAACCAGTAATACCTGTGAAATTCAATAATTTAAACTCAACAGAGGGATAGACAGACGAATGGACAAATGAGCGAAAGGAATAGAGCTTCGTTTGAACCCTTTGGGTAACTAATGGAACCCTAAAAATCAACAACGATGGAACGTCAATTATCAACATTAATTTCAATTTTTAAGCTCTATATTTAGCAAAAGCAGAATAGTTTCAATAGGAAAACGTTAAGTATCGATATTAGTTTCACTCTTTTAAAGTCAAAAAGCAAAAATGCGCAGTACGTAATTAACTTGTAAAATAATTAGTGATTTGATTGGATTCGCGGAATACACAATATAAAGTGTGTGCGATCGAGGTCGGCCTGAGAAGGATAGCGAGTTTGACTGGTTAGACATATCCATTAAATAGAAAGTAGTACGTGGGGACCACAGAGCCATCGGTCCCTTGACAGGGCTTTGAATTATACTATGATTAGTTTTGCTATGCGCCACGCAGAGCCATAAAGTAGAAAAACGTTACTCACTTCGAAATTGGTATTTGGTAAATCATGTCAAGTTACGATCTGACTTCAATGTGTTTTCCAAGAAACATAGTTGGGAAATCGTGAAGAAGTCTATCATATCAACGTATAAATTGCAACTAAATACAAAATAAAACTTTCAACAATAGACTAGTTTATTTCAACACATATGCAATTTGTTACAATGTGCATCAAGAGCAAGGTAGAAACGAAATAAAATAAAGATGAGTAATATAGATGGTGAAATGACAGTTCTAAATGGCCGTAGCGTTTTCATGAAAGCAGTATTATTTTCATAATATTTTACAGCCGTTTATAAAATTAAAAAACATACGTTCAAAGAATTTCACAAAAGTAAAAACAAAAATATCATGGGAAAGTTCGTTGCCCCCGCCACGTGGTGTGTGCGTAAACAAACGGTTAACATATATATAAATTAATAAACATTTCGAGCAGGAAACCCTTGAGAGGATAAATATAGGGTGTTGCGCAGACGCGGCGGCGGCTCGGCGCGGGCGCAGCCGAGCACGCATGCGCGAATGTTTATATCACTGGACACGAAATTCACTTAAATAATGTTCCTGGAATCGTAATGTTTAATGTTTCACACAACAATTCACGATTTTTCCGATTCATTAAATTGTTCGTTCGTTGCCAAGGTTAGAGTAAACACAAAAACATTCGAGAAATTATTGTAATCTTTCTCGTCACGGATTGTGTGAGATATGAAAATAAAACATCTGAGAATTGCTCCGTTTGACGATAAATTGCGGGGCGTCTTGAAATAGCTAATGTTAAATGTATGAAAAATTTCATGAACGTTGCTATGCTAATAAAGCGAAAAGAAGAGGAATAAGAGGTTAGTTAAAATATGAGCTGGGCGTTTCATGTCTCAGGAGAGACCACCACGCTGGAATATAAATGGCACAAGAGACAGCTCGTTTAATTACTAGTCGGTGAGCACACAGTAATTGATGCTCGCAAACAAGATCAATTCCTAGTGAAATCCGACACGCCCAACCTAGAAATAAGTCCCTTCCTCTATTTAGACATTGAAAAGTATTACGTAAAGTTATATGTTAAATAGAAAGATACGCACCGAGACGTCATCGTGGATTTGACTGAGTGTTCGATGAGATTTTCAACATACCTGAAAACAAAAAGAAAATACTTAATCAACATGTGCAAATAACAATCGAAAATAAATACAAAATGAAAATCAACATAACAACACATAGCTAGAAAGCAACTGGAAATTTTACGAGTATGACTGTATTTTAACCGCCTAACAAGGAAATGTAGAAATAAAACAAATTTCATGTAATATCATAGATAGGTAGAAATAGCATGACTTTTGAAACTGCGCATTCGTGTGTCGCACGTAAAGTAGGAAAACGTATAAGCGACACGGTTTAATAATGAGATTATGGCACGGAATGTAGGCGGCGACAAGTATCCTGATGATGCATATCATGGATGTGGTAATGGAATTTAAGCGACGCTACATTTTTCCTATCCCGTTTCTACTAAAGACTGGTCAGATGCTGATGGGATAATTTTGAGTACTGACCCGAATCACGAGATACATTGATTGAAACTTGAAGATCAAACAAGATTGAAGTGTCATTAATGGATTTACAACGCTGTTCAGAGTCCAACATAGGACAGCAATCGTTATTTCCACTACAATGATAAAGAAAAATACCAAGCAACAATTCCGAATCAAAAAAAGTTAAATCGCAAAAAAGGATAAAACTAAATAATGCCTGATCAACTTTTTTCAGGTGTCAACTTTGCATTTAATAATAATCCCGTTACTTAGGACAATAATTGTCAGCATAAATAACAGGCTTCCCTGACGGCCCAGATTACATCCTATACTTAAACATAATACTTCATACTCAACTCTCGCACACATACGCGATCCCCGTTTACACCAATAAAACGTTGAAGAAAGGGGGACTCACATTCGATGTTCCCTTAGCAGTCCCCGTAAGCAGAGATTGCGTAGGTGTGCGTGCTTTGGAAGAGGAATGGCAGGAGTCGGATATTTCTATAGCATGCTTAGTTATCGGGCTTCGTGGGAACGGGTCAGTGTCAGTGCCGGCGGCGCCTGCGCAGCGGAAGTCGGCAGGACGTGCTGCACATTACGTTGGACTGCTACATATTTTGTATCCCTGGTAATTTGTTTGTAAATGTTAAGAATGTTTTTTAATGTGACTAGGATGGAATAGGATTTTGTATGTGTTAATGTGTGTGGTTGCGTTCATTGAATTTGTGCAGTATATGTTTTTTAAGCTATAATAATCTATCTGCGGTTTGTAAATCCAGCAGTAACATGAATACTGAATGAGCGAATGAAATGTCTTCTGCTTCCTCCATTCTTAATATAACTTCATCTTTAAAGTTATCTATCTTCTTTAAGTCTGCTTCTTCTCTCGAAGATAAATGATGTTTGTAAAAATAATGCAGATCAATTCAAATCTATGTTCTAAGAAGTTCAATTGTTTATGTGAAATGATTGATGAAAACAAGATGATCCAAATAATATTTGTGGTTATTCAGAACAAACACTAGATTCTAGTAGATAAACATTTTCATTTCACGTTCCTATTTATGATTTTCCACTGATACAATATTTATGGCAACGAAAGGAGTTTATTAACAATCGTCTACGTAGTTATAACGTGTCGGTTCCCAACACTACTGTTTTAGCCACCCACCACCATGCATGCTTTTGCAGTCCTTCAGAATTCTACGTTAAGGGATTGAGGGTTATATTCATTTGTTGCATCGTTATTGTCGAACTTAGGCGTTGCTTGATTGATATCTACATCTATCCTGAATCCTACTCCAGGTGCATTTAAAGCCGCTTTTACTTTGGTCTATGTGAATGTTGTATTTGCAGCTTGGGGCACGGACGTGAATATCTTTTGATCTGCAACTGTAGTGAATTCATTAGTTGGTACACACAATGTGTGTAAAGAGAACGGAAGCCCTGTACATAAGTGTTACCTTTGCGATGTTAATATTGAGCCACTTATATTCTTTAGTCGTGCTTTAACCGACACACTTCCGTTTAGTTTGAATAATGTTTAGACTAAAGGTTTTAGCCATTACAGTCCTAACTGTGGCTAATCTTTGTTACATGATTAAATTAACTGTAGTTTCAATGAAAACTTTATCTTTGGCAGTAAACAACGGTTTAATGTGAATTCGTTACTTGTTAGTACTGGCACTACTTAAGTTACTTTGCTTTTTACAGCTCTTTTAGAATGACGTAGACTGCCATATGAAGAGACAACACAGTAGTCCACTACTTTAATCGAAGAAACGGCTACGGACTAATGGAATGGGCCATCTTCATTTCTAATTACACAACAAAAGGTTATTTAACGTTAAGGCAATTAAGTTGCTAGACGAACAGGTGGTTATATGTTCACCTTTATGTCGAAAATATACCAGCCGACGACTCCACGAATGACCATAAAAACTACAAAGAAGACCCTTAGTAATTATCTGAAGCACCAGACTGTTCCCAATACGCCAAAATGCATTGCAGCGAAAAATGCATCTTCCCTTTTTAAAACAGAATCGCGTACGTTGAGGGCTCTCGGGGATGCTTTGTGCAGCAGTTTTATCTGAGAAACGAACACTTGAATGCAGTCTCGTCAGCACGGGGGGTGTAACTGGGAGATTGTCAAGTGGAACGTCGGGGTGAACGACCTCGGCGTTGTCGTAGGTCGGGAAAATTGGTGCCAACTGATGCTGATAGGGAAAAATTGTTAGTGACTCTTTTGATTCTGGGATCGTCTTTTGTGTTTATACTGACGTGTGCTAAGATATTATCTAGGAGGATCGTTTTCAGAACAATGTATTTGAACTCAATTTGTTACAAGAGGAACTTGTTTATTTGTCTGAAGCAACTGATGTTGAAACAAACAAAACGTAAATTACAATCGTAGTAATATCACGATTGTTTGTATTCGGAGGATTTTGACGTCATCACTTCAACGTCGTGATGAAAGTTCTCGTTATTTCTATTGAATTATATACTTACAAGCGAAGGGTAGGTGACCGAGTCGTGTCAATTTACGGCCAAACGGCTTTTGGTTATCCTCTCAAATGAGATTAAAGGCTAAATTCTATTGACGTCATAGTTAGGAGGGTAGACTAAGGGGGTGGGGGAGGGAGAGGTTGTTGACTACTAAGATTGAAGTTGGCAGGCTGGTATTTTAACCAAAATTCCAAGTTAATTTACTAAAGTTGCGAATGCTGGTGCCTGATTTTAAGTTTCGTGTAAGGTTTAGAAACAAAAGTTAGTATATTTTTTGTTGATTTGTATATTTTTTGACACATCGGATGTTTATCATTTCACTTTTGAAATGTGGTAAAATAAAATTGATAAAAAGCAATCGAAGGAGCAAAGTTAGAAGATAAATGTAAGTTATTGCTTATTTTTTACTTCATAAAACTTATCAGTCGGTTGGAGTGATGGATGGTGACAAAGAACCTTGTAAAACTGTTTTCAATATCATTATTTTTTAACACCATATCAAAGAAATTCCAGATATGTACATCTCTTTCCAGATAGGTAAACAACAAGTCTAAAGATATGCATGAGCATTTAAAAACACAATATCGCTCTGAAGTTTCAGAATAGGCATACTACAGACAGCAGATATTTCATAACCTAATGCTAGGTTCACACCATGATAATAACAATAGCTTAATATCAGGCTCGTTACTCACGGGCGCACAGCAGGTGAACTTGCGCACAAAAAGTAATAACAGCCAGTATTACACAGTGGGATACCAGTTAGTAGAGGGCTCACTGGATGTGTCGCTGTGTAGGGAGTGCAGTGAAGTAGAAATGAGCCTCGCGAATAGATTTTTGAATGAAAAAGGAAAAAGTAAATACAAATAGGTTTTTTTTTTAAATTTAAATGAAGAATATTTTTTAGATATGGACGTTTGTAATGATAATTACGAGGAAGAATTAGGCAGTAATAACTTACATTGGAATAGGAATTATTTGAATGAAAGTCGAGGTCCATATGATCACAAGGAAAAACGATTTCAAGAACCGAAAGTATTCCCTTGACAAAGAAACTTCCAAAAAACATAATACACTCAAAGCATATGATTGAACAATTTGAACAAAAGCCTTTGCTCAGCAGGGGAAGTGCCCTCCGGCCCTTTGTAGTGAATAATACTACATTCGCAACAATGATGTACTTGAACAGCATGGGGAGAAGTGCGATAGGGCTCATGAATTACAAGTACACTTCTGTTAATAGCAGTGACAAAAAGCTAAATTGTGTGGAGTTGGACAGTTTAATTTCGACAATAAAAGCATTAGTTAAAATATAAAATCCTATTAAATTGAAAGCTGTTTTTAACAAAGTAGCAGCAATACCTATAACTGTAATTCCAGGATTTGTAGCCACATGTTTCCTTGAAACGACTTCAGTCGCAGTTTCTCAATAAATTACTATAACGGGAACTAGCGTTTCGTAAGTAAAACTCTGTTTTTAGAAGAAATGTTGTAATTCTATAAATAATGACGAGAACCCATGGTGCACGCACAAACAAACCTGCGGACAGACATGTACCAGGAGAGAGTGTGGGTCAATGCGTTCCACACAACAATTTAGGGGTAGCACGCAAAGAAGAATTTTAGGGTGCTTTGTGATAAAAATAGGGATTTCAAACAATAAGTTTGTAGGTAATTGAAAATATAAGTAATATTATGGCTCGCAACCACATATTCAAAATTGAAGTGCATCGATATAGTGCATAAATAGTGGGATTCATAGACAGAATTACGTTTATACGTACAAGTGAAATATTGTATACAAAGTTCAATGTGATACCATAACACATAAAAAAGCCACAATGAATTTAGTACAAAGGGCAGCCCTGAGTAGAATAAAGACGATGGATATAAACAAATTACTGGCACCTGCCATAAAATTTACCTAAAACGGTCACGCACCGCCACATGAACCGTTTGATTTCGAAACACTTGACATAGACGCAACGCAAGTATTGAAAACTTATAAAGGTGAAGTGGAAAATTACATAAACAACAAAACACCCAAAGTAATCAGGGATTACACAACACAGAAACATAGTACAATCGTCTTTGTTAAAAAAAAACTGAAAGCAGCTACAAAGCATTCAAAAAACACATGAAATGATAATTGACATTCAAGACAAAGAAATTTTCTGTTAACAATCGTAGTTGTTTGCGTATAAAACGTTGGGTTACATTCGCACTATTTTTAGTAACACATTAATTCGCTTTTCTGACTCACTGATGTAGCAAAGGGTCCAAATGAGATTTCAATTCCAGTAGCGCAAAGTAAAAACGGACTTTACACGTGAGATTTAAGGTCGAAAATGTAATGTTTGTAAAGGGAATCATTTCATAAGGTAATAAATAATAATGGATCGTCTTTGGCCTTGGTGAAATTAGTCACCAACGCGTCTCGGCGCAGTAAATTGTGAATTAATGCCTTGATGTGACAGTAGTCGCATATTACATATGAAATGCAGTATCTTAATGTAGCAGAAAAAGGATACGACCTCGGAATGAGGTGTATGCGGTATATAGCTGACCAATTGGCTAGGCTTGGAGGTCAAAATGTAGGTAATTGATTGTAGATGTGAATAAAACATGAAGTAGAGAAGAGGAGAAATGCTAAGTTTATTCAAAAACAAGGTCATTATGATACGTCTAATTTTTAATGGTCTGCTAATGAGCCTATCTGCGTTCTACTCATAATAATAAAGCTGACGAGTTTCTTTTTGTTTGTTTAAAAGAGCTAATCTATGGAACTACCAGTCGGATTGAAGAAAAATCTGATAGTCAGATTCATGAGGAATAGTATGCTATATAAGATCACGCTACGACACACGGAAGCGGAGCAGTAACCGAAGGTTTGATGCGAGTAGAATAAACCACGCAGGCGAAGTTGCGGGTAGAAGCTAGTCATCTGATAAAAACATTAACATATTAGGACAGGCTTCCACGTTCAAAATAATGATTAACAATGACCTTACCAATTAAGATAGTGGCTGTGAATATCATGTGAACCGGGACGCCTGTGCCTTTATCAATGGGAACATTTGGCATTGAACTGCCTGTCAATTAATAATGATACAAGCATGAGGTTGTGTAAGATCCCATGTTGATCATGTCGATTTATAATGAACTACCTTCTGCCCGGGACTTTGTCTGCGTGTTTTTTGTCACCAGCGTTCAGTTACGTCTTTGATTGCTGCTCCTCTCCCGTGCGTTTTAGCTAATAATCTTCCTCGATTATGATATCAGCCGCAGAACGTCCACTACTGGATATAGGCCTCACCTATAGATTTCCAAAAGAACTGGTTGAATCTTTCTCGATAAACGGGCTATATAATGCAAAGATTTTTTCAAATTGGTACAGACGTTCTTGAGATTAGCGGGTTAAAAAAACCAAAAAACCTTTCAGCTTTATAATGTTAAGTATAGACATAATAGTCACATAAAAGAAGCAACGGTAGATTAAAACGTTAAAATTTATGAAACCAATAACGATACTTCAATGGAATGGCTTAACTCGAAGACAAACGATCCTACAGACTAACTTGATGACATTTCATTAATAACTATAAAAAATATTAAAAGCAGACATGATCCTCGTTACAGTAAGTAGAAAATCGAATTAATCACAAATTGAATCCTGTGCCTTCCAATCATATGATTGATTCTGGATCTTTAAGGCTATTGTAACCAATCAAATAACAATCAGTACGCGTATAACCAGTTCTCAACGATGAGTTTAACGTAACGCGGCTTAACGTGTATTATTACGTTACGTTTAATGCTTCAGAAGATGCCAATTTTATACCCTGGACGTTGTCTCGTAAATATAGGTGGAGGCAATAAACTGGGTTTATTTCTTTTGCTTCTACTTCAGATTAATTTATTGCAGTGCCAAGAGTAGGATATCCCAGGGAATATAACTTTGTTAGTGATTTTATGCGAGACTAGCTTATGCTTGTGACTTGTTCGCGTGATTGTCGGTTATCAGAAGTGTTTCTTTTTTTGAGCACGGAACCCTAAATTATTTTCTAAAATAGGACTGAGTTACTTCTTATAACATTAGGTATTTACCAGTGAAAGCCCCTTAAAATTAGTCGGAACAATCAGACATACAAACTAAAACATTAAAAGTAGTTTTTTTTTAATGAATACCGTGTTATAATTCATAATAACTCATATGCATTTAGTAAAAGGCTTATTTTGACAATTACAAAACAGACAATTCAATTTAATTATCTGTTTAGATTTTATTGTAATTGGAATTTCGAATCTGACGTTTGATGTTTTCTTGAAAAAAAATTGTTACAATGTGAGACTCTTATCTGTAAATAGAGATTTCCTGTTCCATTAAAGCGATTGCAAGAATTCACAAAAATCTAAACCAATTTCCTTAAAGACATGAGAATTTGGAAAATTGCCATAAGATTGAATGAAAATGAGAAGAGAATTACTGTTAGCAATATTTATTCTTCAACAAGCCTACTTTAAGACATGTTTGAATAAATTTAGCCCAAAGGATACGAGTGCCAAACTGTTATCCTTTGGCACAGTGCTCGAGGCTGGCAGCGTGGTTAAGTGGCAATTTTAATCCTCAATCCGAACATAATTACACCACGCATGGTCATATCAATCAGTTACAATGAAGTTCAGTTTATCCGTTGGACTATCTTCATTTTGTAGTGTGATTTAGACATGTGACATTAGCCAAAGAAATGTCAATCTATACTAATGTTATAAAGCTGAAGAGCTTGTTTGTTTGAATGCGTTGATCTCAGGAACTACTTGTCCGATTTGAAAAATCCTATTGCGCTATATAACTCATTTATCGAAGAAGGTTATAGGCTATATAACATCCCGGTACGACCAATGAGTGCGGAGTAGTAACCAAAGACATAACTTACAGCGGGTGAAATCAAGTGCAGTAGCTAGTTAAACTATATACATATATATTCTCCTTATCGGTAATTGTCATTCCCATACAATTCATGCCCGTTTGTATCCCTCCGCTATCGTAGATTTCGATCGCATCTTAAGAGGCATGATTCTTAATAGCAATGATGAAAAATATAGATAAGCTACTGTTATAATTATTATTGCGTTATCTTAAATTAATCAGTGTTCAACATTAAGCCAAATTACTGTTATTAGCTTCAATTGAGCCATCAGAGCACAATTAAGTGAATCGTTCGCAATTACCGACACCTGCAATCATTGTTTCACTTGTCACGTCAAGACGACTTGCCGTTTTAAATATAGGAATACGGTACACGATTTTATCATCTCTTTTTGTACAAGTGCACCAGCTGAAACAACTTTCGAGACTTTTATTTCAAAATTAAGGAAACAATTCTCTTTTTCAATGTATTTTATAAATCTTATGAAAACGTATAATTGAGTTACGTATGAATAATAACGTTTCTGTTATTATTTACGCTATGTTGGCTTAGTTTATTGGAATAGGAACTTTCATAACACTGCAGTGCAATTTCACAGAGCACTGCACTTAAATAATTAATAATATAATTATAGCGAAGGCAGTCTAATACAAAGCGCTCAACTGTTGTTCTGTTATTTGAACCATAACGTGGTTTATGACAAATGCGACGGTGACAGGAAGTAGGGCTATTTCAGAACAAAGATAATAGTACTTAAATATTATCCTGCAATGTAATTCACACTGCAGTCGATAAATGAATGAAGTAACAGGAATATTTGGTAAGATGTAGAAAATGTGATTATAGGAAACCACACTGTAAAAATCCCTGTAAATTATTTCCAAGCAACAGTTATTGGGATTCCTAGCACCTTGCCTAAGACAAGCCCATCAGGAAAACATAGAATATTCAAAACAAACGGTCAAGATTATTGCAGATAGTAGCAATAAATAGTCGTAAAATATAGAAAAGGATATGAATATCACAGTAAATGAGTAAACAGAACTCGTTTCATCGTTGTTAGACTATGTAAGGAAGCGAGGAAATTGTTAGACATCGAAGTTCCATCGTGTAGTATCGATGATCTCGTTAAATATGTCATGGAACGGTGGCAATCAAATGTTGTATTCAATGTGTATTTCTATGTAGATAGATAGGGATGACAGTGTTGATATAAGTTGTAATACTCACACATACACGTGTAGTTCTGTATTCAAATATTGTAAAACATTTATCATAAAAGAGTGTGTATGGAGTTTCTTGCCATACGAAACTACCTTTTGGAATGAGCAAAAAGATCCAATTGTTTTTTTTTCGTTTACAACTGCCTGTTAATGGCGTTATTGAAATAAATGATTTGACTTTAACGTCGTTCTGGGAAGAAGAAAAAATTGTTAAACTGTGTCATAAATAAGCTGTTTAAAAACAATCTTAGGTAATTGCTGAAGGGGTTAAAGTTTCTAGTAACGCAGATCAAATTAGACAAAGGCTCAAAGGTAAGACCGTTCTCAAAATCAACGTTAAGCCAGTTACAAAAGAAATATAACCATTTAATTCTCTCTCCTTTGATCCAACGTAATCAGACACAGAGTTTTTTAATAGACAAACTGTAGACAGACGAAAGACAGACGTCTCACAAGTTGCATCTAAAAACAAGAACAGAGCAGTCCTGCTATAAACATTTAGAAGAAATGTCCCAGATTATATCTTCTTTTGCACGTTACCTACTCATCGAATAAATTCTTGACATCATCGCATAAATAGTCGTAATATAAATTCACATGGAATTTACAAAGCTGAAGAGTTTTTTGTTTGTTTAAAACCCACTAATCTCTGGATCTACCAATCGGATTGGAAAAATCGTTATGTAAATGATAGCCAGATTCATGAGGAATAGTTTAGGCTATATAACATCACGCTACGACACACAGGAGTGGTGCAGTAACCAAAGACGTAACTTAACGCGGGTGAAGAAAACCACGCGGACGTCGCGGGCAGAAGCTAGTTAGATATGTAAAGATTAAAGTTGAAATTACAGTGAGGATTATAATGCACACGTACGTTTATGTTTGTAGCAATATTCCATAATATTTAATCGGCTTATGATGAACTGTGTTACCTTAGTAAATATTTATAATTTACAGTGTATTTAATGATATGGAAATGAGAAAGGGATTTCATCGCTTGCTTATCTTTGGAAAGATCGACCGTTACTTGAAGTTGTAATGATTGGAGCCTTGTTAGCTCTTCTAATTTATGTTTATTAACTGTATTTAAATTCAGTGTTTTATTAGTTTTGGTGGTAGCATGATGTACCAACATCCCACCTATAAGCTTTATTAGAAGTTAGATATGGGTGATATTCTATAAGAGAAAATGACTACCAATTTCAAATCAATTCAGCAACTTCAGTATCTTACGACAGAGTTCCACATAGCAACAATTTTGGTGTTCCATGTTACATCAAGTTGAAGCACAATAAAATAAAATTACATACAGATGAAAGAATAATGCAGCATAAAAAGGGCTTGCAATTTTTTTCCAAGCATTGTCGTCGTTCGCTTCGAGACAAAATTGTACTGAATACAAATTCCTCGTCTATCTTTGGACATTCAGCGAGTCCTTTCATACCAATTATAGTATGCGATGCGTATGTAAAAATAGGCCTCCACTGACCATTCTCGGAGACTTAAAAAAAGTATGGTTCTTCTATTCAAATGTCTCAGTTGTCTTGCAAACAATCGTTTAATTGAAGCTGCTGGTCTTGTTTCTCATACCAACACAGACATACGAAGTTATTTTTAGTGTTGACAATGAAAATGAGATCTTAACGTGTAATTAATATGATTGGAGTTGAACTAGCTGCATTAATTAAAACTAATGTGCAGTTGTAAGCGAATCTAGAATAAGATACAGAATTAGTTCTGACGATGGAGACTTGGAGAATGGTCCTTGCTGCTTTCGAGATACGGATTGTAAGGAATGCAGTTTAATGTGTGGTGTTTAATAAGATGAGACCTCGCCCTGCCACTTGACGATTCATATGCGCGGCGTCGCGTCTCTCCGTCGCTTTATATTTACAATGGCAATAACATGGAGCCATGAGATATACTGTACCACTTTAAGTATTGTTACTAGTACTAATATGATCGGCCTAGTTTCCAAATTTCATTACAGTGGCCATAAATGTATATTCGTTAGTTTGCGCCTAATTCATGTTTGAATTTTATTTCAAGTTTACTAGAAGTAATGATCAGACCTAATTTGATGTTATAATAAACTTTGGAGTATTTATGACTCCACCAATAACACCAAACCGCTATTGAATACTATATATCTGTAACATTGATTATGGGAAGCAAATCAAGGCAATAAAACACTAATCAAAGAACTACACCAGACTTTATTTGGTAGCAACTGATTAACGAGAATGGTTATGACTCTGTCAATTACTGATCAACATTCTACGTTTAATTGGGAACAGGGCTGGCAGCTGGAATGACGGAGAGATACAATCTTCCTGTCAAAAAATGTAAGTCACAGAAACGGATGGACCTTTTAAATAAATTTAGCGATAACCCTATAAGGAAAAATGTAGCAAGCGACTGCTACGTTAGGTCTTGGGTTCGATTCTCAGGTCGAGCAAAAAGTGTTATTGGACTTTTCTATGAAATTTTCAGTAGCAGCTCGGAGTAAGGATTTGGGCCCGGGTAATGGCAATAGACTGGGTCCCTATTACATATGAGCTAAACATACCGGCGAACTGTGGTACACCTCTGCCTAACCTTTCGGGGAATACAGGCGTGATGGCATATTATGATATATAGTAGGTATATTTACTACTTGTTGACCTCAAATGATTCTTAGAAGGCGAGAAGGTTTTAATTTAACTAATAAAGACTGAGCCAGCACACTGCATGGTATGGTAGACAAAGCATTTATTAATCAGGATTCCAAGCAATTCTGATCTTAATGACACACAATTTTAAAGTTGCGTTTCCAATACATATAATTCGCATTGTTTTTTTAAGATTCCACTTGAGACATACGCTAGACAAGCCTGAAAAAAGTTCAATAACTCGTGCAGCTACAATCATCAGTTATTTTTGTATCATAAATAATATAATTACGTCATTTATTAAAAAAGATGGGTGATTCTGGTGTGATGTTATAGTTTTACAACATCTAACCTGATCACCATTTACCACCATCTTGGATTTCGCCTCTACGGGTAATTTGTTTTAGTTCATGTCAAATGTATTAGAAGGGGCCACTCAGGGCCGATGCCTGCCGGGGCTGTGGGTTGTTCGTAAGAGATACGGCGGCGCCCCCGGAACGCAAAGGGCACAAGAAGGAACATGGATGGGTTTTAGTCAGTAAAAGTCTGACACTCCCTCCCGCCCCACCCAGGGCGAAGGAAGTAATATGATGATTTACGATCCCTAAAAAAAAAAGCAAGCAAGTGTCAATTTATTAAGACAGTAAAGTTGCTTTTTCGCGTAACTGCATTGTACAAAATCATGTTTGAACATGTATCCGTTAATATTCTTAATATCCTGCGGAGTAAGCACGTGTAGCCAGGATATGATTGATTGGATTTTAATTGATTAACTTTTTCTGTTCATTTAGAATGATGGTTGAAACTCGTATGTGCTTTCTTGTACAAATAATTGAGCTGACAGTATTCTCAAAATCACTACACCTAAATTAAATGAGGGAGATTTTCTCAGAATTATCATTGCTGGATAGAGATCATGGAGATTCTTAAGATTCTTATCCGTGATAAAATAATATAATCTACGTTAATGTATAAAGCATTGCATTGCATTTTAAAGAGATGTAATAAATATAGGTCTTATTTCAGTCTTTAGCGACACTCTCTCAATCTCTTCGCCATCATTGACCATAGATATAGTTTATGTATCTCTATCATTCTTTTATTCCACGTTCCTAGTTTCTGGACTAGCGTCCATCAACACTTTGCGGAAAATAATAGGATGTGGGTAGAATTCCATACCATATGCGTCCTGTTGACCTTGCAATGATAAAAAAATTGCGTTACATTATCCACAATCATCGGGCGACTTGTGTTTATAAATATTTGGCACTGAGTCTCGAACAAACATTGCTATTAAACAATTCTTTTATTTAGTTTGTTTTTGTACTGACGGCATAAGTAAGGACAAAAATTTAATAAAGTACTTGAGAAAGCGAAAAAAATAATTCTTTGTTAAATTTAACACATGAATTTGTATAAAGATAGGAGTGATGAAATTCTTTCTCGGCTTTGGAAATATTTTTTCTAAGTCATCGGATGGTAAACAAGCCGCCTGGCCCACCTACCTGATCTGCAATACTAGAGGCTTTGCAGATACATAAAAAAATAAACAAAGTTCTAATGTTTACTGTGCCTGTAATTACACCTTTGAAACCCTTCAAGCCGGAACACAGCAAGGTTGCTTGGCGGCAGAAAAAGGTATGGTGACAGTACTTCTCCGGACGAATTCCTTTACAAAGAGCTTCTACTATTTAAGGGTATGTAGATGTTAACATAACATTCTCTTGGAATAAATCTACGAGTAAAGATCATTGTAGAAGGAGTTTAGAAAACCGGTAACCAGTAGTAGAAGATCATGGATGGATCTGACAAGGCAATACTTACATAACTCATAATTTTTTGCCATATAACAAAAACCTTCACAAACCCGAACGATTAGCAACACTTCTCACGTCAAAACACTACAAACTTGAATGAATGATTGATAGATTTCATTGATTCAAAACACATCCAAGTGCAATGACCACGTTGTATTGAATGAATCACGAGATTTCGTAAACACCTGTAATAAATGACACCAGTTCAATCCATCCACGGTATTAACGCCTCAGGACATTAACGAATAGAGGTTTAAATCGTATGAACCGAAGATCATGACCGTGATTTCTGCACATGACAGGTTGTCGTTAATAATGTAAATAAATAAATACTTGATCTTTCTAAATATAAGGGCAAACGGTATGAAAAACAATGTGTTTATTTTGTTTTTCTTTATGTAGCAAGTGATTCTAATTTAGGAATACACTTCAATTTGGAGTGAGGCCGACCTTGCTTCGTGCCAAATTATATTGTACTTACTTTTGTTTGTGACTTCGTTTGTGTACATTTTCTTACGAATCCTTAACTTTTTTTGATAATAAAATATAGCTTTTAGCGCTCAGGGATAACGTAGCTTCCTATTAGTGAAAGAATTCTCAGAATCGGACAAGTAGTTTCGGAGATATACACGTTAAAAAAAAAACAGACAAACAAATTCTTCAGCTTTATAATATTAATATAGATAGGGATTTCGTAAACAAGGTGCTTCATAAGTCTCTATATCGTTATACAGATTTTATGTCCAAAGAGACTACACATATTTTTAAGACGTCACAGTTAGCGCAGTAGCTGAGCGATTGGCTGCGTATCGCGGGCTCGATTCCCGCACGGAACAAACATTTGCATGGACTACAGATACTTATTCCGGGATTGGCTGTTTGTGTATGTGAGTTCATATGATTGTAAACGCATCCACAGTACAGAAGAAGTTCCTATAGTGAGGCAAAGTTTTTGCAGGAAAAATTCCTAGTGTGAAGCAAATTTTTGCAAGAATAATTCCTGGTGTGAGGCAACGTGTTTGTTTATGATTAATAAAATAAACAATTAGGTTAAGTGCTAATGGCGCCTATTTTCAACTCTTCTTAATAATAATATATTACGGTCGCGATAAATACCTGTTATTTAAGTACATTTTCCGCATTCCAGTTCCTCCACATATATGAATGCAAATAATTTTAACTTAGTACCCGGGACACTAGTCGGACTGCTACTAATCATCGTATGAATCAGCTGATTACGTCACCGAGGAGCACGTGGTGGCCATACGTGATGCTACGAGCGTGTAAACGTGTTAACTAGTGATGTTGTGAGCGCAAATACATATAATTATGTTAATGTTATGTACAATGTCTCACAACTATTGTTTGTTTTGTTATGAGATACTTGGAGATTACAATGTACCACGAACTTGGAATGAAGCTTACTACGAGGCATATTTGGAGCTTAGAATTTTAGATTTTAAGAATATTGTATTTCTGAATCAAGAATTTCGATGAATCTTTATTCTGGGTATTATTCGGCTTATAGCTGGTCATTGTGTGAAAGTAGGTACAAACCCAGGTATATACATACCTACTAACAAATATAGTAGACAAGCCATGGATCAAATATTAAGTAGGTGGTCTTACATTTTTTCGTAGAGGCATTGTACAAGGAAACGGTCATCAAAATAACACATTAAGTTTAGCTCATCCGTTTTAGAGCTAAAAACAGCCAAAGTGACAGTTAAACTTGAAACAGAAAACACCGCTCTTGCCACCATACTTCACAGAACCCAAGTAATGTTATTTAAATCAATTCAGTCGCCAAAGCTTGACCTGCATTTTCAAGTTAACACGGTCTCCAAATACGATTCGCCCGGTTTTCTGGCCCCATTGTACATACATAAATACATAATTACAATCAAACAGACATAAATACATACATACAAAAGTGTAGTGTCAAACAGAGCCGAACGTAACCGCGGAAGCTGGAAATTTACCGACACCCGTTACTGATGCTAATTTGGTTAGGTTAATCACATAATAGTATAGCGAAACTATCGCAGAATTTAGCTTGTTATTGTTAGCGCCTTGCGATAATTAGATGGAGCGTCGTTCTCAGAAAAAAGTAGATGAGACGGATTGAACGTGAAAAACGAAAATTTGGGTCTAACTTAAGGGAGGTTCACTGTCCTGTTCTGAAGTGGACTGCAATGGTAGACTGATTTCAAGTTTCACAATTCTATTTTTAAAAGGAAGTTTCAAGATTCCAAAGTCTCACGTTCTGATTTTAAATTCTGAGAACTTGAATGGCAATGAATAATTTTCAATCCTGTCTTAAAAATATAGCTCACAATTTAAGAATAAAATGCATTTCATCTTGCACAACATACTAAGCGTATAACTTTAAACATACACTCGTCAATATCGAAAAAATAAATAAATATACTTTTGCAGAGAAGCAAATTGACTTTTATATTTTGCGTCCGTAGAATAATATTGGTTTCTTCAATAATAGCAATATTTTATAGCTCGCCTGACGTAGTGGATTGAGTGCTTTAGTTGGAGCAATGAACTAGGTCCGGACTGTAGACATTGAAAGTATTTGTATTTTTTCATGCACAAAAATATTTAAATTGATGCGTTTCAACGTTGTTTTGAGACTGGTAATGAATTATGAGTTTGAAGCAAGAGAAAATAAGACACAAAATCAACCTTTCGCGTAGGTATTACGTTACACAGGATGTTAGGTTATGCGAAATGTAAAAAAGTGAATTTATTTTTATCTTTTGTTTAAGGTAAACAACACCAAAAATATTTGTAATTATTTAATAATGATTTAACTTTTTGTTGTTGTTTCTGTACCTACATTAAACAGATTTTGGCAAACATAAAATATCATGAGTTAACAGATTTATTAACTACTGTCAAAAACCAAACAAATATAAAGTCTGGTTTTACTTGTTTCTTTTTCACTTTCAAAATAAATACCTAAGATTTATTAGACAGGTACACTAAAAACTGGATTTTAATAAATTAGTGTACACGTAACTAGGTGTGAGGAATCACATTAATTTAATGAAATAAACAAACAGACAGGAAATGTGAAAAAGTGTTTTTATTACTTACGTAAAACATCTTTATGTTGAGGGGGACCTGATACGGACATTAATCTTAAGGCGGAGTTTGAAATGTTCAGATTTTTCTTTTCGTGTCGATAATACATTTATTATTATTTATACTACACGGGCCCAGTAGCTGGCCACGTTTATTGCCGCGTCGGAGGCACCAATCAGATCTTGGAGGGTGCAGGTGAATGGGCAATTAGGTCACTCCGGCATATGAGTCATTGTCTGATCAGGGGCTCAGCAGTCGCACTGAATGACAGATGGGACTATGATGCCCCATTTCGCCAGGTTATGTTTGCAGCGGCCGGAATAATAATAATTACTGGTAATTGCTTACAACCTAACGTTTTAGAAGTTATTTCTAGTGTTTAATATACAATCTCGATTATAAACTCAAACAATGATTATTTATTTCTATAAAAATAAGAAATGCGGGGCAAATGAAATAGTTTTCCTTTTGTGTTTAAAAATAAGTATATAATTATTATTTATGTAAAACAATAAGTATTTAATACAATAACAAGAATCATTATTATTAAAACTATTTTTTAATGTTTTTTTTTTTTTAATATCCAATATTTAAAATTATAATTATATGTAAATAAAATGAATAAAGAAAATAATAATTACTATAAAATCAAGGCAGAAAACACGTACGGTTACCTCTACACTTCCGTCCTTACTCCTCATTGTTAAATAAGTGAAATACAAAATGTACTATTGTTACGTTTCAACCAATTACGGAAGCATTACGGAAAATTTCCTCCGCCTATCGCGTAACGTTCGAATTTCGAAAACAATGCGTGTGCGCAGATCGATACCACTTTTAGATAACGAGTATCCAATTGTGTTTTTGCTAAAGTAGAGTCGGTAATTGCGTTTTTTATATAATGAAGTATGCTTTCTGACAAGTTAATGGTAATATATTTATTTTGCTTAACGTTGTACTTTGTTACGTCATTAAATACCTACTACTTAGGAGTTTTCAAGGCCATAGTGAGTCGGCATTTTATTATGGTTTTTTTTTGTGATCGTTTTAAACATCTCTTCGGCGGCCGGATGGTACAGTAGCCGCCACGAGTCGTGAACAGAAAAGTCAAGTTCATTTTTGGGTTATTGGGTGTTGTGGGGTGCCGACGCTGCACACGATCGGTCCGACTGACAGACTAATCGCGTGCACCGTCAGCGACCCAAAAAACCCAGAAACGAACCCAAAACCACAAAAATGAACTTGATGTTTGTGCTCACGACTCGTGGCGGCTACTCTAGGTATACTTACCTGGAGCTACTATGCTAAATCATGTACTTATCGTGAATAAAAAAGTACAAACTGAGTTAAAACTATCATAATTAAATTTTTAATCATTACGGTCAAGATGATTTATATTTGAATTGTTTAATTTAATTGTACAGTAATGGAACTTTAAATACATTATGTCATTTTAGTTCTTCATAGAAAAATAATCTCCGAACACAAAAGCATCAAAACAGAAGAATCGGATGTGAGATAACTATGTACTTCCTTCTTAGGGTCAGCGCAAATAGATCGGCGATGATTACTTTTAGTGTGCGAGATATAATTGTGCGTGGGGTTTATTATCATGCACGTAATTAAGTAATTTTCTACACTATTTGTGACGCAATTTAGTTCTTTCCTAATTAATTCATTAACCTACTATCCTACTACTATGTATTATGAACGCGAAATTATGTGAGATTGGATAATTTTTTGGTACTTTAACATGTTCAAACCGCTAAACAAATTTATGTATATGATATGTATATTATAATTATAACTGAAATGATTCAGCTTTTTTGTTCCCGTGGGATAATTTAGGAACATACATACATCTACCTTCACGCCTGTATTCCCCGAAGGGTTAGACAGAGATGAACCAATGTACACCCACACAGTTCGCCGGTAAGTTTTAGGTTCCATGTAACAGGGGGCGAGCCTATTGCTATTAACCGGGCACAAATTCTAACTCCGAGCTGCTACTGAGAATTTCATAGAAAAACCCAATATCACTACTTGCTCGACCTGAGGAATCGAACCCCAGACCTCTATCGTAGTAGTCGCGCTTAGGACCACTAGGCTAACAAGGCAGTACGACGAGTCGTGGTAGTTTAGGTTTTTTTTTTAATTCTAAAGTCTACGCAGGTGAAGTCACAGGCAGAAGCTAGTCGATTCATAAATAAAAACTGCTCGATCGTAATTCCTGCTGCGTCTGCGCCAACCGTAACTCGCATCACAAACAATCGTGATCTAGGTCGATGGAACACGAATCTACTGGTTAGCGCACATGATTATTACAAAATCAAACAGGAAGAGATAATTAATACAAATACAGCAATTAACAAAAAACAAACGAACTCGGCCAGACGTGTGCATTCTTTTCTTTTTTTAATTTATATGTTAAGTCCATTCACTGCCAGACGCACGTTTGATAAAACATATTTTTATGTTAATATTTATGTTAGAAAACAGTAGTTTGGTGAAGTATCAAAATTGTTTATACGAGTTGTAGCTATTGAAATTGTTTTGAAGTGCTTTGGAATCTTGGTTTGCGTAATTTTATTTGTTTTGGTTAAATACAGACTGGGCTTCTAATTCACTGTGCACTTTTCATTATGCGTTGTCCACAAATTGGAAGATGGAACTTTTATTATGGGACCAACTGTGAAATATAAAAAGTTTACCATATTCATATAAGTATTTTTACCCCTTTAGAAATGCTCAGTAAATTAAAAATCAGTCTGTAGGTACTATTCTTTTTTTTTTTTTTCGATGGGAAATCATCAAATGACTTCCCCCGCCCTGGGCGGGGCGGGAGGGAGTGTCAGACTTTTACTGACTAAAACCCATCCACGTTCCTTCTTGTGCCCTTTGCGTTCCAGGGTCGCGGTAGCACTTACGAACAACCCGCAGCCTCCATAACTATCTGCCGAAAGGAAACGCTCAGTCACGGCGCGGCGCTGCGCGGGCGCAGTAATATGCTTCCAAGTGCAATGACTCGACGTAGCACAGGTTGCACAACTCGTACTGTTTACAGTACTTAATTGCTTGTTAATTTTTTATTTAGACACGCACACGCACACAGTGACATTGCAGTTTCTTAGATGAGATTACCAATGTTAGTTGTAACGGCAGTTGGAGTGATTGTAGCATTTCTAGGCATCTGGTTTTCAAAGTCAAAGTCAAAACATTTATTTCAATTAGACCATTTACAGGCACATTTAAACTGTCAAGAAGTTACCTATACAAAAAGTTGAAGCTAGTTATTTGTTCCAAAACGTAGGTCTCTATGAAGAATAACGAACATGAAACTCCATGGACACTCTTTTCAAATTGGTTTTTACAAAATCTTGGTTACAATATTATTGTTGCTTCAATATGTGAAAACAATGAAAGTGAATAATAATAAAAAAAACAATAGAAATAATGATAATAATTAAGTACTTAAGCAGTCAAGAGATGACCAATCCCAACTGACAGCGCCCTTTTTATTGCGACTGTCAGTCTCAGCGATCTATGAAAACAATTTTTGAGATGTTTGTATAAGGTTTTAATCAGTTGTGTGAAAAGTGAAAACCGGCAGTCAAGAACGGTTCTGCACAACCTCTGTATATTTTTTAACACTACATACAAAAAAAACCCGTTTCTGTTCGAAGGCCCACATTATTTTTTAAAACAATAAAATATTTTTTCTCTATTTTCTTAAACGTATGTTAAACTTCATTTTGTATAAGGAATACATAGGGATTTTTTAATTAAATTACACAAAACTAATAACAAAATTATATATTATAATATAACATTTGTACAATTTATAAAAGAATGAATTTTCTCGGCGAACTATAAAATCGAGCTTCAATAATTTATTTTTAAACAATCATCCAAATTCCATACCAATATCGCCTACAAAACCACGACTTTTTTGACACTACAGAAACGCAACCAGGACAATGATGTTGCAATCGTTGCACTCCCGCCAGAATAACGCACCTACGTATAAACTCCGTCTAAACATAACGATTGTACACGAATCTGGTTATGACGGAAACTAGAACAATAACTTCACATTACGAACATTTGTTTGGCTAGGCGCCAAAAGAATCCACTGCGGTTTATGAATTATGTATCCAGAGGCATTGTTAACGGTTCAAAAGATAAGGACGGTTTAAAAAAAACTCTAGATGGTGTACTCTTAACCGGCGTGCTTGTGTATGAACGTGGACGAGGCGAAAGGAGTATGTAGGGATCGTAGTAGGTGGCGTTTTGTAGTTTCTGCTGACCACCATGGGAAAAAGGCGTGAGTTAATATGTGTGTGTCTAGATAGCCCAGTGGTTAAGGCCCTGTCGTCCATGAGGTTGTGGGCTCGATACTAGGCAAGTACTAATGTGATGTTGGACATCTCTGACATCGATGAAGGAAAGCATCGTGAGGAAACCTGGATTTGTAATTATTATAAGTCTGCAATTGCCAATGCACCTTGAGCAAGCGTGGTGATCAATGCTCGTGCCTTCTCTGTATCAATTCAGAAAATATACAAAAATGTAAAAAGCGTTCGGTTTGGTCTCATTTATAATTCTAGGCGAGGCGCCTCGAATTTTTGGATAATCGCATAAGCTTACTTTTAATCGACAGTAAACCAATTTTTATTCTTCATACCAATTTTTACGATATTCGCCTAATTCTTATAAAAATGTTATCGATCGGTTTTCGGAAGATTATTTTGTTTTCGTTAACGTTCAAGTTGACTTTGGAACCAATTTTTATAATACGAATGCCTAATTTTGTCGTACTGCAAGGAAATCGTCTTTTCATACAGATAAGGCAGGAGCATTGATCACCCCTCTTACTCAAGATGGTACGGGGATTGCAATGGAAATCGTGTACTGCATACAAAATTTCAAAATCAAGTTAGGACCAAAAATATTAAAATCAATATGTAAATACTAATAGAAAAAAAGACAATTCACTTTTGTGGCGTTTCAAAAACTTTTCATAACTCGTATTCGATGAAGAATCAAGCACATAAATACATCGCGGAAAAAATACCACGAAGCTCTATTTTGACGTGGGTCTACGTAAATGTCGGAAACTCGTATAAAAAAAATTATTGGCTCAACCGATCAACTTTTAACTTGCAACATTTACGCCTGTATTTCAAACCGGGATAGGTAGACATGTTTCATGCATTAGTTTCAATAGGACTTCACTAAAGTTTTAAACGTCATATTAAAAAAAAAACAGGTTATATGTATAGAGAAGAACGGGCAATAAACTTCACACTTACTCTTTAAAAATAAATGTTTTATAATATTTTATACATATATAGGATTACACACAATTCGACTTTAAGGGCGCAGTCCCATTGCGAAGTTTCAGCTGGTAGCTAGTAGGTATTATATGTTTTATAACTCAAGAAAACCTAAACTGCTGATCTACACGGTTAGACAGAAATAGTAATTCAAATAGTTGTCAATGGCACAACACCTTTATATTGAATCCCCATATAAAATGGCAAGGAGCTATCTATCAAACTCCGTGCTACTACTGAGAAACTCTTAATAGAAATACAACTGGAACAACAAGACAGGTGATGTAACATTACGCAACTTACATACATCTACTACAATTTACAAATAATACCGGATTCATTGCCTGGTGTCAAATACTATGATGAGTTTCTCACACTTTAGTAAATTAGTCATAGCAGTTACGCGGCGCATTCGTAAGAGCTGTCCCTTGATATGAAAAAAAAAACATTAGTCACAAATGCTATTACGTGGGTTTAGCTATGCTGTAAGACCGCTCATCGCCATTTCCATCTCGAAAACTAGATTTTGTATTTAGTTATAATTTCAACAAGACTCGTAACAATTTTCGAGGAATGTTCGAATTGGTGGAGGCGCCGGCGCGGCGGTATGTTGCTAGTGTTAAAATCTATTTATGTATGTTATTTCACAGCTTACAACTAACAAGATATCAGTACAAGATAAACATGTGCGGATATATCAATTAGTTTCGGCAACTGTGACCTTAAGCATAGCCATAAATCTTCTAAGCGTCCATTTGCATTAAGATACTCATTAATTTGACTTTCTTCAATACAAATTGATTTGGAAACAGTAGCTTTTTTGGCATAATAAACAAGTTGGGTAATAGGAACCAATAATTTGTATCACGTCATAAATGCGGCTGTAATTAATTTATCTTCCATCATATAGTTGTCGTAAATATACTTCCGCTCCCATAACTTAACAGATTTTCACACTTTTCATAAAAACAAATTAATATTAATGGAACATAATTTCCGGGAATTAGTGAAGTCGTCGACCTTTGTAGTCTTGGTCATTTGTTATAATGGCGTATACTCCTGTAGGTACAACACAATTGGGTTCTACGACCTCCAGCAAAAGGTACCTATGAAAAAAAAAATGTTTTGAACACCTGAATAGGCCGTCATCAATCATGAAGTTACGTTGAAAGGAGTTTTTATTCGGTTTGTTGCATCAGAACACTTTCACTGTTGCTCTGTTAGTCATAAATCATAAGTTTTTAGTTAAACCGTGACTAAAACAGTTTCGCGGTGAAATCCAAGGACATTATTACTGGCAGACGATTAGATATCGAGCGAGTGTTTCTGGCTTGACGTGTTTTATTTCGAAACATAAACGGTATTTAGGTAGGTACTTTGGGCACGCCTTAATAGAGGCGGTAAGTCCCCTCTTTGAGGAGTGGCTGGAGAGGCGCCACGGCGCCCTCACCTACCGCCTGACGCAGGTCCTCACCGGACACGGGTGTTTCGGGAGGTTCCTGCACCTCATCGGGCGGGAGGAAACGTCCGGGTGTCACCATTGTGTGGATCGCCCCGAGGACACGGTGGAGCATACCGTGGCGGTATGCCCCGCTTGGGCGGAGCATCGCCGAGTCCTCGTGGAGGCCATCGGCGGCGGCGAACTCTCGCGTCCGGCCCTGGTGCAAGCCATGGTCCGGAGCGAGAGGGAATGGGATGCAGTCGCCTCCTTCTGCGAGGCAGTAATGCTTGAGAAGGAGGCGGCGGGACGGTTGAGACAGCGGTTCTCCCGTCCCAGCCGCCGCGGTAGACGCTCCGGACGTCGGGAGCCGCGAGACGACTCCCGGCCACCGTAGATACTGGCCTGTGGACGGTGAGCAATGGGTAGCTCACCGTCCTTACGTTGCATAACGACAGGCCGTGTCGACGGCGCGTTCGTGTTCCACGCGCGCCTCAAAGAGATGTCAGCAAAAGGAAGGGGCCACTGAGGGCCGATGCCTGCCGGGGCTGCGGGTTGTTCGCAAGAGATACCGCGCCCCCGGAACGCAAAGGGCACAAGAAGGAACATGGGTGGGTTTTAGTCAGTAAAAGTCTGACACTCCCTCCCGCCCCGCCCAGGGCGGGAGAAGTTATTTGATGATTTCCCACCCACCAAAAAAAAAAAAAAAAATTTAGGTAGGTACTTGCTTGGTGACGTGTCGAATTACTTAATTATTGAGAAAGGAGTTTCCTGTTTGTTTCACTTTATTGGGGACCGCCTACGTTTATATAAAACAAAAGAAATTGATGGAATATTTCGTTTTGTCTCTCTATGGCCCACTTACCCCAAATTATTAACTCAGAGTAACTTATTAACAAGAGGTTAAATTATGTATAACATTAATTGTTAATAGACCTCGCATTAGCTACTAACTCTGAGTTAACTTTTTTGTGCAACTTGACTTAAATAATTTGGAGGCGATGCCGTAGTACCGAGTGGTGCAATCTGTCACCAGTATAAAAGTGACGTTTACTCAACTGTCAATTTGACATTGACAGATGACATTGATAAGTGAACTGCACTTAAAAGAATAGACACGAAAATCAGTTTCAATTTATTTCATGCTGCGTATAAAGTGTAGAGCTTTTTTAACCGAAATGATTTCACGGATTTAATAAAAATAGACAAAGGCAACTTCTGTATGTCATTAGCAATTCCAATGTGCTGAATCATCAAGCTTACTGTTTCGGCGATGAATACAAATGGTTCAAAAATAAAATTGTGACAATATAGTGAGTCATTGTTCGAAAGCTGTTACACCAGGAAGGACTGTCGCTTTGATGGGATTGTTGAGGTAATTTTTAATGGTGATTGATCCTTTGTCATCAGCATTTAAATCTGTATAACAGAACGATACTCAAACTTGGACTTTACTTGAAACGCGAATCTCAACCAATCAAATGGCTTGCATCGAAGTTGTAATACAAGCCTTAGTATTCCAATTTTGTATTTTACATGTATAATTCTTTTTTTAAAAACACGCTGTTTGATGTTTCTTGCCTATTCATCTCCATACGAAAATACCTTCTGGATGGGCAAATAGTGGATAAAAAAAAGAAAGCGAAGAGGGAGAGGAGAAATAAATTATTTGACTAAGACTTTGAAATTGTTACATTTATATACTACTCTAGTACCTACTACTCACTTAGGTACTCCACTTTTCTGAAGAGCATTCGTTCTATCACTTGTATAAGTTGTTGATAAATACCTGAAACCAAAAGATTATATTATTAGTTAACTAGAACATCAACTATACATAGACTAGAACACTCTGGAATAGAAAACTAAATTATGTTTGAAATTAGAACAAAGTCCCAAACAAAATCATTATTATATCCAGCAAAAAGTTTTCCATTAAAATCCTTTCCGAACTGTCAAACCTTTTGAACTTTAGACAGGCACAAATAGAGTTGGATATAAATACAGCAACAATCAAATAGATTTAGAGAGGAATAAGCGTATAGGCAAGGCTACGCAAATCACAGCGTTATTTCAAAATTTATCAATCTGCAATCTCAATAATGCAAGAAAATTATCCAGAAATCTAATATCCAATTACTGTAATAACACAGATCAACTGGCCCGCAATTTGTCAAAATGTTGCCAACGTAACTTTGGTACTGCGTACGATTTGACGTTTATCTGATCCAGACTGTTCTTAATTTGAATGCTTAGGTACATAATGACGTTAGTATAAAGTCATTGCTTATGGTTTTAAACGGTAACAGTTGTTCAGGGGTGAAATCTAGATTAAACACTCAAAATAAATGTTGTAAGAACTTACGTCAACGTGGTAGCACGTTTTGTATCGAAATAGAAACTCACGATGCGGATCGTAAGAAGTTTATTAAACCAGGTACAGTATTTTCTTAAAATAAATAAAAATTGATATCGATATTTAATAAATTCTTATTATTAGGTGTCCGTTCACGACAAACGTGGCCACAAATAAAAAAAACAATACGATTAAGTTTGAATACAATCATTAGTTCGAAGGAAAAATAAAATTAGTTCGATTTTTAAATTTTTAGTAAGCGCTTCTTATTTTTTCCTTCGCCTAGCCTTCGATTGTTTAAGTAATTTCAAAAACTTTGGCTTTTCTTAGCAACTTGTTATTCCAAATTCAAACATACATCGCCGTGTTTTGAAAATACTACGTCTCATTTAAAATCTGTGTGCAATTCTGCATGCCAACAAAACAACAATGTAAATTGTTGCTGGCTTTTATTCCTTTCTGCACAATGTATTTAAACTTACAGATATTTATGCCTGAACACAATAGCAATGCAAATTCGACGTACATACTAGTGCCCGGTGGGCGTATCCCCGTGACGCAACGAAATTGCGATGTTGTATTTAACAGAAACTTAATAATTTTCTTAATTACAGTTGCTTCCTGTGACGTGATAATGGTTTATCTTACACGACCATATGAAATAGCATCATCATGTATAATTAAAATGATGTGAGCTTACCGGAACTTAGAACACGGCTATTTAAATGAATATGAAGTTTAGAAGTCATGCTTCCTTTACATTAAAATAGGTACCTCGTGTGCTGCGTTTAATCGCAGGCAGGTAAGTACCTACATATATATAATTTTAGTTATTCTTTTTCAGCTTGTCTAATTGAATCGAAATAAAAATCGAATTTTAACGAAACAAAATCGAATCGTTTATTTTCTTTATAAGCTAAACTTTAAGATTTGCAGACACATTCAATATGTCCAAAATTAATGACCAGCAATGAATTCTTGAACGCAATTAACTGCACTTAAATTTTAATTTTCTTAGGAAAATTACAAATCAAATTAATTGATAGAAAACTGTGAATGCCGTAATGAGTGAAACACGCATTTGAACTTAGCCAGTTAAAGACTAAGTGCTAAACGGCTGTTTAACGATGTAGGAAGCTAGGGTATCCGCTCCTAATAACGGTAAACGAGACGATATTTAACTGCCTCGGAACTGCCTCGGTAGCCTAGTGGTCCTAAGCGCGACTGTTACGCTAGAGGTCTTGGGTTCGATTCCCAGGTCGAGCAAAAAGTGTAATTGGGTTTTTCTATGAAATTCTCAGTAGCAGCTCGGAGTTAGGATTTGTGCCCGGTTAATGGCAATAGGCTCGCCCCTTATTACATGGGACCTAAATATACCGGCGAACTGTGGGTGTACATTGTTACACCTCTGCCTAACCCTTCGGGGAATACAGGCGTGAGTGTGAGACGATATTTAACCATCACGTTAACTTGCAAATGACATAATTACGCAAATTATAACTGTGACCACGATTTATGTTTTTGCGATAATATGCGACATCCAGCAAAATAAAAGTTTCGTTTAGAGTTTGAAATGGAAAGTGGTAAAGAACGTGACAACAATGACGGTTGGAAAGATAACTTTAATAAATATATATTAGTCGCCACCAGTCGTGAGCACAAATGTCAAGTTAACTTTTGGGCTTTTGGGTTCCTGTTTGGGTTTTTTGGGCCGCAGACGCTGCACGCGATTGATCCGTCAGTTGGACCGATCGCGTGCAGCGTCCGCGCTCCAAAAAACCCCGAAAGGAACCCAAAAACTCAAAAATTACGCTCACGACTCGTGGCGACTACTATAATTAGAATTACAATCGCTTTATTGTAGGTATTTACTCTATATCGCGATAGTCCAATGGTCCTAAGCACGACTGCTACGCTAGAGGTCTTGGGTTCGATTCCCAGGTCGAGCAAAAACTGTTATTGGGTTTTTCTATGAAATTCTCTGTAGCAGCTCGGAGTCAGGATTTGTGCTCGGTTAATGGCAATAGGCTCGCCTCCTATTACATAGGACCTAAAATATTGGCGAACGGTGAGTGTACATTGGTACGCCTCTGCCCAACCCTATAGAGAATACAGGCCTAATGGTACTCGTACTTATGTTATGTTAAGTAATACATCACGGTTTCACGTTTTTGGTTATTGTTCCGCTCCTATGGGTCGTAGCGTGATGTTATTAAGCCTATACTATTCCTCATGAGTCTGGCTATTACATACAAATAATTATAGGAATCGTACTGGTGGTTCCAAAGATTAGCGCGTTTGAACAAAAAAGAATTATATATATTATATTAGTAATATCATTCAGTCACATACATGAACGTTAACACGTTGTGTATTGGCGTTCGATAAAAAAAATTAGGCGCAAAAAAAAATATCGCTTTGCAGTCAGAGTACTTCCCTAGTCACGCAACGAAAATTTTCCTAAGAACGTCTTCATCAAAAACATGTTGTCAAAGCAATCAGCAGCCAAAGTGGCAACAGCTCAATAGGCTCGTTGATTCGCGTTTGATATCACGACGTCAATCATTCATCATTAGGATATCTACCAGCTGTCAGGCTTGTGTCTATCACGATAGACCGAAGGATTGTACTATCTGTTCCAACCACGAAGGGTAGATAACATTTTGTTTATTTAGTCATGTAGTTCCGGATTCATCAATCAGTCTGATGTCTTCAGCGAACAAATATACTGCCATATAACATTATTATGTAAGCAGATTAAGGAATTTCAATATTCAGCAAAAATATGCCAGAAATCCTCCCTCTGTTATATTAATCCTGGGGTTTATCAAAAGCCCGTCTTAACGTAAAATGAGATTTGTGGTATATATCCCTTTAATATACGAGTAATTCATGTGCTTTTATTTGTATTCGAAGCAAGATACATATTTTGGCTGGATATTCCGTGACTAATGTGACAATTTTTTTTTTCAAATCCGCCCAGTATTTCCGAAGATACAAAGACAAATAACAGTAGACACTGACGATAAAAATAATACGTCGAACACTGGAGAATCCTGCAAAACCATTGGTCTTACATCAGAAGATAAAACAGCTAATCTTAACCCTATAGTTAATCGAACACTAGAACATATAACTCAGGGATGTTCTGTTAGTACATTGGCAAGCAAGTGCAATCACGCCAGTGAACTGATAAGAAGTTTGCAGCAGACAAACACGTGGGCGAATGTTTATCGCGTCTGTCGGAGATAAAAATTTATTTTCTGAATTTATTTCAGAGTATTGAATGTTAGTTTGTACTAGCTTAGCCGGAGATAAGGCTTGATTTATATATATTCTTCTTTTCTTCATGCAGTTTTGTACATCCTCCTTGGAATTACCACCTGCATCTATTTTCAGATTTGGATCATGGCTAGAATGAGGTAGTAATATAATATCTATATTTATATTCATTCTTCCAAAATATTACTTGTAGACTTCCACCTCTGCCAATTTAACTTTCGTTTCTGAATTGGTTTTGTCTCCATTCCCATTTCACAAAAATGGAAAATATTTCAAAAGTTTTTACGATTCTTTGTCGAGTTTGTTTTTTAATCTACTCCAAAGAAAGATGGAGTTTTTATTATAACTGCTGAATACTGCGTCCCTGTTTGTCTAAAGCCAAGCGATATTTTTATGTCTGGAAAAGGTACCGTTATTACTGACTTTATAGTATAATCAACATTATAATTTCTAAAACGTTAAACTGTTCACAAACCACGCCATAACTTCTTTTGATAACCAAAGAAAAACCCATCATAGATGGCTTCCACGAATTTACATCGATCGAAAGTGTTCAATATCACACGCCTTCCTAAAGCAATCCAAAGTGCTAACTATTTCCTCAGGTTATCGATCCACTTCGCTGGGAACGCGCCATCTGGCATTTTCTTGACCGTCACGTGTGTATATCGTGTATTTTGGCTTTACATGCGTCCAAAATGTTACGTAGATTTTGTTACAACATTTTCTAGCTGTTTTGGAGAAGCACTACTTTTAGCTAAGGTGAGATATATCTCTGTAGATATTTATCCATCATTAAAAGCATAATCTTTAATATTTCATCATGATTCATAGAAGAGGACAATTCTTCCCAACCTTAGAATGCTTTAATGAAAACATAAATGTATCAGGCGAGTTAATACGCGGAAGCAACAAGCAAAACTGTGTACATACCTTCGAAGACATACGAGCACAACCGAGACATTCAAAAATATGAAGCGATTAAACAAAGGGTATTGTGCACTCGATATCTCGATCATGATACAATCGTGAATCATAAATTTCATCATCAACATTGTGTTCAACAGTTTAATCATTGTTGTATCCTTAAATAACGTATGATTGTAATTTTGTGTCTTTTGCATTTATCTTTTCATGAAAATTATCAGTAATTTTAAATAAACCTAGTGCATTATGTCAGAGGGGTCATTGTTGTACACATTATCGTTTTGATCAATCATGATTTTTCTTTCACTCTCTGATATTAAATTGCAATTGTTCAGAATTGTACTGCTTCGGATTACATAAGTTATTATAACCACTAATAAAACTGGTTCAAGTCAGATAGTATCATCCATTGCGTGAAGTATTGTAAATGCCTAAGAACCAACCAAATGGAAATGATAGATAACGGAATTCCAGTAAAACTACGGCCAATGCTCGATATAATCTCAGTTATTATGGAACACGGTCTACTAAATTACCCTGTCTGATTTAAGAATGATTGTGAACTTTATTTGTAGATACTAAACTATGTCGTAAACAAAATTTTGCGTTGCGCTAAATAGATAAACAAAGAATATTTGCGACACACAACGAAGAATGTTTGTGTTCGCAAGAATTCGCTCAGGTGACAATAAAAATGTATAAAATGCACTGTCAACTGCCTGTCCATTTGAATCAACTTTTTGATTTATTTGATAAGATACTAGTTTCTTGAAATATTTTTGTCTCACATTTTGCAAATATTATTAGATATTGTAGTGGCGTGGTCATTTATATATTTCATCATTGCTGTGATAAATGCAACATTTACCGAAAATGTGATGATTAAATAAAATGCTAAAGTCTAACAATTAAGAATGAAGAATAATTGAATTAGATAATATATTGAGGGAGATAGAAAGCCAATTCAACAAAAGTATAACGTAAGGAGTGCGCAAGTCACCCTAGACAAAAGAATTATTGAATGAGCAAGATCATTCAGATAGTGCAGAATTTAACATAGGCTTAAATTAAGTCATAACAATAAAGCGGAAAACCTTTGTCAACAGTAATAGTAGTCTGATATAAAACAAGAAAATAATAATAAAAAAAAACATCAGAAGTAATCCTACAAACCAAATGTCGGATGAGATTCCAAAGGCCTTGGCAAAACCACAACATGATATCGTCTCGCTATTTTATTCTAGATCTGTAGCTAAGTGAGCATAACCATGTTCAACATCCAGAGGCAATTAGAAGGCTAAAACTAGCTTTATGGCTAAAATATTCTAATGAAATACTTGGAAATCAAGAACGTGAAGGCCGACATAATTCTAAGGTAGGAATTGAAGAAATGCAATGTGAGATGACCAGCCAACCAGCCGATCTGTGACCTATCTTTACCGTCAAGTAAGAGGGATGACAGCGCACCTAAATTCACAGAGGGAGCTTTTTTCGGAATAGCACTTCAAATATAATAGTCAAAGTCAAAATCAAATTATTTATTTCAATTAGACCATTAAAAGGCATTTTTGAAAGTCAAATAAAAGGTAAAAAATAAAATGAATTTAGTTGCCCATTCCAAAAGGTAGTTTCGTTTGGAGAAGTTACGTGTTATTATGGCGCAATATCATAAAGACACAGACATCTGAGGTAGACTAAGCTATATCGATGAGCACTAAACTTAACAAGTTACAGACTCAACATCACGCTGTCTCTCAAGACTCAGCCCGCCCCGATTTAGTTTAGTTTGATACAACGATAGAGCACAATCGGTTACGAAACGGAACCGATACCATCGCACTCTCGAGATGTTTCGATGACGTAGCGCCACAGTTGGCTAACAAAAACTTTGGTTGCGTAAACCCACAGCTTTATAGACGAGCTTTCATTCAACGAGTTTCCTTTGAGCCAATCATTAATGGAAAACATTTATAAGTTTGATCGAGAAATGTCGTAAATTGGGCGAATGTGTGTGAATCATTGAATGTGGCGAACAGTTTTCTTAATAGTCTTAAATTGTTAGGCATAGTTTTAGATTGCGTTTCTGAAATTTTTGGGAGATAAATACACGTCACGTCGTAATCTACCCAGAAGAGACTGATGGAAACTTTGCTTATTTATGAACTAAGTATTTCATCATATTATTCCTTCTCTTGTAAATCCAATTAGCTAATTCGAATCTTTAAAAAAATGGTTACGGGAAAAACCCACAAACATATTTTAAGTAACGATAGGTACTACTATGATACTTAAAAAAAAACTCGATCAAATAGGTACAACTGCACAAAAAATCTTTTACGCATGAATATGTAGTCTTCTTTTAACAAGCTTAATGGTTCATCAATAAAAAAGCCACGTGTGGTATTTTTTATAACTTTAAGTGGTAATGAAGTTCAAGAAGTAAACAAGTATGAGCCAACGTTATTAAATTATTTAAAATGTGAGTACCAACATGATACGACAGACACCAGATAAGGAAACAATTTTATAGTACCTAACAAAACCATTGATATGGACTACATAATACAAAAAGAAACGAAAACATTAAAACCACTGATTCCTCAAGCCTTCAAAGTTTTCTGGAGAAGGCGAATGCCGGAACTCGATCGTTTTCTTTCCTGCAAAGATAAGGCTCCAAAAAACTTGTTTAACAAAAAGCGACAGTTCCGTCGGGCCCATTGGGGTGTAACATAATCGTATTACGTCACTCCTGCAGAATAATAAAAACTGGTTGAAGAACTTGAAGATCACGGTAAATGACGGAAGTTGGGCCGGTGGTGTCTGCACGGATTTGACAGAACCGAGGCAAAAGATAAAAAAATAAAAAAATGTACATTGTCACCATACCTCCCAAGAAAACAACAACACGTTACTACAACATACATACATATACATTAATGTACATTATACGTGGTGGCTATGATAGGAGTCAGAAAGTTACGATGCTATCCACCTGAGCTGGACATGTGTATTAAGAAGAGATGATAAATAGCAGTATATAAATAGAAACCGTTCTATTAATAGGATTAAGGTCCTTAATGGCACACAGGCTTTGTCTGGTTCACTAGACAGTTTTATTAATAGCGACTATGGGCACTCTAATCTGGAAATAGAAAATAAAAAAATACCTTTAAAATATAACACGTTCTATTTTCAGTTTATCAATCCACGTGGCCGTGTAGCACGTGACCACAGACGTGTCTCACACGTAATATTACCTTATTCACACTTCAACATTATTTTTTAAGGTCAAGTCCAAAACAATCTTAAAGCAAGTCGTTGACGTTTGTTACTCGAAGATTAACTCGCCCACTCATTCAACGTTTATACACAAATCTATTGACAAAACACGAAACCAAATATTGACATAGCATTCGAGATTAATTTCTCGTTGGAAACTGGAATTTAATACACACACGCTACATTAAAGCATGTGATAAAAAACACTTAGAAGGTTTACTTCTCGAGAGTCTAGCACACAATTGAATATCAGACAAAGTTTCTCAAATTCATGCAAATTTTTACCGTACATTCTGGTCGGAGGCTAGACAGTGGTACATATTTAGTAGCGTCGACTAATGGATTCCCTAATGGGTTTTGGCTTGAAGATATCGCCTTCTGTGCTTAGTTTTTGTATGGTTTATGTGAAGGCGGCGCGCGCGCACGGTAGCCGGTCGTGACTCACGCCAAGCGGCCGCATGGTAATGTGAACATGTTAATTGCGAGAGATTCGAGCCTATCTCAATAATCCTTTTTCGTGGGTAGGTAGAATTTTTGAAATACCGGTGCTGTATTGTGGCGAATACGAGTTCGATTATTTCGTGATTATTTGTCATGGAATTATTCAGAATAGTTGCTACTACTACTTAACACTACCGTAGATACTAAATGTTTTAGAAATCTAAATTCTTATGGATGTTAATCTAAAAAAAAAAAATTGACGTAATGACAAACGCCAAATGAACCAAGCCAAATAAACACGACTCTAATAACAACAACATCTATCGATCACTGCAAGCAATGTAACAAAAACAAAAATTACAGAATAAAGCTGCTGCACCGAAAACAATAAGTAAGAACACATGACAAAACACACAGACAAACAAGCGATGGAACTGACGAGAGGACCGAACATAACAAATAATCTTAATGACATAACAATAAAAGATAAACGGTATGGAATTTCATTAATCTCCCGTACGCAGTGTTGAAAAACAAATAAGTTATATCGAATAAATTAATGTGTTTTGATAACATGCTGGTAGAAGTTAAAGGTTATAAGATAGTGGCAATGCATTACGAATGAAGACGGACCTGTCGTATTTTCATTCATTAGTGCCGGTCAGCGTGCTGAATTCCAACGTATTAGCCGATAAAACATGATCAGTAGACAGATGGATGTATGTGATTGAGTCACTTGCCAAATGTCTTGCCATGAGGTCAAGGTAATGTTATATTTCATTAAAGTTCCTTAGACTACGGATATCCTTATTAACGTAGTGATGGCATAAGCAGTCAGTCACTTAATAGTCATCAATAAAAATCCCATTCTCATTATAATCGCTTAGCTTATAACTCAAGGGAGGTAGATCTTGTGCATCTTGTACATTCATCTTATCAGGTGTTCTACTGTGCCTTTTTTTTTTAAATGGGACAAGCCCGCCACACTATTCCCAACCACTGCAACTTCTGTAAGCCAGAATCAACAGTGGAGACCGCCAGAAGAGCGCCGAGGCAATGAAGCTCGACGAGTCCCGGAGAAACGATAAAACTGTCTTGGATCCCGCAACGAAATTAATCAGAAAAGATTAGCGGAGGAGTAGGAAAAAATATTGTTTCCACTTCCCTCCAAACTAGCAGGAGACAGAACAGAACTAGGCCAATAGGCACAAGGGGATATTTACAACTGGGAGAAGCCCAGATTGCCAAGCACCACGATTTGCAATTGTTATTAACTTAATGGGTCCTAATGTGAGCTGTTACATTTGATTCCAGTCATAGGTATGGCAAAAACGCGTTCTACTGTGCCTATTTGAATGTCAAATGTTTTATAAATCAAATGTTCTCTAAATCTCACCATTGTTATCGGTAAGAGCTCATAAACACCAAAGGTACGCGACATTGTTACGACAGAAAGTGGTTGCCAACGTTTAGTCGCAGAGGTGGATCATTTCTAAACTAGAAATGGACGAGCTATTGTGATGTCAGGCGCACGCCGCGATCCAAGCGTGGTTCCTGGCGATAAATCTGCAACACCGTTAGGCTAGCGACACAATTGATGGTTAGAAAAAAGAAATTTCAATTTGAATGCTATTGGATTGAGATTTGTAGATAAAAAGTTCACTACAGTGGACAAGTTTCCTGAATTTTGGAAAACGGTACTCATTCCTACTTGAAAATATAGCAATTCGAATATTTTATAGAGGCAAGAAATAAGTCTTATCTGTTTATTTTCAATGATAGAGTTTCTTTTTATCGGCCAGCGAATGCAGCTGAGATAATCAATCATAATCTATAAGCCATGAAATAAAACAACAAACCTACTTATCAAGTAAAACTTTTACCGATCATCCATCTTCATGAGGTACACGTCACATAGCGTGCACACTCAGTGGACCTCTGACACTGCGCGCACGCGTATGCCTCGGGCGGCGTTTGCGCACGATTTTAGGTCAAGGCAACACTCGCCAGGGATCGCAAGAAGATTATTACAAATTGCACTACACTGCAGTCGCTACGGCCCCTTTTAGTCGCTCGGACAATGTTTAATATCATTTAAATCTGTGTTATAATATAAACTTGTCTAGCTTGACGTGAAAGATAACCCGATGATAAACAGAAATCAGGCTGCTGGCGAATTTATGACCAGAATGTATATAATTTTGGGGCTTATTATAGCTTTGCGTTTGATTATTAGGAGAACAATTGGCGGGTTGCGAAGGTCATGCAAGTGTACACAGATGCTAGAAAGGAATCTATTCATATGAAATGTTCCGATATTTATGGACCTGTGCGGATTATTATTGTCTAAATAAAGGGGACTTTATGCGTGTTTTCTGTATAATGAAACTTCTCTACCGATACCAAATGATTCCAAAGCAGCATCATTCGTAAATCGCCTTTATAAGGGCGTTCATAACGACTAGACTTACTCAAAAAGATTTGTAAATATTATGAACTCGAATTTGATTGATATGTGTTATCGTAATGTGGATATCGTACCATTTTATTTGCCTACAGCCGGCAACTTTTCAATACCGGTGATCAAGTTATAAATTCAATCAGGCAAACCTTAAATGAGCATTACTGCTCAGATAAATCAGGCTGTAGCGTTTACAAGATCTGAGATAATAGTTGAATCAGAAGTTGGTTCGGTCGTGGGAATGATCATAATTGGCATCATGGGAATGGTGGACGGTCGTGATCTTCGCGATGGGTTTGCCGGTGACGTAGTTAATGGGTTCGAGTGATGACTCCCTGGCAATGATGTAAGTGTGTCGGGACTGTAATTTGCAGAATTGCAATCTTAGTCATGTACAATAGCAGGCGATTTGTTTGACATTTGTCTATAAATTTTTGAATCTTACAGAATCTACCATCTTGAATCAAATCAATGAAGCATCTTTACAAGTTTAACGAAACGACATCGCAACAAAACAAAACACTGCTGCAAAAACAGACAATAATATAAATATTTGTAAAGGATCCTTAAAAATGTCAAACCATTTATTAGTGTTGACTTAAATATAACTTTCCCTTTAAAATATGGCAGTTGTGTGACAGTAACAAAATTATGGGGGATGCACTGTACAATTTAAATGCCGGGTTCCGTGGGAACAAAGACAACAGGTGATGTACGGACATGTGTAGTCACGGATTGTGAACACACACACAAAATAGAACTTTACAGAAGGGATACACACACAACTAAAAATATCGTTGATGTACGTACTATTGAAATGGTTTCGAACTGGCCAGTTTGATAATGTATCTTAGAGGTGTTTTCAGAAATGCTAAATTTGCACAACCAATTAGAAATGCTCATTTGTTATGACATGAACCTGACCTAGACAATGATAAGAATAAAGTAGAGTATTTGCTTAGTACTGCTTTGCTATGCGAAAACGTGACCAGTTGGCCTTCTGTAGATCCCTACATCACTTTAAATTACTGAGGTGGCCATGCTTTTGAAGGGGGAATTCCAGCAGTCGAAACTTTTACGGGAGGGTGTGCGCCCAAGTGTGTCCCCTGCGGCATGGGGAGTTATGCTACGGAACTTTTGGAGTACCTACTGTCTTTATAACCCTATGAAACATTCATAAATTGTCATCTGCGGATTGCAAAGTTTAATATGAATGGAAAGATATTCGAATAGAATTATCCAGATTTTATCAAAGAGTGAATTTGCTCAAATTTGTGTATAATTTAGAAGCAAATATTGCTAAATCAACTATAGTTGAAGTTAACATATTAGATAGAACATTAAAAAACGAACAAAAAAAATATGGCAAAATAAGTTGAAACCTTAAGTAGGACCATAGCATTTTTTGTTATATAAAAAGGGGATCTTTTCAAACACAGCACTAAAAATGGATAAACAGTAAAATATTCCCAGAAAAAAATGGGAAAAGGTCAGAAGTCTCGCAAAGTTTAAAAAGCCCCAAGGGTCGACAGCTATAATAATCCCGCGCATGTGTCACTGCCATAGTTTAGCGATTAGCCGACGACGGTAGCAAATGAGATTTTTTTGTCAGCCAAATAAGATTGATGAATGATTACGGAGACAAATGATTAATTTTCAGAATAGCTTTAGCTGTTAAATAAAAATATTTTAGAAATCAAAGGATTTTTTTATCGTAAGGCAGACGAAAAGGAAACAATATTAGAAAAAATATTTATTAACACAGACCATGCGTATGCAAATAAATAAATAAAAAGCCTATTATAAAAATATAAGAACATAACGACGAGAGCCTAACATGCATGACGTTGCGGGTTTCTTAACGGGCAAGTAACAATGTGCCTTTTTTTAACTTCATAATGTACTTTCTAAGTTTATCTTGAATACCACTGACATCAGTTAAGGAAAACATCGTGGGTAAACCTGGACTTATAATTGATATAAGCCTAACATGGCTAATTCATTTAAAGGCAAGCAGCAACTTTAAAATGATTCCCACTCATACACACTGCCTTTTCTACGTCCATTACATTTGCTTATCAATCAAATATTACTCCGATTCACGATTCATTGCTCACAGTATAGAAAAAACAGTTTTTCCGTTCCATTAAACAACACATTAGAAACAGAGCTTATTCACCCCAAATGTTGCAGATCTAACAACCAAAGCTAATATCCAGAAACTGGAACTCGTCCAGAAGCGAGTCCCGTGAGAATGATCCAAGATAATAACATATCGACGAAACCAAAGGGTGTTTCGCTGAGGGAGTATTCTCCCCATAAGTCCAACAATGAGAACAATGGGCATGCGCGCATTATTGTACGCAGACGTTTTTGCCAGATATTTTTTTTATATTTTTTAAACAAAAGAATGCACGGTTAAAGAGCGTGTCACGCTTAACGATTACCAACAATGTAGTGATGAAATTAATCATCAGTCCGGCTGTGACGATTGCATCATTTACATCATCCTCTTTCGAATTTCACTTAGTTTCTTCAACATTTAAATGTTACACAACCAGCGAAATTTTGATGATCTGCCTCAGAGAATCATTAGTAGCGATTTCGAAATCAGTAATAGATTCTGTATAACAATGGGTAATTATACGTTTTTGTTTTACACAAAATTGGCATAATAACAGTGGATATATTTCTTTGGAGGTGAAATTAGAATTGTTTGACTAGATAATATCCCGGAAGCATAATTAAATATTCCAATTAGTCTTTGTTTTAGGACTTTCCAAAACGCTTAAGCTGTGTTTTCTTAAGGAACTCTTACTTTTACGACAGTAAATATTACAATAATACAAAAAGCATTTATTTTGTGTTTCCTCCTATAGACATTTATGTACACAAAGACCATAGGTATAAAGTATACAAACACACACACATTTAAATAATGAAGCTGAAAATTGCATTTTCGCTCAGTCTTTAATAAACACATCATGCTGTGGCAGCTTTTGTACCATCGGATGCACGCTCCACATATTCTGCACGCGACCGCCACGTGCCCTCCGGCCCTCCGACCCTCGGGAGGGACAAGCCCTTGCCAACTCTAGTGTTGCCCTAGCAACAATGTTGTCCCGCGAAATTACGTATGCAGGATGCGCACCGCAATTATTTCTTGGGAGTCTTGCAAATACGCCGCTTTGTTGTCTCTCTTTGAATACATACAACCAACTTTTCTTATGTATAATATTTTACGTGAAAAGTGTAACTGGTAGGTACATCAGTATAGAACTAATTTATTACAAATAAGTACGTAATGTTTATTTTCATTCTATTGATGCATGAAAATTTATCTGTCATGCATCAATCAATAGAATGAAAATGCAAAAAAGTTTGACTGATAAGAACATAGAATGGAAAATATGTTTTCGATAATACTAAGGTATCATAAACTGATACAATATTATCGAAATTAAAGAGGAGCGATATCCGCTTTTGTTTCTCAAAAATAGACTTAGACAAGCAAGTGTTTGGATGAATTAACTTTATGGCATAGAAAATACTTACACCTAGTTTCGATAAGCAGCTTTATGTCTAAATCCTAGCGACCTTAGAACTAGATGAGACAACAATGTAACCAATTTGTCTAACAAAAGCAATTGTTGTATGTTCGTGAACAACTAAATAATAGATAGAGCTACAGAGCAGGCTTTACTGAACCCCATTAAGTCTATAAATCATAGTTCTCGCATAGATACAACTAATCCCACACAGATATCTTTAAACCCTTGGATTCACGAATATTCCTATCGCTTAATAAACAGGATGAAATACGTAAGTTATCACGTTATAAATTCTGTCTACTATTGTAATAAAATAGCCAATAAATTGTCGCTCTATACCCTTATAATGTATAGTTATCATAGAAGAGGGGAGTTTACTCAACCCTTCATATTTCAAAAAAATTTATTTGTGACCTTTATGAAGCTCTTTTGATGTTGCTTTCAACTTCGTAATGTACTAGGTTTTGCTCGCGAGTTCGTCGGATGTAGGTTATCGCGGACTTACTAATATTATGTCCTTTCTTGGGGTTCAAGCCTAGTTTGTACCAAATTTCATCACAATCGGTTCAGTAGTTCAGCAGCGAAAGGGTAATAAACAAACTTGCTTTTGCGTTTAAAATATTGGTAAGGATTGACTGTTTGATATGTTTATATAGTTCAACTGTGTTACAGATAGTCAAAAGTTTTATATACCTACTTGAATAACCATAAAAGTTTCACTAATGGACGCTTCAATAATGTATACCTAATTTGTGGTTTCCTAGTCTACAGACACATTTTGTATGTACAATTTTTAACGAGTATGTGTAAAACGTAATTTCCATCGTTGTGGGTCTAGGAGTGTGGGGGCCGACATCAGTGTCGTCAAATCGATGCAACACATGCAATATTTAATTACGAAAGGGGTGAACTTGGGGGAGGGGTCCGGTGATTGTATTTGCATAATAAAGCCAGAATAACGGTCTTTAATGGGGAGATTGCACTATTATTTTGGGTGTGGACCGCAGTAAAAAAGTCTATGGAGTTGAGGGCTAATAATAAAATACGCTGACAATAAAAATAAAGAGAATTTTTAGCAGAAATATGCATGTTTCCCACTGTGTACAAAAACTAGCTTATGCCCGTGATTTCGTCCGCGTGAGTGTCGATTTTTCTGTGGAACCCTGATTATTTTTCTAAAATAAAAATAAGCCTTAGTTACTCCTTATAATAAGCGTAAGTTACGCCAGTGAAAGTCTCGTCAAAATCAGTCCAGACGTTTAGGAGATAAGCTGGAACAAAAAGAAAAAAAACAGAAAAAAATGTTATAAATAAACATAGTGCATTTAGTACTAAGCTGTTTTTTGACATTACAAACAAACACTTTAAATTTTATTTATATGTATTTTTTACGATTTCATGTCAACAGCACACAACAATAAACCGTCCCACATCAATTCGTACCTCGTACACATACAGTCGAGCGTACAGCCGTAGAGTGCAACGGATGCGTCGCGTGCGCACCGCGTGCAATTAACTTTAACTGCATTGTATCCTGTCGCGCGTACACGGCCTAACTGTACTAGTTACGTGTAGGTTAATACATCGACAATCGTCCATTAAATAGAGGTAACCCGATAATAATTTAATTACCAATTTTCGACTTCCCGAGGAAGGCATTGACTTATGATAGTCATCAACATTCATGAGAGTCTCACATGTGCTTCATGAGAACATAATAGAAGAGGGATTGTGTGGAAGAAGATATGAGCAGAATGAATAGAAAGATGATGGCTGATAAAGAATGATTGAAAAGAAGACATGCTACGCTGTCAAAAAATAATTGGAATAAGGGTAGGAGAATGACGATAAGGTAACCCGATGCCCCGTTACTCTGGTGGTCTCAAACGCGACTACTGAACGGGATCTTGGGGTTCTATTTCCAGGTCTGGCAAAGTGTTGTTCGGTTTTATTACTAGAAATTTTTCAGCAGCAGACTGGATTTCGAAAATTGGTAGTGTATCCGTAGGCTTTGCTCCTGATCTCTCCGCGGTCGTGTGAGAATGCCGTACTCTCATCGGACTATGAGAGTAAAGGAAGAGGCAGTGCACCTGTGTTTGCGAACACACTTGTACAATTGTGGCTAGTCTCTATTGAGATTGGCTGCCATGGCAGAAATTCGATCGAGATAATATTATTTATTATTAAGGCGACTAGACTTTAATGGCCGACTTTAGATTAGAACAAGGAACAATGTCGTTCAATTGTCTAGAGTAAGACGTATGTCCGATAAAAAGCAAATCGAACACGCTGTATCATTCAACAACAATGATTAGATAATGTTGGAACAACTCATGTCATTCATCGGCCTCTAAGGAGGTTACAAGATGAATGTTATGAAAACAAACGCGGATTAAGCTAATACACGACATACAATAATACTGATAACAATCGTTTGTTCTTCGTGGTGCTCACACAGACTAGTTAAACACTTCCTAGAACTTCCGACGATTGTAAAAGTATTAAACAAACCACAAGTTTGGATGTGGGAGTTTTGTGTATGTGGTAAGGTTAAAAAAAATTACGACTTAACATTTTGGCGCCAAAACCTGCCATTTTCTTTTTTTTTTCTTTCTAAAACCTATCTAAGAACACTTGAGTTTTTGAGACGAACCTAAATTGTCGAAATCCATCCAGCCGTTTCGAAGATACATGGGTACGAAGCATACATACAAGATACGCGCGAAACCATAACCACTCCTTAAAAAAACCACTCGAAAGTTAAAGCTCGATCCAAACAGTAAGTTTCTTTAAAAAGAATGAGCAAGAAACTCTGGCAAAAGTATGATTGACTTATGATTCTGGTAAAAGAACCAGCAGTGTTATTCTGAAGAAGTCTCCATCTATGAGTTTACGTGGAGTAAGCTAGAGGCAAGCTGACAATTCTTAGCATCAAATGGGATGACAGCTCACTTCAAGGTCACTTTATCTAAATTTATCGAGGAAGGACAATAGAAATTAGAAGTTTATAAAACATTCCATTCAAAGGGACTTCGTAGCGCTTAGGACTGTAAAACAAGGAAAACATCTTTATTTTATATTTTGAAATGAAAATAATCCATTCTTGGCATTGATCCTTGGAAACATAACAGACTTACGCGCGTTACAAAAGGGTAAGTACCCTTGGGACTTATTAGGACCTCTAGTACAAAAATAACCTTGAGAGCCACGTGTAAGCCTACTTCGTCCATGAGTAGGATAACAACATAGACGCAGCTAATTATAGCCCTTTTATACTTTAGTAAACAGGCCACATCACACTTAATGAGCTAAACGGGTCATCAGCTCCCAAAGGAAGCGTTGGAGTGGAAAGTTATGAGGACCTTATAGGCGCGACCTTATCACAGTGGACTAAAGGTCATTTTACTTTGGGTCGGATCATAAAAGGGAAAATTAGGAAAGTTGTGATATGTCTATGTAGTAATTATTATATTAGTGTTGTATGAGAATATTCTGTAGGTAATGTAATTTTCTAGTTTGTGCTCGGAAACTGGAGCTAAGTTTAGTGAGGTTGATATCAAAATGTAACTTCCTAAGTGATTCACTTATTGAGTTCAACTTTAGTATCTTCAATTATGTGTAATGTGACACCCTTATTTTGTTGGTTATTTCGTCAAATAGGCAATGTATTTATTTATTTTGTATTTCAACTGCCTCGTTAGCCCAGTGGTCCTAATCGCGACTGCTACGCTAGAGGTCTTGGGTTCGATTCTCAGGTCGAGCAAAGTGTTATTGGGTTTTTCTATGAAATTCTCAGTAGCAGCTCCGAGTTTTCAATTATCTTCATTTTTTTAGATTGATTGTCACTGAGACGAGATTGCGAATGCAGCTTGAAAGTTTTGAATTAGGAGGGTTGGCCTGCAGATTGTCCGATAGTCTTATAGACCATTTATTGAATTCTATGAAACCCTGCTAATCCAGTTCGAAACTCGTAAATCAAAGTTTTCATCTCGCCATCCCATCAAAATACAAGCTAACTCCAATAAGAGCATTCCATCTAATAAATCTACCATTCATTTAAATAGTTGTCAACTAATTTGTTTATTCGTATAGAGCCCTGTCCCGTCCCGTATAATTTGTAGCCCGCATGTCAACGGCTTGGGGACTGTGATTCAATGGAAATTGAATAAGTGGAGAGCGATTGCAGACCTCGATACAGTACTCGATAACAAGATAATGTGAACATAGTTGACAACATTCCGATTCTATCCAACCAGACTACGGTAGAAAAATAGCTAGCGAACAGCGAACAGTTGTGCCCGTGAATTCGTTCGCGAGGTTTTAATTTACCCACGTTTTTGGTTACTGCTGCGCTCCCGTGAGTAGTAGCGTGAAGTTATAAAACCTATTCTATTCTTTATGAATCTGGCTATCATATACTTAAAGAAGTTTTCAAATCCAACTGGCAGTTACAGAGATAAGTGCGTTTAAACAAACCAAAAATCTCTTTAGCTTTAATATATTAGCATGGGGGTTTAGAGATATGAAATATCTTGTCGGATTTAATCATTAACTAGTTAGTTAGAGCAATCATAACTCAATCAACAAGCGAAAGAAGAGGAAGACGAAAACACGGACCTCGTTAAGGTTGAATAATTAAGATGAATATTTCATCAGAACCACCAATCTTAATGAAAGCAATATAAACGTCGTTAGAACCCATCAGCACAGACACTTAAGAGTAAAATCTAACTGTTTGCATTTTCGCTTAGCCCGTTCTCCTTGACATTCGATCGGTCGTGCTAAAGCGTATTATTAAAGGTGCTCTGTCCCATTCCTTTCTTCAGGTAAGAGGGAGACGAAATTATTTGACAGCTCAACTATTAAACGGGTGACAATTGCGCAAGTGGATTCATTCTACGGTTCATTGGGTCAATGGCAGGTTAAGGAATTAGTTTTCTGCAAAGGTTAAGTTCGAAATCCTTAAAGGGAGCTGGCGGAGCGTGTCGACGACCAATCAATTGAGGAAGGGAGTGAAACATTGTATGTATGGCGTGTGGCCTGTACTTATTTATCCTCTGCCTTTTCCTTTTATTTAATCTTAGCCCTGGATATGGAAACATAGACTTCTTATTCAATAAGGTCGACTGCGCCAAAAACTAACACAAATTTCAATAGCAAATCTTTGAAAACCGCAGCAATATGTACTTTCTTTGATAATGAAGTAAGCCATCACTGACGACGATGAAGAGAAACATCGTTAGAAAACCTGGACTTAATAACCAAACACATACCATCACGCCTCTATTCCCCGAAGGGTTAGGCAGAGGTGTACTAGTGTACACCTACAGTTCGCCCGATGTTTAGGTCCCATGTGTAATCCTCATCATCATGTGTGTTACTTATATCGCCAATCAGGCTTGAGCAAGCATGGTGATCAATGCTCGTGGCTTCTATGTCTGAGAAGAGGGCTTTGCTCTGCAGTGGGACAGTAATAACAGACAGAAGTAACACTCCGGTTGACTGCAGTATAGTAGAAACACCGAAGATCCACAATGCCATACATTCTTTTTTATTAGCCTCATATACGTAATATTTAAATCTAAAATCCAAACTTCAAAATTTCAAACTATCATTTTAGATCCCCTGAACCCCCAAAACAAGTGAACACAACAAATTAAACTACTGTCGTGACCTCTAAACAGGACAAAACGTCCTCCATTCCTCGCAGAGAAAGTGTGCAGTAAAAAACATAGACCCACAAACATGTTCTGCATATCAATCGATGTGTAAAAGATTGATTGAATGATTGATAAGCTCCCGAACACTATGGCTGGCACTTCGGTAATGACACGTCGGGTCAAACACGATATAATCTGACATTGCGTGATATTTGGCCGAGAACTTGACATTGAAATAGGGTTTGCATGCTACGAAGCGGTAATTTCCAACAGAAATGACCCAGATTCTGGAAGGATATGACAGAATTATCGTGCTGTATAATCTTTAGTAAATAACAATTTAAATTAGTTTCCTGTTGTTGTTCGGTGGCAGTGTTATTATGAGAATTTAATATCTAGAACACTATCTCTACATATAAATATCATAATATTGAAGTGTCTGCCTGTTTCGGCTAATCCCGCAAATGGCTGGACCCATTTTGACGGGACTTTCACTGGCAAAATAATGTTGGTAGAAGGAGTATTTTGAGAAACTTTTATTTTAGAAAAAGAATTAACGATACGTGCGCAAAAATAGCCGTAGATAACCGACATTAAAGCTGATGATGTCGAGGGTAGAAGCTAGCCAAGTAATAAAAATAACTTTCCCGGAAATCCATTCTGGGCATGGTCATTAGACGGCACAGTTGGCGTAGTGGCTGAGTGATTGGCTACTGCGTTGCTAGTCGCGCATTCGATTCCCGCACAGAACAAACCTTTGTATGGTCTACAGGTAGTTGTTCTGGGTCTGGTTGTTGATGTATGTACATTTATGTATTTGTCAACGCCAAAGTAGGAAAACTTTTTTTTTTAATTGTTAAGTTAGAAATTGACAACCCTATCATTTAAGTAAGATAAAAGTCTACAGAAACAAATGTAAGTACACGATAGTATCTCTAGTCTTCTAACAACTTCAGTTGTTTTTTGCTTCGAGTAATTTCTGTTGCGTCTGTCAAAATAACTGCTACAAATATGATTTAGAACATATAAAAGTCAAGCAAAGGAAGACTAATTTTCGGAACATTCACTAAGATAATAAAGCTGAAGAGATTTTTTGTTTGTTTAAACGCACCAATCTCTGGAACTACTAGTCGGATTGGAGACATTTTTTTTGTATATGATAGCCAGATTTATTAGGAATAATATACGCTATATAACATCACGCTACAATCCACAAGAGCGGAGCAGTAACCAAAGACGCGGGCAGAAGCTAGTTACCTACAATAACAGTGAAATATGAAGAGAAGTTTATCTGTTGGAAGGTTTTAATACGCTTATAAAGATGCATGACTAATAATGATTTACGTTACGTTGATTTTTTTGATGCTGCAGTAAGATTAGCGCTCAGTGAGATTAAAGATGCTCTTCTACAAGTATATCATTACTTTTATATTTCAAAATTAAATATGAATAATCATTAATTCAATTATCATCGTCATTAATCATTTTACGCAGGTAGTGCGTTGTATGCAATTAAGAAACATAATTTACTTACTAGCTTTGGTTCGTGACTTCGTCCGTATGAGTTTTCTTAGGAATCTTCTTTTTTTTTTGCAAATAAAGTGTAGTTTAAGTTACTTGCTGATAACGTAGCTTTGAGAGTATTTATTAAATCAGTAAAGTAGTTTTTGAGTTTATACATTACAAACATGTGAAATTTGAAAGGTACCATAGCAAATATTTTTGCACTTCAGAATAACACACACACACACCATCACGCCTGTATTCCCCGAAGGGTTAGGCAGAGGTGTACCAATGTACACCCACAGTTCGCCGGTATGTTTAGGTCCCATGTAATAGGGGGCGAGCCTATTGCCATTAACCGGGCACAAATCCTAACTCCGAGCTGCTACTGAGAATTTCATAGAAAAACCCAATAACACTTTTTGCTCGACCTGGGAATCGAACCCAAGACCTCTAGCGTAGCAGTCGCGCTTAGGACCACTAGGCTACCGAGGCAGTTACTTCAGAATAAATAAGAATAAATACCGGCAATTGATCAACGAAAATGTAGTAAAATTTAGATAACAAGATTCCTGTGACTACAAAAGGCGTACGACCTATAGCCATCTAGATCACTTCAAGAACTTACAAACTAACAATTACTCGAAGAGTGAAAATATGGGCCACAACAGACTAGTAACGGTGTTCGCGTCCCGCTGCGACCGAGCCACGACTAATTGACGTGACGTTACAGGCGTGTCGTGTCGCGCGTGATCGAGACGCGTCGTGCGGAACATCCCAATGTAAAATGTTAATTCAAGATGTCTAACTTATTGCGAGGAAAGAAATGTTGTAGCATTCCTGTTGAATTGTACTCACTGATAGCTGAAGACACATATTTGATCGAACTGGACTTTTGGTCCTGGCATGTGACATGAGGAACTTGCTTTGCATTACTCACGGATTATTTATTTCATAATTAAATATAGCCTTTAGTACTTAGAAATGAAGTAGCTTAATATTTGTGAAAACATTTTCAGAGTCAGAACAGCAGATCCGAAGATTAGCGCGTTAAAACAAAAAGCCACGTTTATAATCTAATATATCAAATTCTAGTATCTCGAGTGTTTGTTACTAAACTGGTCCGAAACGGCTGGACCGATTTTTATGAAATTTTGTGTGCATATCGGGTTAGTCTGAGAATGGGCCAACATCTATTTTTCATAACCCAAAAAAAAAATATGGCAAAACAACGTTTGCTGGGTCAGCTAGTATTAGTATAAAAAGTCATGTTCTGCTTAGCTTTTTCCCAACTATGTTGGGGTCAGATTCCAGTCTAACCGGATGCAGCTGAATATCAGTGTTTTACATGGAGCGACTGCCTATCTGACCTCCGAGTCACGGGGGTGCACACTACTAACTTCCAAACTCCGGGATGCTTACACTTTTTGCCCGACCTGGGAATCGGACCCGGGACCCCACACTCATCAGTCACGCTTGCGGCCACGAGTCCAACGGGGCAGTAAGTAATTAGTATAAAAAGTACAGATAACAATAAAACAAACAGGGATTTTACATATTTGGGCACTTAAATAAATTGAGAACAAAAGAACAGCAGAAGATTAAAAATAGAACAAGATTTAAACGAGATTCTTGTTAAAAAACTAACTTCAAGCAAAATTTTATCCTGATCTAATCTTACTTGAAAAAGAACACCATTTTTCCTCAAATCTGGACTTAAGATAACTTTATAAAAAACAAAACAAAATCCCCATCCAAGTATATCTGATAAACGTTCATGTAGTTATGGTAATTTGAAATCTATTTTCTGCTTCATAAAGTTCTAACTACAAACTGTAGAGACAAGGCAAAGTAGTTGCGCCGTAAATAACTATGTAAGACGGAAATGTTATGATTTGCATTCGTAGGTCAGTAAGTAGTTCGCAATAATTTAAATTTATGCGGAAAAGCATCATGCGATGCGCAGCTCGATCTAACGTCATTACTTTCCTTTTCTTGGGTCTTTTCTACGTATATTTTTTAACTTTTTGGAACGAAGTTCCTTAACGCGAAAGAAATCGTCACATAAGGAAAAAGTTTTATATCGCCTTGTTATTCCCTGTCCTTCTCTCTGTCTTCTTCTACCATCCTCCTGTTCTAAGATCAACTTATTGGTACATGGTGCGTGGCACATCTCTTTCTCTTAAATACATACAACTTAATAAATAATACATACATACCATCACGCTTGTATTCCCCGAAGGGTTAGGCAGAGGTATATCAATGTACCTACACCCACAGTTCATCGGTATGTTAAGGTCTCATGTAATAGGGGGCGAGCCTATTGCCATAAACCGAGCACAAATCCTAACTCCGAGCTGCTATTGAGAATTTCATAGAAAAACCCAATACCACAATTTGTTTGACCTGGGAATCAAACCCAAGACCTCTAGCGTAGCGGTCGTGCTTAGGACCACTAGGCTAACAGGTAGTTTATAAATACGAATCTATCAGGCGGAATAGAATTTCTTTTTTAATTTCTATATTCTTTGTATACTGTAGCCAGATTCATGAAGAATATTATGTCTATATATTATCATGCTACAGCACACGGGAGCAGAGCAATAGCCAAAAACGGAGCATAACGCGGGTACAAAAAAAAACAACGGAACGAAGTGGCGGACAGAAGCTATAAGCCATAATTTCAATGTTCATTCCCTTTCTAGCCGTATCATCGTTAATAACTATTTATACTAGTATAGCGTCTAAACTATCGCGGTTTCTCCAACCGACAGTACCTTCTAAATCAATTCTCTGTACAAGAAATGTATTCAGCCAATAGTTTGTTCCTACTCCAAATGGTACACAGTCCGTTACAAGAAACAGTTTTGCGTATCGTGACTACTCTGCGTTAGATACATAAATTACTTAGATGTGTTTGTGCCATGGAGTAAATAGTAAATGGAGTCGGAGTGGAGTGCACAAGCGTACCGTTAGTACATCAACAGACGATTATCTGATAAAGTATGACGTTTGTTGCCCACCACAATTTTACCATATTAGTGCTCCAGTTATTAATTACTCCATGGTTAGAAGGTAGCTACTGGCCACAAGTCTTCGCTTCCTCGGATGGCCCGTTACTGCTTCGATTGTGGCTTAATTAATGAATAATGGATGCAGTGTAATAATTCACTGATTTCACTGCAGCTCCCGTGTTGCTCTGAGCAATACGGGAAGCGAATGTGGTTTTGTAAGTGAAAATAATAGACTGTACATGTATTAGATAATTTCTCGGTAATTATTGTATAGTTAAATAGTTCCCGCTTCGGCTTTGGTTTTATATTTTGAAGTATTTAAGAATGTAAGCCTTTGATTCTTCTTTGAGGCGATAATAACTTGGACTATCTTCATTGAGCAAAGGCCTCCTCCAAGTCTTTCCAGGAATTACTATATAATACACATCACATACTATCACGCTGTATTCCCCGAAGGATTAGGCAGAGGTGTTACAATGTACACCCACATTTTGCCGGTATGTTTTTAGGTCCCATGTAATAGGGGGCGAGCCTATTAACATTAACCGGGCACAAATCCTAACTCCGACCTGCTACTGAGAATTTTATAGAAAAACCCAATACCACTTCACGTAGCAGTCGCGCTAAGGACCACTAGGCTAACGAGGCTGTTACCTACTAGTTTACTATATAATAATACATATATAGAAATTATAAATAGCTCAGCCAGAAGGTTGACAGTAAATCTAGGTCTACCCATTTAACCATAATTATTCATACGAGGTTTTTAAAGTCCACAAGCAATTTTCTAATCATAAAAATACCATCCATATTGAATTATACAGTAAACACATAACTGCAATATCTCTCGCTAATAACATAAATCTTGACGTTCTACTTGATACATCATCAGCTCTTAATGACAACTTTTACATTCGAGGCAATAGAGAACGGAATGCTACTTACGCGGTCCAAGACTTCCAGTATCGCAATAAGGAATTTTCTCTTTTCCCGTAGCTAAACTGTTGTAGGAAAAACGACCAATGAATTTAATTAATTGGCTCACCACTTAGATATACAACCTATAATGAATCTTAACGCTCTGGAATAAGACTCATGTCAGCGAAATTTTATTCTGTTAACAACTGTATGCCGGAATTCACTCGCAATGTTGCCAATCTCGTGTGAGAAATATTCGTTATGTTTATGCCAAATACTTGTAGTGCAGACGATGCAGTTGCTGATATTAATTTAAGAAAACATCAAGTATAAAGTGGAGAGATGAAAATTACACATGACGGTGACGACAAATGTGTGAAATGTTTAGATTTATAGTTGTGAAGTTGGATTTGTTTTTCGTCACATTACCGAGATCAGTAGTGAAACTTCCACTTGGCAATGGGCAAGGCACATAGCACAAAGAGCGGAAGGCCGTTTGAGTCGTAAGGCTCTCAAGCGGCGACCAGGCACCGAAAGGTCCACCTGGTGGGGAGGTGGACCGAGGACCTGATGAAGGCTGTAGGACTGGTCATTGTGTCTTACTTTAGGGAAGACATATGTCCAATAGTGGACGTCATTCGTAGCTGACATGACAATAATGAAACTTCCACTTATAAATTTGAGGTTTTGAGCGAGATTCATACTTGTGCAATTTAAATAAACGCAAGACGGAGAACTACCACGTTAGAAGCTAAAATAAAAATGAAAACCCAACGTGGCTTAACACCGTTGCGAATATTGTAACGTACATTAAAATAATAACTTTCTATTTTTATAAACGGCAATGTCTTAACAAAAATAACCGTTTAATAATAGAAATGTGATGAAAGAAAATAAGCATTGCATCGGCTAGCTATTCCGCTGTCTGATGATAAAAGTAACAATGCGTAAAATTACCCAATCAATGTTGGAATAGCAAGCTAACAAGCTCAGCTCACGAGTGACGAATGCAATTAACAGTCCTGAGAAAATAATTAAGGATTGATTAAACTTATCGTTTTATCCGTGAAATAATAATGTTAGGTATGCTAAGGCCCTCTTGTGATCCACGTCACTTAATACATCAATAAATCAACATTCTGTCCCTATCAACTTCAAACGATTGACAGAAATAGAACGATATTTGAAATTGCTTTACTGCTTAATAATGTTAATGGTGATGGAAGCGAGCCTATGTCCAATTTTCTCAACAGAAAAAGCATAAAGGACTATGCGCAATTTTATAAAACAAGTGTTAGTTAGGTTTAAAGACTTTGGTCATTACTCTTGCAACACCTTTCGCTAAGATGTGGGATGTCCAGCTGCTTTTTTCCCCATATCTATAAAAGAACGGTCACCTGGCTAGGGCCAGTTTTTGTTATAGATTTCGCGAGACGCGCTAACAAGTCAAAATGGATGAAAAACTTAGTTACATTAGATGACCATAACATAAACTTGCACTTTCACACGATTGGCATTGACTGAGTTTTTGTGCAGTTAAGTTGTACAAGTTTTTATTTATATTATGTGTTATAGTTGGATCATACATGACTAAGACAGGTATCCTTTACAAGCCTTACTATCCTGCTTATAATGATTAAAAATGCGAAAATTTGTAAACATGTTTGTCAGGCGATCACACATAAATTGCTGAACAGATGTGTATACAATTTAGATAGAATACTGTCTTCTAGAGTTTATGAAGTAATTAAAGCATTTACAGACACTTTTGAATTGTCAAGAAGGCGGACTTAGTCAGAAAATTGAAGCTAGTTGCTCGTTCCAAAACGTAGGTAAGTCTCTATAAAGAAGAACGAGCATTGAACTCCACGGACACTTTTTTGGAAACGATGTATTCGGAAAGCAATAATTATAATATAAGGCCTTTTAAGATGCAAGTGAAAACACAACCATCACCGACCTAATAAATTATGAAAGCATGGTTTAATTCCAAACATTTGCGTTTTATTTGAAAACATATTTGTAAACCTCTCGGCCGGAAACTTGCATAAACAAGTGCGTAATTATTATCAGTTCATTTTCGTCGTATTATTTAAGTGGCGTTGAACAAACAAGACAAAGATTATATACTTAGTAGATTAGATAGTAGATTGATGTTTTAAATAACAATTGAGTGTTTGCATGTTACAAAATAATGTTTGAAATTAGCATAACTAACTGCCTCGTTGGCCTAGTGGTCCTAAGCGCGACTGCTACGCTAGAGGTCTTGGGCTCGATTTCCAGGTCGAGCAAAGTGTTATTGGGTTTTCCTATGAAATTCTTAGTAGCAGCTCGGAGTTAGGATTTCTGCCCGGTTAATGGCAATAGGCTCGCCCCCTATTACATGGGACCTAAACATACCGGCGAACTGTGGGTGTACATTGTTACACCTCTGCCTTCGGGGAATATAGGCGTGATGGTACGTCATAAAACAGTCTTAGTAAATAAAAGGGCGTTCTTTTAAAATTCCGGGTATTGAATAATTTTAGTAAATAACTAAAAAAAAATAAAAAATTTAATCTTTGATTTCTTATCCAATTGTTTCAAATCGAATACTATCTTAATACCTTAACACATAGGTTGACTCTCACGCTTCTTGAACTGGGTAAGTAGCACTGAAAGTGGCGCTTGCGCATGTTTAGTGCTCCGTTTAACGCCATGTATGGTAGAGGCGCATTAAGTCCAAACACTATAATCGTTTGTAAGTGGTGACAGATTGCTGAACCGCCTACATACCAAGCAGCATTATATAAATATGGGGTTAATTCATAGTTGATTAATGTTTATTCAAATAATTCTGTATCAGTACATTATTATTAAACGTTATTTATACGACGTTTGCCATATAACGTGGCAATTCTGCCAGCCTTTTAGGCACTTGCCGCATTTACAGCAAAGCTACGAAGTTTTTTGATGCCCTATCAGCATCCCCCTTTTCTTTTTTTTATTAGTTGTACATATTGTGTAATTTAAATATTATTTTTGTGTTTAACTGTCCAAATTTTTATGCAACAAATGAAACATTAAAAATTGGGAGAATTATTCAAAGTTAATAAATAAACACAGGACTTCCATGATAACCTATCCAGCATTACACAATATTCACCATTTATTTCTAAGACATGATACATAAAATGTGGCCAAAAGTGTACTGTGCGGGGGGCATGACGCGGCCGATACAGTCAGCGACAATAAAACCAATGTTACGTTACGTGCGCATGAGTTGCTAATCAGCCGACGCACGCGCAGTTCGATGATCCATTCAAGTTTGTTGCACTCGTGCGTTTTCTAAGAAGATTCTTGTTAAGCTATTAGAAAAATGTTTATAGTTTTAAATTTTGATACTTTGGATTTAACAATAGTACATAATAGGTACTTCAGTTTGTATACTATTAGACATATAGCGGATAAAATAATAATTATTGGATAAATAAGTTTTTTTACTGTAAATATTAAATTGCTTTGTATGCATTGTGAAAAAATTCATGCTAACAATGAAATAACAAAAGCGTTATGATATTTCTCTAACGTTAAAAAAAATAGAGTAAGGTACCTAAAATTTTATTTTTCAAAGATATATCGTTAACTCTAGTGCTATTTTTAACGGTCATTACTGGAAGCTAAACCACGTTAACTATTGCTTAATTTAGCTTTTACTACTCACTTTAGTAAATTGCCAGATCATAACTATTAAACCAAGAAGGAGGAAAACCTACGCATTCGTTTATTGTATTCCAAGAATCATCTTTAGTAACGAGAATAAACTAATATCGATTCGACGTTATTGGAGGAAGCCGCGGGCTTCACATATCGTTTGTTTAGTCTGAACCATTGTGCTGTAGCCATGATCTAAAAAATCTACAGAATCACATGAAATCTTGAGGAATCATTTTGTAGAAATTTGAATATTTTTTTAAATTTAGAAGTGAGGGTGATCTATGACCATGATACGTAGTCTTCGAAGAACTAGCATACGTTTGACATACATTCCACAGATTAAACTTTAAAATACAGAAAAGTGTTTATTTTTTTTATGGTGTTAACAGAATTCCGACCAACAATATCGGATATTACAAATACTTTTATGGTATTGACAAATAGATGAATAAATCCACTAATGATATAATAATAAATAAAATAATAATAAATAATTAATAAAAACTGTGGGTGTACTTTGGTACACCTCTGCCTAACCCTTCGGGGATTACAGGCATGATGGTATGTGTAATTAATAAAAATTAATGATATAATATTTTTTAAGAATTCTCGAAAATATCATTGAAGTTTGTATACTTGTTTGTTTTATGTTTGAAAAATAAAAATGTACTTTTCAAACATGTAACTTACATAAATATTAATTAAATTACAAACTATGTACAGTTTGTATATAAAGAAAAAAAGGAAGCCCATAGGGCATCATCTAGGTTTTCGGGACATCGCCAAGCGACTGGTCGACTCTTCACGTGACCAGAGGGCTGGCCTTATCTGGAGCCAAAAAATCAGCATTGCCATACAACGTGGCAATGCTGCCTGCCTTTTGGGCACTAGTCCTATCGACAGCGATGCAGATGAGTTTTAAGTCGACTGGAAAAGTAGACTCTATTTGTTACTAGATGAAGTTGTGAACCTAGATTTTTTTCATTCCTACGGTTCAATTTTCCTAAACCACCCGAGGATGCGAGTATTGAGTGAGATCAACCATTCGAGGTCGAGCCATTTTCGAGATGCGGCGATTGATTTTGATGATTTTTTGTTTACTTAGTAGCCTCGACATCTCTGTGGCATACGTTTGACACACATTCCACGACTAACACGCTACAGCTCGTAGAGCAACAACTACAGGGATAATAATATGATTAGTGTACCGTTAAACCACTCTGCTAGAAGTGTTAGCCTTAAAAGAGCATAGTCCCCGACACTAATTACAATGATTTAGATAACTTTACACTCCATTTAAGTGCAGCTTAGAACCCAGCCTTTACACTGACAGGATAAACTTGATTATTGAATAATCCCATTACATTCAGGCGACAATTTGATATATTGGCAAGTATTAATAAAATTGCGACACTCCGACATTTGCATTTGAAATAGATTTCCAATTAAGGAAACCGATAATTACTTTTGGCTTATTCCATTGAAGATAAAAACAGACCATGTAGGGTATAATTTCACAACTAAACAAAAAAATAATTTTCCTTATTCTGAGATGTTGATGTTAATTGAAATTCTATTTTAATACAGGCATCCGATGCGCCTTTTACGGTTGTCCGTCTTTCCATTTGGGACACATCTTCGTCAGTCCACATTCCGCACGAGACCTGCCAATTACGCGGGAACCGCTGAAACTTTTTTACCAACCGATGACCGTTATTCGATGACTTCGACAATCATTAAGAACCTGTCCCTTTGCCCATATATGACGGATCATGTTCCGATTTTCTAGCCTCATCGCATTACCACTTTTTTCCTACTTTACGTACGTATGACATATTGGTGTCAATGCAACAATAAAATTTTACATGCATTTATTCATGAGACCCACACAGATTGGGCGTTCTTGTGTTTGTTTTCGATTTGTGGAATGATTTTAGTTGAAGATATTTGTGTGAGTGTTGGACAATGTCAATGAAAGAGATCTAAGTTAAACACTATGCAGATAAAGAGGTTTTGCCTGGCCACCGTCGTCGGCATGTCAAGTTTACCGATAACCGACCTATCAAACCAATATTTGGACAGCTTAAAACTTTTGCTGAAACAAATGAACTCTTGGGTGCAAATCGATTTACGTATACCAAATTGAAAACCACTATTAATTTGGCGTAGTTCGCTGGTCAACAGAATTATTGTTGGCGAAACAAAATCGGATCCAAGGCTGTTCACGGATTAACTTAATACCAACAGAACGCAGGATCGGAAAGTGAAACTAAATCGTTACTAATTAGTTCGATTAGTCAAACATGAATAGGTCACAGAGACCGGTCGGCGCGGGCTTCTCAGCTCAGTTTTTGGCGAGTTGACATCATTAATTAAACTTAGTTTTGACGTGCATTGTTCGCGCAGTCGTTGGCCTGACATCGATTAAGATCCTTGTTTATACCATCCTCTTCGCATTGTTACACCTTTTCTATCCAGTCAATATTGATTTACGCAGAACAAAGGCCGCATAAGATTGATGAACATCGGTAACGAACAAAAATGAATTATCTGATGAGTAATTACTGTAAAAAAACATAAGCCAAGGTTACGAAAACCGAGGACCTACATACACAAATGTAACGTAAACTGTTCACGGGAACTAATAATAAATACGTAACAATGAGTTGCTCCGCTTTTGATGTGAACAAACACGTCAGAACCGCGGCTGGTAGGTACTCGTAAAACTAATTCAGTGTTGGTAACTAGCAACAACGAAACACCGCTGCGTAACGACAGCTCAGAATAAAAGAACAAGTTCGATTTGACTCAAAGATTGATGTTCCACGCTCTGAAAATATTTTCTGGACCAGATAAATGTTGCCAAATCATGCTTTCACCGTCGTAAAAAATGTCAACTGGCGCCTACTAAACATAGCACCGGGTCGCGACCGAAGACGTGATGCCATTTCGCACATACAGCATGCACGTAAAAGTGGAGCGAACCTTGGCGTCCAAGTCCTGGCGGAAGGCCAACTGAGCAATTGAATGAGTGACGATTAGCAAACAAAAAATAACAGGGGTAGACGAACACGGTTCTATTTCGGGGAGGTCGAATTTTCTGAAGTACCTGAGTCAGAAGCAGTTCTGGCACTTGAGGCTTGCGCTCATTGAGCTAGAGGAAATGCGTGTCTGTTCACGATAGTGGCGGTACTTGGGTGAAATATTTTAGGCGAGTGTGGTGTGTAGTGACTGTTAAAGTGAAGGAGGTCCTTTGAGTGTGTCAGACGTGACCGGGCTGGTAAAGGCTTCGTTGTTGCGCCACGTCCGACGCGCTGTCTGACTGGACGCTCTTATCGACGGCAATTATCGATTGGACCTGGATCATTGTGTTCGTTACTTGACTCCGGATGACTTTAGGAGAATTCATAAAGAACCTAAGATTTTTGCTTTCACGCAAAATATTTTTGCGTTTATTTGCAATTTCTTACTTGAGTTTTCACTAAAGCAGAAACTGTGAACTTGATGAGACTTAGTTTTCTAGGTTAATTTGACACCTATCAAACCAGCGATATATTTTTCACGCAAGTATTTGCGAACATGAGACAGTCATAAATATTTTGAAAATATTTTGGCATGTTACCAAACTTTACGTAAGCAATTATAAATTACCGTTATTCAATGTTCCAGCAAATATCACGTCAATAGATAAGGATATATCTACTCCATAATGATGTCCTTGACGCAGTTGAAGATAACGACATTGATAATGAAATGTAAAACTTGACAGATATCAAGTAATTTTTCAATTGTGGTTTTTTTAAATGTTACATGATTTTGTAATACAACTTAAATTTAATACTTAATTAATTTCTGGAAAATTAACATTTCCCAACTTTCAATATTACTTATTGAATAGGTTAGATAATACAGTTGTGTGTGCCTGCGCACAGTGTGCCATTGAATGGGAACTAATGTTGATGACAAACAAAACAATTCATTGCGAAGCGCACATCTGGTAATTGCTTCAAACTTTAAACAATAGAGAACAGTCTAAAGCAAGCGGGAGCGAATAATATGCGAGTTCAGAATAGGCGGACAATAAATTCCGCACAAAACTTTTGTAATGACATTCATGAAATATACTGCTGTAATTTCAGCTGAGAATCAGCTATTATTAAAACGAACGAGTGTTACGAACATTTCTGATAATGTTGTTGAATTGTAAACATTATTGGACGGTATTATTCAGTCGCGACAGGCGGAACGTTTTAGATAAGCCGGTATTGTCCCCGATAACGTTAATTACATGCCCGTGTTTATAAAAACACCAAAGGTATTTCCAAATTGAAATTTTCCCTCACCTTAGCACCGGAGATGCTGGCGTTCATCCAACTTTCGGTGCTGACGCCTTGGCTGTCGCCGAAATTCGTATTCGAACACTTCAAAACATGCAACGAGTTTGTAAAACTCTAAGAAACGTCGATAACACCAAACGCACAGTACAGAACTTGGCACAAACTAAGCACGTCTGAACGAACACAAATTTGAACGTTGAGTTTAAAAACACCAGTAGGCTGAACCAAAAATGGTCTTTCACATCACGACAAATATTTGCGTGGTCACAGGTGCACACTGTGTAAATAAATGCAGCGCTCGGTGTCGGCGACACGTGCGCTTTCGATGGCGAACCGCGAATAACAGTGTATAACGCGAGCGGCACGTAACGCCCCTCTACCACGACCGCTGTACGCACGGGGCACAGCGACACTGACGCAGGCGGACCGCTCGGCTCGATTCCACGCCGCATCTCAACCCCTCGGGCCTACACCCCGCTCGGCCAACCAATATTTTTTACCCTGAGCAAAAACCTCAAATTGGCCCAATAGCCAATTACACCGGTCCCAGGTCACAGGTCCCATTGCATCTTGCCGTCCACTCACAGGAGTGGACGGCAAGATGCAATGGGACCTGTGCACTATGTAAGCTGCGGCATGTGACCGCTTTTTCTGCCAACGTCGTAATTATTCAGACCTTTTACGGAACCCAGAATTAACGTACACGAGTAAACAGTAAGTTGAGGATTCTTGTGAGAATGCAGAGCGCAGATTATCTTGGATTCTTTTTTTTTAACAAGACTGTGATCCATAAAGTCATTCTGCATTTTTAACATTTTGCTACTGGTACACTTTGTATGTCTTGATTGTCGTAAATCTTCGAGATTGTTTGGCTTTCTCGCAGGCGTGTTTGTCAAGTTGACACAATAAGCACCGAAATAGAATTGTCTATTGAAATGCGAAAGTGTGCCACATCCTGAAGCCGAGTTAATGTGAAGATAATGACAGGCATCGATAGTGCCGCTAGGCGCTAGGATCACGTAGAGCCAACGGTACCGGGTCTGTGCGACCGTATGCACCGGGGCTTATTTAAATAATCGTCGCATTGACGACTCAGGGCTCGAGGGACGATTTGTGGTAAGATAACGACGTCCACAGTGGTTATTATATGTCGTTGTGGTGTTTAGAAGATAATACGTCTCCGCACAAATACTGGGTTTGTTGACACATCTCGTGGTCTAATTACTTAATGAAAGCCAGCGTTCTACAAAAGTTTATTAGGTCAAACATAAAAAGTTTTGTCAACCATCGAGTCTCAATGCCTCAAACTTATTCTTTCTCTAAAAGTAGGACTCGCGGTTACTGCAAAAGCCAATCAGATCATGTCACTAGCAAAGCATGCTCTATCACATATTTCATCAATGTGCTTCCTCTTCCACTTGTACGACTGCAAGAATTAATACCATACCTATACAAGATAAGAATGTTCAATTGGCTGAAACGATTGAAATTAGCGATAGCAATCCATACAGAGGGAAGAAAGCTGATACAATTATATAGGAATCTAGAAGACCCGGTCAGTAGATTGTCGTTATTAATCAACTGTAAGACGATAAAATAATGATGGTGGGTCGTTGATCGATGTGGTTCTGGTTTGAGAGCTACCACATATGGCCGGTTGTCACGAGACCAATGGAGGGAATCCAAGCGACGTGGAGCATTCCGTCTCGTTACAATTTTCTGACTTTCTGTGTCATCTTGTTAAATTACAAGCAGTGCCGCGAGTACAAATCTGACGTCTTCACTTTGAGGGGCATAGCGAAAATGACTTAACAGAAAAAAATCATACAAGTTGAATTTATTTACGGTACAAATACCCTGTTCACTTGCTTCGAAAGTAAAGAGTGTGAAAGAAACATTAATTTCTTAAAGACAGTATTTCTTGTTACCTGGAGACCTGCCTACCCATTAATACTGATTATGTTTTCCTTGATTATCCAACTTGCACTTTATATCTGTCATGGTAGATTACAATGACAATACGTTTTCATTTAGAAAACAATACAACGACGGTAATGAGGTGGTCGGTAAAGTTGCAAGATTTACGTGGATTTTTGTCCCGTCTCGATCTTGTGATATTTCCTTAACTTTCTCTTTCCCCATTGTAGTATCAGAGGTGTCGACCGCGATTTATCGCCGACCATCGTCCGACAACGACACGACACGGGAATCGAACCCCGCGACTAACAAAGGCATAAACAAGTTTCACTCCGCCCAAGCTTACAAACGGTTACTGTAATTTAATACGTATTGGATTACTGTAGCGCAAAAAATATCGTGGATTTTATCAATTACAAAGTAAAAGGCAGTACTGAAAGAAAGAGAGAGAGAAAAGATGATTATTTAACACAGTTCTTATAGAAAAATAAAAAAATAAAAAGGCTAAAAATTTCAAAATAAATAAATTACTGTGTGTCTCACATATGCGCCAAATAGGGCCAGTATTATAAGGTATGAAAGATGCAATGGCTTGAAACGGGGTGAAAACTGAGATGATGGCTATTAGAGATAGAACTATTAAAGAAGAAAACATGCTTTGTCTTGATGTAAGTAAATTAGAAGAAGGGAAGGAAGCAGATGATGGTTGATAAGTAAAAGGTAATTATGGATTTACAACACTTTTTATTTTATTTTGTTTATTATAATTATCGAAAGGGTATCTACATAAACACCCTTAATGAATGAATGAATTAAGGGCACATGCCCTTAATTCTTGTAATCATCATCTTGCCTATTCTTTCATTAGTAACCTGCTGTGAACTGCTTTTCCCTTTCCTATCTTTGTGGATTTCAAGTGATACTAAATCGCCTTCGTGTAAGGTTTTTACAATGAGAAAGCGTTCGCAGTGTAAGTTTAAGTTATATCCTACAATAAACACAGCAGAGGTGGTTTACAGTGACGTTAATAGTGCTTCAAGTGAGAAAGCAATATCGTCAGGAGCTCACGACGACGCCATTTTATTTGTTCACTTTCATGTTCAAGGGTTTGCATGTCTGTCTGATAGTAAGTATTTTGTGAGATGCCAAATCTGATAAGGTTTGACCAAACAACGTTGAGTAAAAAATGAAATAACATTTTGGCGACTTTGACGAGGAACAAAGTTAGTGTGGAAAGGAATAATCAATAAAGGATTTATAAATCCATTTCGCACATATAACACTAACAGTGGAGTACCAACAGCTGTTGGTAATGACGACTAAGAACGAGAAATAATAAACGAAAAGACACCACATTCGAATCGTGAATATTATCTGACCTGGTCACCATTAGTTATTAAAAAAAAAAATGCACCGGTAAGTAAACTCTACAATTACCACAATTTAAAGGAAAGTATCGTGGGAAAATGCCTTCCTAACATAACTGCATACTGAATTAAACACGTGTGGACCATTAGTACCGGTCATACGCATACATTGACTGTCCGACTTCACGACTGACACATATAAAACTTGGTAGCACGGCTTTGGTTACACCAGCAGACACTAATCTGATGATTCTTCAAATTAAAATTGGCTACCACACCAGTACCTAGTATGTTTATTTAAAACATACTTGGATATCTGACTGATTATTGTGATCATACGTACCGTCACATACATACTATCACGCCTGTATTCCCCAAAGGGTTAGGCAGACGTGTACCAATGTACACCTACAGCTCGCCGGTATATTAAAGTTCCCATGTAATAGGGGGCGAGCCTATTGCCATTAACCGGGCACAAATCCTAATAACACTAGACACGCGTTCGTTTTACGCAACGTAATATAAATCACTATGAATACCAATAATGTTGAAGACCACACCATATGAACTGTGATTGTGATTCGAGATTCAATAAATACTGCTACTGAGGGCGACCAAGACATCACACTATCAGGTTGAAAAATCATGCACTAGCTTTTGATAACTTCTTCGCCCACGTAAATTATCTCAGAAATTATCCTACAAGAATGTAGTACCGGGACAATTATATTCTATGTCCTATCGTCTATCTTACTCGTCTTCCAAATTATCATCATCTAAATAGGTTTAGCCGTAAAGGCGTTTATGATTGACAAACAAGCAGATTTTTCATTCACATTAATAGTTGGATTTACAAAAACAGGTCAACCTATTCTCATCCATAACCCTACGGCATCATCCACATCACCTACAGACGGAAACCGCATATCACGTGCATTGATATAATCAATTAGAAGTCTCGTGAGCCAGCTATCGCTACAGGTAGCCAACGCCGGAACATTTCCACTCGTTAATTGATATTTACATAGCTTGTTACGTTGTGGGAACCGCGGAAGCTGGTAGTAGTTACATCAGTGACCTTATAGTGGATGATTCGCGGGGAATACGCTGTTATGATTTAAGATGGCATCAGTTTGGTGATGTAATGGGTCGTGGTGATACTGATTTGAATGATGGGTTGTAAAAAGAAGTGCTTTTTTATACAGGAGATACTTTTAATAAGCTAAATCTTTATAAAGACATAGTCTCTCTATTGTCTTTCAATCAATTAGGGAAGGATGTTTATTTTATTAATTGGGTAGATGAAGATGAAATGATCGACAGAGCACAGGAAAATACAGTAACTCCGTACGTTCCGCTGTTGTAGCTTCGTTATCGAGTCTTTTAGGTATTATATTGTATCAAAAAGATCCTGAAAATTATCATATTAGTCTTAAAAGATAGAATCAATATCGATATTACCACCGTCTTGATGTTACGTTCTTAGTTATGTAAGTATATCACCCAGGTGGATTAATTAAATTCTAACCACAATAGACGATAACCTTGAATTATCCATGGCACACAAATGCTTCGTATTAAGACAACTATTTAGCCAAATTAAATACAGCATTGGTGTCTGGTAGTATAAAGTGCTCAAAGGAGCGTGATCTCCAATTAAACGGTGCTCTTTATATCAGCCGGCCGGTGTTGAGACTATACCGAGGCTCACGACCGCACAGACTCACGACCCTAAGATTTTGATATTCTAGTTTTTGTGTATTGAGGAAGTAACAAATTTTGGAGTTGATTAATATAGGTTCGATTGGTTCTTTGTTCTTCCTTGCATTTTAGGCGTTCCTTTGTTTCTTGGTGGTAATCATAATTATTCATCCTTTTGCTATTATCCCACTAATAATCATTACATCATTTTTTGTTCCGTCTGCCACAAATATTTTATTCTCGATATCTATAGAGTGTAAGAATTTGTTTGGCATAGTTTTAGGTTTTGATCCCACGAACAGAAATTGCCAATCAGCGATCAGTATTTTTTTTTGCTTTTCCAAACATACAAACTAACATACACAAACAGCCAGACCTGGAACAACTATCTGTAGATCATACAAATATTTGTTCTGCGTGAGAATCGAACGATACGCAGCGCAGCAGCCAATCACTAAGTCACTACGCCAACCGTCTCGTCGAAATTCAATCAATTAATTTCAGTTACCGTTGTCACACTTAATGCAGATGATAATTTGATGAGGTGACTACAGAATAATAAGAACATAAGTTAGGTCTGGTTGGTTGTGTATTTAGGTTTATATGTTTGTAAATACACCCACGATACAGGAAAAATGTATATATCATGGACAGAATGCAAATTCAAACGTGTGTATCGGATTTAGCTTCCTAAATAATAGATATGTATATACCTCCATAGTTTTTGTTCAATGTTCAATTACTTCCTAACTCTAGCAATCGAACAAGTTGATTAGCTATTCATGTTTTATACTTCATTGAACAATTTGTTCCATTTACTTAACTGTCAATAAACGTATCACGTCTGAAGTCAATAGAACGCTCATATTTATATTTGATCAGTTTTTTGTTTCTTATTTTGAAATGTTGTGCCCACACATATAATGAAAAGATACTGTGAGTTTCTTAGAAGTGCGAATTACGAAATAAAATTAAACAAAGTAATGACATTATATCACATTTCTGTCAAAACGTGTATGTAATCCCTGAAGATGTAGGAAAGGATTAGTGATATTTCAGTTTTATATGATTTCTGCTACAATATTATTTTATTGTACCAATTTTTATTTAGTTATAAATATTTGTAAAAAAAAGTGTATGTACAGTGACAATGTCTTACATGATTTTATGGATTCTCAAACTAGAAATTAATGTCAGAAATTTTCAAGAGAGCATAATATTAAACTGCTGTGATTGGTTGTTTATAATTGAGTCAACCAATCACAAGACGCTTGACTTGTTTGATTAATTTTTGGTTCGAAAATCCGTTACTGTGTGGTTAAAAATTCTTCAATAAATTAATTGTTTTCTCAAAAAGTCCTGAGTGAAGTCTTAGGGTAATTCACTAGTTCTTAATTCAAATTCGTACAGCATATTCAACATATGTTTTTGTGTAAAAAATTTTGCAAACACTTAAAATTCCAGACAAGTGCTAGGAGAACTTTAGACATAATAATGTACTACCGCTTTGTGTCCTTGCATGTACGTTTTTGCCTTTATTAACAATTATAATACGTTTTATTCATTTAGAACGTCAACTTGAATTACTTGAATAAATAAAGTAGTAATACTAATTTTATTTTAATTTTTTTTTTTCAAGAAATTAAAATAATGTTAGGTATTTAAATTTCTATTTTAACACTAGCGAGCTTGGTTCGCACGAGTGCATATTCCCCACTTTTTCGGTCATTTAAACCTTGTCTGGAAAATTTTGAACATAACGAAAAAAGAAGCTACCAAATCGGTCGAGTCGTTCTCGGGTTTTGAATGTATTTGTTTGCGTATAATAACTGTACTTACAGAAGCCGAGTAGTAATCAAAGATGTAACTTATCGCGTGTAAAACTGCAAATAATTGCTGATAACTTATAAAGCAAATAAATACTTGATTAAGTTACCACCATCGACTGCCAAAGCTCCAACACATACCTGCAACAAAAACATCAATAAATTAATATAAAACCAACAATTAGATTGCACAACACAAAGTATGGCAACAGAAAATAAATAAAATCGATCGCCGTATGGGTTGCCAGAGAGAAAATTTGTTACGTCACGCCTGTGGCATTTTCGATCAGATACGTAATGACTTTTAATGGTCGAATTATATTGACGGACAAAACCAATGAACAGCATCATGCTTATAAAAATTGAGAAAGACAAAGCAGAAGGTCCACAGTAATTATGACAGAATCATACTCATCTTACTAATATTACAAAGAGGACAAGATTGTATGTAAAGAAATCTGCCCACTACACTGTACTATCATGTTCATGACCATGCTAGACACGTGTCATAAAACAATCAAACATCTTTGCCAATTAAAATAATAGAAACCACGCGTAAGTAATACACCATATTGTGACCCTAATAACCGTGCAGTAAAAGCCACTTTACGAGCAAGTAGGTTGAAAATTATTTTGTATTTGAATTACTGCCTCGGTAGCCTAGTGGTCCTTAGCGCGACTGCTACGCTAGAGGTTTTGGGTTCGATTCCCAGGTCGAGCAAAAAGTGTTATTGGGTTTTTCTATGAATTTCTCAGTAGCAGCTCGGAGTTAGGATTTGTGCCCGGTTAATGGCAATAGGCTCGCCCCCTATTACATGGGACCTAAAAACATACCGGCGAACTGTGGGTGTACATTGGTACACCTCTGCCTAACCCTCTGGTGAATACAGGCGTGATGGTATGGTATTTGAATTACAGTAGTAGTATCAATGGTTCTATTTTCTTCCGTTGTTTAGTGGTTCTTCTGTAGTTACATTTTATTGTAAAATCATAGCAAACTTAAGTACAGTCGAACAAAGTATAAGGTTTACAGGTAAAATTATTCGTCTTTCTGCTACATTGCCAATATTCATATTTTTCTTTTTTTTTGCTTGTATGACCAATTATATGAACGTAGACGAGGCGAAAGGAGTATGAAAGGATCGCAGCAGGTGGCGTTCTGTTGTTTCTGCCCCACAGGAAAAAGGCGTGAGTTTATGTATGTAGGTATGTGTGGTATGCGTAATAACTTTTTAAGAATCTGCCACATTTAAGAGAGTTATGTAAAAAAAATTACTACTCAGCACACTCACAACATAGTTGAAAAGCAATTGTAAGTAAGCTGCCTGTTTACTAAATGGTTTGTTTGCCTGTACAATCACGAATCACTCTCATTTTCACATAACTATCGCCATTGAAGCGACATTGTCTTCAAAGCAATGTCTTGATTATCGCTTCAATGATTATAATATTGATTGATGTCAATCAATATTTTTTCTATCGATTGAACAGTGCTAATGAATTTGATAGTGAAATTTATAATCGTCACGGTGAATGGTAAGCTATAGAAATATACCCAAGCAGTGTTGAGTAAAAATTGGAACCTTGTTCCTTACTTTTACTGCAGACATTTTGTGAATGAGAGTTAGTTCAAAAAAGTGTTAAACTTTGACCGTCACGACACATTTCTTGCTTTCGCCTGCAACATGAATTACAACATGGATTTGGATTTTTTTATGGAACCCTGACATGGTTGATTATAGCACTCACGGATAACGTAACTGCCTATTAGCGATAAAATTAGTAGTTCCGGGGAATAAAGGAAACAAAAGGCAGCATCAAGTTTATAGGCGATACCCATCGGAATATAAGTAATGGAGAATATATATGTGTGTTAGTAAGCGTATGTCTAGTATAAATTTATATTTTCATGATGCCTGTTATTAAATACCTTAATATATAATAATAATAATAATAATATATCAACCCATAATATATCAACTGCCTCGTTCGCCTAGTGGTCCTAAGCGCGCCTGCTATGCTAGAGGTTTTGGGTTCGATTCGTCCCAGGTCGAGCAGTGTTATTGGGTTTTTCTATGAAATTCTCAGTAGCAGCTCGTAGTTAGGATTTGTGTCCGGTTAATGGCAAAAGGCGCGCCCCCTATTACATGGGACCTAAACATACCGGCGAACTGTGGGTGTAGACGGGTACACCTCTGCCTAACCCTTCGGGGAATACAGACGTCATGGTATGTAATATATGGAAACTATAACTTTATTACAATCGGTTGCCCCAGGATATCTCTCCTCCGGTTATTTCTATTTTTTGTTTCAAATTAATTGTACGTTACCTCATTATTTACGAGGGATCAATATTACAAGATTGCTATCGTAAAAACAACACTTCCTAAGAATACATTCAGTATTTACATTGCAAGCAAAAGGCATCTTAACTCTTACATAATAGTTATTTTGTAACTCTACACAACTAAATTTAAACCGTCATTTTGTCAATCTTTAATAGTAATAACGTTGTTCGCCGACTTTTGTAATTTATTAATAATAATTGCTTTATCATGTCAATGCGATGATTAATATTTCCCCAGTGTTGATCAGTTCTGTTACATCACCAATTACGCAAATACGTGATTTCTAATTTAATTTTATGCAGATTGATTTCAATTTCATTTGTGGTAGCAGAATTAATAATATTATGTTCTTAATTACAATAGATTAAAATTTGAATATCTTTGTCGATATTTTTTTTAAGTTTTTAATACAGCCTATTATTGTTCCATTGCAGGGCAAAGGCCTCTTCTCATATATAAAGACACGAGGATTGTTCCCCACGCTTGCTCAAGGCGGATAAGCGTTTTCAGACTAAGTCCAGATCCGTATTAATTATAAGTCCAGGTTTCCTCACCATGTTTTCCTTCACCAATGTCAGTGACGTCCAAGATAAACTTCAAAAGAAAATACTATATGAAAATAGCCACATTGGTAGTCTCACATTGGCCCGGTTTTGAACCCACAACCTCTAATTTTTGTTTTTCCTTTGTAGTCAGAACAGAAAGCTGTTGTCCTCATTATTAGAAACATCTATGACCACAAGAGGGTACCTATGCTCTTGATATTGCTTTAGCAACAAAAACTAATCTGCATCATTATGCATCTCCATGCAGAAAACGGAGACGACACGCAATTGACGATAAATGCTTAATACAAACTTACTTTTGCTATCATTTCAAAGGAATACAATCCTTAAATCAACGAGGCTAAAGACGACCTATTATAATTTTACTACATTTGCTAAGCCAGGGGATTTAGGACCCTATTTTTGGAGACAGAAGGGCGTGTATCAGGTTTGGGAAGGTAAATAGACCATTGTTTCAGTGAATGCGCATGTCACGCCTACGGGGCAGACAGTTGTAAGCTCACAAGTATGGAAACCAGACAAGTGACCGGGACATCGATTCCATTGTTTCAGCTTTTTGTAGAAAACGAATCGAATTTCTCTACATGCGTTTGGCCAAAATGTAAATCGGCATAAGGAGAATACAAAGAACACCCGTGAATGTTGGGATAGTAATTTTACAGCATTATTGTACATGTATTGTATTTTAGCTGCCTCGTTAGCCTAGTGATCCTAAGCGCGACTGCTACGCTAGAAGTCTTGGGTACGATTCCCAGGTCAAGCAAAGTGTTATTGGGTTTTTCTATGAAATTCCCAGTAGCAGGTCGGAGTTAGGATTTGTGCCCGGTTAATGGCAATAGGCTCGCCCCCTATTACATGGGACCTAAAACATACCGGCGAACTGTGCGTGTACATTGGTACACCTCTGCCTAACTCTTCGGGAAATACGAGCGTGATGGTGTGTTATGTGTTATTGTACATGTTTTAAACAAAAAAAATTTGGACTACAAAATTTCTTGTGGCAGACGATAAAAAAAGATTTTCTTTTTTAAAAAATCAGAAAACTGTCGGTTTGAAATACTAAGAAACTGTAACAAAAGATTAAGATCAATTTAATTGTTTAACATGAGTAGTTTACAATACAAATGAATGCATGCAATGGTGGTAAATATAAGGACCTTTTTTTTTTTGGGATGGTAAATCATCAAATGACTTCCCCCGCTCAGGGCGGGGCAGGAGGGAGTGTTAGACTTTTACGGACTAAAACCCATCCATTTTGTTGCTTGTGCCCTTTGCGTTCCGGGGATAATAAGGAACTATAAGGACCTACGTGGCACATGCCATTGAAGGTGTACAACACAGTTTTCAAATAGTCATTAAATATATTAAATTATACATATCTTAATCAATCTCTTTATTTAACTAATAAAATTGTCAGTCAAAATGTATCGCTTAAGAAGTCAGTTAAGCTATAGTACCTAATATTTCATTGGGGAAAATGGGGACAAATTAGGAAAAAAATATGTCTTAATTACTCATTCATTATCTATTTTCATAGTTACTTTTATAACCTGTCTTAATAAGAGAATGTCTAGTAATTAATGTTAGATCCAGACTAATGCATTATTCTTGTTGAGTTTTGAGGCCAAAGCTTTCGCATTAGCTTCTGCGAAATTATTTCAGTCTGCGCTTGCATCTAAATGTCACGCGCAAAAGAATGCGATCGGAATCCTAGAGCCAAAACGCACCAAGTGAAATTAAACTTTATGGAATAGCTGCATGGTTGAATTTCGACTAAAAAATGTGTTCGTTGTTTCATGCAAGCAAAAACAACGTGAATATTTGGAATAACAATGAAATTTAATTTTCGCAATTCTACCAAATCGAGTAGCATTGAAACAACAAATTGTGAACAGCGATACTATGCAGTCGGTAAATCGAATTAAGTATACATTTTTTTTATTAAAACATACCATTTTAAATGACCAGACCATATACAATAACAATATAATAACTTAACTACACGGCTCATTTTGTATTTCGTTAATGGGCAAAGAATGTATATACAATTATTGGCAAGTTCTGAGAAATGCATGACGATATAAACGATAATTAATCAGGACTTACGATTTTTTATTGGCCAACAGTGGCCATTTGTCGGAAATTTGTTTAAGACATGTCTTCGTAGAGGAGCCGACACGTCGGACAAGTTTTATGACCATTAAAGCCTGTAAATATTTAAATACATACAAGTAAACACCAGGAACTCATAATTAAAAGCCTAATCTTTAATTGAAAGCCTACTGGAAGGTGATATTTCAGCGGTTACTACAGGCTAATATATTCACCATTGTTAAATAAATAAATTAAAAAGTTTACACTCAAGATGAATGATATATACGCTTCCAATTTGTCTAAACAAATATTATACAGAGAAAACATTTGTATTTTTGTTTGTAATAATTAAACATAAAAACTACTTAAATGTTGAAAAAAAATCTTTCATCTTTAGAAAGCTTAAATATTATTTAAAAAAAAAATTGAAATCTGTAAGAAAATTCACGCTAACAAGAACGCAGACAAAGTCACGGATTAAAAAGTGACCTATATGTCCTATCTAGATACAAAGCTATCTCTTTGTCATTATGATCGGTTTTTCCATGATGAAGTAACAAGCAGACACGAGTTACTATTGTAATTATAATATTAACATTGATAGAATAGGAACAGAGCGAAAAAGACTTATTTAGAAGTTCCTTGGACGCAGTGGTTCTTGGGGCTGCATTTGAAACGGACACTACCCGTCGTTTTACGTACTTCCAAAATACCAACTTCAAAAACTACCCAATTCTTAAATTCTTAAGTAAACAATGAGTAATACACACACAGATTTGCACGCAAATCGTTTAATTGGCGGATCGAGACAATTGGCTTTTATATTTAGTTGCGCGATCAGATCAGCGCGTGCGCATGGGTCGCGTGATATGCCAGCTTCGGTGGGGTTGTATCGGTGGCTAGATCTCACACTGATTCTTATTCATCAGAACCTTAACAACAATGTTGCGATCCGGTTAAAATGTAACAAGATGAGGTTGTCTGCAAATTACCATAAATTTTGTATTCCAAATTAAAGAAGAACGCGCGCGTCCTGCGTAAAAAATAGGTTTAGAAAATCCGAGGCTTAATCTAGACTTTAGCTATATTGGAAGTCGGTCACCCATCCAAATCAAAACCACAACAGCACAGCTTAACCTCGCAGATCTCGCGAAGAGCCCGAGCGCACGCGGTCTCGCGTGATATGCCAGCCGTGGTGCAGTCCTATCGGTAAAGCGATCTCAACGCGATTCTTATTGTTTTTAATTAATTATGGAACACAAAGGTCAGTTGGTTAAGGCATGTAGCACCTACCAATAGTGCTCACGATTCGAAGCTTCTCAGAGTTCTAAAATACAGATAATATCGCTGGTCTTAAGATATTTTTAAATAACAATAAGGTATGGCCATGAAGCCTTGAACGACGGGTTAAACTATCTTACTGGATTACCAAGTGAGCCGTTCTATGTGGGATGGTATTGATATATTGTGTGGGAAGTAAATTATGCGTTCCAGATTTCCTGTCAACGCGAGACAGAATGAAAGGGCACTGTAAATTGGGTTGATGGTGTTCTCTGGTTAACTGTATAATCATGGCCAGTTTCTATTAATAGCCTTTAAATATATAAATAAAGCCTTTAAATATTTCTGAGTAAAAGTCAATGTATTTAAAAAAGAGTGTGTTATAATAACGATCGCATTGAGCCTCAGACAGCAAGCTAAGAACGCTCAATCATTTATTGGCACGCAACAGCTACTTACTAAATAAAAAACAAAAAACACTACTCAACGTGCGAAAACTGCCACACCGCGTCACCTCGCTAATTGCCACAACAATGTACCATGTATCGTCGCGCAATATAAATCATTAAGCGAGTTTTCGACAGTTTCCCTTAATTGGTCTCGTTTCCCAATCGGTCGATAGTGATCTCGTGATGTGTGGCCAACAGCGACTCAACGGGGTGATCGCAGTGACACTGGCCACGACATGAGAAGTAATTAGCGCGAATGAGACCACACACCGACTGCCATTAAGCCAAAAAGCCAATCTGAGGCGCCTTTTTCAACTTTCATCTTCATATCCAAGTCTGGGTCGTATGAATCACGAATTTGCGATCGATTCTGTCTTGTTCACACGCCGCGACTGTGCGAATCGATATCGAGATTTAGCGATACAATGTGCGTTCGCAGTAAAGATGTGTTTACATGCTGTGGTGAACACGGTCTTCTTTTTTTATGAAAAAATACTGACACGCGATGTCGTGTGCATAGACGATGCAAATCAACTCTAGTACGTTTCAGATACACGTGTTAAATTACAAAACTGATTTAAATATGCACATAATTAGTCTAATGTTTAAAAAAATGCTGCACATTTAAAATCTTAACGGTCAAGTAACTTTTCAAGCGACGTCAGAATTTCAGAGAGCGTAGTCAGCTCAGTTTCGTATGAACCCGTCATAAACTACGATTGAAATTGACATCGTTATAAAATAGCTGTTCAAATGGTAACTAAGACGGGAACATGACAGGAACAGTGCTGCGAAGGAATTTTACTCCGTTACAAGCATGTAATGCCGCCAACTGTGGGGGCCGTTATCAATATAATAAATAATATCAAATCGGCTATGTACGAATAACTTAAGACTAACCTTATAAGGGCAAAGTAAAATACGGAGTGTGAATTACTAAGACACGAAACTGGTGCAAACAATACAATTTATACAATGTTACTTAACACGAAAGGTGAAAACATAATTTACGTCAACGAAATTGCAAGCAACACGAAATATGACAAGGCGAATAAAAAAAAAAGATTGACATAAATGGTAATTAAGCATGACAAAACAAAACACGCACGTTTAAAAATCGATCCGAAAATCGTACACATGAACGCGGCTTTGAAGGATGAATTGAACGCAATAACGCCTGGCCACTAAAAACTGGTCTAAAAATAAACACTTAAATAAACACTGGTCATGGTTATGCATGACCATAAACAAGTGTTGTGACAAAAATTGGAACATTTTTGAGCACGAAATGTTCCGCAAAGTACAGACACACGATTGATCAATCATTGATATACACGATCGTTTATCGAGTTCCGTAGGTACTCGAAGGGTGCCATTGGGATCACCCTATTACTAAGCCTCTGCTGTCCGTCCGTCAGAGTGGCAGCAGGCTGTACGTAATAGATACAGAGTAAGCGGGCTGTACCTATCTCATGAACCGCAATAGATAGAGTTGAAATGTCCATAGAGTGTCTATTTCTATTGCCGTTATAACAACAAATAAACAAAATTAAATAAAGTTAAAAATTAGAGGGGATTCTCAGACAAGGAACGTGTTTCTTTTGGGTATATAATGTTAAATACTGTACAGTACTCTTCCTTGACGAGTCGGACTCGCAATAAGTCGGTTTTTTTGGTTCCGGAGTGGATGAAATCCTCATAGATGTCAACCGCCCTTCGGAGGCGAAGGAGTCCGTCAGATTCTCATTGACTAAAATGTACCCTGGTGTCCCATATTTACGCCGGGGATCTTGGATGAGTACGTGCCTCAATGTGTTCCCAAATTGCATAATTGGCATCGAATTATCAGTGAAAGTGAAGAATCGTCTCACGAATGCTAATGCACGCCTTAATGATAGATGGCAGCGTGCCGTAGAAAGCTCAGCGATTATTTATTATTTATGATCAGCCGAATCTATTGTTGGTTGCGCTGAGTGATTTACAATGAGCCTCTGCACGCTCGATTTGACGACTTTTAAATGTCCTCCGTCTATTGTGAGCTTTATGATATTACAAATTACTATTTTTTGCTCGCGTTTGTGGTCTGTTCGTATTGAAATCTATAGAATATTACAATGGTAATTAAGGTTTGCTTTCACAACAGTTATGTGTAACTAAAATATGAAGAGCATTCTGAAAAGAAGTCGGACTTTAGAATATTTTAAATACTGAAGTCTTACTTTTAAAATTGCTGGCAGTTATGAAACCGAAACCCATAGTAATTCCCTCACTACAGCAAACTAAAAGATGTAAAGAGTATAATTTGAAAATGTTGCCTCACATAACTTAAATAACTCATAGTGTTTTTACAAATGAGGTATCATTGTAAACGTAGTGATGTTTTACCGGATTATTTTCAAAAATGGAACTGGTCGTCGATACTCCCCGATTGCTTTGATCGGCTTTTATCTTTATGGCATTTGGGTTTCTGGCCAAGTTTCCTGTTGTCTTGAAATGGTACTGTGATTTAACAAAACTAAACGCTACTGGCGTGTAGAATTACTTAGACGAACTGTGGCGGATAAAATGCAGCTTCCTTTGTCTCCTGACTAAAGGAAGAATATAGGCAAGTATTTTCCGTTTTTCTTGAACACGTCCGGGAAGTACTAGAAAGCAGAACAAAGGACGTAAGTACTAGTTCTAAGTTTGCCTATAAATGAAGTGTGCCACTGAATAAAACAGCGAATGCATTTCAATTTTAAACTACAAAGACCGGTTTTCCATACATCATATTCTGTTGCAATTCAAAACAACACTTGATTCTAAATTCGGTTTAAAGATCACATCTCAGGGATTGCATAACAATGGCTACTGTATGTTTATCTTAGAATTAAGACATCATATAACACAAAGGAACAATAATAATACCAACTTTAAAACTAAATTCACATAATTAAGGTCCACTTGCGCCAAAAACTTAACTCGGAATTATGTGCTAACGCAAGGTTAACAATACTAGCCTATTATTCTCAAAATGCAGGGCAAAGGCCTCTTTTCATACAGAGAAGGCACGAGCATTGATCACTTGCTTATGGCGGATTGGCGATTTCACACATATATTAATTATAAAGTCCAGGTTTCCTCACGAAGTTTTCCTTCACAGATGTCCGTGATAAACTTAGAAAGTGCATAGGCAAAAAAAAGACACATTGTTACTTGCCCGTTCTCGGTTGCGAACCCATAGCCTCGTGAATTAGAGACCGGTGCCTTATCCACTAAGCCATCACGATACGAGATTAAATACATAATGGGCCGGTGTTAAAAGATAGGTGATCCTGGATAGTGCAAGCGAGACTAAGTAGTTTAATTTCTACAAAAAGCAATTTATTTTTGTAACCCGTTAGAAGGGTTTCTTTCCAATACGATAATTACTGACTGCTACATTTCGAAATGCTTCTAATCATTTAATTGCAATAATGACCGTTGCGTGACTAAAGGGCGATTTTGCGAAACGCTCCAACAAAACCTGGCCTCCATACCCTAAAATTACTGACGAAGCCATGGATCTTTTAAAATTGGTTACCAAGTATGGGTTTTAAAAGAGTCCATGTCAAACTAGAAAGATTATAAGGTATCATTATAACGTTTCGTAGACTGGCCTCAATAATAAACGTGTTAATTAGTAGCTATGGAGTTACAAGTTCCGATGCAATGAAAGTTTTGGTAATGCTAATAACAGTCGTCATGTTGAGGCAAGACAAATGTGTTGCGACAAGCGACAATTTGAACGTTGACTTGACGGTGATGATGTTGGACTGGAAGATGATTTTACATTCATCATGATTGAAGTGAAATTTAATGAGAATACTTACCTACAATAGTAACTGTTACCTAAAATATATTACAGTTTGTTATTAAAATAATAAATTTAAACATTTTAAGTTACCCCCTACAGAAGAATTAGGATCCCTACCCTAGCTAACAAAACAGCTGATAACCTTGAATCGGCTGAACCGATGTTGATGAAACATATATGTATAAGAAGCATCGCTACGAAACCTGCTGTCAAATAAAAAAATGCATTCAAATCGGTTCACCCGTTTAAGAGCTATGGTGCCACTGATAGACATACATAAACGTTAAACTTATAACACCCCTCTTTTAGAGTCGGGGGTAAATAAACAGATGGTGATAACCAAACCTGTATCTTGGCGATAAGAGTTGCGTTACCCGTTAATTTTAAAATGTTACATTAATTTTAAACTGGATTTCAGTATTGTTTAGGTAAGTATGAGAAGTCTAGCAGAAGTTCTGCTTGAGCTTTAAGTTACGTATTTGACTGCTGCCCCGCTCCCATTGGCCGCAGCGTAATGTTTGTCCCCCGATAAACAGACTATAATACAAAAAGATCAATTTAGACCAGTATTTTCTAACATCAATGCGTTCAAATAAACAAACCAACAAACAAACTCGTGACTTTATAAAATTTGTAAGCATCGCTGACATTGAAATAGTCTAAAATTAATTAGAGACATAAATAATTACGCTGTTATTTTCAGTGTGACCACACTTCATTTTCAACCGCAAACGAACCAAACGTCAAACTAAAAACAAAACTTTCTACGAGTCAGTACCCAACTATAAATCGTGGTTGCATCATTTGTAATTAATGTTATCACAATAATGGCAATTAAAATCTTTGAGGTGCAAACAAAATTAATGTTGACTTTCGTCGAACGTTTTCCAACAGCTGAACACAGAAATTTGAGCCTTAATTCTCCGTAACAAAATTGAACACAGTTCGACACAATGTTGGTTAAGGTTACCTTCAGTGTGTTCATTGTGTGTGGTTTGTAACAGGAATTTAGCAGTAAATCATATGATTTGAAAGGTGATTGCGCTCGATCCAGTTTTTGTTGGTTTTATTGTTTTCAATAGAATTTAATCAAAATATAATTAGTTGCCTTGTTGTTATGGTGTTTCAGAATATAGCCCTTTAAAGTACAAGCATTTTGTTAAGGGTAGTAACTACACAACATTGTGCATTTGCTCTACAAATTGTGATGTAACTGTATAAGTACAGAGAGTTCAGATTATAGTAAAAAAAGTGGAAGTGGCATTGTGTTTAGAAACTCATTTTACCATCTACATTTAAAAAATACTTAAACAATAAAGGGGTCTGCCCACTACACCCAAGACCGTATCATACCATGATCGTGGTAGGAACGAGATAGGCAAAAAAAATATTTCTTGCATTTGAAAAGTATGAGAGTACTATTGTAGCTTTAAAATAAAAAATATAGTAAGTCAATTGAGATGAAAAATAAAATTAATAGTTTAAAAACCACTAGAAAAACACGCTTTTATAAATGCACGTAAAGTTAACTTTGATGGACGGTATGTCGGCTTCATCATCAGACCTTGAAACCTAATCGTGGTCAAAGTTCATTACAAGACTTTTCTTCTAAGAAATCCAAAACAGCTATGATACGATTTTCCATCATGAAGTTCCAGTTTATATCTTCCAGCTCAATCATCAGATCAGTTCGGCAGTACCATATTATTGTATTGTCATCAGGACTATATACAGCTGCCAAATTTTGTTACGCTACGACCCTTGGAAGATGGTTTAATTAGTTACCTTAGATTACATTACATAGTTAGTTACATATAGGTCGACCTCATAAAAGCGTGTTAAAAAGTGGCATCACGGCACCATATTTTCATAAAAAAAATATACGAGAAATAGGAGGAATCGCATTTCGACTATTTCCATCCTTTTCTCCGCATTTCTCAATAAAAGTATGACAAATAATTAATGGTGCTTGCTGATGGTAAACACCTAGAAGACCTCTACATCTTGATTTATATAGTAACTTTATGACAACCGCTTAAGGAAAGGGTGTGTCCTATTCATTACAGGAAACGCCACCCAATTATATCTATACCAACTATTACAACAGACACAATTTACTCAAAGTATATTGAATTACTGAAACTTTTCGACTTGTTCGAGCTTTAGCAATTTGTATCGAAATTAAGCATGACACGGCCCACACACCCCGCCTGTGCTTGCGCCACGATTCGTGGCCCTAGCTACCGCTACCGGGTTCCGTGCTTAGACAAAGCCTTCAGTTTGTCATTGTTCCTTTTAATTGTTCTGCATTGCTTGACATCGTTCGTCCTTTCACTGGTTGGCCAATTACTGTGATATACTGATAACGTTGCTTATGTTGTGCAGCGGGTAAGATAGCTCCATTGATTGTGCAGGAGTAAGTTAAGGTAGACTGCGTGGTTAGGACATTAAAATGGTATACTGGGATCAATAAATAAGTAGGTAAATGACGTGAAGTGGCACCTGTGTATAAAATAGTTAATCTACATACATAGATAATATTTAATCTTATTATTAAATCTTTTAATTATTCAATCTACAAATATTTATCTACAAGATTTGTTTTATCTCTAATAAGTTTTTAGTGAATAATACAAAATTTATATCAACTTATTCTTCTATTTTTTAACAACCATACAGGTTTTCCCGCTAGTAGACAAAGAAAGAAAAAAAGAAAAATGTTTGTTTGGCACAGTTCGTATGATACACAAAAATAATATAGAGGTTAATCGATTAAAAATAAAAATTCTGTGCCCAACAGCTATGCCAAACAGGCCCAGTTCAGCAAAAAAAAAAGGTCTCTCCAAAGCCTTTCACTATTTCCTGTATATTGCCTCCTCTGACTAATCTCCCATAAACATTTTAAAACCATCCCGCCAGCGTTACCATTTCTTAAATTACCATATCTAATTCTAAGCTGAACTTTGAAACGCAACAGTCTAGCCACTATAATCCTTAACATTTCCTAGCATTCTATTTATCATAACAAGTCCCAAGATTTAATTCGCTCACTCATGCAGTTTACACATAATAAAACCTCAATAGTGATGTTATGTAACTGTCCAAATGACTCAACCGAAAGGTATTAGTATAACATTTGTAAACCTAATGCGATTATCTAATATCGATTACCGACCTCCCACGCGGTCTGTCACACATCAAACTTGAATCAAGCTGGGTCGGGTTGGCCGCTCACATTAACACAGGTCGGAGAAACAGGCCCAGTGCTGTAGGTGTCCCTATCGATAATATCATCAATGGTTTGGAAATCGATGCCGTTCACTTGGCAACTAGTATTGTTTGGCGAAACAATTGGGTAATAATTTCATGTTATTGTCAATTAGGTAGATTTTTGTTAAGGTGTTTTTATTAGTTTGCAATATTTTTACTTTGTAAAGACCTCCAAAAATCCACACGTTCAATATTTGAATATAAAAAATGGTCATTACTTTGTTATCGGCCAGAAACACTTCTAGAGACCCTACATGTTCGATATTTAAAAATTAAAAGTATATTAGATCAAGTCATAAAGGAAACTTAAATTATAGTGGAGGAAATAATAAAAGAGTTGTAACGGTCATATCCGTCGAGATTATGCCTATCTAAAATCTTTAACCACCAATAAACTCTTATCTACGCCTGTTTATGATCACTCACAGAAAAAGCGGCCCCCGTCTGTAGATTAGACGCAGGAAAAGTAAGTATGACGCCAAACGGACGTAATTTTGCGTAATTTACATTCAAGTAAAACTGACATCTCATTTTGCGTCGCCACGTGTCACACACAGGACTTTTATATGAAAGGACATACATAAACTCACGCCTTTTTCTATGGGGGTAGGCAAAAATCACAGAACGCCACCTGCTACGAACCTTACATACTTCTTTCGCTTCGTCCACGTTTATACACGCCGGTTACGAGTACTGCACACCCGACCTTTCTGAAGAACCTCACCAATAAGGTAGGTCTTTCTAGGGTGTGCCCTCCCGGCGTTGCTACTCACATTTGCCAAATAAATCCCTTTTGTTACTCGCCTTTCGCTCATCCTCTCAACATGACTGAACCATTAAAGCATACTCTTTTCACCCTTTGTCACTACATCCTCTTTTAATCCGCAACATTCTCGTGTCATCTCATTCGCTATTTAAAAAAACCGGCTGGCCGCATACTAAAGCGATTGCGCGATCCAATTATCTTTATGTCAAACAATGAAACTCTTAATAAAGATTCAATTCTATCGATAATAATATAACAAAAATCGGCAATAACACTGACCGCTATATCGGGCGCCCTTCCGGCGGAAACGCATCGCGGACCGGTCGAAGGCGTGAGAGTGAAAGCATACGCGCCTGCGCATACTACTTAGTACCGAATTTGTTACCACATCTGCATAACATTAACGTTTAGTGCTCTTGAATATCGAAAGTGCGAGTTCGTGTGAATAATGTGCTTGACGTCTAGCTGGCCGGTGAAGTGGAGCCAGGTTTCGAACGTCAATCTCCTACCAATCAGTAAGATGATATTGTCCTGGGTGAGCTTGGAATAGACCTTGATAAATTAAGTTCGAAACAGAGAAGAAGCCTTATTCTTCTTTAAACTCTGTCGTCTGCTAGACCCTCGGACCCATAGAAGAAGAGATAACATTCTTAGTCATTCGAAAAAATCAGTTTTTCTATTTGAAAGTGCAAAATTGGCGGTAAAATATATTGAACAGCTGATTTTTCAATAACCAATGAAAAATTTGAACGCTAGGGTGTCTAAAATTATGTACTGAAACCATAGTAAAAGTTTTCACTACGATGTCCTGCCGGATCTGATAAAAAGTTATCAATAATAATGATAAACGCAATATTTTTGATACATCGATACTGAAATGGTTCCTTACACGATTACTTTATACCTGCTAATTCTTATCGTAGACTTTGTGATGTAATTGCAAACAGAAACTAACTGCCCATGCGCACCACAGTGACTCATTCACACCCTCGAAAAAGAAGCCGCAACGCTAAACACCTCCGGCTATTTTCGTTTTCATTCAGAATTTTGACAGAAATATGAATCTAATTAATGCAGATTTATTATTGTAGAACGTTCGTGGCAATTATACGTCTAGACTTTTGTTTTATTTGTCTGACTTTAATTATTAAAACATTTATATTCATAAATGACTACCTTAACTCGCAGACGTAAACAAAAATTATATCCTGCTTTCTACAGATTTCTATCAGTAAAAAGTTAAATATAAAAGAAAATATAATATCTTAATTGCATGCTGCAGACGGAATGAGATAAAGAAATCTTATAATTCTTTGTCAACCGATTATTTACAATGGTACAATGTCAGGACAACCACCCAGAGAGACTGTATAATTACGAGTGACATCTACATACCAAATCACTGTTATCCTTCACTCTCGTCTGGCCGTAGATCACAGATAAAATATGACGCACCCGAAATGGCAGACCGATTAAGACGTCTCGTATCGCGGAACTCGAAAACAATAAGAATCGAGATAAATGTCTCGATTAAAATAATCGAATTGACCTTTGTCTCAGCCGATCCGTCATCCCAATATCTCTATATTCATGGCTGTAAAAATGACGTACGTCAAAAACCTTAAAAGGTGCGCATGCGGCGGGCGCTGACAGAAAAATTGGTAGTGTACCGGCGGCCTATTGTTTGCACAGAAAGAGATGTATCGATGCTGGCTTCACTCGATACCGAGGTTGCTAAGTGAACATCTGTAAAGTGATTTATTCGATGCGTTATAAGAAAATTATTGTTCTGAACATGGTAAAACAAATGGGAGTTTCACTTTATTCCTTGTTGGATATTGGGATATCTCAATTTGGGTAGGTGGCCTTACTGATGTGATCAAACTCCTTACAGAAATAACAGAATTGAACACAGCATCCGCAAGATTTATACGTGCAAAACAAATGTAGACATGTGAAACATCTGTGCTTTAGTGGTACATCTTTTATGTACCTACCCTACAAAGTGACGTAGGTTTACACCACTCCCACTTATTTGCACTAACTCAGGGAAAAGCGCCAATGTGGTCAGTAGTCTAATTCACTTACACAGCCTTTTTCCTCGATAAGAAACTCGATATTAAAACATAAATCGACTTTCACGAAACGATTAGCAATGAAAACGTTATCGATTATATTCATTTTGTTCTGTTATTTGTTGTCCTGTTTCCTTATCTCTGGCTCTGATGCAAATATGGTGTTCCTTATCTGACAATAAATTAAGTTGACACTTACTTACACTTTCTATAAAGTTGGTGAATTGGCAATGTGTTTTATTAAATCGGATTCTATGAAAAGGGGTTTCTGGGTTGTCTAATTGATTTTATTTATTTTTTGTATGTAATATTTAATCTGACTTTTAAATTTAATGGCTATTTGTAGAGAGGTAAAAGTACTCATGCATATAAAAAGCTTTTATCGTGAACCAGCTCTTGAATATAAAAAAAATACATCTGTTCCCTACAAATATGCACAATGCGATCAAATTGTATCCCACGTAGAATTTTTTTTTTTTTCATATTTCCGAGTTGGTCCTATAACAAAAGTTGATCGAATTCCTGAAAAAATTAACCACCTGAAAAATGGCCAGGTATTAAAAGTCAGCCCGTATAAAGAGGTTCGTTCTTTTTCGGTAAAAAAAATGTTAAAATGTTCTCATCACTAAGAGTTGAAGGCATATTAAGATGAATAGTAAAAGCCCATTAAGTAACTAAAACTCCTCCAATTTCTTGTAAATTCAAACAATAAATTACATGACATGGTCGATTAGGTTTACAAATTACATTCATTTGCATTTGCCATGTGTTACAGAACAAGCTTAATACAGACATATTCTATTCCGAAAGAGGTTTTTGGACAAAAGATCTTTATCACAAACCAGTTACATTATATTTACGCATCTATACAACTATACCAGAGCAGAAGAATTTTTATTGTTTGTTTGTTGGTTTGTTTAAACGCGCTAATCTCTTGAACTTCCAGTCGGATTTGAAATTTTGTATATGATAGCCGGATTCTTGAGGAATAGTATAGGCTATTAAGCATCACGCTACAACTTACAGGGGCGAAACAGTAACGAAAGACGTAACTTAAAGCGGGTGAAAAAAAAAACGACGCAGGCACTGTCGCGAAGCTAGTGTGTTATATGCTACTTTACAATCAATTGATTTACAAATCCGTTTTGTTGATCGAAATCAGTTATTTTCTCTAAAACAGATGTTGAATGAATTCCAATTACGGTTACAGTAGGATGATTCGTCTGCGGTTTGTAAAATACGTGATTTCTCCTTCACCGAATTGTCTCTCTGAGAACTGAGATTTATACGTTTTGTAATTAGCTCGGGACAGTAACGATTTTTTTTTAGGTAGTCTATGCTGCCCTACTCCTGGAACGAGACGAAAACAGTTGTATCGTTTATCCGGGATTCGTCGAGCTTCATGGCCTCGGCGTTTGTTTGGCGGTCTCCACTGTTGATTATGGCTTTCAGGAGTTGCAGTGGTTGGGAATAGTGTGGCGGGCTTGTCTCACTACTGAGCAAAAGCCTCCCTAGACTCCTGTCTTCCTTCACGTTTCAGAGGGTCTTCCCTAAAATGTTGTAGGAATCTATCCCGCCATCTCCCTAGGCCCCCGTAAATTACAAGCTGACCCCAACACAGTTGGGGAAAAGGCTAAGCAGATGATGATACAATTTCTATAGAGGAATCGTGATTTGACAACATATAAAAAGGATGTCAATCAATTGATGGGTTTAGTACCCAACTGTGCCATTATTCCGAACTTCATAGGGAAAGCCGGTAGGAAGCAAGTTTATTTTATGTTATTTTAATTAAGTTGCAAGGAGTTTTGCGGAATTTGTTCGAGAAAGTCACCGCGGCCCCGGAACGCAAATGGCATTGGGACTTCGGAGGATCACGGGTGGGTTTTAGTCAGTAGGAGACTGACACTCCGCCCAGAGCGGAAGAAGTCATTCGTCTGATTTTCCATCCTTAAAAAAAAAGGGTCGTCCCCACTAATTTATATAATCTTAGCACACTATACACTTTTATAAGCGTTAACGTAGACAGTATTATCTATACTGATATTATAAAGCTGAAACGCGCTGATCTCAAGAACTACACTGGTTTAAATTGAAAAATTCTTTTTGTGGTAAATATTTCATTTATCGTGGCTTTAGGCTTTATAACATCACGCTACGACACACGGGACAAGAGCAGTAACCAAAGACGTAACTTAATGCGGGTGAAAAAAACCAAGCCAACGAAGTCGCTGACAGAAGCTAGTGCATTATAAAAGTGTTATAAAACACATAAACCTAACAGGGATTGCACACTATCTTATCCCCCGGTCGATTACACCGCCACAGGTAATTACTAATGCTAATTGTATTCATTAATATCGACTGCAGTCATTAAAGGGGACGTCTGTTAATGAGTTTCTATCATTAATGTTTTATGAAGAAAATCTTGAGATATGAGATGTGAAATTGAACGTGTCTTAACCGCTGTCAGTGTTAATGATGACGTTTTGCTGAATAGATTGTGTTTTAATTAATTATTTTAATTGTAATTAATGGTTGGTGACTGAAGGAAACTTCTATTAATTAAACACGTTCAATTTGTAGTCGCAATCTCATCTTAGCGACAATGAGTGTTAAAAAATGAAGGTAAATTAGAGGCATTTTAGCGACTAAGATTAGACTGCTTTCGTTCTTATAAGTTAGTAAAATTGCCCCCAACATACACATACCACCACGCCTGCATTCCCCGAAGGGTTAAGCAGAGGTGTACCAATGTACACCCACAGTTCGCCGGTATGTTTAGATTCCATAAAATAGGGAGCGAGCCTATTGCCATTAACCGGGCACAAATCCTAACTCCGAGCTGCTACTGAGAATTTCATAGAAAAACCCAATAGCATTTTTTGCTCGACCTGGGAATTGTACCTAAGACCTCTAGCGTAGCAGTCGCGCTTAGGACCACTAGGCTAACGAGGCAGTTTGCCCCCACATTAAATGAATACCACACAAATTGAATTGATTCCCAAAAATCTTTTAATTTTCGTTTAATTTTAATTATCACTAGTTTTTCCCGCGAATCATTCTTGTTGCATTTAGAAACAAAACAGTAGTTCCTGAGATAAGCGCGAACAAACAAACTCTTCAACTTTATAATGGGGCAGTGGCAGTCGTGCTTAGGGCCTCTAGGCTAAAGAGGCAATTCAGAGGTATACATTTTCATTTATAAAAAGCACTAAAGATAAGCAAAATGCTTGCAGTTTTCACATAAAACTTAAGGCAAAAGGATGCAATAAAAATATTCATTCACGGCCATAGTTCTCTACTTTCTCGGCTTAGAAATAATCACACGTTCAATGAAACTGCTTTTTAAAGTAAATTATGTAGATAATGTACATACTTATCTCATGCATAGGTAGATTTTAGGAATTAAAGACATCCTGTTCCTAATGCGGTTTTATTTAAGACGATGGCAAGGAGACTGCTCCGTTAGGCTAGTAGTCCTAAGCGCGATTGCTGTCCTGGGTTCGATTCCCAGGTCGAACAAAGAGTTTTTAGATTTTTCTAAGAAATTCGCGGCAGCAGCTCAGAGTTAGGATGTGTGCCTGGTTAATGGCAATAGGCTCGCCCCCTATTACATGGGACCTAAACATACCGGCGAACTGTGGGTGTACATTGGTACACCTCTGCCTTATCCTTCGGAGATTACAGGCGTGAAGGTATGTTATGATGGCAAAGATGGCAAGTAGCGTCTTCTCGTGACTTTTGCCCACGTGGAAGTAAAGTGTACTATTAAACAATGGCACTAAGCAATAAAGTAACGTCCTATCAGTAAATAGTGTTACGATATAAGTATATCGTAACACTATTTACTGATTGGACGTTATTTACTACTACGATTCTGTCCGCGTGGTCAAGAGACCACGCGGACAGAATCGTAGGCAGATGCTAGTCGCGCCTACCAGATGGCAGGCCCATCAAAATTGGACCTCGTAATTTCTTACGAAATCGGTTCCATTTTTAAATTCATAATGAAAATATTATTGTTAAGCAAATTGCATAAAAACAATAATTTTATTAAGTATTACGCAAAATTACGTCATTTAAAAAAGCTGATACTACGATGCCTCGTTCCTTAAATAGACTAAAAAAATACAAATTATCGTTCATCTATCAGTTAAATAGGCGTTGTCCAATCTATGTCGATTACAAATCCGACACGCCGCTTGCGCCGATCACCATGTAATAGGAAACGATTATCATCATTATGGATTTCCACTTTCAGTGCAAAAGCTGTAGGCATATTATTAAATTATTACCAATAGCTAATAACAATAAATAATTAATACCGGCCTATTATTGTCCCACTACAGGGAAAAAGCCTCTTCTCATACAAAGAAGGCATGAGCATTGATCATCACGGTTACTCAAAGCAGATTGGCGATTTAACATCACTACTACGACTATATAACATCACGCTACGATCCACAAAAGCAAGGAGCAACAACCAAAGACGCAACTAAACGCGAGTGAAAAAAAAACACGCAGCTGAAGTCCAGGTATCCTCACGATGTTTCCCTCCACTGATGTCAGAGATGTTCAAGATAAATATAACAAAAAATAAAAAATATAATATATAATATAAAAAAAAAAACATACCATCACGCCTATATTCCCCGAAGGGTTAGGCTGAGGTGTAACAATGTACACTCACAGTTCGCCGGTATGTTTAGGTCCCATGTAATAGGGGGCGAGCCTATTGCCATTAACCGGGCACAAATCCTAACTCCGAGCTGTTACTGAGAATTTCATAGAAAAACCCAATAACACTTTTTGCTCGACCTGGGAATCGAACCCAAGACCTCTAGCGTAGCAGTCGCGCTTAGGACCACTAGGCCAACGAGGCAGATAAACTTAGCAATAGAATATCAGGTTATAATTGTAATATTTCTTGTTATGTCATTGCAAACACAGCCTTATTCATTTCTGTTATAACTTACAAGTGTTTAGCAATGTTCGCTGCGTAACTTACAAGACAAGGTAGTAGTCATTTTATAGTCAAATGTAAGGACTTCCGTGTCCTACTATCGTTGCGGCCCTTAGTAGAGGCCCTTGGTGAAATGTGAAATGATTTTGGGTCTTTAGTTTAAATTCGTTGGTAATTTATAAGTGAGTATGGATTTTTGGCCTGACTCCTCTATACGTAAAATACCCTTCGAAAGCCGGGAGAACAAGATTTACTTCTTTTTAGGATTCGCTACCCAAAGGTCCCTTTGGGTACTGAATCTATTGCCAAGACTACCATACCATAGACAGACCATCTGTTACAGGGATGGATAAACACTGGAATTTTTCATATTAACTATGGCCGTTATACAAATAACAAAAATAAAATACTGTTAAAAATTCAATAAGTCTTATTAAAATAAAACAAACAAACATCGGATCAGGTGAAACTAAATAAAAGCTTGTAAATATAAAAATTCTTTGACAATGACAGTTAACTGTCATTGCGATTTCTTTTTTATTTAGGGTTTTGTGCAAGATTTTTTTTCTCAGTAGTAGTAGTAGTATGTGATTGGTAAGGATAGCTAAGGATGGTCTAAATGGAAACATATTCCATTTAGACCATCCTTAGCTAAACCAATCACATACGAGTATTTTCATCATAAATAAGAACTTTAATATAAACCTAATTTATTGATGTCGTCATCAAAACTACATTTACCTTCACACTTTCTGAAAAAACGCAAAAGGTTCCGAAGTGTAAAACATAAAACGGTCAACATATATTATTATAAAATGAAGTCATAAGGAAACAGAGTAAACTTGAACTAGCACTCACACAATAGACTATAAAAGAGCCATTGATCTCTTTATCACAAGGGCGATATTGTTAAAGCACTCGAAACACCGTTATGGTGTAAAAACATCGATTCCTGATGGGCCCGTCGGTTTTATTGAGTACAATTTTGTTGAGACGTAAAAGGAGTTGTTTTATTTCAACTTGTAAAGAGGTCAATTGCTTTTCTTGTTATCTTTTAAGTAATAAAAGAGCTTGGGTTTACTTCCGATTATTTTGGAAAGCAGCATTTATTTTTCATTAAATAATGTATTTTAAAACACTATGTATTGTCTGCGGTTTCGTTTGAATAGTAGAGAAATTCCTACATGTACCGGGATAAAGTATCCAAATTTTTTGTCGAAGTCGTAATCTACTTGTATGACAATTTACATCTAAATCTGTTCAGCCGTTAGAGCGTGAAGGAGCAACAAACAAAGTCACAATCTCAATCGACACTTCGTTGTCTGCGTCCGCGATAACCCATATTTATGCGGTGAATATCAGTTTATCGTAGATATAGGCGAAGTCTCCGATGATAAAGTGGCCTAAGTCTTTTCTTAGGGCTCAAGCTTAGTCTAGACCAAATTTCATCAAAATCGGTTCAGTAGTTTACCCCTGAAAGCGTAACAAACAAATAAAAACGCACTTTCCATTTATAATATTAAGCCTGGATTAGTAGGATATTTATCAAAAAGAAAGGGACGATGTTAATGAGCCTTTTGTATTTTTAAGGATGGGAAATCATTACATATCTTCTTTCGCACTGGGTGGAGCGGACGGGAGGGTCAGACTCTTACTGACTAAAACCCACCCGTGTTCCTCTTAATGCCCTTTGCATTCCAGCGCCGCGGTAGCTCTTTCGAACATTCCGCAACCCTGGCAGGCATGTTAATCAGCGTAATCTCCCTATTGAAGGCAAGCATGCGCAGTAGCCGCTTTAGCAACGAATTCCCTTTACAAATCGCAGTCGTATGTTAGTAGTAGGGAATTGCGGGCATTAGTCGACATAACCAAGTTTCCTATTCAAGCATCTGTGTAACCCGTGCCACTGATTGAAATGTAAAGACTCCTTCACACAATTCTCCTGTTGTTAATTCTTGTTGCTGCAGAGGACAACGGTAAGTAAAGTAATGTTATTTGAATAGTATAAACGTCTTAATAGTAGAAATATGTGAACTGCTTCGGTAGCCTAGTGGTCCCAAGCGCGACTGCTACGCTAGAGGTCTTGGGTTCGATTCCCCGGTCGAGCAAAAAGTCTTATTGAGTTTTTCTATGAAATTCTCAGTGGTAGCTTGGAGTTAGGATTTGTGCCCGGTTAATGGCAATAGGCTCGCCCCCTATTACATGGGACTAAACATACCGGCGAACTGTGGGTGTACATTGTTACACCTCTGCCTAACCCTCCGGGGAATACAGGCGTGATGGTATGTGTGTATAAACAATCAATCAGTAAGTCGCTTTAAAGATGCGAGACGTGTCAATTGGTCTATATAAAAAGACTAGTAACTGCTCACAACTTCGTCTATGTGATTTTTTTCACTCGCGTTACGTGTTACGTGTTTTGGTTACTGCTCCGCTCCTGTGGGTCATATCGTAATGTTGTATAGTCTACAAATTTCACCGTGAATCTGGCTGTCACTACTCGTACGAATAGATTTTTTATAATCGTACTGGTAATTCCAGAGATTGGCGCATTTAAACAAACAAACAAAAATACTATTCAGCTTTATTGTAGTAGTATAGATTTAAGAAACAACTGCAACAGTCGTTAAATAATTAAAAATTTTAAGTAACCCCCGACAGAAGATAAAAATAACTACCATAGCTAAAAAAAGAGCTGATAACTTTGAAACCGCTGAACCGATTTCCATCAAACAAAGCTAAGAACACTCCCGACTAATGTACCTTTCAAACACAAAAAACGGGATCAATATCCGTTTATGCGTTCGGGAGGTACGTTACTACAGACAGATACACACACAGACACGTCAAACTTATAACACCCCGTCGTTTTTGCGTCGGAGGTTAAAAAAAACGATTCATAATGGAAAACAATTTAACGTATATTTTAGATCTTAAAAAAGAAACGATTGAGTAGATTGAGTAAGGTTTATACAACTCTATATTTTTCTTACGTGTTCTAATTAATTGAACCACAATAAAATAACGTCTCCACTCCAAAAACCTTATCACGAAACTCCATTAGACAAATTAATCTAACCTTTATTTTTAACCCAGTCGCAGACGAGGAAATGGGCAGTCCGTCAAGACGTAACGCGACAAGTTTTTATCATAAATCGGGCGACATCAAAGCCATGCGTGTGCGCCGAGCCGTTGACACAACTGAGCGTTACGTCAAACGACGTAAGCCGTGAAGTGGCCACCTTTGTTTGTAAACAAACGTTCAGTATCCCTTTTAAATGTATGCTAATTTAATTGAGCCAAAAAAGATTTTTTGTTTGTTTAGACGAGCTTGGATAAAATCGTTTTGTATGTGATAGCCAGATTTATGAAGAACTAGCATCTGGCCGCGACTTCGTCCGCGTCAAAGTTGGTATATCCACGGGAACATTTTTCCGGGATAAAAAGTAACCTATGTGTTATTCCACACTACAATCTATATCAGTACCAAATTTCATCCAGATCCGTTCAGCCGTTTAAGCGTGAAAGAGTGACAAACATCTATCCATCCATCCTCAAAAACTTTAGCATTTGTAATACTAGTAGGATAGGATATTAAGAGTAGGATTATTTATTTATAGTAGGAAGTAGGATAGTATAGGCTATATAACATCACGCTACGACACACGGGAGCGAAGCAGTAACCAAAGATGTAACTTAACTGCCTCGTTAGCCTAGTGGTCCTAAGCGCGACTGCTTAGAGGTCTTGGGTTCGATTCGGTCGAGCAAAAAGTGCTATAGGGTTTTTCTATGAAATTCTCAGTAACAGCTCGGAGTTTGGATTTTGTGTCCGGTTAATGGTAATAGGCTCGCCCCCTATTACATGAGACCTAACCATACCGGCGAACTGTGGGTGTACATTGTTACACCTCTGCCTAACCCTTCGGGGAATACAGGCGTGATGTGTATGTTAAGTAACTTAACGCAAATATCTTTATAAGTCCCGGTATTTGAAATAGAACAACACGGACTAAATACAGCAATTTAATATCCTAAATGTGACATAGACTACAGGAAATTGTAATATTACAGCTCTGAAACTGGAACGACTCATTCGATGTCCCAAATATATCGTTGTTATTGTAATTTGTGACCAACTGTGATAAATGATAGCCATTGAGCTTACAACAACAACATACCATCACGCCTGTATTCCCCGAAGGGTTAGGCAGAGGTGTACCAATTTACACCCACAGTTCGCCGGTATGTTTAGGTCCCATGTAATAGGGGGCGAGCCTATTGCCATTAACCGGGCACAAATCCTAACTCCGAGCTGCTACTGAGAAATTCCAAATGGTAAAACCCAATAATACTTTTTGCTCGACCTGGGAATCGAACCCAGGACCCCATGCTCATCAGTCGCGCTTGCGACCACGAAACCAACGGGGCAGTCCATTGAGCTTAGGATAATATAATTAGAAAAAAACAAGTGATAACAAAGATTTATTGACGCAAATGTGACCAATAGACCTACATACATATTAGATAGATTAGATATCTATTTCATGAAAGAGCATGTAATGTTAAAACATTTATTAAATGACTAGTTTTTTTCCGTGATTACGTTCGCGTGAATTTTCATAATATATGGTTCTCTATTTTTAACCCCGATGCAAAACGATGGGGTGTTATAAGATTGACGTGTCTGTGTGTGTGTGTATGTCTGTGGCATCGTAGCTCCCGAACGCATGAACCGATTTTGATTTTGTTGTTTGTGTTTGAAAGGTTAATTAGTTGGGAGTGTTCTTAGCTTTGTTTGATGGAAATCGTTTCAAAGTTATCAGCTCGGGGGTTAAATAAAACTTTTTATTTTGTGTTTTTATACAGTAAAATATAGCCCATTTAATAATACGCAATCATTCAGGCATAACGTAAGTACGTTCCTATTTACCGAAAGAATTTTCAGAACAGTAATTAGAAACAAACAAACAAATAAACTCTTCAGCATTTTAATATAGGCATTGATTGCTGAAAGACGGTAAATGAATATTTACCGTCTTTCAGCAATCACTTTACGAATGTAAAGTGAGTTGACTTTCCAGTGAGTACTGTAGTACTCTATAAGAATTTCGCCCTCTGTGAATTTTGGACCGAATGGTGGTTTGCAAAAGGTTATTGAAACATACAAGACCAATGAGTTAAGTATATACACATACCTAACAAAGACTACCTCGTAAGGCTACCTCGTACGCCTAGTAGTCCTAAGCGCGAATGCTATGCTAGAGATCGAGCAATGTGTTATTAGGTTTTTCTATGAAATTCTCAATAGCAGCTCGGAATTAGGATTAGTGCCCGGCTAAAGGCAATAGGCTCGCCCCCTATTACATGGAACCTAAACATACCGGCGAACAGGGGTGTTCATTGGAACAGCTTTGCTTAACCCTTCGGGTAATACAGGCGTGATAATATGTGTGTGCGTTAACAAAGACTCAATAATAATAACGATGGTGACATAATGATATGGAGCAAGTTATAACAATACCACTAAATTTCGAATGAAGCAACCTGTCTCAACCGATTCAACTAATATGACACATAGGACATAGCCCCCCGCTGCCACTTAATCTGAACACAATTCATATCAAATTGATTGATTGATAGTAATCTATAATTGCAACAGTAATTAAACAGTTCAACAATACCCCTTTGTTGAACACAATTGAGATTTTGAAATTCTTGAATCCTATTCTGAATGCGCAACAGCGCAATGATCGTTACTGAAATTGTGGTGTGTAAAGAGTGTATGAAAACCGCAGAATGTTGATGCATCTAGTGGGTTTATTTTAGCGTGTGAATTTGTATGTAAACTGAGAATCCCCACTAATATTATAAATGCGAAAGTAAGTTTGTTTGTTACCTTTTCACGACTGAACCACAAAAGCAATTATCCTGAAATTTTGCATATACATTGTCAGGTGTACCGAAACGGATATAGAGTACCCTTCATTCCTGAATTAGAAAAACAGTACTGTTCCCGAGGAAAACAACAATAACGTTCTTACGATTATAGATGGTGCCGCGTGTCTTACGAATCATGATTGAATTTTAAATTTAACCGGCAGTTACGCGGACTAAGTTGGTAATATAATAATGGAGATTGAAAAGAAGTAACTTAAACAAATTTTCAATAAAAAAAAAATTGGCCGTCCTGGAGATTACCGATAGAAGTGAAAACTTAACGTCTCATTAGCATGTTGGTGACGCGAACCCATGAATTTTGTCCCTTCCAACAATCCTTCAACGCGGCTAAAGAATTTTTCACATCAAAAAACGGTGATTGTAGTTTGTATTAGACAAAATCTCAAGACTATATCTACATTTGGCAATTTTATTACAAAACGTTTGAGAAAATCTCACGAATCTAAGTGACGCAAAATGAGGAAGGTTTTGTTTTTGCGTAATAAGAGGTTAACTTCATATTACAATTATAAAATACTAGCGACATGCCCGCGACTTCGCCCGCGTGGTTTATTTCACCCACATTAAGTTACGTCTTTCGTTACTGCTCCGCTCCCGTGGGTCGTAACGTGATGTTATATAGCCTATGTTACTCAGGAATAATGTTGTTATCTATTGGTGAAAAAATGGTTAATATTGGTCCAGGAGTTTCGGAGCCCATTCCTTACAAACAAACAAACAAATCATTCCTCTTTATAATATTATACTATATACTATAGAAGTATAGTCTAGTATAGGTGAATACAAATCATAAATAGGTTTCCTTGCTATTCGAGCAGTCCTAAAATGTTCATGCTATTACGCCCGACGATCATGTCTGCTTATACAACACTATTAATAAGCCGCTGTAAGACATTAAATACACAGATAAAAGCTAGTTCAGTAGTGTTCTGATCACAGAACGTGATAATCTGGGCTCATCTAGATCCAACCTAAATGTCACTGCGCCTGCGCACCGTGAAAGCAACACGAAATGGTGATGGTAATTTCACTTGTCATACCGCAAATGAGTTTTGTTCATCATTTAGAAAGTCAATCCTTGGATTAATGTTAGTTTGAGTGGGTTTAACTAGTTCAGGGCGCTTTCGATTTGTGTCACTGTTTCCCCGCTCACGATGCTGTTTGACTTGATTTTTCTATTTTAGGATGTGGAAGTATCAGATTCAACTAATGTTTTTTTTTTTTTAAAACGTTGCCCCACACTAGGAATTTCTCCTGTATCGTGGGTGCGTTTATAAACATATAAACTCACATACACAAACAGCCAGACCCGAAACAACTATCTGTAAGCCATACAAATATTTGTTCCGTGCGGGAATCGAACCCGTGACACGCAGCGCAGCAGCCAACCGTGCCGTCAAAAAAATGTCTGTACTGCCAATCGGTTCTTCATTGTTTACTTACTAGTAATACCCCGCTGTTTTACCTGCGTTAAGTTACGTCTTTGCTTTCTGATTCGGCTTCGTGTGTCGTAGCGCGATATTATACAGTAACTACTGGTTCCTGAGATATTCATTCAATAGACAGCCTAAAATCACTCGTACTTTTTAGTTATTTTACACTTGTATTATAAAGAGGTAACGTTTGTTTGTTAGAGGTAATCTCTGAAAGTACTGGTCCGATCCGAAAATATTTCACTTGATAGACTATTGTCGAGTGTCTTATGGTGTGTTTTATGGTATACTTAACTTCTACGCTAAAAACCAAGAGTAAGTAATTCAAGATGTCATCCTTACGAAAAAAGAGTGACCTTCAAAATACTTTTGCCTGTAAAATTTCCTTAAACAAAAATGATAAATTAATAAAGCTACAGCTTCGGATACATTTCCAGTTATGAACAAATTACAGTCGCCATCAAGCTCCAACGGCGATTGAATCATAAAACTGGTCGATGCAATACATTGGAACACTGTACCAACGGAAACTAAGAAATACACTTTTATTACAACCAAACTACCAAGACCTATATAAAATGATTTTTTAATTTAAACTTTACAGTAAAATGCAACTGCAAGAGTTCAAGATGTGTTGGTCGATCATTATCGATGCGCTTAAATTGCCGCTGTCCGGATATCGATTCCATTGGAGGTATACATCGATTTCAAGAAACTTAATCTTCGATATCAATCGGTAGCGACGATATAATTTAGTGCTCTTTACTTAAAGGTGGGAGCTAAGATGGCAATATATTTCTGAGTACTTTATAATAATAATCTCAAGTATTCATTTAAATCGGAGAAGTCTTTTGTTTCAACTTTGTGTGTTGATGACATTAAAAAATGGTAGTACTTAATCTTCATATTAATACGTAAAGAACATACGTGAACTTTGTCCTCCTTTTTATGCATATTCGCGCATGGAAGAGTGTGAAATTGGACATAGCTAAGGTTTATAATGGAGAAGGAGTGCAGAAGGCTAAAATCAAAAGAAGTAGTAGGTAGAGCTCTTCGTGAAGGAGCTCGTCCGGGAAAGTACTATCAACATACCTATTCCTGTCGCAAAGCAGCGTTGCTGTGTCCCGGTTTGAAGGGTAGATATGGGTGCCGGTGTAATTACAGGCACTTGAGACATTTCAACTTTGACTCTGGGATTGCAACGCATTTTTACGGGCCTCTGATGGACGAAACAATTACGGTTGAACTCCGACCATAGTTTAAAAAAACAAAGCTTATGTCAACGTTTTTTATGTCTTATTTCTCATTCTTAAACAAAGTGAACTTAACATTACCCGGTGAAGCTCATCAGAAGTAAATCCAAAGAATATGTCGGCACATACCTGCAAAAAAAGAGAGAAATATCTGTTAAAAACCTCGCAAATATTTGATGAAAATAAATACAAAATCTCTTGGAAAAATCTTATTATTAAATTGCAAAGATTTCTATCAGAGTAATTTAAGACGGTATCAAACAATAACTCGAGGGACTTGCGTACGTGTTTAAGTGTCGGTTAAGATCTGCACATTGATAGAATGAGAAGTTTTCTCTCGGCTGATGGCGTATCATCAAGCCAGAGAAACTCCAGCCAAAACGATAATAAAACATAACAAGGAGTAGCATAATAACACCAGCCTATTATTGAGCCACTGCAGGGTAAAAGCCTCTTCTCATATAAAGAAGGCACAATTGAACACGAGCACGAGACACGAGGTGGATTGGCGATTTCAGAATTATATCCAGTTTTCCCTACGATGATTTTCCTTAGAAGTCCAGGTTTCCTTATGTCAGTGATGTCCACGATGTACTTAAATTGAAAATGACACATTGGTACTGGCCCCTATTTGAGCCTCAACCGCTGAGCCATTACGAGGGCCAACTAGGTAAGCATAACTCATCATATCATGCTTAACCACAACCAAGTGCGTAACAGAGTAGACACATAATTATTCAAACTATCATTTCCTACTGGAAACCTAATGTAATATGTTTTACAAATTACGTCTTACATACTTACTAAGAGTTATTGGGTGGGTTACGCAACAAAAATTGTAAACATCAGCAGGTATGGGTACCTATAGTTACAGGTTACCCGGAAACGTTAACGTTATTTATAGTTTGACCGGCGCAGGCGCAGGCATAGCCGAACGGTAACCTTTAGGATTTGAAGGCGCCTCATAATACTAAGAGCTGGCCGTAATCGGCAGTTACGCGTGTAAATGTATAATGGCTGCGCGGGCTAAATAGAAAGGAAATTAATTTACACAACGCAACGCACCGTGGTGGTTAATTTCCTCCTTTGGAATGCGAAGGTATTTAGTATCTAATAGGTGGAATCCTTGGAAATGTTATGAAGATTGGTGGTATTGTTATTTCGGAGTCCACGACATCGAACTCACACATAGAATTATCAATTAAATTTAGTAACAAGAAAAAAAATTCTAAAGTCAAAGGTAACAGCCTCAAGATAGTCCAGATTATTTTTTTATACCAAATTTTACCTCCTCTAGATTAATGTGACCAGCAGATAGTTTAATAATTAAGGAGAATTAATCTCCAATTTGTATATCTTATTAATAACCACACTTAATACAATACATATAAAACTTAAAATGCTACAATTTAGTAAAAAGATGGGGGATGCTTTCAATTTTAAATAATTTGCAAACGCTTCGCAGTTTTAGTGGCTACAAGGCAGCGCTGTTGTTAGGTCCTATATCAAAGCTGGCGCATTGCGCACACGCACCGATACGCAACGACGTAACTTGCGGCAGATTGCTGCAATTTGAACGATTGTTATTAGTTTGGGGAGTAGAAACAATGAATAGAGATACAAGGCGTAGTTTTTCATTCTTGTCAAACTGGAGGGAGGAAGTCATAAATAATGAAATAAAATTACGACACCTTATCAATAATTCATAAATACTCTCGTTTCTTTTTTGGTCATTGTTTTACCTCTTTCAAAGAGCAGAATCGCCCTGTTGCGTATGCAGTAGATAGTGTATTTGTGTTGCAGTAATGAATCCAATAATTAACTTAAAGGTTGTGTTCATGAATCGTGCCGCTTACTATACTAGGTTTTAATAAAATAGCTGTTTAATTTTTGGTTAAACACATTCATTATTTTGTGTTACTTTCGCCAAATAACAAGAAAATTAGATGACCCGAGTTCTAAGAAGTGTGTCGTGAGTGATTTGTTACGTTGGTTAACCGGTCATAACAGCATTGACATAAGATTTACTGATAAGACTCGTGTAAAATTCCGAGCCTACCGCAAATTATCTAATAAAAAATACTGCTCCCAATTAATGGAAAATTTCGCGTAGACACAATGTTAAACTACACGATTATAGGTCCCGTTATCAGAACTTGATAAGAGTTTATTATGAAGTTGTAAACAGGAAGTGCGCCTGCGCTGATCCGCCCGGATATTGCCGCGATACTGTGTGGATGGATTAATTGAACGAGTTTATTAATAAGTGAAGATTTAATTTAAATTTGACGAGACGGATGTCGCACTGGCAGAGCGATTAGCTGCTGCTCTGCGTGTCGCAGGTGCACGGAACAAAATTTGTTTGGCCTCCAGGTAGCTGCTCCTGATCTGGTCGTTTATGTATGTATATTCTGTTGCTGTGTTCCGGTTTGAAGGATATGGGTGCCGGTACAGGCACATGAGACATTTCAACATTGTCTCTGGGATGGCAACACATTTGAAAGGCCTCTGATATTGCAGATGTCTATAGGTAGCGGTGACTACTTAACATCAGGTGGCCCGGCAGCTTGTTAGCCATCCAATGACTTAAAAAAAAAGTATGTGTGTTTGTAAACGCATTCACGATCCAGAAGAAATTCCTAGTGTGGGCCAACGTAATAAAAAAGTATTACTTATCTACATTTTGTAAAAAAAAACATATTTAATATGGGCCACTTGTTTTGACTATCCAAAAACCGGCTATTCCAGTTTATTAAACAAACTTTATCAAATGCATCCAAATACTGACCATTAAATTCATCAAGTGAAAGTCCAAAGAACAAAAGATCAGATAATATTAATTAACGTAAATTATAAGAACTGTCTCTCATTATCATTTTTCATCACAACGGGCGGCCATTATAATGTTGCCAGTGCAATATCTACCCCATCTCTCGACAGAGACAGGCGATCCATCATAGGAAACAAGTAATACATAAGGCGATTATTTACCGGTAGCAAATAGATACGAAATAATAGTGCACCACTGTGCTCTATTTATTAGAGAATTATTATCTGTTAGTCTAGAATAGGGCTGCCATCACCTTAATTACCGACGCCGGACAAAAACTTAAAAAACCCCGGACATTTGGGTGAAATAGTTTTTTGTCCGGACTCAAGAGAAAAATATTTTTAAATAAAAAATTACATTTTCACGTTTTTCTAATCTTAATTTATTTCTTATCTTTGAATTAATGCCGTGTCGATGGCGCGTTCGTGTTCCACGTGCGCCTCAAAGAGATGTCAACAATTTTTTGAAGGGCCCACTCAGGGCCGATGCCTGTCGGGGCTGCTTGTTGCTTGGAAGAGATACCGCGCCTCCGGAACGCAAAGGGCACAAGAAGGAACATGGATGGGTTTTAGTCCGTAAAAGTCTGACACTTCCTCCCGCTCCGCCCAGTGCGGTAGCGTAATTTGAGGATTTCCCATCGGCAAAAAAAACTGAATGAATCGGGATTCCCCTGACTCAAAAAGTGTCAAGGTTTAATCTGGACGTTTTTGAAAATCCCTTCCGGACGTCCTCTAAACTAGGATAAATCCGAGAATTCCCTGACGGATAGCAGCCCTAGTCTAGAGATATCGGAATGAGACGGTTATAAACGAACTGACCTAGTGGAGTCAAATGTTGATTTAGTGTTCTGTAATGTTGCCATAATTTGTGCCTGATTTTTATCCTAAAAAAATATATACTTACTTATAAATAATGAGCTCATAACTTTATCCTTATTAGGACTGTATATACTTATAGTTATCTGTACATCTATAGAAATAAATAAAATTGAAGTGTCTGGTTCTAATGTCAAAATAACAGCTTTTTACTAAATGCATATTAATGTTTACATGCCACATAAGTATACCAAATTTTTTTTTTGTTTTTGTTCGTCTTTTCCGTCTGATTTTGACTTTCATCATCAAGTAACTGATGTTTTATTGACTTTGGCTACTTTTATTTTAGAAAAAAAATAATCTAAAAAGACAATTACAACACATTTTTGTGTGCCTCATTTTGGCACCTATGGTACCTACTCGCTGAGTCACCGCGGCCCTGGACCGCAAAGGGCATTAGGAGGAAGACGGATGGGTTTTAGTCAGTAAGAGTCTGAGACTCCCTTCCGCTCCACCCAGAGCGGAAGAAGTAATTTGATGATTTCCCATCCTTAAAAAAAAAGTACTCGTATTTGCATGAACAGTTAGATAAAGCTTTCGATTTACCTATTTACTGCAACCTGAAGCTGAGTCATGATTAGAAACTCTTGTACGCAACTCATTATTTAGCAGAGAGGAAGTAGACAGCTTTTATTGCCAGCCCACCATTCAACAATCAAAAATCTATACCGGGAAATATTTCACGTTGGTAACACTAAACCCGATGGGGGTATCGATTTCACGGCCGAATAAATTGTTGCCACGATTAAAATATCAATGGTCGGCTTTCACTGTGATTGTATGCAAACTACTGGATCATTTAAATAAACAGTGTATTTTCCCGCCGTGTGGCCCGACGCGCGAATAATCTCCGTACATCGGCATCGATGCACACGCAACGATTTTATTTATTGCCCGTGTCGAGATTTATTTATCAATTATGCAGCAATTTTTGTTTTTTATGGGTATTGTGACTCAATGTGTACACATATTTTATTTTTCTTGATGACATTATGAATTGTATGTGTTATTTTTTACTTTTAATTGCATTTATTTTTCCGGAAATTATACATGAAGAGCAAGAAAATCCCAATTGGACATCTGTGGCACTAAAATCAGCAGCAGTTTTTATTGGGTCCTCAGATCAAAGGCCAGCTATATGTATGCCTCAACTGTAACTATTTTATTTGAAGAAAGTGTCTAGTAGTGGCCAGTAGCCGGTGGTCGTGACAGACGAACCGAAAGGATGTGCATAGCTGGCATTCCTATTCCAATCTCGCTTTCACTTCGAGGAGCTGCTTCTTAGATATTAATTGCATAATTTGTATGTAGACTAGATGTTACTGATTTGACTTTTGAGTTCAGACCTTATCACGATCACAGAAGCCATTGTTTCATACGCTTAGGCTGATAGCTGACTTTGGTTTAAGATTCAGTGATTAGTAGTAACAGGTAGACAATACGGGTACCTACATATCTAGTCTACCTACCACCGTGAGCTGTCAAAACCAGAAAACTTGTCAAGGCTGCTCGGAAATTAAACTATGCCTCGGGAACCGAAGAGAACAAACAAATTATATTTCATGGAATCACCAAAGTTAGAGTGAACAGGCATCTTCTGGGTAAGCTCACTCCATCGTCGACTTTGTCTCTGTCACCTCTGACCTAGACTAAAGTGCAGCAAACCCAACATAAATTAAAAAATTAAAATTAAAGTGGAGGTGTATGAGATGATTGCTGAAAGAAAGAGGCAGGCTGTGCTGACCCCAAATAAAAGATAAGGACAAAAGAATTATGGTTTGTTTCTGCACGGAGCCACGTTGAAAGGCCAGATTGACCAGACTCCTTAAAATAAATAACTCATCTAAAGGTCACCTTCCAAATCTTTGGGCGTAGTTGCTGCCAATTTTTTGCACTAACAAAATCCAGCACCATTAATTTAATTATTAATAATAATGGTAAGCGAAAAAAGTGTGCTGCTAAACCCGTCGACATAACAAATTGCGCAGCGGTTATCTGTCGCGATCGGCATTCGGTTCCGCTGGCCTCCCACCTCCCACCGGACACCAGCCACGCATTATTTAAAACAAAACTAATTTTTACTGGACTTTTTACCAAGCTGCACATTTCCTTTTATAACTAATGTATGCTCGAAAAAATAAAGTTGTCGATTTGGACGGCATAAAACCTCAGAGAAAAAATATCCGGTGTTCTGGACCCAGTCGAGCGGAAAGTAATAAATCGCTGAATAGAAATCCAGAAGTGGGTTACTTAACAGCTTCATTAAGGCGAAAACCAGGAAAACAGACAAAACACTACTGAGTTCTAGTTAATGATGACAAGTAATCATGTTAATGAAAGAAAAAAGTACTGGCATGAAAAGGCTCGTAGGAAAATTCACCCAAAATAACTAGAAGTCTTTATAAAGGCTGACTTAGAAATGGATTACTCCACTTTGTCGGTTGTTGAACATAATGGAACACCCTGGTATTCTAATTTCACCTTGAAAACAATTCACATTGGTGAATTGAATCGGCATAATTAGTGTACTTTGTTCACTGCCCTTCTTTCTAGGGGTGAGAGTATTCATTGATACGAATAATTTTTATCGTGTGACCTATCCCAACATATAAAAAAAGCGCATTTTTGCTAGGAATAGCGGAGTTTTCAGGGTTGGTTCCATAATAAAGGTTAACTATAAAGGAAGAATTAAAACAAACTGCATCTATTCCAAAAGAAACTTCTGCAAAGCTAACAAAAATGGCAAACACTTGAAGGAAACAAAAACATTCCGCTGTATTCTTTCGTAATGAATAAAACATTTTGCCAAAAACGTACGACGCTCAACCGCATACCGTTTTGGGAGCAATACGAACGATCGTTTATCATTTCTTCTGTACATATGAATGTATGTATCCATATACAAATGTATGTATGTGCATGTACTACTTCCGTGATTCGGAACTGACAGCCTGTCGGATTAGAGCACGGTGAACATTCATGATATATGGACTGCGGTTCGAGTTCTTGACGTTGAAAATTAAAAATAATTGACAAATTAAACGAAAATAGAAGGTTTAATTGGTTATTGGAATCTATGTTAAAGCATTCATTAATAACATTAAGTTTTTGCAATATAATGTGATTTAGTAATACCCGGAGGGCAGTTCTACTAAGGTTTAGGAACGATAGCAATCTAATAAAATTTTTGGTAAATTAGACCCATTTTTTGACAAGCTGAGACTGATCTCAGCTTGTCAAAAAATGGCTCTAATTTTTTTTTTTTACTTGATCGTCGAAGAGATTTTGACTATATTTTTAACGTTTTAAATTAGAATTTGGAACTTAAAATTGTTGTTCTGAATTTGAGTAGTGATACATTTTTTATGGGACTTCTTTTGTTCTTAGGAACCCCAGTAATGGCATGTAGGCCCATAATTCTATGGAACGTCTATGGGAAGTGAGTGAAATTATAAATAATGAAGGTAGCGTTAAAATATAATACCATTTAATTTGCTTGTACATGCGCGTTTTAATAACAGATGGTAATTTTATGCGCACTCAATTTCGGTTGGGTGGTCGGCAGGTCGGAAATGTGCGAGAACGACATATCAACATGGATTTGTGTTCCGACTGCATATATTATAGTTTAAACTAAAGACTGGTCGATGGGTTTAATCTTCCTCAAACGAAGGACCGACCACACGAAGATGTTTGATGATTTAAGCAAGACAATTTTTTTAAGTAGTCAATGTGGGGTTTTCCTTTAGGGTTTTGCTTCCATTATTGTGTCATAATTGGATGACATTAAAACTTTTTTAAAGTTAACGGTTAATTTTCCTTTTAGATCTTGATACTTTTGATGACAAGGTTGTCGGAACTCACCTAATAACGTGCGTAAAGATAGCACGTAATCCTGTTGGGTGTATAATACACTTACCTTTATCGCGTCTTGAAGTACCAAGAATTTTACGAGCAGCTCTTAACCTTTCGTTTTCAACAGCCAACCACCAGCCACCAGATGTCAAAAACACAATGGATCTCCATAAAATTCCCTTCAATTTTCAAGTGAAGCAACAAAAGCACTTAACCAAAGGGTTTCAAGTGATGAAAGCGAGAGTAATTTCTTAACATCGTTATTGTTCCCTCTAAATAGGCATGCGGAGTCGCCGATGGTACTAGATATGCTAATTTGTAAGTTTACCTTATAAATGAAGCGTCCAAAGGAAGTCTTTAAGTAAATTAGTAGGTAAACATTTGCGCAACATACGCACTTTCGCCACCCTGAAAGTCGTTATGGAACATCATGGTTTCCCATTACGGAATGAATAGACGTTTAACATGAAACTCCCGATGACGCATCACATGCTATTTTCATCCTCGTACAGATTACGCAAAAGGTTAAAACGACTCGATCGTTATCAATTAACAGCAACGTCTAGGGTTTATGTGGCTGTAAATAAACTGACTGAAACGGAACTTTACCAGGAGTACAAAAGATTTATTTACCTTTCCTTTTGTTTACCATATTTGTCGTCTTGTCAAATAGTTCCTTAGATGTGTTTTTAAGTTGAAGCCTGTTAGTTGTTTTCAGATTTCTTGAGTCTTTGAGGAACTCAATCTGATATCTATCTAGGACATATTCCTAAGTGAGTCAGATACCGAGAGCAAATACAAAGTTAAATTCTGCCACAATGTCCTTGAAACCTAATTAAGATACCAAGCTTTAACACCACACTCAGTAAGTTGTTCAAACATTTTCTGTAACGAGACCATGCGCAAACGCAGCAAACGCTAGTCAATCATAAAGTTTAATTGCGAGCGCTTTCCCTGCCCTTATGTGGTGCATCGCGTGATGTCGCTCCTAGTAAGGGCTGACGATTTGCCGCCTGTCACCTTCCTCGACGTAGAAATGTTGTATTTTCTATAGCATACGTTTACGGGGACAAATGTTACGAGTAATTTTGAGCTAAGTGCCTTTGAATCCGTTTTGCGTGTCTTTTTACGTATTTTTTGTCTAAATAGGTGATGTTTTGATGTCTTAGATTCGATAATATTTTTGTTGGCAACTTGGTGTGGTTCTTTATTATTGTTTTCTTACCTGTTTCTTTGTTCTACTTTATCTTTCACCCAAATTATAATTTGACCCGAATTTCCTTTAGCATTTTTATATGGCTCGCCCCCTATTACATGGGACCTAAATATACCGGCGAACTGTGGGTATACAATGTTACACCTCTGCCTAACCCTTCGGGGAATATAGGCGTGATGGTATATTTTATTTTTATATAGGTCAAAGAATGAAATTTTAAATTTTGTCAGACTTGCTCTTAGTTAATGCATTACCACGCTCGTTTATACTTGACACCTGCATATTTAGAACACTGCTTTAAATGTCAGAACCTGCTCTTGATTCCTACGCCTTTTCTTAACAATAAACTACAACATTTGGCAATATTATTTCTCAATAAGAATTAATCGACGATTCCGTTTGATCGAACCTAAGAGCATAGGCAAAGTAAGGTTTTACGAAACATTTGGTAACAGACACAAAGGTCAGGACAGTGAAATCTAACCCAAATGCTTGCCAACAATGGGGAACGGTTGCCGTGAATACTGTAAAGTGCAATAGAAACTCAATCAAATGTTTAGTTCAAGTTTGGGCGAAAACATTTTTGCTTTCGCAATTTTATACGAAAACATTGTGTAGGTACAGCAACCAGCAAGCATAGAAATATTGTACAAAATATTGTTTTTCTAAAAAGAAAATATTTCGAAGGTTTTACCCATTATTTTATTTCCTTTCAAATTCGTTTGAACAGCTGAAATCTAAAAAGTTTCTTCGAAACGTTCTAGAAGGCAATTAAAAATCTCAAGCTCGCTTTGCTTAATTTTAAGGAGACTTTTTCCAGAATAATCAGTTTTATACTTCATTCTGATGACTACAAATTTTACTGCCAAACTTAATAATCGTAGTAAAGTACGATAATAGAGCAACATTGTACTATAGGTACTTCGTCATATCAAGCAAAAAGTGGTCACACCGACATAAAATTAAGGGTCTCGCGCGACCTCCTTTTATAAGGACGTGGAAAAAATATCAAAAACTAGTTTGTTTATGGCCATTGTCCATTGCACTGCTAACAGCGATAATAAACTTTTTTTTTGCTCATTACGTGCCAACAATGGCCGCAGTAAATGGTCACTGGTGCGCACAGCGAACCTGGCTTTATATCGTTACTGCCCTATAATCTCGTGATTTTAACGTGAATTTTATTTTTAGTACAGTTCTATAACGCTTTATGTGGACTTTAGGACTTGTAAAGTAATTCTGTCGCGTTTTATAGGTACTAACAGTCGTTCGCACTTAAGGTCTATTTTATATTGTAAACAATTTCTGCTAGAGGTGCTAACTGCTAATTGACCAAATGTGGGGTGTACATGATCGTTCTACACGTCGTACCTAATATTTAAATTCGGAATGTAGGATTTAATGAAAAAAAAAAACACATATACCATCACGCCTGTATTCCCCGAAGGGTTAGGCAGAGGTGTACCAATGAACACCCACAGTTCGCCGGTATGTTTGTGTCTCATGTAATAGCCTATTGCCATTAACCGGGCACAAATCCTAACTCCGAGCTGCTACTGAAAAAATCCAAATGGAAAAACCCAATAATAGTTTGCTCGACCTGGGAATCGAACCCAGGACCCCATGCTCATCAGTCGCGCTTGCGACCACCTGACCAACGGGGCAGTTAAAAAAAATACTACAATAAAAAAACAGTATTAGCACTTCAAGTGTTTTAACACGCAAACAATTTTCCCCGTTTTCTGAACAAACGCAATCCCACAAACAATTTGTGTATATAAGATAGTTCTCTTTGTCCTCTCGCAATAACAGGGAAGTGTTAATTTCTCCGGGATTACGATCTGGGCCCCGCTGAGTGACTTATCTACAACAACACAGAACACAATGAGCTGTCTCGCTAGTTTTATTTTCGCCTTGTTCAATGTATTCGAGGTACTTTCGTCGCCATTTTATTTGTTTACGAAGGTACACGAAATGGCGTTGGTTTTGGTCGAATTATAAGGGATTGTAGAAAGTTTGTGTTGTTTTTATCGATCATCGATTGATAGTGTTTCCTTTCTTTTAGGGCTTCTGACAGTTGAATCGTTTCTCCGGGGCTCGTTGAGCTTGGTGTTTATTCTGTCTTGCATTGATTGGGAATAGAATGACGGGCATCTATGCCGATATATTCGTCTACCAAGAAAAAAAAACTGGTTGAATGACGTCTTTTGCGGGTAAATAAGTAAGTATTATAAATTACAATGATGACATCTGAACATGTCTTCTTCCGATTAGCAAGCTTTCTTCAATCACTTGATCATATTTACGAAGATGTAATTGTAACAAAAATATTGTTTAATTTCATTTTTCTCTCTATATCAGTCGCTCAGTAAGTAGAAACTCAAATATCATAAATAAACTTGGTGTCATCGGTCTACTATTCCGTGGTTCTTCGTTATCAGGTTTCGGACACTCGACAAATCATATAAGCACCATGAGAGGTAATAAATCGTTCGATATTCGTACAGGGGCGCTATTCGTCTCGCCGCGGGCTCGACAAATTCTCGGGCGATTCGCAAGTAGAGGATAAATCACGAGATATCGCCCTTAAGTCGTGACAAACGGCGGAAGACACTTAGTTCTTTTGGAGTCAAAATGTGGAGTCTGCTTTTTGGAGGTGGCAAGAATTTCCACACAAGAGCGTTCAGGGTCTGGTATCTCTGGAGATACAAAAGTCCGAGAGTAGTTAATAAAAGTTACGACAACTGGTTTAAATTCTTGTACCTGTGTCGTGTTAGATCATCTATGTATATTAGGAACAAGAACCAACGTATACCCTCGGCCTCATGCAGACAAGATTTCATATTAAACTAGCAATACCCGCGGTGTCATCCGCGTTAAGTAACGCCTTTGAATGCTGTTCCTATCTCGTGAGTAAACTATGGTGAATATAACCTTCATCGATAAACAACCAGTAATTTTTGAGATAAGTGTGTATTAATCTTCAAATTCATAAAATTCACATATTAATATAGATAAAATTAGCTTACGAAAACAACGGGGGGATTTAAACCCTAAAAATAATGAAACGTTTTCCTTTCTTTTGCCTTCTACACATTTCACAAGTAAGTACTACACGTACCGGCAATATGTAAATGAAAACTTATTTGTCTGGGGAAAAATAATATAAGAGATTTAGGGTTCACAATGTGAATAATGGGCGACTTTGCAGATTTGAATCTTACGTATGGCATTAAGATCTATTTGAGTTATTTTATTACAAAGCTAAGAATAAGTATGTTTGGTAATTCGAAAGGAATAATCGTAAATTATGTAGAACATATGAAAACAAATGACTTTTTCGTGATAAGGAGTTTTATGAATGCGTATACTATTTCTAGTTGGTAGAACCATTTACTCAAACTATTTATTGTATCCATGGCAACATAAAAACTGTAGGTATTAAATATGAATTAATTAGTAAAATTAACAATTGAATCGGATTTTGTACACAATTTCATGGTATCTTTTTTGCGGAAAACCCTAATAATTTTGCTAAAATAAAAGTAGTCGAAAAGGAAATAGAAATTCCCTTCAAAATCGATCCAGCGGATTGTACAGACAAGCAAAAAAAATGTTTTTAAAAATACCGATTAGACATTAATACATAACATAGCTTCACGCCTGTATTCCCCGAAGGTTTAGGCAGAGGTATAACAATGTACACCTACAGTTCGCCGGTATGTTTAGGTCATTAATACATTTACACAATTTTATTTATCTGTATGTATATCTACTTATAATTACTTCTTATAGTCAAAGTCATAAAGTTTATTTGTGAAACATAGGTATACATAAGGTCACACATATAAAATAGTGCGCTATGTTTTGTCTTAAGACATACAAATTTACATATAACATGCACAATAAATATACGAAAAAATTACATACCTATCTATTAATAGACACTCAATAACTAACTGCCTCGGTGGTCTAGTGGTCCTAAGAGCGACTGCTACGCTAGAGATCTTGGGTTCGATTCCCAGGTCGAGCAAAAAGTATTATTGGGTTTTTCTATGAAATTCTCAGTAGCAGCTCGGAGTTAGGATTTGTGCCCGGTTAATGGCAATAGGCTCGCCCCCTATTACATGGGACCTAAACATACCGGCGAAGTGTGGGTGTACATTATTACACCTCTGCCTAACCCTTCGGGGAATACAAGCGTGATGGTATGTGAGTGATGGTGTCAATAACTACAAAAACTAAAGACACATAAATCAACACCATCGATACTTTCTCAAAAAGGGTAAAACCCATAACTGTCACATCTAACTTTCATAGTACATCCTAAACCAATGAAAGCTTATGTAAATGACGCGATACTCACAGTCGCCTATTGTTTTTCGCTCCCGAAGCTGCGCTCGCGCAGCTGTTAATACGAAAGTTATTAATATTGCCTTCTTCATGCCTTCGTCAACGTGCTTAGAAAATAATGGCGTAAGTAACTAAATTTTTTAAAATATTTGTGCTTATTCCAAATCCTTCTAAACACTTCGATTTTGGCATCAGCAGAACAAACTGCATTTAATAATAAACCATGCATCTGTAATGTCTTTACATACCTACATTTCTTCGCAATGTGATGTTAAATATGTTATTTCTATTTTTTTCGTCTGTGTCATTTGGTATGAGGGTATGACGTATCACAGAATTTGCAGGCATTGTAAAATTCTGTGATAAAAAATACATAAATAAATTATCTCTTTTTTATTCTGCAGTGAGACATTATCGGCTAATATTATTTTTAATCTTAAAGATTATTTCTCCATTCCATCTTACCTATTTTTAAGTACTTAAGTAGCACCTTTCTTCTCTAGTCTCTCTCGACAGAATGCTACACACTTTCATAGTAACAAACGGAGTATGAAAAAATTGATGCTTGCTTGATGGACCGTCGTCAAGTGAGTTGACTGGTCCAGACAGACAGAAAAGCTTCATAGATTTATTACGGTTTTTTTCTAAGCTTAGTGTTTAATAGTCCATAATTTATTTTATTACGTCTGTGTAAATACGTAATTTGGGACGAGGAATTTTTATTTAATTAATTTCTCCAAGATATATATCACATTTCTGCTTTATTATTACGCTCCTCGCTAAACCTACTTATTAATTTTCTAATATGTACCTAACAGAATCCGAGCACAGAATTGTAATAATTCTTTTTGTCAATAAAATCCAAGAGCATACCATGTTGCTAACAGAGGAAGAAAAGCAATTTTCTGAAAAAAAATTTGATCGCACAATTTCTATAAAAATACGTTTTTAAATCTGTTGTCTATCAGATTTCTTAATTATGTAGATATGTAGATGTTTTTATCTCATTGGATAGCAAACAAGCCGACGGCCCACTAGCCCCAATGTTTTATGGTCACAACCGCATACATACATCACCAATATTAAAGGATTTGGAAATGCGTTGCCACCCAAAGACGAAGCTGGCGAATGAGCGCAATTAGAGGTGTTTATAGATAATATTTTATTTTTAAAATAAATAACTTACGGCAATCATGAGGTAGTTAGACGCAATCGTTTGAACTAAACTGCGTTAACTCGAGGTTTAGATAACAATTGGAAAATAAAGTCACGTAATACATTACGACCAACAAGTCGGAACAAAACGTCAGCATAATGGAGTTTTTTGTATCTCTAATTGTTTGTGTAAGTGTTCAAGGAGAAATATTTCACGCAGAAATGGGTTCTATTAGAAACTTAAGTGCATATTGCGTTTAAAAGTAGTTTGTAGTTGTGATATTTTGTTTTTAATGAGCTATAAAATAATATTGATATTGTCATGATCGTATCACGGCCACAGTGGTCTGTTTCAATGACATTTAGCCAAGTATTTATGCAGGAAATATAGTACATAACCGTGTGCGCCCTTCCCGATGAGACGGCAATGTGCCGCGTCCAGGTATATATTAGCCACAGGACCTATGGCTTCGCGGGCGTCTTCAACTTCCAGATTCCTTATGGAAAACCCAATAAGACTTAACTCGACCTGGCAATCAACCAAACCTTAGCATTAGTACACTTTCAGTGCTTCTCAATAGCACCGTCTGACATTTCCCGTACTAAAATGGGATAGCATCAAGTTTTTAATGACCAATCCAAGTGCATACTCCCCGAAAATTGCTCTATAAAACAAACAAACAACCTCCATTGGTTAATAAAGTCCGAGGCTTCATCTTGGCATCTGTCCAGGATAGAGGATACAGGATATAGCCAATGAACTTCTTGGCACGACAGACGGTCTTTTAAGATTGAGACGTCATACTGATTCCGGTATTACGATTCAGTACGTTAATGATAAGTCACAATATTTGGAACAATATGAAAGCAGATGATACAGGCAAAGTTGATAGACTGACATCCCAGAGTTACCATTTTGAAAAGGATGAACCTTTAACGATATTTTAAAGCCCAATAAGCATTGAAGGTAGTAAGTCCACATACCTTCATAACGACAAATTTCTGTATGTGTTATTTTAATTTTGGCCATGCTAAAATCACATAGATCTAGTGACTCGAGATTTTAGATCTAATTGAAAATGAGAAACAAAACACAGTCAACGAATACTGCTTACTATATTACTATGTATTACAAACACCTACACGAGAAATAGTAGGTACCATTTTAATTACGTACCAACATAACATTAACACCATAGATAGTAATTTTAATTAAGAAGGTTTGAACAATGAACAGCTTCCCTAAACTTTTCTCAGACTTCCGATGGCGTGACCTCGTATCGAGGACGAAATTCGAAAGTACAGAAGACAATACACCTTAAAACTGATACCATCGCCACATTTAATTAACGGAGTGGACACGCGGAGCGGACAGCTGATAAGCTTATTGTTGGACCAAGAGATACTTAAAGAGGTGATGGTAATGGGATACCTACGTGTTTTTTAACGGATCTTAGTAAAAAAGGTAGTTAAAATAAGGTTTATTTGTTCAATGATCTGAAATGTGGCGTGATCTTCCAATACTGCAGATTTATTTATTTATTTATTTATTAAAACTTTTTGCACATAATGTAAATAATACATTGTACAAAGGCGGACTTAATGCCTTTGGCATTTTCTACCAGTCAACCTTAGGGTGATGCAGAGACAAAACATAGTAGGTGCAAGAAACAGAAAGTTTCCAGGAATAAAATATAATAAATACATATATACATACATACAAACAAAATATACAGAGTAGAGAAAGCCAAAAAAAAAAAATACATAGGTGAAGAAATATAAGAAACTAATTGTGAGACGAGTCTGCCAACTTCATAAGCAAGTGTTCACGAGCTTTTACTTTGAATATGAAACGACTGGTAGCCATCCTGATATTCTGAGGAAGCGCATTCCAAAGGAAAACCGCCTGGACAAGAAAAGAAGATTTAAGAAAACCAGTGCGGTGAAAAGGACATCGTAGAAGACAAGAGATTTACAACGTTAGTCAAGTAAAACAATTCCAATACAGATAGATTCTTGCAATATAACCTATTTTCGTAGGAAGCATCCAAATATAGGGATGAAAATAATATAAAGGAAGATTCTACATACATGCTGAAGTGACATTTGTAATATTCAAACAATGCTTTTTAAAATCGAGACGAAGAATCGAAAATCAACAAGTCGAGCTCGGATTTTCCGATTCGAAGTTCGTCAAACTTTCCGACAGTGAATCTCGAACGTTACCAATATACGTTGATAAATTGAAAAAGGTACAAGCGCGGATATTAATTATAGCTCCTCGTACTCCGTCCGATCGTTATGGAATCGTTACCGGCTCAGAGATAATAAGCCCTGATTTATTGGCATGTCGCACATCGCCCCTTTTCCGGGTGGCTCGCGGACGATGACGCACTCTAAAGATTACGTAAACACTCCAAGATAACATCAGGACTATTTATAAAGTTTGCCAAAGGTGTTTTTTGCTGAAATTCAAATCTAAGATTCTAGGGTAAAGGTTGGCCTGAATGAAGCTGTGTCTTCTGAAGTTGAAGTATTAAGTTTGCTGGAGGATACGAGTATTTGGATCCTGACACTGGACAAGCGACCAACAACATCTCTGTAGTTTCACTTTGGTACCCAAAAGCATTCAAACAAAAATAGTAGTAATTGGACAAAACGAACAAGGAGCACAAACAATCCTAACATGAAATGCTTTTATTTAGGAGGACTCATCAAAGATAGACAGCAAGGAAAAGGTGCTCGATGCCTGCCGGGGCTGCGGGTTGTTCGCAAGAGATACCGCGCCCCCGGAACGCAAAGGGCACAAGAAGGAACATGGGTGGGTTTTAGTCAGTAAAAGTCTGACACTCCCTCCCGCCCCGCCCAGGACGGGAGAAGTTATTTGACGATTTCCCACCCACCAAAAAAAAAGGTGCTCTACCAAAGCTTTGCTTGACTTGATTGTGACTAGATATAATTAGTTCAAAGAATTACTATCTGTTCTACTGATATAGATTTCCTCAATTTACAAAACCTGGAAGAAATGTGGTTTCCTATTGAAAGCGGAGACCACATGGCGGGTATAATAAGATATAATTGGCAATACTGACAATAGTGTTGCCATATGGGTCGTTAGTAACGATTTAAACCAGTGCGGTCTCGGCACCTGTTACGTATTATGTAACGATGTTTATCGATTTATCTTGATAGATATCGGACACACGATTACAATCGATTGTTTCCGAGTATGGTTGGCAGACTACCTGAGACTGTACAAGATTAGCGGGATACCCAAATACATGAAATAAATATATCTATACAAATATTTTAGAGCTGAAGAGTTTGTTGGTTTTCTCAGGAAACACGGGTCCGATATAAAAAAATCCTTGCGTTATATAGCCCGCTTTGACCCACGGGAGCGAAGCAATAACCAAAGACTCAACGCGGGTAAAACTGTGAGATATAGTTATGAGTAAATAAATCTCAAAAATTACAGTGACTTCTACAAGTTGGCAATGTCATTCAACGTCGTATATCAAACCAAACAAGAACAAGAATCTTAGAAAGAGAATAATTGCGTTTTTTATGCTCTATATCCTCTCAACTGTCGGGCAGGCTTCTAAAGTACGAAATTTATTGCCTGATCAAAATTTGACAGTTAACTGCATATGTGGTTGATATGTTCAAGGATAACTTTAAAGATATTCTTCGATGTATAAAAAAGTACCCTCCCAGATACATTATGCATACGGTTAAATCTTTTCCTCGCTTATTACTCAGCATTATTTTGTTCTAATGACCAAATTTCTTGCAAATAACGTTCTATACATTCTCATATATCGAGCAACGGAGATTGTTCTATGGCAAATACAACTCATAGACCAACATTATGTTTATGAAATACAAAGAACAGACCAGTTTTTGCCAACCCTATTCTGAACTGATACGTATAGACAGGGGGCGTACCTACTGGACGGGAGCTTACATGCCATTGTTGTACCTGTAAGACTTAAATATCACTTGCTGCTTTCCTTTCTCGTGAATTATGTGCAACTAAAACCATATAAGCGATGTATTGCGATAAATCAGCAGTAACTTCTGGTCACTTTCAGTTTTCTCGATAACTCTAGATTCCGCGATGTATGCGATTCAATATTATCGATTTTGCGGTGATTTATTATAGTAGTTTTCCTAACATGGTACTTAAGTTGTGGTAATTGAACTGAGATATCAATATTGCAAGAATGTGGACGCCCTAGGGCTACTATGTGATATTCTAATGGATTAAAATGAATTGAATTTTGTAGTGCTGTGGTTAGGACGAAATATTGTAGGTACAACATTTATTTTAAGTAAGTAAATGGACTTTCTGATGCATTCTTTTCCATACGAAACTATCTTTTGGGAGTGGCGACTAGATTCTTTTTTTGTTTCAATTTTGACATTCAATTACGCCTTTAATGGTCCACTAATTAAAATAAATGATTTGACTTTGCCTTTATACTCCAATGCTTCTACTTGTAGGTACTTCTAGATGCATATTTTGTTATAGATAATGTTAAATCATCCAAAAATTTATTAGTTTGTATTTATAAAGTACAAATTGGCTTTAACACCGTTAAACACAACTTGAAGTTCATTGTTTCTCTTTGACTTATTCCCCACTTCAAACAAGTACAACCGAACACACAATTCACATTGTAAACTTATCTCATGTCACAAAGCAGGAACCATCGAACCGATGTAAAAGAATGCTACATATACGGAGGGATTTCTTTCTTCTGGTTAATAAAGCGTGGATGACGTTTCACAACCCATAAACCACGACACATGCTGTCAATAATAAATAAAAGTTATCATCAAAAGCACATGCGATTTCTTCCTAGTATGAGTAATGTGCTGAGCGGAACCGATATTAACATAAATTCACCCATATGCGAAACAGCTACATTGTATTAATCGATGTGTATGTAGACTGGAAAGATATGGAAGCGAAAATTAGCATACTGGTAGTTTATCATTCGATTTGTTTACACTGGTGGTGGACTGTGGTTAAGGTACGAGAAATAAATCAAGATTTATCTCAAGTGTGTCGTGGCATTGAAAAGTGGATCTCCAAGTAGGTTTTTGATGTTATGTTTTATGTTTATTAGATCGTTATGGCTACTATGTTAGAAATTCAGTTCTAGGCCATTTTTTATAAATTTTGATTTATTCATAAAGATGCAACTTTCATCTTCCATTTGATTCCAATTATGTTTTCATGTCTCTCAATGCTTTCAAGTCTCAAATTGCAGAGATTTCAATCATCTAAGTCTTTATGCAGATAGATCTGAATTAAATATCACTGAGCGATTATTAAAGGAGCTCAGGTCGTTTTAAACGGAACGTTTTTATAATGAAAGCGCCGGAATTGCCAAACATAAATTGGATCTTGTCAAATTAAACAATTTTATTGATACATAATAACGCTTTCGTATAATAGTAGCCAAATTAATAGAACAACATTCGTCAAAAATAAATCAATTTTTATATTAATAAAAAGAGAAAGGATTATAACTAAGAATAGTGAGGCGTTATAAAAATAAAAAGAAGTAAATTAATTTATGTGTTTAGAAATTCGAATGACAAAACTTGTAATAGTGTTTCCGCAGTGCGAAAGGTACGAGATTCTCGTACTGATAAAATTAATTGGTGAACGAATTTATCTCCGATTAACTTTCTAGTATAAATAATATCAGAACCATCTAGAATAGACGTGTTAATAACTAGTTTTTTGTTATTTTTTATACAAACTTTAATTACTTAATTTAATTAATATAATTTTAATCTCTCTCATTAATCAGAGAAGTGTGTTTATTAGGAGATTGAGTGTGTATTCGAAGGTACTATAAGTTTTATAGTCGATCATAAAAGTATGCCAGAACAGTTATTGTCGGATAGCAAGCGCCAACACCCATCCTGTCAATTTCATTGCTATACTTATGTGATGTCGCCCACACGGGAAATTAAAAACAGGTGTTGCATTTACCGTTTTTATTGTAAATTGCTTACTATAACAATGTGGAAAAAGTACAAAATCCTCATCATAGTACTCGACACACGGCCTAGCAAGCGTATTGATGTAGGTAAATGTAGTATTTTTCGAATTAGAAGGAGGACTCATCAATCATTTAGCATTTTGGCTTAATTTTATACCAAAAGCACAGTAAGTATTACTCATTGATATGCCTAGAAAACCTTCAAACTAAATAAACTAAGTGTGCAAAACAGGTACTGCCAATTTAAAATCGTAAAAACTTATGTACTTTACTCTTACTCCGCGCGCTCGTTTTACATACATACATACCATCACGCCAGCATTCCCCGAAGGGCTAGGCAGAGGTATTCGAATGTACTACACCTACAGTTCGGCGGTATATAAGGAACGGTCATATTGCCATTGACCGGGCACAAAACCTAAATTACGCAACTTAATATGCCAGTTATTGATTATCGACTACCTACTGACCATCGTCAACACCCATCCCATTATGTGATCTCATTCTACCGGCCTACCGCCAACTAACTGCCTCGTTAGACTAGTGGTCCTAAGCGCGACTGCTACGCTAGAGGTCTTGGGTTCGATTCCCAGGTCGAGCAAAAAGTGTTATTGGGTTTTTTATGAAATTTTCAGTAGCAGCTCAGAGTTTGGATTTGTGCCCGGTTAATGGCAATAGGCTCGCCCCCTATTACATGGGACCTAAACATACCGGCGAACTGTGGGTATACATTGGTACACCTCTGCTTCACCCTTCAGGGAATACAGGCGTGATGGTATGTTATGTTATTCTACCGGCGAGTTACAGAAATGTCTTCCCACATTCACCCTTATAGTGTAAACTTTAAACCTCTTTTAAGGATGGGAAATCATCAAATGACTTCATTCCGCAACCCTGTCAGGAAAGTAAAGTTTGACACCACCTTTCTGTGAGCGAGTGAAATTGGTGCAAAATCTATCTAACCCAGTCGTCTAGTCCCAGATCTATAAGAAAACGATCATGATAGTTATTTTAATCATAAATAAAATAAAGTCCTCTGCGTAAACCTGCAGTGAAGGTTCGCGCGTTGCTTGTTTATTCACTGCCATAATTAAAATAATTAATCGAATTTCGTTTCGTTTGAATACGCAATTAATATATACGAGATTTAGATCGAGAGATAAGCGCGAATTAAGGGCCGGTTGTACTTGAAATGGTTGGTTCACGGTACCTCGACCGACGTTCATTCACGACGTACAAAGCAGGTATATGAATCATTATTTAAACCATTCACTTTTACGATAATTATGTGTTTTTTTTTACATAAAAAGTACCTATGTGTTTATTATATCGATGCTGTTATTATTTATTTAAAAGAAGAACGTTACGTAAACGTTATGTTTTGTAAAGATCAAAGATTATTTTCAAGGAAAACCTACACTATTCCGAGCGCTGTAATATTCTTGTAAAACACCGTTTACCTGTATCAACATCAATTTCTTGCTCCTATAATATACAGTGTACCTACACAGAAAAGAAAGTGCACCAACACTGCAATTCTTTGAACAATGTTAAACACTCCGCCGTACTCAGTGACCCGAGATAGCAGCAAAACAACGCGATACAAGATAGAAAAGCGACTTTATCGCCTGACAGATAGCTGCGATTGTCTGACATGATATTTCAGCAGCAAAAAGTGACATTAAGCCCGAACAAAAGGAGTGAAAGTGTATTAACAGAATTTTTGCTGGGGGCAAGATCTCATGACAATGGTTGAGCATCAAAGTGATTATGCGTAAACCCGAACGTGTTATTATGGCTTCAGCTAAAAAACGCGCGGGAAAATTGACAGTTGTCGCTGTCAAGAAAGAGGGCGAGGGCAAAAAGCGCGGGAAAAGTGACGTGCACGTGTTGAATGTCATAGAAATTGTTTATGTGATTTATATGAGTAGCTATGAGAGAAAATAACGGGTTCAAAATGAAATAACAATTTGCTTGAGGTAAGATTATGGCTCAAATATTTTAGCGAAGCAATTTATTGGCCAAAAAATATTGATTGCGATTTATGAAGTCTAATAAAATATTTAATCAAAAATGTGGAGGCATAAACATAATAGACGAGCGTGCGAACCAATCTGCTAGTAATAACATCCTTCATCACCACACGATTTGTTGTAAACAACTGTTACTCTATCATAAACCAATAATTAACCGATATTTTTTTAGGTTACTCGGCCTCTAACCGCATAAAAAATCACTCGTTTCTCAGCAACAGCTCGAAGTGTACATATGGACCTGGTTGATGACATTTGCCAATAGGCGAGTCTCTCATTACATGGGACTCACTCAAACATAATAACCATAAAAAAATTGCCTGCCCTGCAAACCTCTTTGGGGAATACAGACATGATACAATGTTATGTCAAAGTGACAGTTCACGAATCGATCAATATCACAGCGCTCGCGCAAGCATCATAGTAAATTAGCATACGAGGCGCGTGCGCGGTACTTCACGGCTCATTTAATAGTAAATGTTTTACGACAAACAGCTTGGCTTATTGACTGTACCGACGAACCTGTGCCTTCTAATGACGCATGACGTGCTTCGATTAGTTATTATAAACCTTTACGATCATTATTACGTGAAGGTATTATAATGTGTTGAGAATATTCTATTTAATGGCTTAGGGTTGTTTAGAGGCGCCGAGCTGGTGTGAGTTTTCAAGTCAAGCGTGGGTTTTATTTGATGTTAGCACGATCTTAGTAGCGACCAGACCTTACTATGGATATCGGCAAGCAGGTCGGTGTACAACACTAAACCTCCGTCTAGCTTCTGTTACGAAGAAAAAAAATGCGTGACTTTATAATTTTGAATTTAGAACAAGTATTTCATATGTCACACCTGATTTAAATATCGAACGTGTTCTATTTGTAAATTGTAATGATTGGCGCAAAAACGCTAATAATACCGTGAAACATAAATCGTTCTCCAATGAATAAACTCGCATACTTTATAAGGGAATATTTATTAGTTGCCTACCTGACAACTGTGACCCACATGTCGCGATCTTACTAACGAACTGTTTAACATTTCGCGGACGAGACTGTTATAAATTTTACTCCGTACAGAGGTTAAAACGTCGATATCTCTATGTACTTGTATTTATTTAAGTAGCGGAGGTAAAGCTGGGTTTACATCCCGGTGCTAGCGAAACTGGATACAAAACTTGAATAGCGGTTCGTGATGTTAGTCCAAAAAGAAATAAAGAGAGTACCTACATAGTTATGTACTTCTGTGTGAAATAGGCTTCATTTTATAGACTTGACAGGATCGCGTGAGTAGATGTTTAAGAGGAATGCGCTAAGGCAACCTGCAAAACTTATTTACTTCTTGCATTTCACGTCTCACTTTAGATAACTTTTCTTAAACGGTAAAGGGAGCTGCTAATCCCTCATCTCTTTCTCCAGCATCAGCAATACTATTCTGGAAAAATCTTCCTCGCAAATTTAAGTAAAAAAGGTGAGAAGCCAATCCCTAGCATTAGCAGACATACTAACATTCATACATAAAATTACGAGTTTTTGCCATGGGGGAAGGCAGATAGACAACGCCACGTACGATCGTTACATACTCCTTTCGCCTCGTCCACGATCACAAAGCATTAGCAGACCTATTCTGTAACATTCTCCTTTAGTAGATTTAATTTCACCGGGAGAGGTTTTTATAGAATACACCCACAGGCATGTTCACGTTTTCGCCTTAAGATATAAAAGTTTTGCAGTGTCTGTGTTACATGTTACTACCAGTGGCTAGTGTCGTAATGTAAACCGCCCTTTAAGGAAAAGTTGTGATCCTATGACTTGTGTAAGTCACGTCTTATTTCGAAACTAGTTATATAGTTTATAGCTAATAATTGTGGGATCATATCAGCAGGCTGACCTTTCTTTTCATATACAAACGTTATGAAATTAACAACAATTTTCATGCTCATTTATTTTAACTATAAGCTCCAATGCGCGAGCGCATCAATATTATGGACACTTTCCTATCGAAGTATTGATGGTTTTCTTGTAATTTTTCACATGGAAGTGATCACTGTTCGTGTTATACATATATCTAGAAAATAAATAACTATTTATACAAGTGAAAATCAAAACATGTATTTTTATTAAATCATTTACAGGCACATTTGAATTGTCAAGGATTCGGTCAGTTAGTTGCCCGTTCTGACGGCCGTCATCCCCTATTCAACTGGACCTGAGGCGGCGGGGCGTAGTATTCCACGGGCGCTTCTCTTTAACGTCGCGGGGGGAGTCCGACACCTCGCTTCCTTAGCTCCTCCTCCTCCGGATGGCGCGTTTGTTCCCGGGATCCCCGGCGTAAGTGTGGGAAAGGAACACCGGGGTGGTTTTTAGTCAATAAGCGTCTGACAGACCACCCTCCCCGAGGGCGGTGGACATCCATGAGGATTGTCCAGCTCGGCAACAAAAAAAAAATTGCCCGTTCTAAACCGTAGATAGTTCTCTATAGAGCATATGGTGTCCTCGGTGGTTTATGGATAGTAATCTATGGTCATCGTAGGTGATGGGCCAGTGTGACTAAGAACGTTAGTGAAAGCAACAAATACCACAACTAACTATTCTACAAATGCATATTTCCTCTTTATCTACCTGCAAATAACTGTAAATAAAAATCTTATCAATACTAACTATCTCTTATATTACCTTGTAGTAACTAAACACCGCTAGGATATAATCAGTAATTCTAAACATAGTTGGCAACACTGAAAGCGATAAATTCAAAAACTGCAGCTGGCTTATCCTGTCTTATCGTAAGAAATAAGCAAGAACACGAATAGTTAATAATAATAATAGCCAAGAGACTAACAGGCTCCTGGTTTAGAAGCCAAAAGCTTCGACCGACATCAATAGAGGCTCTTGTTAGGCGGTTAGGTCCCGGAATCCGCGGCGTAAGTGAGGAAATGGTATACCGTGGTGGCTTTTAGTCAGTAAGTTTAACAGACCCATCGAGGCCCCCCAGAACAGTGGATATTCATGAGGATATTCCAAACTGGCAACAAAAAAAAAAGGGTTGCATTTAGAAGGTAGTGGTCTCTTTCTCTGAAGTTTACCAGTACCGATACCAGTATGCTACGGTGAGCTAATGTATGTATTTCAGTATTTAAAATAAATAAAGGATATGATAATTATTGTTTATTAAACAATAACAGTACTATTATATTTCCTGAAAACTAAAACATATCTATACTAATCTATACTTCTACACTCATATTATAAAGAGGACAGATTCTTTTGTTTGTTTGTAACGAATAGGCTCCGAAACTACTGGACCGATTTTACCCATTTTTTCACCATTAGGTAGCTACATTATTCCTGAGTAACACAGGCTATATAACATCAAGCAACAACGCACAGGAGCGGAGCAGTAACCATCAAATAAGCCACGCGGACGAAGTCGCGGGCAATTCGCTAGTTTATAATATTTTTACTTCTGAGCAAGGTCGAGCCTGTCTCATCGGTCGCTGCTGTATTGTTATTATTTATAACATGTTATGGAAGTAAAAAAAATAAAGTTTAACAAAAGAAATTGAAATGGCATTAATAATAAATACAAAAATAATACAAACTATTTACGATAGGGAATGTAAGTTAGCGCGCGGGACATTCGATATGCTGGATCGCGGAAGGGATTGGCGCGGATAATAATCCCGCTGTAGCAATCCAATCGGGTACACATTACACGGGCTTCAAGCCGAGGCGGGGCGTGGGCGCGCCCGCCAAAAGCCTATAAATTAACGGCTAAACAGAACCGCCATATTTGAGGCGCGCGCGCATTAAGATCTCCACACATTGATCGCGAATCGCTCCAAAAACAGAGGGGACAAGGGTCGTTTGAAATTTCCTCCAATTTAAGTAAATCTATACAAATAAATAGAATTGAAGGGTCCGTTTGTAATTTCAAATTACAAGCTTTTCACTAAATGCATATGAAAGTATATACGGTACTAACATAAAAAAAAAACAATTATTAACATTTTTGTCTGTCTGTCTGATTATTTCGGCTTATCTATAATAATATTATTATTATCAATAATATTATTTTAACAATATTAAAAACCAGTGTTTTATTGTCGACCCCTTTTTACCGTATATTAAGCTTGTAGAGAATGTGAGGTGACGTACAGGCTAATCACAATAAAAGTCAATATAGTACTTACGAGTATAATGTCCGTTCCACGACGCAGAAATATGACACTCAGAAGGAGTACGACAGTAGACACACACAATGTACAGACAATCACAGAATAACTAGTCCAAGTAAACAATATAGATGCAAATAGAACAATCGAGATTACTATGTGGTAGGGGTGAACCCTACAAAGCTTAAGCCATATTATATTCGCTGCAAAAATATTCAAAAATAACATAACAAAGACTTCAGTGCGTCGCTGCTGGCATAAACGATATAAATGGAAAAGTATTGACCATACACCGGTTCGAGATTACGACGAAGTGAATCGAATCTAATTTCATAGAGAGCTTTCGTTAGTGATTAAGCCGCGTGCTTGCGTGTGCATTGTTTGCTCTGGGGAACTGCACACAAATAATACTGAAGGATCTAGTACTTATGTTATTTAATAACTGTTACAGTAGATGCTGAATTAGAATCAATACAGTGAAAAAACAAGAGTTTCCAACAGAAGAATGAACATCCCTACCGCAGCTAACAAAATGCTTTTTAAACAGCTGAATCGATTTTCATCAAACAAGAACTAAGTTAAGAACACTCCCGACTAATTCACCTTTCCAAAAAAAAAACAAAATCAATATCAGTTCATGCGCTCGCGAGCTACGATGCCACACACAGACAGACAGACACGTTAAACTTATAACACCCCGTCGTTTTTCCGTCGGGGGGGTCAAAAGTAATGTAAATATTGGCGATTACTGTAGGAAACTACGTAAAATATTAATCATAACGTAACCGATCAGGCTGACTTTTTTCAGCACAATTTTTATAAGAAATGAAAGTACATACTCATGAATATGAATAAATTCTGTTAAGGGACCAATTTTGGGTTAACAAAAAAGAAATGCCGCACCTTACTTTTTGGTGGTGTTGTAGTGCATTTTGTAGGAAAAGAAGGTTTTTTTTCTCTTTCCGAGTTAAGTAAACTTACACTAAATTAGCTTATTAAAGAAATATTTGCTTACAAATAATACAAAATAAGTCGCAATTAATATCCCTAGTTATAAAGTCGTTAAACCATAACAATGACGACAAAATAAGCTGTAAACGGTTGGCAAGTCGCGCGTAGGGAGGGGCAGTATTCGACAAGATCTAGTCGATAATAGTGGCCATTTGGAGGCGACCGAAGGCGACTGCCCTCGTTTGTACCGCGTTAATATGTTAATACAGACATCCAGTCACGATCTCGCATCCAGTCCACGTACCAATCTTGGTTTACTTACACTGTTTTCGTTTTGACACATTTACAACGACACTTTGTTGTGAGGCCAATAAACTCATTGAGGAACGACTGCTCTTCCTAATGCCAGTTGAATCACAACTGTTACTAGTTATTGCGTTCGCGCCAGAATACATTTTGAATGCATCGCCAGTATGTTTACGGCATTCCTTGAACCCAGACAAACATACAGACCTATTAATATCAAAAACTATCTAAAATCACATAGCTTATTAAAGTAACATGAGTATACGAAACAACGAGGAAGAACGACACAGATAAATTCATCGTAAATGTTACTGTCCTAGTCTTAAAGATAACAGGACTCCTAATTGACCAGACTGACCCACAGAAAGTTGGAAGTAAGATAAGCGCAAGAGTTGACATACTGTGGTAACTAATTTCACTTGCATTTCCGAGAACATTCATCTCTGATGAACTACAAAGGCTTGAAGGACAATAACAGCTTGTAAGAGCAAACTTGATTCAGATTAGACAAGGCGTGTGCCTCGTTAAAGCTGCCTTTGCATTTTATATGCATACTTTGACAGACTGCAATTTTGCAAGTGTATAATTTCTTAAGAGTACGTTTATGAGTAATTTTCTGTAAGCATTAATGATGGGGACATTAAAATTTATAATACGTATTCATGTAACAAGCTTAGAGCAATGCACAATGACAGTTATCCACGTTTATGGTTCTCGTAAAAAAATAAAATATATATTTTCAAAGATAAGCATAAAACAATATTTTTATGGCTGATTACGAACCAAAATACAGTACATCACAAAACAACTTTTATATGTTTCAAAACACACATTACATATAATTTGAATTCCCATAAACTGTATATTTATAACGCAATAACCGATTGTAGAAATCAAACTCGTAATATGGGACGTTATGGGTGTAAAATGTCTGGCAATATCCATATAGTTTTCACTTTTATCGATAAAATATATCGATAATGTGCGGTGCAGGTGATTCACTAGATATTAAGTAGAGTTATATGTGGTGACTACAATGCAATCTATACAAATATTAAAAAAGGAAAGTTTTTTATTGTTTGTTTGTAAAGGACTGCTAAACCGATTTTAAATATTTTTTCACCAATTTATAGCTACATTATTCTTGAGTAACATAGGCTATATAACATGACGCTACGACATAATGGAGTGGAGCAGTAACCAAAGTCGTCACGCCGTTGAAATAAGCCACGCGGTCGAAGTCGCGGGCAGTTCGCTAGTATTTTATAAGAGACTCAATAGTTTTAATCAGTCTATTCTAGAAAGTGGTCTAAGTCAAGACCTGTCTATTAGATTTAGTACTTTTCTATTGTGTAATTTAAAAGCTATGACCTTTTGTTTTATTGAGATAGATGCACTTTATTTCTATAGGTAATGCTTTATTGTAAAGTCTATAATAGCATGTCTGTCAAGTCATGTTAACTCGTAACTACATTATAATTAAATTATTTTGAAGTACGAGTGGAAGAGTCTTTATTGCCTTTATGAAAGTCGTCATATTTTCGTGAAATAGTCTTATTTTCACACCACCATCACGCCTGTGTTCCCCGAAGGGTTAGGCAGAGGTGTAACAATGTACACCCACAGTTCGCCGGTATGGTTAGCGGTCCCATGTAATAGGGGGCGAGCCTATTGCCATTAACCGGGCACAAATCCTAACTCCGAGCTGTTACTGAGGATTTCATAGAAAAACCCAATAACACTTTTTGCTCGACCTGGGAATCGAACCCAAGACCTCTAGCGTAGCAGTCGCACTTAGGACCACAAGGCCAACGAGGCAGTTCAGTCTTATTTTCATCAAATATTATTTCGAAAATTATATCGAGGTTTTAATGTATGATCATTTTAGAACTATATCGTCATAATTACCGTATGTGATGATCAACATACATAAAAGGTGAAACATCGTTGCAATTTTCATAAAGAAAAGGAGAAGTCTTAAGAAATTTGAAATTTCACGGTCTGTAATGAAGAAATTAAGAACCTGTAACCATATTGAACTTAAACTGCTAGTCTGTCTATGTTGCAAGCCTAGGCCAGTTTTTTTCGTGAGGAAATCCCCATGGATTCTTATCAAGTAAAACCCCACGGGTTCTTCTACCACCATGAGTCGGAAGCACAGTATACACTTGATGCATGATCGCCTCTTTCGACTGGTGTTGGTCCGTCGTCCGTAACGCAAAATTATAATCGGAAAAGTTCTTTTACTTTTCTAGAAGTCAAAATGCACAGTTCGACCTACAAAGCTTTCTTTCCAGCGTACAAATCGTTTAGATAATTCTCTTTGAAAACCGGGATAAGTAAATAAGTTGACTTCACACCAGAACTTGTACCTCCCGTACATCAAACTCGTCTATTTGCGAACACCAGCTTATCTAGACTTGTCTCAGTATCCGCAGGTTATCAACCAGTTACGTTACTTGGGATGTTACAAAGATAACCGGAGTATACAAGCACTGCATATAAAGATTAGATTTCCTTCGCCCATCACTTATTGCTCCGATAATTTGAAACCAATTTGCAACTTCCCCGTACAAATGTGGCGGTGATAGAATGTTATTGGTCATTTCCTGATGTTACTAGTTGTGAAACCTGTATTTTTCTTTACATAGGGGGCTGGATTTAATCGCAATTGGATCGTGCAATTATCTTGCTGTTACGGTTAATCGAAAGTATAGGAGCATTAAGCGCTGAATAATTTTCACTTATTTTCCCAACTTTTTGTGTTATCTTTTAGCAATAAAATGAAATCTACCAAGGCACTGTGGCACTATTACGTTCACCTGCACCTATTTATATAGCAATTACCGTGGCCACTTACTGACCCCAAATAGTTTATAGATAGATTATTATAGATGTATCATCGTTAAGAAAACCATGTTATTATGTTAGATTTTACTGCAATAAATTCAGGAACTGTCCGTCGTTATTTGAGTTGCACTCAAATAAGTACATAAGTTCATGACTAAGGCCCGGTCTCAACCAAACAGGAGAGGAGATTTCTCGTAAACAACTGTGTTATCTTGAGGCTAAGCAATGAGATGTGAAATAACGCAAGCCGATTATAAAGTCAAAGTCAAAGCATTTATATCAATTAGACCCTTTACAGGCACTATTGAATTGTCAAGAAGTTACAGTTAAAAGTTGAAGCTAGTTGCTCGTTCCAAAGCATAGGTCTCGATAGAGAAGAACGAGCAAGAAACTCCATGGACACTCTTTTCTTTCCATTTGGTTTTTACAAAATCTTGGTTACAATATTCTTGTTGCTTCTTTATGGGAAAACAATGAAGGTGAATATAAAACCATAAAAAATAATAGTAATAAAGATGTAAGCCATGGCAGTTAAGAGATGACCAATCCCAACTGACAGCGCACATGATACGTGCATCAGCATCATTTAGCTCAACCACTGGTTGTAGGAGATGTAACCTCTCCTCTCCGCTTTGGTGCAGACCGGGCCTTAAAATAACCATGTATTTAATTTACCATAAAGCCTTATAAATGCTGCAGAGAAGAACTGCCATTCAAACTTAACCGACTGAGCACACCTTGGTGCTCGCAGTAGTTTCACCAATATATCGATCATGCCATGTAACAGCGACACATAAACAGATATACGGGTCGAGTACTTTCTACGCATGCGTGGGCGCAACAACTGCTGCACAGTAATTAATGCAACTGCACACAGACGCGAATCGGGTGAAATTAAACCAAAGAATATGAAAGTACAGAAGATCCACAACAGATAACAAAAAATAAATCTCAGGAAAAATGGAACAGTTTTGAACCAGTGCACTTGAAAGTTGCACTTCTTTTCTGTTATCCGTTATAATTGTCACTCCACATTTAACCTTCTGTCGTCATCTGTGTGTTGTCAATACAAATTCGTAAAGTGATACAAATAATTATGAAAAGCCGTGAGAAACCACTGAGTCACCCGTCTTAATGCAACTGTGTTTTAAAACTCTTGGAATTTCAAATCACTGTGTGTTAATAGTCTCTTGAACATTTAACTTTCGTCTCTTTATCTTTAGATATAGAGTACTTATCCAAGCGTGTGTAAAGTGGTCCTAAGCCGGCAATCCGGGATAATTCCTAATGTGAATTGTCCGATGCGTTTGATATTTTATTGCCATTACATTAAAGTTTACAATGACAAGTCACCTGCATGTGTGAAGAAATGAATTTGTTTATCTTTATTTACCATCCATCATACCATCACGCCTGTATTCCCCACAGTTCGCCGGTATGTTTAAGTCCCACGTAATAGGGGGCGAGCCTACTGCCATTAACCGGGCACAAATCCTAACTCCGAGCTGCTACTGAGAATTTCATAGAAAAACCCAATAACACATTTTGCTCGACCTGGGAATCGAACCCAAGACCCCTAGCGTAGCAGTCGCACTAGGCTAACAAGGCAGTTAATAACGTATATTTATGCAAAATTTCAGGAAAATCAGTTCAGTGGTTTAGGCGTAAAAAGGTAACAAACACACTTACATTTATATTATTAGTTAGGACATACATAGTGTCCGTAGTCAGTGTCTCGTAATATAATTTTAGCATTGCAGGTCATATCAACAAAAATGAGAATAATGGTCGCTGGTTTGTAAATTGAAAACTATTTAAAGATGAGTAAGAACTATAATGAGTAATTCATTATACTTGCGCTAAGCCTTGTCGGCGTGGCGCCATGCAGAATTAAGAGGAAAAAATATTCTAAGTAAAGAGTTTTGACATCATCACTGCGTGCAGGTCAGAATCCTAATTAGTATATTTGCATGCTAGTTGACTAATTACTTGTAATTAGCCTCCTCTACTACGAGTTTGGACTTTATTATCTGACTGTGAAAGTGACAGTTTTAATAGTATTTCTTAGTTATTTCGCATAGCCATCTTCTCTATATCCAGATGAATTATGAACAAGTAGGTACTTTTTGGCTCGGCGATGTTTTTCGTCTAAGTGCTATTTAAGGCAACACTAACTAAAACTGCCCCGTTGGTCTAGTGGTCGCAAGCGCGACTGATGAGCGAGGGATTCCGGGTTCGATTCCCAGGTCGGGCAAAAAGTGTTATTGGGTTTTTCCATTAGGATTTGCTTAGTAGCAGCCCGGAGTTTGGAAGTTGGTAGTATGACACCCCCGTGTCTCGGAAAGCACGTAAAGCCGTTGGTCCCGGCTGTCATTCGTAGATCTTTGATAGTCGTTACGGATAGTCAGAAGCCAGGAGGCCTGACCAAAAGGTATCGTGTTGCCCAGTAACTAGGTTGTGGAGCTCAGATAGGCAGTCGCTCCATGTAAAATACTGGTATTCAGCTGCATCCGGTTGGACTGGAAGCCGACCCCGACACAGATGAGAAAAGGCTAAGCAGAAATAGTGGCTAACTAACACACACATATAGTAACACAACACATACTGGCATACATAAAAGACACACTAACATCACCAACAAAAACTTAAATTCAAATGATAAATGGTTTGATTCTTCTGATTTTTTTTCTTCATAAGCCGCCTCCCGCTGGGTCTAAGGCAGTATATCAACAATACCTCATTTGTTAAAATACTCCTAATAATTTAGGGAATATAGAGGAACATAAAAATATTCACATACAGGTTGTTAAAATCATAACCATTTTTTTGATAGCTGTCTTTTAACTTTAGGTGCGCGTACGCTCGGTGCCGCGGGTTGGTCGGAAGAGGTACCGCGCCCCCTGAACGCAAAGGCCACAAGAAGGAACATTGGTTTTAGCCAGTAAAAGTCCGACACTAAGGGAAGAAATATTTGACGATTTCCCATCCGAAAAAAATGTACGCGTACCCGCTAATAAGATTTAGAACTAACCTCGTCACTACGGTTGCCGGCATTTAACTTGGCAAGGTAGATGAGCAGAATTCGTTTTTTGGTTTTTTTTTTATACTAAATGGTACATGCGCAAAATAATCCCCACTACGCCAAACCTTGCCAAGTTACGTGCCGGCAACTGTACCAGATACAGTCTGTTTGTTTACAGACACACCTCATCCCCTCCCCATCTATACCCTCCAGCGAAAATCATGGAAAGCCCAAACCCTATCTCGCTGATTTGATATAGCATTCGCCTCTAGATACGGTCTCGTTAACAAAGTGTTTTGTTGCTCCTGACTCACTGAAATCAGTTAACACGCCTCGGGTCTGACGTCACGGAATAGATGAATGGCTAACTATTTATGAAGCAAGGTTTCCGTGTTTTGATTGTAGGGTGGTCAGATGGTGGTGACGCAAGGTGTTGGGATTAGTTCCAATTTTCACCAATAGATGGCGCCGTACATTTACCGTTGATTCCTGAATCGCGGTGTTAAGATTTGCACGATTAATCGTTGTTTCATTTGTACGAACGCGATATTGGTTCAACCCAGTTCATCCCTGATCCAAACACAAGGGTTGTAGAGGCGTTGTTTCGTGCCCGTTCTTCTCCATACGAAACTAAATTTTCGAATGGGCAACTAGATTCATTATTATTCATTTTGTATGTAGTTAAAATTCAAAACTGCCTTTTAATGGTCTAATTGAAATAAATGATTTGACTTGACTTTGTGGATGATGTGCGGAGGAAGACAATCATGCAGTAGGTACCCTTAACAAATTAGGGTATGAAGTAAAGTGTTTGTACCGAATAGGCTCCGGAACTTCTGGGCCGATATTAACCATTTTTTCACCAATAGATAGCTACATTATTCCTGAGTGACACTAGCTACATCACGCTGAAACTCACGGGAGCGAAACAGTAACTAAAGACGTAACTTAACGCGGGTGAAATAAGAAACGCGAACGAAGTCTCAGGCGGATCTCTAGTATGTTATACTTCGCTTCTACGTGGACTAAATCGCGAGAAGAACCTTATTAATAACATACCATCACGCCTATTTTCCCCGAAGGGTTAGGCAGAGGTGTAAAAATGTACACCCACAGTTCCATCCCATTTAATAGGGGGTGAGCCTATTGCTGTTAACCGGGCACAAATCCTAACTCCGAGCTGCTACTAAAAATTTTATAGAAAAACCCAATAACACTTTTTGCTCGACCTGGGAATCGAACTCAAGACCTCTAGCGTAGCAGTCGCGCTAAGGACCACTAGGCCAACGAGATAGTTAAGAGAAAAGCTTATTCATATTTATAGATAATATTGTAAAGTCACCCTATGTTATAGACTGTCTTCAGTTTCATCAGAATCATTAAATTTTATTTACCAGAAGATCGAGTCAAATGTAAGTTCAGTAATTTATTTCCTATACAGAACTAAGCTTAATCCCTAAGGCACTCAATACTGTGAGTTTATAAACTCAGTTATATTTATTAGTTATCAGATGAAAGGACTCCATTAATAAAAGGTCATAAACTCTTTCATATCGAGAAAGCTCCGCTACACAGCTATCAACAAAAACATCAATATTTATACTGATTGGAACGTTCCACGTAAAGAACTTATAGAGAGCCTCCCCATCTTATTTCCTTTATATAATAGGATAGACTTTTGAACAAAAACCGATAGTCTCAGTTATAATAACTTTGTTTACGACGTCACTTCAATGCAGCTTCATTTACTCTTAAATTGATAGCTAATAAAATAATAATAACTTCTGCAGACATGATTTCACCACGCCATCTCTGGGCTTATTTCATATTATATAAATTGAATGGTTTATCTTAAGATATTGTCTTTATTTTCGCCCTTTGAATTTCTCTTTGGAAAAATAATCATCGGCATGAGCGTCTACCCGACCAACAACTTGAACAATCATAACGGCAACTGCGCAGGTCACCCTTCGATATTTATCTTCTTTATAAATAAAAATTATTGACTAAACGTGCTGCTAAGCGCAAAACTCGAGAACGGTTGGACTTATTTCTGAATGAATTTTCTTATGCAGAGAAAAATATCCTATAGTTCCCAAGTTGCCATATTCATTGAAATGGAATTTGAAATTTCTTTGAAGATGGAATTTGAATTTTCTTTTATGGGGCTTTTGAGGTTAAGAAATTGGTCAGAACAATGTCTGTCGGGACAGTTAGTGTATAACATAAAAGTACAACCGAGAGGCATAATTACATCATTCCTCATATATTATGAAACCATAATTAGTATAATTTTTCGCGCATGCTCATTAAGAAATTTTCCAGCAACTGTGGCTTCCGCTTCCAAAACCTATTAACTGAAAAGTTACTTAATACTTAGTACAAATGATTAATTATCCGACAGTCTTCCTTATTAACAAAATATAATGTTTTTTACAAAGACCACTATACAACAGCAACACCCGCTCATTGCAACCGACGCGTCAAGCAAATGTTTAATTAACGTATTACGGAATTTGAACTCAAAAGGTCAAACACCACAACACAGTCAAACAAAAAAAAAAAACTTATCTATTGACAGTCTCAACGAGCACTTACAAATGTCATAACCAGTAAGAGCAGGTACCCATATACAATTGACTAGTATTTGCTCTGTTATTGACATCTTGACAGAATAACCCACATTTTTTAATATACTGGTTACATTACATAACAAGAACGGCTATGTGTTACATAACAACGTTCCTGGGTTCGCACGCTCATTAATTAGCAGAAATGTTTAACAGCAGTGGTGAAAGCATTGTCTCGAGTTTAGGATAAATACTGTGGGAAGGCAGTGGGCGGCGTGGGCTGAGCATAATTACCAACACCGATATACCCTGACCCCCTTCACCCCTCTTTACCTTAACTAAGTTTCTCACAAGAAGGGAGAATGGATGTCAATCTGCAGTTCATGGTAAAATGGTTAGAAGTAGTAGAGGAACAAAGACCGTTAATTTGTCCGGGATCAAAATTACCTTGTCCATGAAATCGATTAAGTACATTTTTGTTTAATCGATGAAAAATTTACAATCGTTTGTGGAATCGATTTTGGGTTTCAGATTTAGTAAAGACACTATTAAGTTTTATTGCACTTCAATTGGACAAAACTTCGGAATCAATTTTTTTTTAATGACCCTATTAATAGTTAAAAACCATATTCTGAACTTTTACTAAAGGTAAATTTAGTATAAGGCCGGAAGCAAATGTATGCTAATATTATGAAGTGGTAATTTTGTGTTTAACTGTCTCGGTAGCTTATTGGTCTTAAGCGCTGTTACGCCAGAGGTCTTGGGTTCGATTCCCAGGTCGAGCAAAAAGTGTTATTGGGTTTTTCAATGGAATTCTCACTAGCAGCTCAAAGTTAAGATTTGTGCCTGGTTAATGGCAGTAGGCTCGCCCCCTATTACATGGGACCTAAAAACATACCGGCGAACTGTGGGTGTACATTGTTACACCTCTGCCTAACCTTTCGGGGAATACAGGCGTGATGGTATGTTATGTTATGACTTATTTTTTATGTATGGCAAACAAACCGACGACCTCCCTAATATTACGTGGTCACCGCTACCTATAGACATTATTATTACAAACAAGAAACACTGATGGAAAGCTACCTTATTGCTTAGTTCTATGTTTTATAGTACACTAATCCACACAGAAATACGGATGCAGTCACGGAAAGAAGCGAGTGATTTCCAATCGAACAAACCTAATTATTTAGCTTATTTTTATTTCACGGTTCCTTTGAAAATACTAATTCAAATTCCAAATTACAAGCAATATTGTTAAACCATTAATTCTCAGAACTTAACAAGACGGTGCCTTATCCCATACCATTGCCCTATTAAAGTCTGAACTACGTAAAATACTATGGCATTAATAAGGAAATAATTTAGCGAATAGTTAACGTCCCATAGATATGGAGGAGGCGATAACCAAGTTATTTACTGACACTTAAGTCATGCACATTTCGCTTTGAGATCGCTATTAGTAAACACGCATTCCGGTTTGCTTGTATGGTGATAGAGACACACTGGTTGGAAGAACAGCCAACGAGCAAATTTTAAAATGATATTCTTTTTTGTAAGATTTTCCACTAACTTAGTTTGTAAGTAAATTGTCAGGAACTCTTTGAGTCTTGGTACGTGAATCTAACTTCAGCTCGCTACTTAGTCTGCAAGGGAGACAAGCGTACCATCAGGCTGCCTGTCCACAGATTCGGAGCGGAGAAACTAAGAATTATGCAATCCTATTGGTTAATATTTCTCCGTTTCTCCGCTCCGCAGCCTTGTTTCGCTTGTGTGAACAGGCAGCCATAACATAGCTTTTAAAGATTGACTTTGTTTTTGAAATTAATAAATATACCCATCTTACGACGATTTATTCAATTATTTATTTTACTTACAGGCTACCAAAGTTTATTGTTAGGTACACAGAATATTACAGGCAACAAACATTTTATTTTTAACAGTTATTTGCGGGAAAGAACAGCCTGAATAAGATCTTTATCCTACAGTGTTCACATAAACTGGTCGGCATTCTTAATACAACCTTTAATAACGAATGTGCCGACACCCTTAATATGGTCAAGCTTACCACACGTCAAAGCAGTGTGTACATTCAGTTACAAGATGAAAGACAAACGGTTTTGTTTTGTACGCGCAAATTGCCATACTTGATGCATTCGAGTTATGGAAACAAATTGCCAATCGTCCGTATAAGTCCACAATTAATTATGATCAATGGGACTGAGTTATAATTATGTTATTTACTGCTTCTCACCTCGTGTGAAAGTAGGCTTTTCAATTAAGAGGATATTCTATAACTCAAAATCTTGCAAAGGAAAATACGAATTTATGAGTTGCCGTGTATCATTTCGAAATTAAGTTATTTGACGGGAAACGGAATACATTACTTGAAATACTATTGTGATTTAATGTTTTACGTACATACTAGTGTACTTTATTGTATAACTAAATAACTTCAGGAAGGTCGCGTGCGCAGTACTAGTAACCGGCGTGCTTGTATGAACAGATGTATGAACGTGAACGAGGCGAAAGAAGTATGTAAGGATCGTAGCAGGTGGCGTTCTGTGGTTTCTGCCTACCCCTATGGGAAAAAGGCGTGAGTTTATGTATGTATGTATGTAAATAACCACGAGCCAAGATATTAGTAACCTTACCCTATCAACAAAATTTCATCGAATTTTCAACTTATTAACCAAAATATTACTAGACTACATTTGTATAGTACTGTTGATATTAATCTCTTATTTTGAAAAACTTTAGAAACAGATAAAAACAAAGCAATTGTTTTTTTTTAATTTGCAAGGCAAAGCCGACAACAAAACCATTTTAAGAAAAAATATTGTTATAACTGAATCTTCTAAAGAAAGACACAAAATGTTTATTTCCTCTACTTTTTCCCAAAACTTATGAAGAAACCGTCATTATTGTTAACGACATAAGATTGAATTAAGTTATACAAATATAAACCAATGACATAACATAACCTCCATTTTGAATTTATGACACCTTAAACAAACACTTTTATCTATCGGATATTAAAACACATAAAACGTGACTCTGGAGTTAATTTCGCAGTAGATTCGGCTGTTTACGACCATTATAAAACGGAGATAGGTATTATTAATGGTCGTTAATGTTGTTCAGAAATGGTTAAAAGCAGCTTTCGAGGACTTAATTGACGCGACAGTTTTTTAATTAGACGATGCCATTTATTTCATTTTGAAAATACATTCATTCATAAACTCACGCCTTTTTCCCATGGGGGTAGGCAGAAACCACAGAACGCCACCTGCTACGATCCTTACATACTTCCTTCGCCTCGTCCACGTTCATGCATATGTTCATACAATCACGCCGGTTACGAGTGCTGCGCACCCGACCTTTCTGAAGAACCTCACCAATTAGGTCATGGTAGGTCTTTCTAGGTCGTCTTCTCCCGGCGTTGCCACTCACATCTGCCATATAAATCCCTTTTGTTAGTCGCCTTTCACTCATTTTGAAAATATTTGAGAAATAAGTGATTGAACTGTGTATGAAGTCACTTAAGCCATTTTTGAAGCCCTATAATTTGATAGTGTTAGGAAGCTTTCTGTGACTGTTCATGTCAATATAAGTTTAAGTTTATAAGTCATGAACTGGTTACCGATTTTTCGAACGAATTTTAATGCAAACCAATTGATGTCGATGTCTGTACCAACATGTTCTTTTTTTTTAAGCGTTTACTCTCAGCGAGTAGAGGTCGGATTACAAAAAATATTTTATTGATAGAAACTTACACTATTGTCTAGTGTTATTGTCGAACATAGTCACGGGTATAAGCTAAGTTTTTTATAAAATTTAATTCGAAATGTTACTGTTACTAAGGAAGTATCAAAGTCACATAATTATAAAGGTAGTGGACCTCTGATGTCCATAAAGACAGAAAAGCCGGCCTTTCGCGACCAAATGCGAAATACACCCACAAATGTGGTACAATTGAAGTTCATTGACTCATCGTCTAGCACAATGAAACAGTGACGCAAACTATTACAATATCGATAGTCAACTCGCAGATAACTCGTTGTATAATCGAGCGATATCGAGGTACGATCGCTATCGAGGCAGACGCGTATCGTGGGCGGCGCAGACGCCGACTGTAGCCAACATGGAGTAGGAAGCTAATGAAGTACGCACGCGCAGATTTACCTGTCGGGTTGTCGTTGCTGTCAGGTGAGAATGGTGAAAGATTTGTTATTGGACGGTTGCCGGGGATGTGGGATTTGGAGGTGGTCCATTTGGCGACCGTGTCTATTCATTACTGTGATGAAATAATTTTAATTTTCTGTAAGACGTCACTTATTACATTTAATAGTAGCTGAACAGTTCATTGAATTTAATTCTGAATAGCAATTCTAATGTAGTGAGTCGCAAACTCAACTCGGCAACAATCAATATAAAAAAAAATTGGTAAATTAGAAGCATTTTTGACAGATTGAGACTGAGATTAGATAGCTTACAGTCGTTTCTAAAAGTTAGTACAATTGCTCTCCAGAACTCGATAGTGTTTTTAGGGTTCCGTACCCGAAGCATGTCAACGGAACCCTAACACTAAACCTTCGCAGTCCGTCCGTGTGTCTGTCAGCGTGCTACAAGAAATATGCTTTTTTTTTAATGTAGTCTTAAATATACTGCCGGTGTTTTTTTCAAGCAGAAGATGTCAGCTGTGCATATCAACGCAACCAGTTTTAGAAGATAAATAATTAACAAACATTAATAATTAAGTATTTAGTTTTTCTTTCTCAGATGTTACGTATCAACATAATTAATAGTTGGTACCTACCTGTAGACGGAACCGAGAATATAACTACGTAACTAGCAGTCAACGCCGGAAGTGACGAAATACTGTCACTTTATTAATATTAATAACACTAACTTCTACCCGCGACTTTGTCCGCGTCAAATTAATATATAATCCCACGGGACCCGTAATTTTTTTTCGGGATAAAAAGTAGCCTATGTGCTATTCCAGACTAATCCGGTCAGCCGTGTTATGCGTGAAAGAGTAACCAACATCCATGCACTCATCCATACATCCATCTTTACGAACTTTCGCATTTATATTATTAGTAGGATTTCGGGTTACAAAGTACAACAACACAGATACAGAACACAGAGATATAGCCTATCTCTGTGTTAAATTTCATCTAAATCTGTTCAGCCGGTCTGGCGTGATTGAGTAACAAACATTCATCCATACATTTATGACTTTAGTAGGATTAGCAAGCTGTGAGTCAGTCGCACAAAACTTTTGTACATAGATATTTCCTGTCAGCATTAAAAAATAAAAATAAAATAAACCAAAAAAGTTTTATGTCTAAACTTATATGGAAAAAAAAAACTGACTTAAATAATAATAAGATTACAAACTACGGGTATGTACAGTTAATATAAAATACAAAAAAGGAAGCTTATAGGGCATCAAAAAACTTATCCGCATCGCTGTCAATGGGACAAGTGCCCAAAAGGCTGGCAGCATTGCCACGTTGTATGGCAATGCACCAAAGGCCTACCCAACTTCCAAGGCATTATAGTCATCCCATCTGGTCTCTTCCCATCGTCGCGTGCCAAGCCAATTGGCTCCAAAACAGCTATATATGGTAAGTCATTTGAAGCACTTGGCGGCTTTTTAACGGGTCTAACTTCAACGTAGACTTACTAGTACAGGCGTGTTACTGTCCCACTAGTGGCTAAAGGCATCTTCTCGTATATAGAGATGGTAGGAGCATTGATCACTACGCTTGCTGACGGTGGATAGGCCATTTTAGACCGGTCTATCTGTAGTGATATTATTACACACACACATACCATCACGCCTGTATTCCCCGAAGGGTTAGGCAGAGGCATACACCCACGGTTCGCCGGTACATTTAGGTGCCATGTAATAGGGGGCGAGCCTATTGCCATTAACCGGGCACAAATCCTAACTCCGAGCTGCTACTGAGAATTTCATAGAAAAACCCAATAACACTTTTTGCTCGACCTGGGAATCGAATCCAAGACCTCTAGCGTAGCAGTCGCGCTTTGGACCACTAGGCTAACGAGGCAGTCCGTAATAAGTAATATTATTAGTTGTTAAATATATTAGCTGAAGAGTTTCGCTCTTGAACCTTCCTTAAGAATTTAAGAAAAGTCGGACTACTCTGTAAAAAGGTATGCGTGATCATACATAAAAAAAAAAACATAATTTTAAGCAATCCCCGACAGGCGACTAAAGGTCCCTACCGCAGCTTACAAAAGAGCTGATAACTTTTAAACCACTGAACCGGTTTTCATCAAACATAAGAACACTCCCGACTAATTCACCTTTCATACAAAATCAAAATCGATTCATACGTTCGTGAGCTACGATGCCACAGACAGACAGACACACACACACACACACACACACACAGACACGTCAAACTTATAACACCCCGTCGTTTTTGTGGGTGGGAAATCATCAAATAACTTCTCCCGCCCTGGGCGGGGCGGGAGGGAGTGTCAGACTTTTATTGACCAAAACCCACCCATGTTCCTTCTTGTGCCCTTTGCGTTCCGGGGGCGCGGTATCTCTTGCGAACAAGCCGCAGCCCCGGCAGGCATCGGCCCTCAGTGGCCCCTTCCTTTTGCTGACATCTCTTTGAGGCGCGCGTGGAACACGAACGCGCCGTCAACACGGCCTGTCGTTATGCAACGTAAGGACGGTGAGCTACCCATTGCTCACTGTCCACAGGCCCGCTCTAGTACATACCTGTAACAAACAAGAAAATACAAATTAGTTTTCACTTCACCAACAAAACCTTGATAAATCCAAAAATATAATTCATAACTTTGACCTGACCATGAAAAACACAATGAAAATAAAATGCTCGGATATAGTTCACTCAGCAGGCAAAGGTCGCCTGAAGGACAGATAATATCGAAGCCTTGAAGGTCAGGGTCAGTTCTAACTGTCGAGGTCACAGACTCGTGTATTGATTTGATATGATATTACTAGCGTGATGTACGGAAATGGTCGTGATGTTCATGAAAATTTTACTGTTTCTGTATTTGACTGTTATTGGTAATATTACAAATTGTTTAACAAGAAACGGAATTAAAAATCGGCCGAGTGCGAGTCACTTGCACACGATGAGTTCCGTGCCATTGTACAATATATAGCACTATTACAAAAAAATACACGACTCTTGTATGAGAACCGCACACTCTAAAAAACTTGCAATGAACTACGTATTACTGACAACAGCGGCTTAGTAATATGGTCCCGTTAGCACCGTTTGGGTACAGAACCCTAAAAAGAATAAATAATGTAAAAAGCCTGCCAATTAGTAACAAGGAAGTATCTACTTAATTACTTCTATGGCAACTATAATCAGTAATTTGACCACTTCAATAATTGCGTCTTTTCCGCAGCCGTTGGGATTTTAAGAAAACCAGTGTTACTATTTAGGGTTAAATGGCGCTTTTCTATAAGAATGTCATACATACATACCATCACGCCTGTTTTCCCCGAAGGGTTAGGCAGAGGTGTACTAATGTACACCCACAGTTCGCCGGTATGTTTAAGTCCCATGTAATAGGGTGCGAGCCTATTGCCATTAACCGGGCCAAAATCCTAACTCCAAGCGATCGAACGAACCCAAGACCTCTAGCGTAGCAGTCGCGCTTAGGACCACTAGGCTAACGAGACAGTTAAGATAAGATAAGAATGTCACTCGATGAATTTGAGTGAAGTGAGCTTAAGGTAAGCAGTCATCCAACCTGATATTACGCAAATAGAGATTCAAATTTTTTTGCGGCGATTTTAGTTCAAAATCTCGCAAATTGAAGTTTCTTCTTTGACATATACCATATAGGGAGATACCTAATATATTCCGTCAGAATTGTTATTCCCCGCAAAATTACTTTCTTTATTGCCAACGCAATGTCCTAGAATGTCTAATGAAAAGCTTCATATCGCAAGGTGTACTTGTGTCAAGGACAGAATGTTGATCCCGGGTCAAAGTCGCGAAGGATTCAGCGCAAGGATGGGCCGACAAAATAGGTCACAAGGATTTATGTGTTGGCGGGAAGGCTTGATACGAGTTTTAATGTCCCTGCTTCGAGAGTTAAGGGCGAATGAGTACTTACAGTAAAGGTATTATTGCTTATCTCCTCCCGCATGCGGGCAATAAAAGCTAAAATATTAAAATTATTGTCAGTTTCATTAATATCTGGAGAATTTCACAAGTTACGTTATAAATCCCACCTTTACGACGCATTGGGGCTTAAATAAATACTGATTGACATTACCATAGACTGAACTTTAAACACTGACCTACACCAACACATAAAGCAGTTCAATTACAATCCATTCGAAATTTAAAAACAATTCAAAATTATCGAACTGTCGCAAAAAAATCAACGAATGAATTGCAAGAATTCAGTGAGGATAAAAACTGGTCACATAAATACGGAGTAGGTACAGGTTCGGCCACCCTGACCCCAACACGGTGGTTCATTTATATTCCATCGTTGAAGAAAAACCTCGGCCATATATCAATATATCGATTTAAATTGTAATATGTTTTTGTGTGTAAAGGCCCAACCTTCCGTCAGAAATCAATTGGTATTTTGTAAACATTAATTGTTCGCGAATAAATATTGCTTTAGGTTGCTTGTACACTATTGTGGCTGTATAAATGTTCGGTTAGTGTTTTTAGTTGCGTTTGACACGCCATTTTGTTAGTGGCCTTAACCTTGATCTTGTTCATAGTTAGAATGTAATTTGCAATTCATATTTTTCATGATCACGAAAAACTTACAAAGTTTGGCGTGTGCTGGTTTCTAGTGTATAACAGTAATTTCGGAAGGATAAACTTGAAACAAGTCCAAAGAAAGTCCAGGCAGAAGACAAAAGCAAACATATACCTAATTATATCTAAACAGACATAAGCATCTACAACGACTACAGAACAGATCATAAAATAACAGATAATTAGGGCAAAACATAACACTTGTAGAGAGTAATCAATTTCTGTTACACCTCAGTGGACCGAAGTCTTTACGCACTTATTTACCCTTATATGTAGATAGCAACAATGTTGCTTCTTGTCTCCACAGATGCCATTTCAGGTGCGAATGTTTGTGATGACTGCTGACGATCAATAAATATCAATAACGTACTTGAAAATAATTGAAAACGAAAGAATTATTATGTGACGAATTACTGTAATTAGTATTTAAGAACGTCTTGTAGTAGTACCTACCAATGTTATTTTTTTTTATACAGACATAAACTCACGCCTTTTTCCCATGGGGATAGGCAGAAACCACAGAACACCACCTGGTACGATCCTTACACACTCCTTTCGCCTCGTCCAGGTTCATACAAGTACGCTGGTGACGAGTAATGCACACCCGACCTTTTTGTGTTTTCTCCAATTTATATTTATCTACTTTATACCAGGACTTACAGTGAATATAAATCTGAGATCGCCTATCCGCCTTGAAGAAGAGTGGTGATCAATGCTTGTACCTTCTCTGTATGAGAAGCCTTTGCCCTGTAGAGGGACATCATCTACTTAGCCTTTTCCCAACTATGTTGGGGTCGGCCTCCAGTCTAACCGGATGCAGCTGAGTACCAGCGTTTTACATGGAGCGACTGCCCATCTGACCTCCACAACCCAGTTACTGGGCAACACGATACCTCTTGGTAAGACTGGTTGTCAGACTTTCTGGCTACTGACTATCCGTAACGACTTTCAAAGATCTACCTAATGAGAGATCTATCTAATGACACCCGGGACCAACGGGTGTACATGCTTTCCGAGGCACGGGGGTGTCACACCACCAACTTCCAAACTCCGGGCTGCTACTAAGAAAATCATAATCCCAATAACACTTTTTGCCCGACCCGGGAATCGAACCCAGGACCCCGTGCTCATCAGTCGCGCTTGTGACCACGAGACCAACGGGGCAGTCAAGGACAATTATATGCTAATACTGTTGTACTTTAAATTGCAGATGTAGTAATTAATTTGTGTTTTCTTTTTTAGTTTGTGTGAATAAAATAATGCAAGAACACAAACCTATTTGTAAGATGACCTTATCAGGTATCAATGTTTGATGGATCATGACATTATCTAAAATCATCATTAGTAAATATAGCTCCTTTTTTCATCCCAAACAGACGCCTTGACATTCAAATAAATACACATTAACATTAATACAATCGATACTCATTATAAAACTGACAGGCAATAATACTATCTTGATTTTCAAATTACCAAACCGTTTAACCCCCAAAACAGCGTGAAATAAAAACTTAAAACGAGCTTGGAATTCGTAAAAAAAACCAATTTGGCAATACATTCAGACGAAATTATGGATTGCATGAAACAATGGACGATGCAAATTGTGACCGCATGCTGTATTTTATTTTTTTAAGAGATGCATAAAAAAGACGCTCCGTGTTCAATTGAATGCACCGTAAAGGGTAAGCACCATAAGTATTTTAAGGCAGCAGCGCCATTGTCTGGGAAAAATTAATAAAAAAAATGCCCCGGAAATGTCGAAGTTGTTGTACAATCCTAAGAGAATGTAGAGGTACAATCTGTACAAGAGGTTAAAAAACGCCTGCTTTATCAGCTTAATTTTGACTGCAGTTTTTACGAGCAAACCATTATTTAGTTATTTCTTTTTAAAAGAAAAACGTTGCCCTACGCTAGGAATTTCTGCTGTATCGTGGGTGCGGTTACAAACATATAAATTTATGTACATAAACAGCCAGACCTGGAACTAGTTGTTCCAGAGCTAATAACTCTGGAACGGCTAGACCGATTTTGATAAGACATATCTAAATAAGATCGCTAGGAAACCTGCTTTAAAAAAAAAAACGCATTCAAATCGGTTCACCCGTTAGAGTTCGGTGTCACAGACAGACAGGTCAAACTTATAACACGCCTCTTTTTGAGTCGGGGTTTAAAAAAGATAAAGAACTCAAGCCTAAAAGTCAACACAAATTGACACACAATTCACTCATTCAATACCCACAAGTTTCCACAAACCGCGTTCGCAATAAATTAAAATACAATAGAAATCAGCAATAATCGAAATGAAAGCCTTTCACTGCAATCCCAGGCGTGCAATGAACGCAGCCATAACCACAGATGCAGTAATAATTCAAACTATTAGTCGAATTTCGTGTTCCCAGGGCGCGCAGTGAAAGTAGTCCGCTACTGGGCTTTGCTGTGCTCTAGGCGTGGTCTAAGCGACAAACGACGAGCGTGGAATAAATGGGGGTATGTGATAAACAATTTGGTAAATGGATTCTGTTTCGGTTTTGTGCGCGATCTTTAATACCGGATCTTACAAAAACTTTTGAAAAGCAACAGATTTTAGACTTAAAACAAAGTTATTTGACGTGTCCATAAATGGTAATAGTTAGCAAATACATAATAGTCCATACGGGTCTCTATTTGGCCACGAACGCAAAAAGATAAAAAGACGCTTCTCCTGATTATCACATCCTGTAAACTAATCGTATTTTTTGTTCGTACCATATCGTAATTCAAGACAGAATATATCTAAAACTAGCTCTTACTCGCGACTTCGTCCACTTGAAGCCAAAGACTAATCTTTTCTCCTATCTGTAAACTACCTACCTACCAAATTTGAGCTTGATCCTTGACACCTTTCACTTTCATAATACAAGATAATGTAAACATAATATAGACACGCGGAACTTTTGTTAACATGTCTTTATCGAACCTTTGCCACACTATCTGTCTCTATTACGGACATCTAGTGCCAGATAATCTCAGTATTACGTATTACGAACGTAACTGCCGCAGCTTACGTCTTACACCTATGTCAAACAAGCGCGTGCTACGCTACAACCAGCGATGTTTATCGCCTATTTATTGCCGCATTAACTTGTAAAAAGCCTATAATTTTGCCTCTCCATCGCAGAACGGTGAAAAATGTCCTTAGGGCTGCACGCACCCCGCTCGATACCGCAGACATAACGTATCGATCAGATTATCGCGAAATAGGACTATCGATAAAGTGCTGATATCGATAATTTGTTTCGACCAATTACGTCAAATGACACTTAAGTGTGGAAAGTGACGAGGTTATGGAGAACTTTAATCAATGAACTTAATTGGTTATTATGCTGTTTAGATGTTAGTTCGGAGCACATTAATGTTTTTATGCTCAAGAGTTATTTCCCAGGGTTTCTCTTAGGTAAGTTGGGGAAATCGGTCTTGTACTTTGTTTCCACACTTAACAGCTACACTTTGTAGACAAAACCTTCCTACGCACACCATGAACAGACTCGAAAACGATGGACGGATAGACTGACATGACACACTACATTACAGAAAATATCATACTTCAATTAAAGTCAAAGCAATCGAGTTCAGTACTGTCAACTTGATTTCTAAATGTAACTTAGAATTAATGTACGCTAGCTAAGTGGTACTATTTCGTAACTTGCATTAGCGGAGAAGATTAGCATATTTTTGTCGAATGAAGCAATATAAAAAGTCAGTATGATATCGCATAAACAAACTTCAAGCGACCGCTTGTCATGTATGACAGGCATCGCAAATACCCATTGTAAAATGTCTTTAAAACATTCCCTATCTACTTGACAATCCCACAATTACCATCGGGCGAAGCTCTCATGCCATAAATCTGCCAACGATTCCAAGCTAAAGCAACTAATGCGCACAGACAGACGGTTGCTCGGTTAATATAGTTGGAGGCTTGGAGTCTAAGGCATATGAATCACGGTGCGATGAAAGCCCGTGGGTGTCCGTATGAAACTTCCTGGCCCACCCACGGGTTGAGCCACGAAGGAAGACTAGGAAGCAAATGCCAATAAATTGCCCGTAGCTGTGCATTGACGTAAGACCTAAATGTAATTTTGTTAGAGCGAAAGCAATTACCTGGAATGTCGAGAATAATGTTACGGTTGAAATCTAATGAGGCATCCATCTTGTAAAATATAGGTTTATTGTGTAACAATTTCCTTTGGCAAATAATTGAAAGAATGTACAGAAATTTAATGTAATGCTAGCATATGACGGTACCGGAGAAATAGTTTATTTAGAAATGAGACCACAAACAATGTACATACCTAATACTCTCCAAAAGTCACCGATCCCTAATTCAAACTACAAGGAATTTAAGACTGAAGCTAACCCCTTATTAGCCTCAACAAATTATTATGTAAACCAGCAGACACACTTGCGCATTAATCGTTCCTTCACGTGTGGAACTGTGCAGCTATTCGGTAACAAAAGCGTCGCCCACGGAGAACAGCTCGCTCGTCGTAACGTGTGACAGGTAGCCGAGATAAATGTTAGGAAGGCTAAGCTAATAGCTGGAGTGATGAAGTGGTCGCGCCGCATGATTTGTTAGCTGAGTAGAGTTGGTTTTAAATGTTGTTCGAGTTTCTTTCTGGTGACTGGAAAAGATGCGATGTTTAAGACATTTTCAAATTAGGAATGATGGTGCAGTTGATCTAGTCACAGGTTTTAAAAAGACCAACTTGCCATCGGATAGTTCCGAATGTCATATTGCTGATAAAAGAATCCTCAAAAATTTTGCAAGATTAAAAAAAATATGCTATGAGAGCTAGGAGTTTGCAAAAGTGGAGGACCCCTGTAAATTGTCAAGCTCTTGTAGTTTCGACCTCTTCTCATTTCCTACTAAGGGTGTCAAGTATCGCAGTTGCTTGATAATAAGCAATTTACCTTATGATGCGTTTAATGCTTCTTGTAAGGTATAAACAATTGAAAACGGGAAATAATAGATAGTACAACAGGCACTCCTTGTTGCATATCATTATTATTAGAATTCCCAACGAGACTTTCATAAGTTTCTCTGAGAATACATTCACTAAGCTGAAGATTACCATCAAGGGCAATTCGAAAGGGAACTCTATGAGATAGGGTCAGTTCCCTCAAGTGCAATGTTGAGTAGGAAGCGCCTGAGGGCATAGGGAGGCGTCGAGCGATTGGCCGCTTTAACGCAATTTAAAAAATTATAATACTATTTCGATTCACGGAGTCATTTTCCAAAATTATTGAAGATCACCTTTAATAAAATCCATAGTCAATATTTGTGGTTTTCATCAAATTGACACTGTCTTTTAACTTGTGGTTTTCTGAAACAGACTTTACCGATGGAGATTCCATCAAAGAAGCTCCTCACTATAAAGACCCACTTCAGCACCATCCATTTGCTCCTAAAGATACTGAAGTCAGACTCAATAATAAGAGGATAGAAGAGACATTGGAGAAAGAGAAAAACAAGATTCTGCAGAACGATACAGACTATTTAAAAAAGGTTTTACCACTCAACACGCGACACGCTCCGGTTGTCACCATAACCACACCCTGAAAACTTAGAATGGCGAACGGTAGATAAGAAAAAGCTGGCTGAGATAAATCCGTACTCGCGCATTTCACTAAAGAAACGTTTATCTTATTTGGAAATATGCATGTTACATTGAAACTTGAGATATTGTTGGAACGGAACGAAAACGCCAACAAGTAGAATGATTTAGTTTCAAATTACTGTATTGATTTTACGCTTCGAGAGGTATTATTCCCGAGTAATATGTACGAATCGGTGAACAATAATAAAGTTAAATAACATAATCCTGACTACACCAAAAAGGTCTATTAAAAAAGTCATAAACGAGACTTTAAGTTGGTATATTTATGTGTTATCATAAATCATAAACTATCAGAAAATAATATTAGACTTTTATTTCGTAGGCCGGAGAGCAACCCAAAGAATTGACCCTCCGCAATCGGGTAAAAAACGTGAATGCACAAAACTCAGATAACAAAATGTAAAATCAAAATGACATACCAAATTAAATTTATTTATAAAAAATACACTGTACAAAGGCGGCATTTTCCACCAGTCTACCTAAGGGTGATGCAGAGTCAAAACATAGTAGGTGCAAGGAACAGAAAGTTTTCAGGAATAAAATATAATAATAAATACAAACAAAATATACAGAGTAAAGAAATGAAACAAAACAATAGTCATCATACATGAAATTACTGCAAGCGCGCCAGTGTACTGACGAAAGTACTCATTTGCAATCATTTGCATGAGGAAACCAGATGCAGTGTAGTGCATGCTTAGATAGCGCACCAGACCGAGGGTGGCCTCGATGTGGTCGACTCCTTGAGATTGCCACTGTTGCCACATTACACTTTCTAGATTAGGGTGCTTAATACTAATACGAATATAAGAGCTAAGTGTATATCAGTGAAGGTATCCATAAGTTCCAGTATATTTAAAAGCCTGGTCTTGACAAAGTACGTACGTGACAAATGTTAAAAATAATGGAAGAGCAAGGAAAACGATCACATTATAAATTACTTTTAATTACCTACCTAATAGTGATAGATAAGAACCTATCAGAAGATGGTCAGCATCTATCATCAGATGGATTATATCACAACGCAAACTTTAGCTCCACTGAGGGCTACCGAGGTCACATGGCAGTCACCCCTAACAAAATTATTACATTGACAACGAAAGCAACAATTTTTTATTGGCTATGAACACAGCATTAAGTTTATCTAAGACTGACTTCTGCCCACGATTTTATCCACGCGAATGTCAAAATCCTATGATACTCCTACTCGGCAATAGTGCAGTTTTCTGCCAGTGAAATATTTTTTGTAATCGGACTAGTACTTCCAGATATAATTTCTTACAAATAAATAACAAAGAATGCGTATACTCGTAGAAGTATAAATACACGGATTTTATAATTAAAACATACCATCACGCCTGTATTCCTCAGAGGGTTAGGCAGAGGTGTACCAATGTACACCCACAGTTCGCCGGTATGTTTGTAGGTCCCATGTAATAGGGGGCGAGCCTATTGCCACTCACCGGGCACAAATCCTAACTCCGAGCTGCTACTGAGAAATTTATAGAAAAACCCAACAACACTTGCTATAATTAAAATTCCAAATATAATATTGAAAGGATGCCGATAATAATCGAACAATGGATTCGAATGGAATAACCTAAAATATCTGAAGGTGCTAATGTGATACAGCTACCACCAATAAATTGAACACAAATACAATTGCAAGAGACATTCGTTGATTTAAATACAATCCGATTCGAGTATTGCAATATCGATCGAGCCCGTAAATCCTACACTCGTACACACATTAAAATCGGTAGCAACGACTGTGTCGACATCATATCATTATTTATGGTTTTGTTTTATCTCGGGAACATTACGCGCGCCGTACGCGGCCGGGGTTACTGCTGAAACAATAGACAGACGAAAGCCGAGGTGGACAACCGGGCCGAGGTACCGTTGCAACCAAAACTCTCGATATAAAATCGAAATTGTAAATACGATGGGTCAACAAGATACGATCCTCTTTGAACCAACAACAAGAGAAAGGCCCAGTAAAAACACGAGTGCGAAGTTCAATTTATTACCCCTCGGAAGTGGGAACCAGGACGGACGAAGAAAATAAAATTTGGCCGTAAATCAACGCATACTTAAAAACTTTAATACTTCCTACAATTACAGTGAGCCGAATTCTTAATGAAAGACTCGATGTCGATGATGTTCGTCAAATCATTACCAGTAATGAATATGAATCGAGCTGCGACCGCATTAATGACTCCCGATCATTAAGCTAGACGCCCACTTCGTGTCAGTGTCAGCGCCCAAGGAAACGATATAACAGCTTTTAAAGGTCCGTTGGATGCTTCAATAGTAATTTCATTTTTATCGTGTGTCAAAATATAGTTCTTACATACATTGTTGTCTTCGGATAATGTAACCATGGAGTAAATTACGGAACCACGTGCAGGTAAACGTTTATTTTATGGACACTGTTCACCACGAATACCGCCGGGCACTGTCTTTACAAGCTGTACATGTACTTGGAGACACGATCATTGATTTTGCTGAGATTTATGCACAGTTTAGAGCGAAGTATTAAAAGATATAAAGATATGCACAAGATTACGATCGTGATCGACTGCAAAATCAATACAACGAAGGGATCGTGCACAAAGTGGGCGTTTAACCTCTGACCGAGGGCGTGGGCAGCGCGGGCGCACACGCCGCGTCAAACAATCCATCTTAGCCGCTATCTGTGGCAAATTAACCCACTAAAGATGCCACTGACGCTAACCGGCCAATATCTATGATACCTGATGGTAAGCACCTGATACGTAGCCATAGGTCATGCTCTTCGGTCGGGTGGCGAGCCCTGCTACCCGCGTGTGACGTGTACAAATCGCCCCAACACCGAGTACGTCACGGTTTCCAATTTACTTTCTTCCGTGAGTTGAATGGCGCTGACCCCGCAGACCAGAGGAATCGTGAAATCGATATCATGGGAAAAGCGTTATTTGCATGCTGATGAACATTGCGTGTTGCAAAACTTACAATCTTGATTGAAAGATTATCATTTCCAATTGCTCTCTCCGTAAGGCAAGTTCCTAACTATTAAAATTCATGGGTTCGATGGCGTAACGGCATTATATTACATGAAATAAATAAACACTTATCTTACAGTCTATTTACAATCTCTAAAGGTAAAAGTCACCCTTTGGCTACAGGCTAGCGGTTAATGAAGTGAAATAGTGACACTGTGAGCAAGACAAGCGGACCAAGCGACACTTAACGTCAGTCAAGATGACGCCTGGATCGCGGCGTCGATATTAAACGAGTTTATATCATCGGCAAACGTCAATTACGCGCGTAAACAATTACGCAAGCGTAACACAAGTAGAGCAAGCGCGGAGCGGGAATCGTGAATGAAATCGAATGATATGGGCAATTAAGGCGCGTACCAAGTAATTTTGAAAACTTTATGTGGACTTTTAGTAAAAGGAATGACTCCTTTTATAAGTGTGCTCGAATTTTAAAGCTACATTTGCATATAAAAAGTTTGACAACTTAAGAATTCTCATTTTGTCATTCATGTTTTAGTGAGATGGAAATGTCTCAACATTGACAAGGTAATCCATCAACCACAGGAAACAGCTTAATATTGTGTACAGTTGCGATGTAAGAGATAATGCCAAACTTGCAAAAGCACCATGTTGAACAATTCTGACAACCCATCCATTTATGAAATTGTTAACAATCCACTCCGGGTACTTAGGTGCTCTTGGTAAATAATTTCATCAGCGTGCGCATAATCTTAGTGTTTTACCTCACTACCATCAGAACAATAAAACCAAACGGATGGATTCCGTTAAAAAATCCCAGAAAAGTAATAAATAAATAAAAACAAATTGGACATGAAGCTATGTCGCCGATGCTTCAAAATATCGAAATCTTCTACGCCCGTCAATCTGATAGAGTAAAATAATCTTAGGGTGCGTGCATAACTCCGAACGTGCCCTATTTTGAGTATTCGTATTCTGCGTGTAAGTGCGCACGTATGCTTTCTTTGGCACGACTTACGAGATCTGCTCACAAACCTGCTTCAGATACCATACGGTTTCCTAGATGTGCCGGCACCCTTTCAAGTACAAACAATTGGTTTCGCAACATTGTGCACACCGGCTGTCTTGTGCCATTTCATGGTGCATTAGTAAGACTGGTAAATGAAAATATTAATAAAGAAACCACGGTGGTCCCAAGATCACAATCATCTTAAGTCAATTTCATTAAAATATGCTGCTAAGGGGTAGCCGTAGTAATTAAAGTGCCGGCTTCCTTTATAATTAAAACATTGAACCGGCCAAATAGCCTCAAGAAACAGACTTAATAACTGACAAAAAAACGGAATCAATTAAATTAAACGCTACGAAAAATACAGAGAAATAAAACCTCTAGCTCTCTAGCTTCATCGGAGCATCGCTCAGGTGACAAGCCAACGATTCCAACTGATAGGCGTATCAATGAAGCTTCACGGTTGTAAGCCTGACTGACATGCACTTTCAAGATAATTAATATTGTTCCGTTGCCATTTATATTTGCTGACCTGAGATTGCCGAAACGGTTCAACTTATATTATTCGCATAAACTCTTTGGGCAATATTACTAATGATAAATTGGTTATGAGGAATAGGCTTTCGAAATTTTAAGTGTCTGTCTTCGACGTCAATAGTCACGATATGTGACGAGACTTTCGATTCACGATACTTCAAAAATAATGAGTTAATAAAGCATCAAATAGATATAAAAATATAGTAGGCATTTTAAACTATTCGTTCCATTTTTATTTAAGTTTATCTTAGACATTACTTACATCGGTGAAAACCTGGACTTCTACTTAATATAAGCCTGAAATTGCCAATCCACCTTAAGTTAGCATGCTGATCAATTCATTCATATGGAACTGTTGACCTCTTCGAAGATATGTATATGTTAAGATCTTTTAATTGTACATATTAACATGACCTAATTTCCAGTTAATTCTTATCCAGGTAATCCCAATCAGCAGCCTGATTTCTACAATTTTCAGAATTCCCATTAAATCTACTTTCTACAAACAACACTTGTAAATAAATAGTATCAAGTCCAAACAAGTCCTGTCTACGACAGACAACTTGAGTAATGCAGTCAGCTTCGATTTAAGGACGTATTAGCTTTTATAGGAAGACAGAGCAGCTCCGTGACTCGATGGAGATTGATCGGATCTCCCTCGTGTCGTAAGGTGCTTTATAAGTCTGTACTGGCCTTATCTGGTACGTTGTAGCGTTGTTCAGTCATCTGTTCTGATGTATTACGTTCGGTTGCGTTGCGGTTTAGTTGCGCTGTGCTGCTAAATGGTTTCGACGTTTATGTTTTTGATGACATACTATTAATCCAAGAACTATATTAGCATGGCTGAAATTTTGATAACAGATGCTTTTTAGACAAGTTGTGGCTCATGAAAATAGCTATACATAAAAAGACCAGCCGGTGACACTTGAACATTAGTGAGTACCATGTCCTTTGTACCCGATGCCTGAAAAATCGCCAAGTTTTGAAACTATCAAATACGCGTACTTTGTTATCTACACATTCCTGTATCTATCTTTAGCCTAGAGGTCTTGGGTACGATTCGCAGGTCGAAATTCGAAATTGAAGGTGTCATTGGATTTTTTCATGAAATTCTCAGTAGCAGCTCGGAATTAGGATTTGTGGCCGGTTAATGGCAATAGGCTCGCCCCCTATTATATGGGACCTAAAACATACAGGCAGACATTGTGTGTACATTGGTACACCTCTGCCTAACCCTTCGGGGAATATAGGCATAGGTAATGGTATGTTTATGTCCTCTACGTATTGTCATTAACACAGGTCTGGCGACTTTGGAATCTCACACATTACCCATGTGGTCCCCATTAGTTCCATCTCTTAGTCAGTTTCGCTAATCTAAAAAGCAATGACATAAATATGTCGCAACACAAAGTAGTCCAAAAACTGTGAAAACAGCTTCCTTGTCTATTATCATCTAATCTTTACATGTCAACATTCTAATTTGCCTGTCGTTCCATTTTCTGTAAACTTATCGTGACTGTGGCTCCCAGCACGCCGCGGGCACAAATCTTAATAGATTTCTTCATTATTGGACGACCAACGTCGATATGTATTGCAGATATTATGCGCAGTAAATTATGGCCAAGTCCCCTCCGGCTAATTGTGACGCCAGATCAAGTATCGATGAATCGATAACGGTTTGTGATCTCGATTCTTTGATCGTATGTCCTGAAAATAATGCAAACTGGGACAGATTTTTAAGCTTTTTCTTTGTGATGTTTATATAGAACTAGCAGTACGCCACGGTTAAGTCAGGTCTTTGAATACTGCTTAGCTCTCATGTGAAGTAGCGTAATGTGATGCCTTTAACCTTCCTTGATAAACTGGCCATATAACGCTAAAAGATTTTGACAAATTTGACCAGGAGTTTCTGAGATTAGCGTGTTAAAACCAATTCTTCAGCTTTATAATATTAGTATAGATAACAATACATAATCCAATTATGATGTACCTACCTGGAACTGATACTTCAACAGTCCGCATAATCAATTTCTTTGCAAAAAAATACGAGAGTAGGAAATTTCCGGATTAAGGGAGCTAGAAAGTGGGCAATATTTCATGGATCCCATTAATAAACGGTCTATAATAGGTCGCCGGTGAGAGTGTATCGGTTCGTTACATTGAAGGGTTAGTGAAACTGGCATAAATCAAAACTCGGATGCGCTCTGATTGCTAAAGGAACAATAATTCAACTGAGCAAAGCTGACGGCGAAGCTTTCACATGCAATTTTAATGTTAGGTTTAGACGTAAATCCTTTACCTGCAATAAGGTTAAACTCGTGATATAATGGTTTACAATGTCGTGGACTTTTTCGCAGTTGTATTGCCGAAATTGATGAACAAATCATTTTTATTCCTTACATACCATCATATCCTTATTCTCCGAACAGTTAGGGACAGGTGTACCAATGCACACCCACAGTTAGCCGTTATGTTTAGGCCCCATGTAATAGGGGGCGAGCCTATTGCCATTAATCGGGCACAAATCCTAACTCCGAGCTGCTCCTGAGAATTTCATAGAAAAACCCAATAACACTTTTTGCTTCTGGGAATCGAACTCAAGACCTCTTGCGTAGCAGTCACGCTTAGGACCAGGCTAACGAAGCAGTTCATTTTTATTTCTTTTTTGATTAATATAGAATGTATCCAAAACGATACTGTTTTGTGCAACTTACTTTCTTTTCACACGTTCCTTGTGTAAAAAAACCATAGAATCTAGATTCCAATTTCCATTTTAGCGGTTTCTTTAACAAAACTTTTGATTTCAAAAGGACATTCAGCAATATAAATTCCGACTTGAATATCAATGAAACCATCAATAACAATTTCATAAATATCTTTCGGAACACGATTTATATTAAAAATAAGCATTGTATGTAAAGATAAGATCTTAAACGGCAAAAAATCAATGTTCCGATCGATTACCTGCGGCATAATTGTCCAATATTGTTATTATTAAAATGACACACTGTCCTCCAGTAGCTACTTACATATGATTGATGATGAGACCATCTGTTCTGATGTCCGATATAATGATGCTTAATTTGATAAGAAAATACGTGCATAATGTTCAAGTAAATTGGCGGTTTTTGAATGGATGATGAATGTGTCGGGAAGCTAAGGCAAGACGCCAGACATGGTGTCATTTAAAATTACTACTTATCTAAACATTGTTCAAAGTTTAATTACGAAAATATCCATGGTTGCAAATGGGCTCCACTGAATCGTTTTTTTTTTTGGTCCTGTAACTATAGGGTACCAAACAGGGGTTGTTACTAATACTCAGCTGTCTGTCTGTTCGTTCGTCTGTCACTAGGCTGTAAATTATGAACCGTAATGCGTAGACACTAGGAATTATCCTAGAGTTTACAAATAATAAAGAAATGGAAACTAGTACCTAATAAAAAATAATGTTGTGTTAAATATTGCACGGTGTTTACGGAACCTTCGTGTGTTGGCTATTTTTTTATTATTGTCTTCTAGCTTTTAAGACCGTAACTCATACAAATTGTCAAATCCGAAACCTTGGTTTCTTCTTGTTAGTCCTACATCGTTCAGTTTCAATTACTCCGATCCAACCAAAAATCATGATCACAAACTTGAATCCCCGAATTGGTTATCAATTATCTGATATCAGAAATTATCTGGTCATTTAAGTATCCAGTAGTGGGTTTAAAAATAATAAATACACATCACACGTGCTGTATATTATTGAGGAAGTTAATTATAACGGCTTATGTACCGGAAGATATTATCGTGATCATCAAGTCGTTGCACCATCTTGAACTTGTACTCATACCTACGATGTGGAGATATGAATTGATTGTGTTGAAATTATATGGTAGGACTAGTGATCCCCCGCGGTTTCACTCGAGTTAAGTCACGTTTTTGATTAGTGGTCTGCTCCCGTAGATAGCGTAATGTGCCTGTAACCTTCCTCGATAAATGGGCTATATAATGCAAAAAGATTTTTTCAAATTGGATTAGTAGTTCCTGATATTAGCTCGTTCAAACAAACAAACGAACTTTAGTAATATGTAATTTATTTGGGAAGGCCTATGTACAGCAGTGAACATTGTTCAGCTGATAGGATGATGATAGATTGGAAGTTAGTTGTTTTAAGGTCTCTTCCAACAGGAGCAATATTATAACAGGGAGTAAATACTTTGAACAATTTCTACAAATCTCTCGCGCGACCCTTCACAATTAGGTGACGTATGCAACCTGGGATATTATATCACACGGGCTCTGGCCTTGCCTGTCTTTACCGTTCAGGTTTCTATAAGAAAACGCCAGAGGCTTTGATTTTTGATTACAGGATATTATCGACAGCCGCTCCGTACAAAACGTAGTCTAGTATTTTGATTTCAAAATGATACGCAGCTTAAAACCGTGTTGCCGTTTTGAAATTAAGTTATTTCATTGAATACTGACTAAATAAAAGCATAGATATTAGTGCCCCTATTCTATCTACAAAATGTCGTTAAGATTTATACCTTCTTATTGACAAAAATATGAGTAGACTACATTTGTGTCGATCATATCAATATGCATTGAAATACTTCATCTAATTATATTCCGGGCAAGATTGGAAGGCCTCACACAATTTTGGGAGGATTTATTAAGCATGAAGTATTTTCTAGCTACTTGAAATTACTTTAAACATTCTTAGAAGCAGTAGAGCTCTTTTTGTAGGAGCTTGTCTTTGGAAGTACTACCAGCATACTTATTTCTGCCTCAAAATAGCGTCCGTGCTCCGGTTTTAAGGGTATCGGTGCCGGTAATGTAATTTCAGGCACATGAGATATTTCAACATTGTGTCTAGGATGGCAACGCATTTGCATGGCCTCTGGTATTGCAAATGTCTATAGGAAGCGGTAACCACGGCCTGATATTTTGTTTGCCATCCAATAACTTATAAAAAAAACAATTAAAATATTTTTATTCATTAGAAAACCAATGTAAAAAATGCGATACCTTTTACAATCACAAAAATCGCGTGAACAAACACAGCTGTATTTAAATCTGAACAATGGATACAAAGCCTTAACAATGCGGTCTCGGTAGACAATCTGGCCGAGAGACTTTCAGTATTGATTAACATTTATTTAGAAGCAGAAATGTAGGCCGCAAGATATTACAGCATCACTGGACCAGAGCAGGGGCACAGGGCATTCAGCTGAGCAAAATAGGTGCATCTATTTTAGACGACCTACGCCTGAAGCTGTTTTGTTTCTAGATAGATTTCTTTTAGTAAAACTTTGCCCACACTAGGAATTCCTCAGTTATCGTGGGTGCGTTTACAAACATATAAACTCATACACAAACAACCAGACCCGGAACAAGTGCCTGTAGGCCATACAAATGTTTGTTTTACTTAAGGGGACCACATGTTGTGCGTTTAGAAGAGAGGTAACTTCTAATGAAAGTTTCCAAAGGACAATTTTTTTTCTGGCTTTTACCTTGGCCAGAGGTTAAGCATTGCCATCCAACGTGGCAATGCCGCCAGTCTTCTGGGCACTTTTCCGGTTGACGGCGATGCGGAGGAATTTTTTGATGCCATTTAGTTTTAGTTTCTTTTTTGTTATTATTAAGGTTTTTTTTTTAATTTTAAGGACTGAGATTTTAGCAAACACGGTGGAGGGTTCAGGTTAATGGATTAAATTCAATTGATTGGGAATACCTTCCCGGAGAAAATGTATCGTTAAATCTCTGAAGTGATTATATTTCGTGGATAAAGCCTGCTAACACTGGAAATGACTTCGGGGTTTTTAATAAAGAGGCTAATGTTTATCAGCACTATAAAGACTCGTTAGTGATTGATTGATTTTGTGCCTTTGTTAAATAATAATAAAGACGAATATGATATCTAAATATTACAGATGCAGATGCAGTCAGAAAAAAAAACTAGTTTCCCTATCAAAAGGTAGTTTCGTACGGAGAGTATGGGCATGAAATGGCTGTTGTTCAACATTCTCAAAAATCGATCTCAGGAAATCAGTCGACAAATCAGCTTTCAAATCCTGCGCACCAAAATGCAAATGTCAATTATGTGCGAAACATTAACCATTCATTACCGTTAGCTGCTTATGTAAGAATGCAAATCATCACCTTGCCAGCATAACAGATGTTATCCAGATAACCGATGTATACAAGGCGATTAGATTCGGTTCGTCTGTCCGAGTGGGCGTCACGACCGTTTATGGCACAATGAGGCGAACGGTCGTCGTTCAAAACTAAATAAGCGCAAAACATTGCATAATCATAATAATGATAGTGTGAACGTAGTACATGTCTTATGTAGATTTCTTCTTTTGACACTTTTCAATTCAATAATGATAGGTGATATCTGTTATAGACTCGAGGACTGCCTCGGCAGCCTAGTGGTCCTAAGCGCGACTGCTACGCTAGAGGTCTTGGGTTCGATTCCCAGGTCGAGCAAAGTGTTATTGGGTTTTTCTATTAAATTCTTAGTAGCAGCTCGGAGTTAGGATTTGTGCCCGGTTAATGGCAATAGGCTCGCCCCCTATTACATGGGACCTAAACACATACCGGCGAACTGTGGGTGTACATTGTTACACCTCTGCCTAACCCTTTGGGGAATACAGGCGTGATGGTATGTATGTATATCTGTTATAGTTTAAAAAACAACTGCGATGGCAAAAAATGAATTATACATTTACATACATACATACATAATCTCACGCCATTTTCCCATGGGAGTAGGCAGAAATCACAGAACGCCAACTGCTACGATTCCTACATACTCCTTTCGCCTCGTCCAAATTAATTAATCATTATAAAAACAAGTATAACACATAGGGGCAGCGCAAAACCGCGCTGACCCTACCCTGCCCCCTTTTTCAATTTTTAACCCGACTGGTGAACACTTGGCTTAGGCGCGTACCATCAGTTCTATACAGCTAAGGTGAGCTAAGAAAAGCCAAAACCAAAATAATAATATAGAAAAAAACAAGGTGTATTTTGTAAAAGATAAAAATAACCTTAATCGTGGTACCGCTTTTTGGAACACTCTCTTATCTTAGAGGTCCTCCTTTATTTGGGCAGTCGTGTAGTAAAATGACGCTGCTAAAATCAGAAACTGACTGAATTTAAACTGACTACCCTGGGTAGTTGGAGTAGGGCAGCGAAGGGTTTTGTGGCGGAATTGGGCCGCAAACTCGGGGAGGCAACCGGTGACTCCCGCTCGGGGTCGTTCTTGGTGCAAAGGTTGGCCATCGCTATTCAGCGAGGTAACGCGGCGAGTGTTATGGGTACCTTTGCACCGGGAACGATTAGGGGCGGGTTATTTTGTGACCTTTAACTATTAAGTTAATAAACATTTAAATTACAATATTATGTTTAGAAGCGCTTTGGTATTTAGTTTAATAAATATATTAGTTTATTTAAACTGGGTCCGACAAATAATACTTTCTTCTTTGTATAATCAAAACGTACGTGTTTCCGTTTCGTTACCAAAACTCTTTTATGTAACCAGTGCTACCAGAAGGCAGTTGATCAAATAATTATCATCTTCAAGCCAATTGGTAATCATAGTCTGTAACCATATTTAGATAATTAACCAGATCTGCGAACCGCTCGTGCTGCACTTTGTTTTTACTCTAAGGTTGTAAAAGAGTAATCTTCAGACTCAATGGAGCCGTCATAATTTGGAGAGACATGTTGAAATTGAACATCGAAGCCAATACAAATAATATAACGTAATGTAATTATTATCAACTTTATCAGCTTGTGGTGTTGTAAAAGCTTATTCTTGCAGATTTTTCCAAAAAATTTCGGAAAAGCAGTTTTAAGATTCTGTTTTTCGAAAACTGGCTATGATCCTTAATAGCATATAACCAGGATGTTAAGAAGAATCTTTGATGTTTTTTTTTTTTGACAAAACCAGAATCCTACTACCATTATGAACGCAAAATAAAGCTTTACACGTAAGATAATTTATACCGTTTTTGTGTTCCCGTGGGATAATATTCTGAAGTCTATAGGCAAACGAAGTCGCAGTTAGAAACTAGTTAGGAGTATCCACATACAGATGATACAACAGCTTTGCATCGCTTCATAGCACACACACGCATCGCTTCACCTGGACAGCACACCGACCGCTCGAACGCGTCTAATCACATTATGCAAGCGAATCGCGCACAAAACCGATAATTCGATTCGATCTAACGTCCGATTTCTAATTCGATTGTGATTGCGTTCCGATTGTAATGATAGTGGGTCGAAATGGATATGACAGTTCATAAATAGTGGCGCTCGCGTTGTTTGTAATTTAGTCACAATGGCCGGAGGGTGAGTTCAATAGAGATTTCGGTTTGGCCGTAATAATTATTGTTACGTAAATTGAGAGCCCATTTAATTGTGCCCCAAGTGTAGTGTTCAAATTAGACGTTGTTATTAGAATAGGCACTGAATAACCGACGTTGTTACTAATTGCCTGGCCTTTCTTAGTCTTAATTTGTCTAACTGACTGTAACCTAGATTTTTATAATTGCTTGGATGCAAAAAAGATTGCGTTGGTTATAATTAGGCACCACACACCTACGTTACATAAGTAAGACTTCTGTAATAAATCTGAATGAATTTGTATATCAAAGATACTACTATGACTAGCAGAGGTTTAAGGTTATCCTGCGGATTTTGATGTTGAATAAATTTGTCATTTATTCCTAACTAGCTTTTGCCCGCGGCTTCGCTCGCGTTAAGAAGTTTACCCACGTCATAATAGGTTTATGCATGCAAAGTGTCAGCCCGATTGGTTTAAAATTGACAAAGTTTCATACAAAGTTCCATCCCCTATATCCCCCTTGGGGGTAGAATTGATAAAAATCCTTTCTTAGCGGATGCCTACGTCATAACATCTACCTGCATGCCAAATTGCAGCCCGATCCGTCCAGTGGTTTGGGCTGTGCGTTGATAGATCACTGTCAGTCAGTCAGTTACCTTTAAGTTATATATATTTAGATATTTAGGTGTCAGCTTTAGACTTCAGCAGTCAGATAACTTACATCTGAAGAATAAATATGACGCTTTGACATACATATTTTCTATACAAAGGCTTTCAAAGCGCCAGACACCTCTATTCAAACGGTTAAATCTAATGGCAATAGAGTTAGGATAGGAGTTCTTGACAAAATTAATTGGTTGCTAATTTAATTATATAAGTACTTTGTTTTGATTAATTATTTTTCTCTTCGACATTAATTCTACATTTGAGTATTCCTCACACACTGATTCTTTGTCTTTGAAATGTATAAATGTATTTAATATTACAATTAACTTAGCTTTCATTTCTAATTTGTGGCACTGAGTACGTATTGCAGTACTTTGAGTGACTTTTTTTAATAGATCGTTTTGACATCAGTATAATTTTATGGAATTGTACAACTTATTGTAATACATTTATTTTTTTAAAAGAGTATGTATGGAGTTTCTTGCCCGTTCTTCTCCATACGAAACTACCTTTTGGAATGGGCAACTAGATTCAATATTTTTAATTTAACATGTAATTGACGTTCAAAAGTGCCTTTTAATGGTCTAATTGAAATAAATGATTTAACTTTGACTTTGACTTTGATAAAATAATAATCATTAGGAGAAGCTTCAGATTTGTCTTACCAAATTCTTAAGCATCATAGACAGCCAGTGTCAATCTATAGAAAGTTTCAGGCGCGTGTTTAGAATTATCAACAAAGCCGAGCATTGCCGAGTTCTGCCGAACACAGTTCGTGAGGTCGCGTTACCTGGGCCGTGTTCCCGTCAGACGTGACGTACTGCGCGGACGCATCTCACACCGTGTCCTTTCACTAATATTGCACAATACAATGAAGCGACGGATTAAATAATGTGTAGTGTAATAGGTACCTGAGACAATAGTAACGGGACTTGATTTGTTACTGCGCTGTCTTCGATGTTATATTGTTGAGATGTGGGATGATTGATCCGTGATTTCTCTTCTATAAAAATGACTATTAGTAGTGGGCATGACTCTTTAGATTTTTTTGTATGTCTCACTGAAGGACTCGTAATTAACAACTGTCAAAATCTTGTCAAAATGTCGGTAAATAAAATATGCCCCTATTTTATATACTTAAAAGTTCCTAGAATTGCCAGCCTGGTTTGCTGGGTGCCGGGAGAAGGACGTCGTCGCCGAGCGAGTCGTGGTGACTTTCAGAAGTCTATGGAAGATTAGCTAGATAAACCAGCACTTAGGTACGGCTGGAAGACAATTTATTGGGGATCCAGTGTTTCGAAAACTAGACTGTATCATCAACAGCAATAGTCAGGTTGAAATAAATCTTTGAAATGCTTTTCGACAAAGCCAAAATTCTATTCATATTACAATTGCGAAATATTTATGGGGATGGATGATTGTTAACTCTTTTATGCTTAAACGGCATAACATTTGCTCGGCCGTGTGCCAGTATACAGGTTGAATAAGAAAGAAAAAAAATACTAATGTGCTTATTTTCATAAGTATTTGCAAAAAATAACCTACACACCTACGCAACTTAATTAAAAACTAAGCTAAGTTACTCTTATTTAACGAGTTGAAGGCGCAATTTTAATTTATCTACTACAAACGTTCAAGTAAGTCTACAGAATAATTACACCGTCATTTGTGTAGAAGCTAATGCATATTAGCCTCGAACGTCTCTCCCATAATTTATGGTATCAAGTATTCAGTAGAAAACGGGAGGATGTGCTTGTCACATGGTGATATATTATTATACCTCACGTTTAGCGAGTGGGCGTCCCGAGGACAGATTTATCGCGGAAACTATCGGTCGATAATTATCGCCGAAGTAATTTCTATTACCAGTCATTTGTAAACATTGGGAGAAATCTGGTGGAATAAGATTAGATGTATAATTTTCTAATTAATTAAAACCGTGGTTCTATTAGGTGGTTCATTAATTATGTAATCAGAAATAAGATTTGGTTCATTTGCAAATGAAGCTTGATTTAGTATGTAACGCAATAATGAGCATGAAGAATCACACACATACTATCACGCCTGTATTTCCCGAAGGGTTAGGCAGAGGTGTAACAATGTATACCCACAGTTCGCCGGTATGTTAAGGTCCCATGTGCGAGCCTATTGCCGTTAACCGGGCACAAATCCTAACTCCGAGCTGCTACTGAGAATTTCATAGAAAAACCCAATAACACTTTTTGCTCGACCTGGGAATCGAACCCAACACCTCTAGCGTAGCAGTCGCGCTTAGGACCACTAGGCTAACGAGGCAGTTAAAGCATCAATCAAATTTTCATCATCAAATTTTCACATATAAGTTCTCAATTTTTTTTTAACGTATTCAGTTTATTCTTTGTATTCTAATTATATTACTATTATTTTTTTAAATTTTATTTCCTTATCAATTTATAATCATGTTATATTCAAAATTTAAATTTAATAAATCATAATTTAATCAAAGATAATTTACATACGTGTACATTTTTTTATTGTTTTTTTTTTTTTGTTTGTATAATTTATAATTTTAATAATATGTTATGTAATCCGTTTTTTTTTTGTGCATGTGGTGTTAACCTGTTATTAGTTGTTGCACTTGTAAATGTAACCCTAGTCATTAAATCAGAAATGTATAGTGTAAACAATTGTTGGTTAACCTAAATAAATAAATAATAATAATAAATAAATAATCAATAAGAAGCATTAATGTTTATAAATGTAGTACAATAATATCATTGTGTAATAGATTGAATTACGTAGGTAGGTAGGTTGAATAGTCATTGTAAGGAAATTAATGTGATGTAAATACCTACATAAAATTATACAATTTATAGTGTGTTTACTTAATGTACAGTTTTTGTTTTCAGTGAAGTTGCTTGGCATGGAGATAGTGGTTTAAAATAGTATCTAGTTCATTTCGTATATCTAAAAAATAGCTTACGTAAAATTAAAAATTTTACGTAAGCCCCGACAGAAGAAAAATATCGCTAACGTAGCTAACAAAAGAGCTGATAACTATGAAATCACTGAACCAATTTCCATCAAACAACACACACTCCCGACTGATTAAACACAAAAAAAACAAAATCAAAATCGGTTCATGCGTTCGGGAGCTACGATGCCACCGCCAGACACACACAGACACGTCAAACTTATAACACCGTTGTTTTTGCGTCGGGGGTTAAAAAAAGAATTCACAGTCCGTCTCAAGCTCAGCATCATCATCAAATTAGTCGAATGACGTACACTGCTGGACATACAGGCCTCCTCTGAGGATAGCCACAATAACGATCTTTAGGGGAGGCCAAAGCGAAGGCGAAAGGTCCATCACCGAAATTTAACAAAATAAACCGCCTGAAGTGTAAAGTCGGCATTTCAGTAAACAATATACTAAGTAGTCAACTAACAATGTAGTAACTATCAATCTTTACCTATCATAATTACTGTCACACAAAACGTTATTACTGGGAGTAAATATTTTTCTACCGTCAATAACAATGGTATGTTTCATTACATAGTTGCGGCTACTTCATTTATTACCCTACTTACTTCTGCCCGCGACTTCGTCCACGTGGTATTTTTTATACGCGTTAAGTTACATTTTTGATTACTGCCCCGTGGCTCCTAGCGTCATCAGATCATCTGCTTAGCCTTTTCCCAACTATATTGGGGTCGGCTTCCAGTCTAACCGGATGCAGCTGAATATCAGTGTTTTACATGGAGCGACTGCCTATCAGACCTCCACAACCCAGTTACTGGGCAACACGATACCTTTTGGTAAGACTGGTTGTCAGACTGTCTGGCTTCTGACTATCCGTAACGACTGTCAAAGATCTATGAATGGGACCAACGGCATTACGTGCTTTCCGAGACACGGGGATGTCACACCACCAACTTCCAAACTCCGGCTGCTACTGAGAAATTCGTAATGGAAAAACCCAATAACACTTTTTGCCCGACCCGGGAATCGAACCCAGGACTCCGTGCTCATCAGTCGCGCTTGCGATTACGAGACCAACGGGGCCCCGTGGCTCCTAGCGTGGTGTTATTCTAGCCCATACTATTCCTCGTGAATCTGGCTATACAATATTAAAAATCTGTTTCCGGAATCTTACACACGATTGAGATATAAATGAAGTTTCTAGTTTACCGTCACTTATCGTAAGCACTATCTGTAGTGTTTTAACCAATTTGCAATTAAAACCTTCGCAGTACTGAACGATCATACGATCTAGCTCATAGAAGCTATCATATTAAAGACTAGCTACAACCCGCGGTTTCATTCGTGTTCCGTTACGTCTTTAGTTACTGTTCGCGCACCTCTCCCGTGTGTCCTAGCATGATGTTTTAACATCACGAATCTGATTATCATTTCCAAATCAACGGGTACTTCCAGAAATTTGCGCGTTTATAAACAAACAAACAAAAAGATCTTTAGCTTCATTATCTTAAACATAGATGTGAAAGGGTACTTACTATTCGACCATGGCAAAGAGTATTTCAATGTAGCAGGGTCAATGATACGACGGTGACATTTCAAAACAAGTGACAGTCAACTCAATGTAGTATTTCAATGAACTTCAATCATGATCAATATTTGGGTCAATTTCGGCTGCATTCCAGTACATGAAAAAACGGAAATGACAATTGCAATATCTAAATAGTCTTGAATTACTGTCATGTCAGATTGTCAGGTACATTTCGAAGTAGTACCGTCACGTAGATAGACGTCAGTACATCATCAACCTAGTACAAACTGTAAAATTTTCCCAATTAAACATGAACCTTAACCTTTTGTAATAAAGTTGAAAAACTATCAAAGGAATTTCACAGATACTATACCTATGGGATCAGCATATCTATACTAGGTGTATGACTTATTAACTACTTACTATTGCCTGCGACTTCGCCCGCATGAATTTTCTTACGAATCTCAGGACCTATTGATATAATACTAAATAATAATAATAATACCAGCCTATTATTGTTCCACTGCAGGGCAAAGGCCTCTTCCCATACAGAGAAGGCACGAGCATTGATCACTACGCTTGGTCAAGGCGGATTGGAAATTTCAGACTTATATTAACTATAAATCCAGAAACTAAATTAAACTGCCAAGCCTAGTGGTCATTAGCGCGACTGCTACGCTAGAGGTCTTGGGTTTGATTCCCAGGTCGAACAAAAAGTGCTATTGGGTTTTTCTATAAAATTCTCAGTAGCAGCTTGGAGTTAGGAAAATGATGATGTGCCCGGTTAATGGCAATAGGCTCGCTCCCTATTACATGGGACCTAATCATACCGGTGTACTGTGGGTGTATATTGGTACATCTCTGCCTAACCCTTCGGGGAATACAGACGTGATGGTATGTTATGTTATAAATCCAGGTTTCCTCACGATGTTTTCCTTTACAGATGTCATTGATGTCCAAGATAAAATTAGAAAGTACATATGGATTGAAAAAGTCATATTGATTACTGATAATTGTGTATTGGAAAATCTTTTGGCGTTATATAAGGAGGAAGGTTATAGGCTTTATAACATCACGCTACGACTGATGAGAGCGTAGAAGTAACCAAAGACGTAACATAACGCGGGTATATTCGCGGCGTATAACTAGTTAGTAATAAAACAACTATGTTTAAACGGATACAGAAAGAAACTAGAACATGAGTATTTATTTTATTTAAATTAGGTGTTAGCTTTTATAACTTGCGTGCATATCCTCAAAGGAAATATTCACAGCATGCTAATTAATGACGTAAGTTTAGGGGCAGCACACACCAAGGCACTACGCTTACTTTTTAACAAAATTGAACTTATTTACCTACTACATAAATCTTACTAGGTACATACTATTATTAATGCAGAATTGTGTAAGGATGGATGTTTGTTCCTTAACACGCAAGATCAGCAGAACGAATTCAGATGAAATTGGACACAGAAATAGATGGTAGTCTGGAATAGCACCTACATTACTTTTATCCCGGAAAAGGTACGTTTCTCTTAGTATGACATATCAACTTGATGCCAAGAACAGCAAGCAGACACTAGTAGATCATATATCTATACACGGTTTCCTGCGTTTACCTTTATCGTAAAAGTAATAATTAAATTCTAAATTCCGTCACTAAATAAAAAAAGTGCGCGCATAGTCGCGTCGTGTAGCAAGTCAGTGTGATCTGACCCTTACACCTCACGTAACATTCCGAGGTGATTGACATCTGTTACAACTGTAACGAGTAAATTGATCGATTATAATCGCATAATACGGACAAAAGGACTATCGATAAACGTGTTTATTTTTATATCGATGACAGATACATGAATATCGAGAACTTTCGTTTTAATGATTGACTGAACAACTGAGCGAGACAGTAACAATGATTGATTCATGAATGGTAATGCTTGTCATTTAGATTTCGTTGTATTTATTTTACAAGGGTAATGGAAATGCTCCCGAGGACACGGTGGAGCACACCGTGGCGGTATGCCCCGCTTGGGCGGAGCATCGCCGAGTCCTCGTGGCGGCCATCGGCGGCGGCGAAGTCTCGCGTCCGGCCCTGGTGCAAGCCATGGTCCGGAGCGAGAGGGAATGGGATGCAGTCGCCTCCTTCTGCGAGGCAGTAATGCTTGAGAAGGAGGCGGCGGGACGGTTGAGACAGCGGTTCTCCCGTCCCAGCCGCCGCGGTAGACGCTCCGGACGTCGGGAGCCGCGAGACGACTCCCGGCCACCGTAGATACGGGCCTGTGGACGGTGAGCAATGGGTAGCTCACCGTCCTTACGTTGCATAACGACAGGCCGTGTCGACGGCGCGTTCGTGTTCCACGCGCGCCTCAAAGAGATGTCAGCAAAAGGAAGGGGCCACTGAGGGCCGATGCCTGCCGGGGCTGCGGGTTGTTCGCAAGAGATACCGCGCCCCCGGAACGCAAAGGGCACAACAAGGAACATGGGTGGATTTTAGTCAGTAAAAGTCTGACACTCCCTCCCGTCCCGCCCAGGGCGGGAGAAGTTATTTGATGACTTCCCAACCAACAAAAAAAAAAAAAAAAAAATGGAAATGCTGGGAAAAGGGTTTTCGGTTTTGTCTTGTAGTATGTAGGCTACTTTACGTGATATCGAGTGGTCAATGGGATTGCGACGCTTGCCATCGACATTGTCTCATCATCATCGCACTATCTTTAGTAATTCCGTGCGTGACTTTAAAAGTAGTAGCTAAGTTGTTGTCGCGGGTTCAATTCCCACACGGAACAAATATTTGTATAGCCTACACACAATGGTTTCGGAAGCAGGCCTCTTCCAACCGGTTCGTTATAAAATCTATGGGGGCGACCTATGTCTAGCTGTGGGCGTCCTGTGGCTGATATGATGATGATTAGTTTCGGATCTGGCTAATTGTGTATAAACATACATACATAAACATACTATCACGCCTATATTCCACGAAGGGTTAGGTAGAGGTGTAACAATGTACACCCACAGTTCGCCGGTATGATTAGGTCTCATGTAATAGGGGGCGAGCCTATTGCCATTAACCGGGCACAAATCCTAACTCCAAGCTGCAACTGAGAATTTCACAGAAAAACCCATTAGCATTTTTTGCTCGACCTGGGAATCGAACCCAAGACCTCTAGCGTAGCAGTCGCGCTTAGGACCACTAGGCCAACGAGGCAGTTCGAGTTGTTTGCGTATATAAGTTTATAAATATATTTGTAAATGCATCCACGCCACGATACAGTTAATTATTTTTGTTCAATGTTACTTAGTTTGATGGTCATTATGTGTAGGTAATGACTATGTATTGTGTCTATTTACACCCCGTATGTATAACTAGCTTCTGCCAGCGGCTTCGTTCGCGTGGTTTGTTTCACCCGCATTTTTTTTTTTTTGAGGGGGTGGGAAATCATCAAATAACTACTCCCGCCCTGGGCGGGGCGGGAGGGAGTGTCAGACTTTTACTGACTAAAACCCACCCATGTTCCTTCTTGTGCCCTTTGCGTTCCAGGGGCGCGGTATCTCTTACGAACAACTCACAGCCCCGGCACAACCCGCAGCCCCGGCACCCGCATTAAGTTACATTTTTGGTTACTGCTCGTCTCACGTGTGTCGTAGCGTGATGTTATAAAGCCTTAAGCCTTCCTCGATAAATGAACTATCCAATACAAAAATATTTTTTTAATGCAAACCATTAGTTCCTGATATTAACGCGTTCAACCAAACAAACTCTTCAGCTTTTTAATATTAGTATAGATAGGCACCGAGAAGGCTGGTTCCAGGTGACGCAACAAAAGAAATGGAAGGATTTGGGGGAGGTCTTCGCCCCGCAGAGCAACATTGCAGACTAAATAAATTGAAAATATATATATATATATATAATAGGTAGGTGTGTAGGTAGCTGTTGCCTATTTGTAGTTCCCTTGAGCCACATGCTAAACAAATATGCAATGGTTCACAAAAAATGACAAATTGTTGGGCTGTCGCCAGACGGGCGGTAACTAACCTACTTCCTTCATTTGTCTCTCATAATTAGCAGCAGACGAGACACAAATAATATGTGTACCTATTAGGTATGACACAATTTAATATACATTATGTAAAATAACCCTTCGGAATATACTATCACAACAATCCCATGACTGGCTATGTGAATTTTTTTCTGTTACAGGAATGCTTGCTTTTACAGATGACGCTAGTGTGTGACTGGCCGTATATTATCATCATAGAGGACGCGACAACAACAAGTATAATTGATAACATACCATCACGCCTGTATTCACCGAAGGGTTAGGCAGAGGTGTAACAATGTACACCCACAGTTCACCAGTATGTTTAGATCTCATATAATAGAGGCGAGCCCATTGCCATTAACCGGGCTCAAATCCTAACTCCGAGCTGCTATTGAGAATTTCATAGAAAAACCCAATAACACTTTTTGATCGAACTGGGAATCGAACCCAAGACCTCTAGCGTAACAGTCGCGCTTAGGACCACTAGGCCAACGAGGCAGTTTATTGTACTAATTGATAGTCCATAAAATTACACATAGTACAGCTGTACCTTCTAATTATAGTACTCTAGAAACATACCTAACTCTATATTTGTACTTAGGGCGGATTCTTTATAAACTTATGTAAGAGTCATTCTGCAAATCATCTTTTACTCAAGTAAAAATTTGGGAAATTTATCAAGTATTAATTAATTTAACTGCCCCGTTGGTCTCGTGGTCACAAGCGTGACTGATGAGCATGGGTTCGATTCCCAGGTCGAGCAAAGTGTTATTGGGTTTTTCCATTAGGAATTTCTCAGTAGCAGCTCGGAGTTAAGATTTGTGCCCGGTTAATGGAAATAGGCTCGCCCCCTATTACATGAGATCTAAAACATACCGGCGAACTGTGGGTGTACATTGGTACACCTCTGCCCTTCCCTTCAGGGAAAAGAGGCGTGATGGTATGATGGTATGTAAAAATTAGGGCAAAAAAAATCTAAACTCACTTTAATACATACAATACAACAACATAGGTAGGTATGCAAAACAAACACAAATGAAGGTACATATAGTACCTAAACATGTAACACAAACTACTTTCATTAACATTTATTATATTAGCATATCAAAGGAGTTTTCACTCGCGCATCGCTTATGGGCCTTTGTGCGGGTATAGTGAGCGCAGGGGCAAGACGTGCGCGTAAAGAAAATATTTGCATAATCATCGCGCAACGGATTCATTGTCGCGGGTTTGAGTCCAATGACTTCTACGATACGACAAGACTTAATATTAAAAGGCTAACTTAAACGAGTTAAATAGAAATGTAAAAAAAAATGAACTCGCGAAAATTTAAATAAATTGTTTAGAATTTCTATGTTCCTTAAGAAATTTTGAGCTGATGCAAACAAACAAACAAGCAAATCGAATAATAAGTAGCTTCATGTGCGACATTTTGTAATTCATCTTACGTAATGTTGACGTTTTTTCTTTACTTTTATTGACCTGTACACGTTCCACAAAATGCTTACAACCTGGAGGAGGCCTATGCCAGAGTGCGAAAAAAAATGATGATATAATAATGATGATGATAAAATTACATTTTGTAATTTTTACATTCTGTAGGTAATTTCGACATTTCAAAATTTTATTATTTTCTAACATTGAAATGTTATATTTATTAAATTAAAATTGTGTAATTTTGACGTGAAGGAAACATTAATAGTTTGACGTATCGTAAAAACAATGGATACACGCGGCGCACCCGAGTGCAGTCAGCTGTCAATCAGTCGCGCGCCGGCGTGGGCGTCGATTGTACGTTGACATAGGAAAGTGGTCGCGTAAATATTATATCTACTTGTGTGCTGTATTTAATACTTTTAGAACTGTATCATTTGCGATGGGTGGATTATCTTTTGCTATTTCTTCATACATTAGGATAGAAATCAATTATTTACGCATTAATTAATATTGCATGTTGGTATTTTTTTTATTTAGATTTTTAGATGTTTTATAGTATATTAGAACACAACAAAGTATGTTTGTTTAAGAAATGCACGGTGTATTAGGAACAGATGAGTATCATGCAGACTATTAAAAAGTAATTTATGAAATGGCGTTTCAACATCCATTTTGGCGCCAATATAGGTGTAAATTTGTAAACATGATGGTCAATTCCGAAACGTGTCTATAAATAGCAAAGACTTAATGGCGCTCTGTCGCAGTATATTTTGTGTTGTAATAGTCTGTTGTCACTGAATAATCTCAACAAGAACGCAATTATCTGGCGCATTGCCTGCTAACAGAATTCAGGCGCCATGTTTTTTATTACCTACCGTAATATCTATAAAAGTTGGATGAGCTTACAATAATATCTGTACTACCGGCCAGCAACAACAAAATTTCAGTCAATGCGGACAATTTCTATGGAGACTAGTCAAGTACGCAAAAGATAGTATAGTGCGTAAGTGAGTGCGCAAATATGTGTGCACTAAATCCTATCTTATTTTAACAATAATAGGGAATCAACACAATCAACACAAGCAGCATAGATTTAGAACGCGTTGGTCAATATTAAATCGCTGATTCAAGGTCACTGATGCAAAGATATTATGACATTTGTAGTTGTAATTCCATTTTATTTTCCATTTGTTAATAAAATTAGTCCTATTTAAATTTAAACTACTTAAATAAATTAAAATCCAAGACAAAGGGACTTAACGAAGCCGGTCGGTATAAGAAAACTGATACGGTTTATTGGCTCTTTGCGAGTTTGAGTCTTTTTTTACAAAGCACACTTTATCCGGGCAGTAGCCGGTAATCCCCGGATCCTGTTACTTGACAATATTGAGTTTCAAGACTGCCAGAGTCAGTTTTCGACATGCGAGTAAAAAAGAAAAGGGGGAATGAAATAGTGGAGAGAGTAGCTTGATTGTTTCAGGAAATTATGGAATTATTATAACCAGGCTGGACTGTAATGTGTTTGCAGATGAATGGAAGGTGATCTTGTCAGAATGCTTGTAGTACTCTGAGAGGAATGCATAATAGGTATGCAACTATATAAGTACCTTTTACCTAATATGTTTCGTCCAAGCACATGTTTGATTAAATTTATATAAATACTAGCTTCTACCCCGTTGGTCTCGTGGTCGCAAGCGCTACTGATAAGTACAGGGTACTGGGTTCGATTCCCGGGTCGGGCAAAAAGTGTTATTGGGTTTTTCCATTACGAATTTCTCAGCAGCAGCCCTGTGTTTGGGATGTGGTGGTGTGACACTCCCGTGCCTAGGAAAGCACATAAAGCTGGTGGTCTCGGCTGTCATTCGCAGATCTTTGACAGTCGTAACGGATAGTCAGAAGCCAAAAAGTCTGACAACCAGTCTAACCAAGAGGTATCGTGTTGCCCAGTGACTAGGTTGTGAAAGTCAGATAGGCAGTCGCTCCATGTAAAACACTGATATTCAGCTGCATCCGGTTAGACTAGAAGCCGACCCCAACATAGTTGGGAAAAGGCTAAGTAGATGATGACTAGCCTCTGCCCGCGACTTCGTCCGCGTCAAATTTGTAGTTATTATCCCACGGGTACCGTACATTTTTCCGGGATAAAAAGTATCCTATATGTTATTCCACGCTACAATCTATCTCAGTGCCAAATTTCATCCAGATCCTTACGCTAAAACTGCCGTTTAAGCGCGAAAGAGTAACAAACATTCCATCCAACCATCCATCCATTTATAATATTAGTAGGACGACTTCACATTCATTTACTACAATTGGTTTGTTCTTTGTATATGAACAAATAAATAAATGTCGTTTTTAACAGAGCCGGTAAAAAGAACTTTTCAGTTTAAAACACTTTTCTTGTACAAATCTTATCGAAATCTTCTGACCTCCTCTAATTCGTCTACCGTTTGACGGCCATTGTTGAACAGTGTATTTTAACGTTAAGCCGTTATTCAAATTGCACCACAATTCTTTAAGTACAAAAAGGCATCCAACAACACCATTGTCTAAACGTAAAAGCTTTTTGTCACAAGTGTACTTAAATATATAACTGTTTGAAGACGATTTATCGCTGCTGTGTTCCTCGAGCTTCTAGACTGTGAAAAAATAGGCCAATGTGCGAGGAAGCATACGAAGGTTTCCGTAGGATATTTAACACTACTTACGAAAGAACGTTTGCTCGCTCGCTTCGAGTTCGGGCGAACTGTTGGTTAACATTGGTACACCTCTGCCTAACCCTTCAGGGAATAAAGGCGTGATGGTATGTTCTACAAAAGAACGCGTTTTTAGTATAAAGTCCCATTTTAATTTTTTATTATATATTTTTTTGTTTTTATAATAGCCATAGTAACTAATATACACTTTGTGAAAATTTTAAGTATCTTTCTATTATGGTTAAAGAAATACAGCCCTATGAAAGACAAATGGACCAACAGTCACCAAAGTCTTACTAATAGACTCCCATATAGCGAACCCTAAAGCAGATTAATAGCTTCAACTTCTTGTTAAAAAATATTCCAAAGATTTTCCTTAAGACAGAAAAAAACATGGCAGTGAAATAAGAACTTAAAACGCAATTCCACATAACTTTCCTTAACAATGAAGGGCAGAAAGGGCCACGCAGCGCACGCGCAAGCAGGTGATAATATAATAATGAATCGGTCACTACGCAGTAAATCAGAGGCGCCGGAGGGCCCCACGCCCTCCCCCCTACACTTTCAGCGAAAGCGACAACCCTGCGAAGGGCGATACTAATGTGTGTAGTATGACCAGAATACATGAATTATAATTGGAATACGAGTAAAATCTTCCGCATTCGTCGCCCTGCTGGAGGCCTTAATTTCTATGGCATCCACAGGAAAGTGCGGTTGAGCAGTTCACAAGCCGTTGAACTGCGAGATGGCATCTCGAAAAAGAAAAGTTGAAAAGCATAAACCTCCGTTTGACGCAGTCGGGTAAAGAATCTGCATTCGTCTTAGAATCTCACTTCTATGCCGTATTGTATCTTCCTATGCTGTTGCTGTACCCACTTGTTAGTCCTACATAACCTAATAGTTTATCTCGGAAACCAGACTTGTATTGCTTTAACATGACATTAATAGAACTAGCATTCTATTTTCGAAAGCTTAAACCTAAAGACTAAACTTACAGTACCACAGTTCAATATTTTAATATTTACTGCCCGTTTCAATTGGCTACAAACACTAATACATAGTTTCTCGAATTGAAACAGCGTAACACAATCCAGCTATTCAAGTAATTGATGGTCACTGCGTCGATAGCGGTTGCAGCCGTCAGCTACAGAATCCGACCGACGAATTATTGCAAAGGGCATAATAAAGATCGCGATGCACTTTCTACAGCAGCCTCTCTTATTGGGCGGAGGTAATACGCTATTTTTCAATTGCACGTTCGATTCCTTTCTCGTATTACGTTTGTGTTCATTCTAAATTGTACTTCCTACTGTGAGGTTGAAATTCGTTTTCTTTTTGATGAGAAACTGATTGACGTACGAAGTTAACTCTCACACAGTCACAATCGATACAATTTCAAACGTCTCATTCGATACATTTGACAATCGATCAATCGTATAAATTTGTCATTTATTAATCAAAAGCCACGATCGACCTCAAAACATCGGCGCACAACAGACAATGTTATACGTTTTGCAATAGATACGTCAGTTACTAACGGATTACTAAATAACATTAGTACCAAACCCTACATAGGCCGACGTGGGTGTTATCCCATATTCAATAATACACAATTAAAAGGCTAATGCACTCGCTAATGGCACGACTCGATATAAGTATCGATACTTATGACAAACTATCGAATAGTAAATCGATGAATACAAAGTCACCCACGCGTCTACGGGCGGTCTGCCGGTCGTGTTTATTATAAATAAGCCAGATTTGAGTCTATTGCAGTGATATTATTATGTCAACAAAAGGCTGACTGAGTTATATTACTACTGCCTGATGAATTAATTGTACATATATTACAGGAGTATTAAAATTTGAGGGTCATCTCCCCAGGCGTGAAACTCCTGACGATAGTATCGTCCGTATAGAGATTGATTCGTAAGAGTTTCTATTGAATGTGATGAAAAAGCGAGAGGCATTTATGTAAAATGTTCTAAGACTCCATATATTTTTCCTAAGTATTAGAGAGAAGCAGATTTTGGGAAGACAGACATCCACCACCTCATGACTACTTGAAGCCCCAAGAACACCTGCTTCTCGGTCGTGAATTGCAGTCGCCTACCTGGAAGGCATTGAACCGACTGCGTACCCAGGTAGACTGCTGCTAACATAATCTGGCGGAATGGGGCATCATAGGCTCGTCTGGCACCCAGTGCTACTTCGGAGCGTCTGATCAGACATGTACCATATGCTGGAGTGTCCCAACTGTCCATTCACCTGTACCCTCCAATACCTGATTAGCGCCTCCGACGCGGCAATAAACGTGGCCAGCTACTGGGCCCAAGAAGTATTAATAATGATAGATGTATCATCAACATGAAAAGAAGAAGACTGCATATTCATAGTTGCAACCCTTGCATAACTACATATGGATAGACACTAATTACTTCGGCGCTATACATGCACTTGAAAAAGCTAGCCCTTAGATAATTTAGCTAAAATGTTAAACATCTAAAAAGTACCCATTTCCTTCTTATTAAGTTCTATTTAAAAATCTCCGTTTTTCCTCAGCTCCCGATTGAAGTTCGCAATCTAAGCGTGGTACTTATAATTGGCTCCTGTTGGCGACTGTGTACTGTTAATTGGTACTACGAGATTCTCTCAAGCCGCCGTAATTAAGGAGCGAGCGAGAAATTGTCTCCGGCGAACGCTGCTTGTAATTGAATAACTTGATCATTTGCATGCTTGCGTTATTACGTTTTTAACAGGAAACTGTGTGTTTTGATCTGATTCATTCTATGATAATGGGATTTATAAAGAGGTGAATTTGCTTGTTTCTAAGAAGTAGTCTCTGGAAGCATAGGTTCCATTACAAAAAGTTTATCATTAATAGAAAGCTACTCTATTGCCGACTGTTGTTACGTTGTAATGCGTTGTCGTGGGCTAAAGTTAGTAGGTAATAATGGGCCTAGCAAAAGCAAAAGTAGACGGAAAACAAACCCCACAACTCCCAGGACATACAAACCATGACGGAAACAATGCAAGTCCATAAGCACTATTTACATCTAACCTACATTGAAACGACAGTGACAATGCAAATCAAAACGCTTTAAACACACTACCGTTACTTGTAAAGCCACGAGTTTACATGGCCGGACAATCGCCAGGCAATAAAACCAAGACAAACGATCTCTTCCAGATCTTTGTTGATTGCCTGTCCAACGCAGAACGCAGTACCAATACTCAATCAAAACGAAGTAGGCCGAGTCATTAGTGGGCCCTTAACTGGGTCGCATTGTGAATTGAATATTGTGATAATTTACCATGAGATGGCGGCGATTACGATGAAATGAGACAAGTAATAAGTGGGCATGTTGAACGTGCGGCTCTAAGTTGAGATATGATTGGAGTTTCAAATGTGTCAGTGCTGGGCAATCAGTTACTATGTTTAGTAGCCTATTAACTGTTTTGATTTCTGCTACAGACAGGTTTGTAATCGATTTTCCAAGACCTCGTACGCAACAACTGTTAATCCCATCAAGGGAACCATAGTCGTTTTCAGGAAAAACAATAAAAGTTACTGCTGGTGCTAAAGACGATGCAAACATGATTGGTAAACAGTTTGAAACACCAGCAAAGTACTCCTACACACATGAATGGAAGGGTTCTAAGAAGCTTTAAAGTTAATCCCACTTGCTTCTCAAATTGCTTTTCATTCACCTCATGTTTAATTAAAGTTGTGAAATACACACAAAACCGAATGTTAGACAAAGTTTTTTTTTACGAATGGGAAATAATCAATTGACTTCCCCCGTCCTGGGCGGGGCGGGAGGGAGTGTCAGACTATTACTGGTTAAAACCCACCCATGTTCCTTCTTGTGCCCTTTGCGTTCTGGGGGTGCGGTATGTCTTACGAACAACCCGCAACCCCGGCAGGCATCGGCCCTGAGTGGCCCCTTCAAATATTGCTGACATCTCTTTGAGGCGCGCGTGGAACACTAACGCACCGTCGACACGGCCTGTCGTTATACAACGTACGGTGAGCTACCCATTGCTCACCGTCCACAGACCTGCGCCTACAGTGGCCGGTAGTGGTCTCGCGGAGTCACAAAGTTACCATCATCATCACCATCATTTATCTCAGCCTAAGAACGTTCTCACTTGGACTTAGGCAAGATAAGGATCAAATTAGACCATTATAATATGCTAAACGGTGATAAGAAAATGGGAACCACACAATGTATGGTATGTTTGTACTTTGGCGATTTTGTTATGGCTTCTGTTATCGCTACACTTAATTGTAATTCGATTTATATTGCTCTAACTGACTGATAAGCCCTGAGGTATAAACGTATAGGTCGACTAACCACATATTATGAAAACAATGTTTACTTTTAATCTTTTCTATTTTATTAGTTTCACCTGTAACTATTAGGAAAAATCTTAGTAATCGAATTTAACTAACTTGAAATTGTCGTATCAATACAATACTATGGTACAATCGAGCTGATGTGATGATGGAACCTGGAGGAAATGCCAAAAACCTTAATACATAGTAAGAGTAGAAAAAAAAAACATTTTTTTTTTCTACTATTTACGCTGTACGTTTTTCCGTGCTGTTTGTCAAAAATCCTTCGTTTTGACCAAAAGCGCCCACGCTTATGAACGAGACATACAGAGAACAAAGATTTGATGCCAAAGTATTTCCGATTGATAATATATTCTTTTTGCTCGGATTGTATCACATTAAGACCGGATAGCAGTAAACTGACGTGGTTTTAGGCCAAGGCCCGACTCCGCCCCGTCTCGCCGGGTTATTAGTCGGCACGTTTGGATGGGCCCTTAACTGGGTCAAGTTAATTTCAAATGGACACAGTTTTATTACAAATAATGCCCAAAATGAATGTGATTATGACTCTTTTAAAATTGAGGATGGAGATATTTTCTTCAGTTCTTATGAGTCACTCTTTATGACTGAAATTTGCCAAATGTCTGAGACATCGCTATATTTATTTCTTTTTTATGGACATTATTTGTCCTTCACAATTATTAACATGTTGGATAAACAGAGAGCACATTTATGAGCTAAAGGTACTCCATCACTTTTATTGTCGCAATTACGCCTAAATTATATTACCCACATATTTTCGTCCCAAGTATTCGTTCCTACCTTGAAGATCTCCATAAAACTTCTAATAACCCATTTCCCTGTCAGTTCATACGTTGAATCTTGCAACACGTCATCTGTAGCTATTGTGGTGCCAAACTGCCCGGCACCCACTTAGGCTCATTATAATAAGAAAGCCGTCAATGACTCAAACCGGGAAGGAACTGCAAGCCATTCGGAGAGCGAGCTTTGTTTTAAATTACATGCATTCCGGGTGGCGCCGGGGGCAAAAACAATGTGTTATTGTCGGTGGAATGACGATTTGGGTTCAATCTAAATATAAATTTTCTTAATTTTACACTAGGTGTCTTCTGAATTGCCTTAACTAAATTTCAGTTAGCGATTTTTGTTTTACTAAGAGTCTATCATAAATTCTACCCATTGCTATAGAATATTATGTACACTCGTCTACAAAATTTGCTATTAAGCTGAAGAGTTTGTCCGTTTATTTTTGGTTTTGAAGACTTAATCTCAGAAGCTACTGATCCGATTCTGAAAATTCTTTCGCTAATACAAAGATACGTTATCCCTGAACGCTATGGTCTACCTTTTTACTGCCAAAATGAAGGGTCTCTAAGAACAAAGATTCGCGCAAAAGTTAGAGACATTACCTGCAGAACCTTACCTCATATTCCAAGGTCGTGTATCGGTTTAATATTGTTCAATTCATAAGTATCCCGTTTATAGCTAGCTAGAACTATTTGAATCGCAACGAGAATTGCATGTGGCTTTCCAGTATCCTCTCTGAACTGACGGAACACGATCACAAATAAAGTCATATCATTCTTGTTGTTTTCTTCTTCAGTGATTGTTGTTCGTGAATCACTCGGCTATCACTTTCGCATCGTTATGTATTGCTGAGCGAGATACAAACATCAGAATACTGCGCGTCATGGTATTCAGAATATGATTAGCATAACTAGGAAGAGAGACAACGCCTACTCATGTTACTATTGAAATCTTGTAAATAGATGGAGGATATTATACATCGATGACTTGGTTCTTGGCCTTTTTAATATTGTGTTATCTGATTTGGTATCTAGTGCACAGGTAATTCATAAGAGAATTATTTGTGCTTTGATGGTGTTGGATGATATTACAGTTCATGTTTGATCGCAATCTTTCAACTCTTAAATTTTAATCTCAGTCTCAATCTGTCTGACTGAGATTAGAATGTGAACATTTCTTGTGAGTAAGTTACTAGAATTGTCACCCCTAATGATAAGTGGTGATCCGTCCTTTTCACTTGTTACTGGAACATTTCTTTAAAGGTACATGTCTTTTTTGCCATAGAAATGTATTAATTATAACGCAGTCATTTCACAGTCTTAAAAGCAGACTCATTTCATAATCTTCGTAGTAACCTCGAGAGTCTAACTTAAAATGCATTTTTTACATTCGTTACGCTTACACATGGATCCGTTTCATACCTAAATGCAGAATAGAGCGCAAAAAAGTTTAACTCATAATGCTCACTGCATTATTGTTTTACAGTATTTCAGCAAGTTTGTATGCTAACAGCTGAACACATTGTACAAGTTATACATGGAATGTGGAAAATGTTATTCGCTCTACGCCCTGCTGGAAATGATGTCTGTGTAACTGTTTCGATAAATTCCGGATAAAATTCTTACCTGAACATCTCTCCTCGGTGGCGGCCTCATCGCTGGTGGTGGGGGAGCCGGCATCCTCATTGGAGGCGGCGCAACATGCCTATAAACCGGCTGCTGAGGCTGCGGCGGCGGCAGCGGCGGCCGCGGGCCATGCAACACCGTGACAGCCGGCACGAGCGGCGGCTGCCGGCGCTCCATGGCCCGCTCAACGATAGCCAAGTGCTCGGACGGCCGGATCAGCCGCGGCGGAGCTGGAAGCCGCAGCGGGTCGACAGCCGGTTGCATGCGCGGGTCGACAGCCGGCTGTATGCGCGGGTCGGAATGCATACGCGGGCGCGGTTCCGGCGGGCGTACGACTTGACGCGGCGGGGGCGCGGGCGCGCGCCGTGCCCTCGCCGCTTCCGATTCGTCTGCCATCGGTGCGCGCCAATCTGTTGACAAGTAATTCAAATATTTATTGACTTTTTCAATATTTTTATAATGTTACTGAAGAGCTGGGTTGACAGGATCAACAGTTCACCCATGATTGTATTAGACATCAAATATCGAGGTGGATATTTTACCTATGAAATCTGTATTTTTGTTGTAAATGTGTATACGTCAAGTTTGACCGAGCTAGGAACGTACGAACTTTCGTGACCACAATTATTTACATATTAAATTATATATTTACAAATCGTATAAGTAAAATCCAAAAATAGATTTTCGAGACAATTAAGAATAGGTATCCCTCACACATTTTACCTAAATACAATCAATCTTACGGGGAGACAAGCGACAGCCCAAATTAATAGAAAAAACGCGTCTCTGACCCCTAAACAAACAAAGGAACACGAATAGAGCGAAATTGGGGTCCCCTCTATTGACAAGTGTGCCCAAGGCAATGAAATAACGTGTCACGCAATCCCTCCTATCAATCTTGTTTACGCGTAAATAAAAGAAAATGTTGATGATGAAATGTAGGTATTATTTTTCTTCGATTTATTGAACAGCACGCCATCTATCCAAACTGCGCGGAACTCAGTAGACCAGTAGCACACAAAGTAATTTTTACGTTGGCCGCAGCCGGCGCGTAACATCGGCGACGCCATGTCTGCGCTTGCGTACTACTGAACATTGAACTCTTTATGGCACTGTACTTGTAGGGGCAATACAGGCATTCAAAACGATACTTACAAGCTATTTTTAAGGCATTTAAATGGATATTTTTCCTGATAGTCGTGTGTTGAATACAAACGCGAAATAGGATTCTCTACTGATCTAAATGCATGAGACAAGGTCTTTTGCGATTTAAAATATCTATCCGCTTTTAATCGTGTCTAAATTTAAACTGCTATTGGACAATAGTGTGAAAATAGATCTAGATAAGTCCTCAGTACTAATAGTCATGAATAAACCATGACAATGTTGATAATGTTGCATAACGGGCCCTCGTTTATAGGTTGCCATTTTATAAATCATTAGCCTGTTGCATTTGCATACTATATCTGATTGGAGATTGGACTTATAAGTACTAGCGCAATAGTGGTTTTACGATCAGTTATTTCATTCAGGTGTACTGATCAGGAATTATTATTTCAGATCATGAGATGTCTTAATCAGATACTAATTTAGTTTCTAGACGAATTGTTTTTGTTTTGTGTAACTGCTTCGTTAGTCTAGTGGACCTAAGCGCGACTGCTACGCTAGAGGTCTTGGGTTCGATTCCCAGGTCGAACAGAATGTGTTTTTGTGTTTTGAATAGGCTTGAGTTTATGTATGTATGTTCAGTTGCAGCTCCGACTTCGGATTTGTGCCCGGTTAATCGCAATAGATTCCCTCCTTATTACATGGGACCTAAACATGCCGGCGAACTGTGGGTGTACATAGGTACACCTCTCAACCCTTCGGGGAATACAGGCATGGCGCGTGTTGGTATGTGTGTTTTTTGTGTATCGGGTACCTAGTTGGCAGATCTCTTTCAAGATTTAGAATAACTTGCATAATTATGAATCATCATGACTCACTAACTTAAAAACGTCATTATGACACGGTATCTGATACAAACATTGAAGTCCAAATAATGAACCGATTTTAATTTAATTTGTAAGTGTTCAACTTAGTTCTATGTAGCATTACCTACAAAACTCTTTCTCAAACTTTTCTACTCAATCTTCAGACTTATGTATTTTGCGTAGGCTGTATACCTATGTATTAAGGTAATTAAAATCTGTTCATTAATATTCAAGATGCTGTACTTAGAAGTTTGTATGAGGCAGTGCGGCTTTTAGGATAATGTAACATTAACATCACACTGTCTCACTATCTATCAACTTACTTTACGTTTATTTAGTTTTGCCTTCGGTTTTGCGTGTAATAATTATATTTATTTGCTAAATATTCAATGTTGGCACAATCAAGCATGTTTTTTGGATGGATTTTATATATTTTTTTTTTTATTTACCGGATCATACACAGCGCCTTTGTACATTTTGTTGCAAAGAGTTTGAATAAACCTAGCCTTAGTCTAGTTCAATTTTTGTCCTTGTTTGTGTTGATAATGTGATGATCAATTTTTTATAAAAAAAATAAATACAAATATGTATATACAAAAGCTTGTAAACTGCCTCGTTGCCCTAGTGGTCTTAAGTGCGACTGCTACGCTAGACGTCTTGGGTTCGATTCCCAGGACGAGCAAAAAATGTTATAGGGTTTTTCTATGAATTTCTCAGTAGCAGCGCGGAGTTAGGATTTGTGCCCGGTTAATGGCAATAGGCTCGCCCCCTATTACATGGGACCTTATAACATACCGGCAAACTGTGGGTGTACATTGGTACACCTCTGGGGAATACAGGCGTGATGGTATGTTATATACAAAAGGTACAGTTTCCTTCCTCAGAGAATACTGCTATAAATATAAACACTGGCATTACAAATATCAGATAGCTTTCAAATTAAATTCTCCGTACATTTAACGCGTGTGCTAGGAGTTGGAGAGCTGAAGCCTACATTTTACGAGGAACATTATCAGGCAAACGAGTGTGTAGGCACAGCATATCTGACACATTTCAGCTTTCTAGTCGAACAACTCGGACTTGACAAACTTGACCACGGAGTTTGATATCGCTAGTTTTCTATCGATGCGACGTTGGAAAAGTGAACAAATCTATTAAACGTGGGAATTCAAGATTGAAAGGAATCGTTTGTAGTTAAGTATACTATAAGTATATACTATATACCTATATATATACAGTATATACTATAAGTTACATTTATGTTTAAATTTTTATATATGAAAAAAGATTCATTAATAATGCCTCTTCTCATACAGAGAAGGTATGAGCTTTGAAAACCACGTGCCCTCAAGGCGGAATGGCGATGTTTTCCTTCACCGATGTCAGCGAAGTCCAAGATAAGCTTAGAAAGTTAAGAAAAGTAATTAAAGTAAGTTTAAAAAAGGATAAGGATAGGATGAGGAAAATGTTAATTAACAATATCATAAAAGACGGCCTTTGATTAAGAAATAATGACACCACGGGGTACGAATTATTTTAAAGTAAACAGAATAACGGTTCGTTTTTGTTTTAAAAATAAAGAAGAAGCGATTCTATTATCAATTTGTTTAGATTTAGATAGACCTTGTTTACCTTAAACACCTGAACGCCAATTCTACTAACCAAAAAATAGTATTGTAGTGTTGTGTGGAGGCCTCACTATGCCACTCACATGTTGCGTCTGGAAAGGGTCCAGAAACGTTTTGTGTGGCATTTAGCCTTTAGTGAGGGGAAATCTAAGCGTCTGCCCTCTTACAAAGTCCGACTGTGCCATTTCAAGATGCAATCTTTGTCTATGCGTAGAGATATAACCGATGCTTTGTTTCTTTATAAACTATTGCGCAATAAGATCGACTGCCCCGGTTTATTGAAGCTTATTACATTCCGTGCGCCTTCTAGATATCCTAGGAATAAGATAACACCCCTGTGTCCGCCACACCGAAAGTCAGTGCTTGGTGCGAATTCGCCGATGCCTAGATTGTGCAGAATCCTTAATGGCCGCAGTGATTTAGTAGATGTACACCACGACAATATAAATAAATTCCTACGAGCTTTTGTAAATAATCCAATGGCAATTTAATTTTAATTATTTAGTTATTTAGTTAAAATTTTCACATATAAGTTCTCAATTTTTTTTTAACGTATTCAGTTTATTCTTTGTATTCTAATTATATTACTATTATTTTTTTAAATTTTATTTCCTTATCAATTTATAATCATGTTATATTCAAAATTTAAATTTAATAAATCATAATTTAATCAAAGATAATTTACATACGTGTACATTTTTTTATTGTTTTTTTTTTTTGTTTGTATAATTTATAATTTTAATAATATGTTATGTAATCCGTTTTTTTTTGTGCATGTGGTGTTAACCTGTTATTAGTTGTTGCACTTGTAAATGTAACCCTAGTCATTAAATCAGAAATGTATAGTGTAAACAATTGTTGGTTAACCTAAATAAATAAATAAATAAATAAATAAAAAATCAAAATCAAGTCGGTATCTCATCTCATCTCAGTAGTTCTAGTTAGTAGGATTGGCCTCCAGCTTCCTCTCACCCACAAGTCCTGCATTCAACTTACAAAACCATCGACATCGAAGTTCAAGTACCCAATCCCTTCAAATCTTAAAATAAACCACAAACAATATCATTCGACTCGACTCAAACCCGAAAAATCCGGTTCTCACACAAGATTTATCCAAAAAGACAAAATGGAAGGCGAAGGGTGGCTCGGCTACTTGACTAACAGGTCTAAAAGCCAGCAATTAACCGAACGGTTGAGTTGAAAGGTCTAATTGACAAACACAATACGAAGGTGGGTAGCTGTCAGGGTTGGTTGATTTAAGTCAATTTGTTTTTAATAAGTATTTAAATCGAATTGAGCGATATAGCCAACCATCATACCATCACGCCTGTATTTCCCGAAGGGTTAGGCAGAGGTGTACCTGTACACCCACAATTCGCCGGTATGTTTAAGTCCCATGTAATAGGGGGCGAGCCTATTGCCATTAACCGGGCACAAATCCTAACTCCGAGCTGCTACTGAGAATTCCAGAGAAAAACCCAATAACACTTTTTGCTCGACCTGGGAATCGAACCCAAGACCTCTAGCGTAGCAGTCGTGCTTAGGACCATTAGGCTACCGAGGCAGTTATATAGCCAACCATTTGGGCATTATTGTCCTATTGACAGCGATGCGGACGATTTTTTTGATTTACTTCGAGCTTTCCGCTTCCTTATTATATTGAACATATTTTTTTGAATGGCACCAACAAAAGAAAATGAAAAATATAAATATGACTAGATATTAAAAATAGTTTCTATAAGAATGTTGGTTTTTATATTTCAAAAGTCAATTTACAATTTTGACCGAATATTTACATACATATCTAAGTAACAACTAAACATGTTTATTTTCCGACAAGAATATAATCATATTGAAAAAAATAATTTACAAATCTGATTCTTCCCATCCCTGGCAGTCCGGAATGTTCATGTCAATTTACCCCATCTACATTTCCCTTTCAAGGATTTCTCCGAGGATGGAAAATTAATTACGTCATACATGCTAATTAACGTCTTACGGCCCTTGTCTCTTTGTTTATGGCGATTGAAATTTATTGAAACGCGTTTGCTTAGATATATATGGAAGTTTTATTGAAAAGGTAATGTCCCTTACAAAGAGGACAATGATGGCGCGTTGAAATCGGCAGATTTGCTCCGCAATTTATATTTATTGAACTATTGGACCATTATTTCTTAAATATTTCTCACATTTTTTGTCATACCGTATTTAAAAATACCAGCCTATTATGGTCCCACTGTGAGGCAAAGGATTTTTCTCATAGGAGAAGGCATGAGCATTAATCACCTTGCTGTCTTAAAGCGGATTGGCGATTTAAAACTTATATTCTTTATAATTTCAGGTTTTCTTAAAATGTTTTCCGTCATCAATGTCAGTGAGTCGAAAAAGTCACATTGGATTGCCCGAAATCGAATCCTTCATCAACGTCATGCAAGAGTGGCGGACACTTAAACTACTGGGCCACCACGGTATTCTAAAATCATTCTAAATTCAATATTCAATTTCAAATAATTCTTTAAATAAAATTCTAATATTAACCCTCTTGAATCTACGCGGGTCTAAAAAGCACACCAAACAGAGACAATGGCTATAAAAACGGTATTGTAAAAGATAAAATGGTGATAAAGCAGACAGATTGAACACCTACTTCACACGTAAACAAACCTTGTGGAGTTCAATCACAACACTTGAAACAAAGGCTTTATTCACAACTATTTGCACAGCTCGCAGTCCCAGAGCTCTAACTAAACGGTTCTTGATAACCGATAGCGTTTCAGACTCACGTAGCCTCACAATCACAAGTGCAATGAACACACGGATAGGTGCAATATACACCGTCGCTATGACAACACTGTATACGGTTTTCCCTCCAAAATCAACGCATGCGCGACACTATAACCCCGTTCAAACAACCGATTAAAGGAAATTAGACTTTCAAGTGTTCTGATTAAACTGTGGGTTGAAAATTATTCTTTGGCAGGGGGTCGCGTGTCTTGCCCCACGCAAACTTATTCCTTTGGAATGATAGCCCGCAGTAGCAATTTTCCTGTTATTATTAAAATATGTATGGGTATGTAGGGGTGATTGCACAGGGGAAGTATTGCTTATTTTCTACTTGCGTAAGATTGCTTGTATCATTTTCACTACCGGTGTTTAGAGCGCGCTGCTGACTGCCGTAATGATGACTTTGTCTATAATATAGTAAGTTGCAACTAGTATATGAACAAACTACAAAGTGTACTAGGGCTTTTTTTTTTTTTTTTTTTTTTTTTTGGTGGGTGGGAAATCATCAAATAACTTCTCCCGCCCTGGGCGGGGCGGGAGGGAGTGTCAGACTTTTACTGACTAAAACCCACCCATGTTCCTTCTTGTGCCCTTTGCGTTCCGGGGGCGCGGTATCTCTTGCGAACAACCCGCAGCCCCGGCAGGCATCGGCCCTCAGTGGCCCCTTCCTTTTGCTGACATCTCTTTGAGGCGCGCGTGGAACACGAACGCGCCGTCGACACGGCCTGTCGTTATGCAACGTAAGGACGGTGAGCTACCCATTGCTCACCGTCCACAGGCCAGTATCTACGGTGGCCGGGAGTCGTCTCGCGGCTCCCGACGCCCGGAGCGTCTACCGCGGCGGCTGGGACGGGAGAACCGCTGTCTCAACCGTCCCGCCGCCTCCTTCTCAAGCATTACTGCCTCGCAGAAGGAGGCGACTGCATCCCATTCCCTCTCGCTCCGAACCATGGCTCGCACCAGGGCCGGACGCGAGAGTTCGCCGCCGCCGATGGCCGCCACGAGGACTCGGCGATGCTCCGCCCAAGCGGGGCAAAGTGTACTAGGGCTGGAACATGGATTTATAATTTCGAATTTTCTACCTTGATATTATAAACCTTATTAGTTTTCAAGTAAGGTGCATTTACGCACGGCTTTTTTAGTTTAATTTAAATCTACTTAAAATATTTGCATACAAAAATCGTTTTCTTCCACCCTATACTCGGTTGATAACAGCTTAAAAGTAAAGCTTATCTATCCTTTACATTTTAATGCGATAAAAAAGTTAGGGGACGGAAACCTAATATCCTATCTTGACATTATTCTAATGACTGATTTTATCTTTAAAATTACCATAAAGCTTCAAGTTTGGACAACCCTGGAACTGACTTGGAAGTCGAGTAATAGGTATCTCAGGTATGCCATTAAATGAATATGATTTTTATGTTTTTCCATTTGTCTTGCTGGTATGTGCATAATCCGCATGTAAACGGATAGATTCGAATCAGATGTTGGCGATAGTCACGCTCGTATACGTATCTTTACAAGACATTGTGCAATGTGTCAACGGAAGGTACCTATGATAAAAGAATTGTGATCATCTATTGTGTCAATGATGTGTACTGAATACAGGATGGCGTGGAACATGGAAATTACTATGTACGATAATCAACATTTAGTTCTCATACAAACTTTTAAAGTTGAAAATACTGAAAATTAATTAACCGATTTCAATCTTGATTGATTGTTACACAAGATACATAAGCAATATAAAGCGATTTAAAGTTTTCTATAGAAAATTTGGTTTAATATTTTCAAAGACTTTAGACTCGAAAGTTTGTATTAGATACCGTAAAGTGTAAATGCTCTTTTAATAAGTAGTAATAAAATCTCGAACTTAATTCCATCCTTAAAAAAGACAATTTCCTTCAAAAACTAAAAAGTGAAAAATAACTTTAGCTTTGGAAGTCGGCGGCTTTGGTTCTGTTTTTTGTTTTGTATTGGCACCGACTTCCAAAGCTGAAATTATTTTATAAAAAAGTTTTTATTTTTCAGTTTTTAGTATCAATGTCCAACACATTGACACACACATCTACGTGACATTGTCATCTACGTAAATTAACAAGACACCACTTAAAAGACACAAGAAAGCAGAATACGCCAATTCGTTTACTTGGATGACATGTTTTTTTCGGTTATTTTTTTTTTTTACTACTGATTTTTTTTTTCTACTGAATAAATTTCGATAAAATTGATATGGGGCCACCTTTGAAGTATGACCTATCAAACAAAAAAAAACATAGTCGAATTAATAACCTCCTTCTTGCGTCGGTTAAAAATACGACAGACGCAATATTTTTTTTATTATCTATTATCATTCTAGCAATTAAACAATCTTAAAGCCATAATTTTTAAAAACATGATACCGTGCTTTTTGACAAGACCTTCTATATGACTTAAATGTGAGAAAAGATGGATATCTCAACTCTTAAAACAGTCGGTTAAAGAACAAATAAAAATGTAGTGTCAATAAATCGAATAGAATGAATTTTGTATGCAAGTCATGGGTAATTATCGCGCGCTCGTATCGTAGAGGTGCACATTAATGAGGGTCTACAGGACCACCCTAGAGAATACGTGGGGCGAATGACACGGAGGCAGATGAAGGGTTGGATTCGAAATTTAAAATTAATGTCGTTTGTCAGAGAAAATGTTTGCCTGTACTCGGCTGGAATTGTATAACTTTAAATAAAAAAGAAATACATGAGTGTTTAAACGGCCAGTTCTTTTCTCTTTATTAACTTTGTATAAAACAATAAACATTTAAAAAAGAAATCGAATCATAATTTCAGCATTGCAAAACGTTGAAACTCAATTTATCGCGAAGAAAGTTATTTAATGTTGCTATTTAACATTTTTACGTGTCGAATAAACGATGGGTAATAACATAATTGCACGCACAAGTGAAAATATCCTCATTTAATTAACGATCCTCCTTATAAAGGGGTGAAACTGACGATATTAAGAAAATTATAGGTAGCAATTAGCTATATTGAATACCTACACAGTCACTACCACATATGCAGTGGCAATTAATTCTCGATCCCACGTTCCTTATCCCAATTTTTTTTAAGTCCTCCAGCAAAAATCCGATGCAATTACACATCGGCTCTACACATAATTATGTAGTAGGTAGATCCATACAAAAACCGAAAGACACCCACTGCTGGACATAGGTCACCCGTAAACGTCACCGACCGACTTCGACTGGTTCAGTACCTGTACCTTGCATCCAGCGGATAGGTCAACTTCAGCGTAGATCAAAAAGGTCATCCCTAAACTTTCATTTTTTCAATCCTTAACTCACACTCCACAGTTTCATTTTTTCCAGGAAATATTCCGCACGCCTAAGGATTACCACAAATTGTTCGTCTCAACACACACGGTACACGGAGCATGGATTTCGCCCAGTGAAAACGCTGATCGTGCCGATAAGAGCTGTCGTCGGCTGCGACAAAGTGGCTGCATGTCACACCGCGAATATTAACAGCTCCATTCGCCAGACAGATGTCTAGATACGCGGTGACCTCTGGCGCGGCGACCGCTTTACATGTGAGCATGTGCTGCTGAGATAATGGGGGACAATACACATATTTATGGCCTGTATAGGCTTGTAGTAACAGTTTACCTTTGTCACAGAACGAAAGGCAAATGAAATCTGTGAGGTTTTGAATATTTTGTGTGTAATTTACAGGGTTCCAAGGTTACATGCGAAAGCCAAGAAAAAGGTTACTTTTCTTTTCGAATCGATGTATTTTCAACGAGCTAGATGGAGGTGATCAAGATTGTCAGTTCTGGAACTATATTTTAAGTGGATATTGGTCTGTAGATAGTAGACACCTTTTTTTTTTTTTTTTTTTTTTTTTTGGTGGGTGGGAAATCATCAAATAACTTCTCCCGCCCTGGGCGGGGCGGGAGGGAGTGTCAGACTTTTACTGACTAAAACCCACCCATGTTCCTTCTTGTGCCCTTTGCGTTCCGGGGGCGCGGTATCTCTTGCGAACAACCCGCAGCCCCGGCAGGCATCGGCCCTCAGTGGCCCCTTCCTTTTGCTGACATCTCTTTGAGGCGCGCGTGGAACACGAACGCGCCGTCGACACGGCCTGTCGTTATGCAACGTAAGGACGGTGAGCTACCCATTGCTCACCGTCCACAGGCCAGTATCTACGGTGGCCGGGAGTCGTCTCGCGGCTCCCGACGCCCGGAGCGTCTACCGCGGCGGCTGGGACGGGAGAACCGCTGTCTCAACCGTCCCGCCGCCTCCTTCTCAAGCATTACTGCCTCGCAGAAGGAGGCGACTGCATCCCATTCCCTCTCGCTCCGAACCATGGCTCGCACCAGGGCCGGACGCGAGAGTTCGCCGCCGCCGATGGCCGCCACGAGGACTCGGCGATGCTCCGCCCAAGCGGGGCATACCGCCACGGTGTGCTCCACCGTGTCCTCGGGGCAATCCACACAATGGTGACACCCGGACGTTTCCTCCCGCCCGATGAGGTGCAGGAACCTCCCGAAACACCCGTGTCCGGTGAGGACCTGCGTCAGGCGGTAGGTGAGGGCGCCGTGGCGCCTCTCCAGCCACTCCTCAAAGAGGGGACTTACCGCCTCTATTAAGGCGTGCCCAGCACGAGGTTGCGACAGTCGCTGTCTCCATGTCGCCATGAGATCGAGCCGGAGGTCGGCCCGCCGAGCGGCAATTTGCCGCGGTGGCGGACTCTCCCCCCGGCCTAGTACCTCCACGCGCCACTCGTACAGGCGCGCGAGGACCAGCGCCTCCAGATCCCACGGCGGCAATCCGGCAAGGAGGCTCGCCGCCTCCCCCGAGATCGTGCGGTATCCTCGGATGACCCTTATGGCGATCACCCGTTGGGACGCAATGAGGTAGTGGGCGGCAAGTCGCCTTAACCCCTGCGCCCACACCGGGGCCCCGTAAAGGGCCATCGACCGCACGACTCCCGCGTAGAGCCTCCGGCAGGAGGCGTTTGGTCCCCCCAGGTTGGGTAGGAGCCGCCTAAAGGCAGCCCCGGCCCGTTCCAGTTTGGGGGCCAAACGTCGGAAATGCTCCGCGAAGTTCCACCGGCTGTCGAGGACGAGTCCCAGGTACTTCATCGTCGACCCGACGCCGATGTGAACCCCTCCTACCGTTAGTTGGGATCCCGACGGTGGCCTATTCCGAGGCCCATGAAAACACATGGCCTCAGATTTGTGCAAGGCCACCTCGAGACCCAACCGCCGGATCCTCTCAACGACTATCGCAACCCCGCGTGTCATTAAGTCGGCCGCCGCCTCGTGCGACCTTCCCTGCGCCCAGACCAGCGTGTCGTCGGCGTAGCATACTACGCCGACGCCCTCAGGGAGGTCGGCTCGCAGCACCCAGTCGTATCCGATGTTCCACAGGAGCGGCCCCAGTACCGAACCCTGTGGGACACCGCACGACATCTCTCGCCGGTTCCATTCTCCTGTGCGACCAGGGTAAATCACGGCCCTATCCGTCAGATAGGCCCCGACAACTCGACGGAGGTAGGTCGGCATCCGGTGGTACCGGAGTGCCTCCCTAATGCAACTCCAGGGCAGGGTGTTGAAGGCATTGGCGATGTCAAGAGACACCGCCAAGACGACCCCGCCCCGGGCCACTGCATCCCCCGTCGATAGGGCTCTCACGCGCATGATGGCGTCCACCGTAGAGCGCCCCCTGCGGAAACCAAATTGGATGTCCGCAAGGTCCGGCCCCATCCCCACCAGGTGCCCGACGAGGCGGCCCGCAATCACTCTCTCAAAGAGCTTTGCCACCTCGTCGAGCAACACGATGGGCCGGTATGCGGACGGCGAGTCCGCAGGGCGCCCCGGCTTCCGTATGAGGACCAGCTTCCCCGTCTTCCAGCGACGTGGGAACTGGCCCCTCTCCAAGCATGCGCTTAGGAGCCCCTCCAGTCGAGGCCCAAGGGCCTCTGAGGCCAGGACCCAGGCTTTGCCAGGTAAGCCATCGGGTCCCGGGGCGGTATTCTTGGCTTTCAGCCTTCGTACCGCTATCCTCAGGTCCACCCCAGTCTCTTCAGGGGTGTCGTCGTCGTCGTGGTCCGTTTCCGGCATCGCAAGAGGCGGAGCCATGGGCGGGGGAGGGTGTTCCCCCCGCGAAGGGAACAGAGCGCTCACCACGTCCTCAACGAGCTCCGGCCGGAGACTCTGCGTCAGCGGGGGGGCCCAGGTGCGGAGCTTACCCCGCACCGTCTTGTAAGGGCGCCCCCACGGATCTCCGTTCAGAGTCCCCAGCAGCTCCTCGCGGGCCTGAGCCTTGGCCCGCATGACAGCCTCGTTGAGGGCGGTCTTCGCCGCTCTGTACCTCTCGTACAACTCCGCCTCGATGACTGCCGCATTCGGAGGCCGAACGCGGAGTCTGCGATGCCTGGCATATGGGTGCCGCGCAGCGACGCACGCCTCTCGCAGAGGCGTCAGCTCGCGCGACCACCAGTATACCTGCCGGCGGGCGCTACCTGGCCGAACTCGGGGCATTGCCACGTCACAAATCTCGGACATGGCCTCCTGGAACCACCCCACCTCGTTGTCGATGTCGGCAGGCCTGACCGGTGATGACACCCAGGCCTGCACGATCGAGGCTTCCAGGAGAAGCTCCCGGTTCAGCTGCTTCAGCGCCCACCGCGGACCACTCGGGGCCTGTATGACCGGCGCGCTGGAGTCCTGGGCGGAGACGTCGAACCGGATATACCGGTGATCGGAGTAGGTCTCCACCCCCTCCATAACGCGCCAGTCGTGGACCCGCGGTGACAGAGCGGGGCTGGCGAACGATATGTCCACAACAGACTCGCCCCGCATCCGCACGCACGTGGCGACAGAACCCCGATTTAGGACGACTAGGCCCTTCTCCAGAGCCCAGTCCTCCACCATCCTTCCTCGCACGTCCGTGCAACGAGAACCCCAAGCCAAGTTCTTGGCATTGAAGTCCCCGAGCACTAGCACGGGAAGGGAATGGCTTCCGACGACGACACTCAACTCCGCAAGGGAGTTGTGGAACTCGGCGAGAGTTCGGTTCGGGGAGAAGTAGACTCCTACCACGACAATGTCCCCGAACCGTGCTGCTACGCACCCCTGTCCCCTCCTGACACTCTCCAGGGACGGGGTGCCGGCGGCGGCCGACGCAATTATGGTCACTGAGCCGCTAAGGTCCTCCACCCAGGCATCCCTGGGCGGGACAAAGTACGGCTCAGCGACCACGGCGATGTGTATCGACCACTGCGCCATGCTCTGGAGCAACAGATCCTGAGCGCAGGCGCAGTGGTTGATGTTCGCCTGGAGGATAGTAGACACCTTGGACTGAAACAAAAAGCAAAATTCCCTCGACTTACAGGATTACCACAGGTCAAAGTAAAGAAGGAAAGTAGAAGTGATTTTTGGCAGAGACCAGGTGCACACAAAAATAATAAGGGTTATAATCTCACTGGCAAAGGTAAACTATTTTCATCATTCAGACGCTAGAGTCAAAACTGCTACCGGCAGCAGTAAGCGAATGTACTAAAACGAACATGATAAAAAAAAAAAAAAAAAAAAACGGATATCAATCAATATCAGAACGAAACACAACGCATATCTTGTAGAACAAATACAATAATTTGCAACTTCCTGCTCAAAATTCTGACGTAATGCAACAAAAAAAAAAAAAAAAAAACAATAGTTTTATTACAAGGTTACTCACCAATGATCGAGTGTATCGCTATGCTAATTGGTATGATATATAGCCATATAATGTTACACCTGGAAGGAAGAACTATTACTGTATGCTAATAGCTTGGCCAGGTGTCTGTGAGGTGTCTACTTGGTCACGCTTCATTAGTCATTCAAATGCACGTAACCGTCACGCGTTGATTCCCGAGGGGTTAAATACTATAGTATTGTTGGACTTACTTATACATACATGTATGTGTCTCAGTAACTGCCTGAGCGCGACTACTACGGTAGAGGTATTTTGTTCGATTCCCAGGTCGAGCAAAAAGTTTTATGAGTTAGGATTTGTGCCCGGTTAATGGCAATAGGCTCGCCCCCTATTACATGGGACCTAAACATACCGGCGAACTGTGGGTGCACATTGGTACACCTCTGCCTAACCCTTCGGGGAATACAGGCGAGATGGTATGTTATGTATGTGTATGTAGGTAGAAAGATTTGGAAACATCAAGTGTGAACACAAGAATTTTCCTTCAAATTATAGTAGGTACTACTACTAGCTTCTGCCCGCAACTTCGTCTGCACAGTTGATATTCTGTCCCACAGGAACTGTACAATCTATCTCATTTACATCCGTTCAGGAGTTCTGGCGTAATAGAGTAACAAACATCCATCCATTCAAACTTTCCTATTCAAAATAGTAGTAAGATTGCTACAGTATGAATTCATTAATTTACATCCTACTATGAGTAAAACATACAACACATGTACATGAGACATAAAACTTAACAGACATTGAACATTATACCTACATCAATAATGCTATAAAACTTTAGACAATAGAAGACTGGAAATCAACACGACTAATTATAAGTTCAGAAAACAAACACAGGCAACTGGATGAACTCAATATTCTAGAAATGGAAGTAGTTGGAATAGCAACTGATTAAAGCAACAACAAATTAAAGTTAACTGCAAAGTTTAACTAGACAAGCAACTAGTACATCGCCTGTAGCAAACGGGATGAGCAGTTGAACCAACAACTTGTTGAATGGTACTTTTAGATTTCCTTCCATTCGAAATTACTTCAAGTGGAATTCTTAATAAACAAATACCGTGCTATTATTGTTCCACTGCAGGGCGAAGGCAGAAAAGAAAGCAGAAAAGGCATGAGTATTGTACACCACATTTGCTCAAGGCGGATTGGCGATTTCAGGCTAAACTAATATTTTTACTTTTTTTTTTTTTTGGTGGGTGGAAAATCATCAAATAACTTCTCCCGCCCTGGGCGGGACGGGAGCGAGTGACAAACTTTTACTGACTAAAACCCACCCATGTTCCTTCTTGTGCCCTTTGCATTCCGGGGCGCGGTATCTCTTGCGAACAACCCGCAGCCCCGGCAATATTTTTACTTAAGTCCTTGGTTCCGTCCTAGGTTTCCTTTACAGTTGGTCAGTGATGTCCAAGATAAACTTAGAAAGTGCATATTAAATTGAAAAAGCGATTACATTCAAAGCGGACGCTTTAGCCACTGAGCCATGCACAATATTTCTAGAGAAAGGAAAAAAGAAACAAATACGATACGATGAACCTTTTTAAACAACAAACAATAAGTTCCTGATGCTGCGGTTCTCAATGAAGAAACATCGAAGTCTTCCGTTCAGAATCTCTGTTCAAGATCTTAATTACCGCCTTCTCTTGCAAGACTTTTATTATCAGCATCAAGTAACATCATAGTTTATGGAGCCAGAACAAAGATGTAACTATTGGAAATGGAGTTCAAAGATTCCCAGTCATTACATAAAATATTGTGGTATTTAGCTAAGTGCACTGCTTGTTTACAACTTTATTACCCTGACATTACAGTTTACGTTGCACGAAGTGGATACGTAATCTGCCATATTTCACTGACGTTAATGTCACTCAGTTACTTAATAAGCCCTATTTGTCGTAACCCATTCGCGTACGTAAGGACAGTTTTACTTAAGTCGATGCCGTATAAATAATATTAACTATACAATAAATTAGGCGACTTAATTAAATGTTAAGGGTCGTTGTTAATTAACTTGAATTAACGACTGTTCGTTTTATATATGACATTTTACAACGACGCATGCTGAGCCGTCGAACCAAAGTGTGAAAAGTGTCGTTAAAAGATTATATCAGTAACAAAGAATGACACTGAAGAATTGTAGATACGGAACCAGTTTAACCTTAACACTTAGTTACGCACTTTCTCTGGTGATATTTTTTTTATGAACGGTGTAAAAGAATGAGGAATAAGTTTTTTGTGAAAACTCTTTGGGAAGTACGTCATCGAAGTACCACCATCGTACTTACAACATACAGTTTAAAGGGTACAGGTGCTTATGTAAATACAGGCACATGAGACATTTCAGCTCTGTCTCTAGGATGGCGACGCATCTGCGAGGCCTCTGGTATTGCAGATGTCAATAGATGGCGGTAATCTCTTAACATCAGGTTTGCCGTCGACTTGTTTCCTAACCAATGGCATAAAAAAGAAATTTATGCGAAGTGAAATTGGGCAGCCTGGTGATGCAAGTGGAAACGCTGACAGCGAAATGCACACGTAGCGAACATAAAGTGGTAAAAGCTAGATTAGGTTTATGATTGCAGCTGAGGCGTGGATTCGAACGCCTTTCTCTTGCAGCTAACAAATGAGTCGGGATGCGAGCGTGATTTATTTATTCAAATCCGATGGCCGCTGATGCTGGTCACGTCTGCACTTCGTTTGTAGTCTAAGCACGAACTGTATAGGTGTCGCTGATTTGTGATGATACAAGGACCAGTTAACGTGGTTTGAATAATTGCCATAACTTCCGTGTTAAACATTAATCGATGGGAGCTTTCTTTTATTAATGCCGTCAGTGCTTCTATAAGGTGTTGTGTGATTCTTAGTTGAAAATGGGTTGTTACTTTGCTTTCCCATGGTCTGTAAGGCGGCTCAGGAGTTAATGAAACTGTACGTAGCATTCCTTATTTAAGTTAGCATGGAGAAATTCGCATGGTTCTTGGTAAAGACTCTCCAGCAATTCCCTAACGATAGCGCTTACAAAATCGATCTGGAAAAAGAACCATAAACATATAATTATCACTAAATAGAAATACACGTAGATCTCTACGAGTATTAGACGATAACATGGAAGAAGTTGTTATCGAGATACAACAAACCATTGTTTTGAATATCTTAATTCTACTCAATGAAACCAAGTAAGTTTACGACACCACTAACCAAACATGAGACCTATCATACTTACAACGAATGATTACAGATCTGGGAGGTGCCAACGCCACAAACGCCGAGGTATTTGATGAGTATTGCGTTGCCAATGTTGCCAATGATTGCTAAAGTTCAGTCACGAGCGCAGATAATTTGCAAGTTTTGGCATTTGCACTAACCTCAAGCTAACAATATGCACGCAGAGCAAAAACTTTGTTATTATATTGTGTACAGTTATTGCTTGAAGGTGAGCAGAGTGACCCCGGGTCCTTTAATGTTGAGAAAAATACGGTACCGGTACAGTCTTTGAAACAAAGACGTGTGGTATATGTGGAGGGGTTCATGTATGTTTGTTTGGTTGTGTTGGATATTTAAATACTTATTCAGTTTCATATTCTTTTGAATACAGGCGTGATGGTATGTATGTATTATTTTGCATTTTTATTAAGCAATGTTACATACTGGCGAACTGTTGGTGCACATTGGTTCACCTCATACACCTATGCCAAACCCTTCGGGGAATACAGGCGTGTTGGTATGTTTCAAAAATTTTACCTCTGAGTATCTGAATACCTAGAGTTTATCATAGCGCTTCAACCATGATTGACTTTATTTTAGTGCTTAAGATCCACCAGGAATACCTGCTTGTTGTGAATAACAGCCTTTTGCCTAACAGAAATCAAGTAAGTTTTAAAAAAATCCGTAATACCTATGTCACCCAATTACGTTTCCATTTTTTTACGTTTCTATTCTGTAAGTTGTCTTTTAAGTCCGTAAACTTAGGTAAAGTGAGCTTAAAGTTATCTTTCCTTCGATGCTAAAGATTGACATATCACCTGAATTTCATTTCCCCTAAATTTACCGATTACCTCTGTACAATTTTACATCAATGAACATCACAGTACAGCTCTTTCCATTCATAGTAAAGCCCTGCTTTGTACCCTCCTAGAAATAGAGCGTACATAAATTTAAATGGCAAATGGACACACTAGTTCAATTACGCGTCGGTAACAATACCCTTTTGTCAGATAATCCCTACACAAATACGGTATTACGTGATTAGGACTTTTCAAAGGGTTCCCTATTCCCTACCCTTTGGCTTGTGTACCTAATTATGTTACTGAAAAAGGGTTGTTTGTATTTGAAGCAATATAAATTGATGTAGTTAAGTATGCTAATGCAAGCCGGGTTGTGCCATTGTTGACTGATCAGAAGGAAAGCAATATGCATGTTAGGTTTGGTATACATTTGAATAAATGCAGTGTTCAGTCAATGATTACATCCAAAGGAAAGATTTGATTAATCATTTGAAGTTTAAAAAAAAAACGACTAAGAGGCGTTTGTTAAAAGTATTTATTACGTTTTGGTTGTAACTTAAAATGCTGACAGATATTCTGTTACTTAATTATCCATCTATGTACCGTTGCTTAATGTAATAAAATTAAAGACTTTTTTGTTTATGTGTCTCTGTAACTATCCGTCAGATTGGAAATATTAATTTTATATGAGAGCCAGATTCATGTGGAATAGAATAGGCTATTTAACATCACGCTACGACACACGGGAGTGGAGCGTACCAAAGACGTAACCGAAAGCGGGTGAAACCGCCCGATATAGCTAGTTATTAAAATTAGTATGGCATGTAATGTACAAACATTTAACTCTCAGTAAGTTTGTTTGTTAATAATAAAACAATTCCAAGGATACGCCGCTTCCCGCCAAAGCAAGAATTCTTTCTCAGAATCGATATAAAGAGCTTAAGTTCGACTTCACTATCCAGCGTTAGTAATTACGTTGCACTCACGTTCGGAACTTATCGGATAGTTTCGGCGCGAGTCGGGCGCAACTGCGCGGGCGCACCGTTATCGTAATAACCAGCTGACTCGCGAAACAATTATCCAGCTGATGTTGCGCCAACGGGATATCTAGTGCGTGAGACGAGAGACCATGGGATGCCGACACTGGCGTGTTTGTATGGAAATGTGACGGATAACGTTTTGTAATTTTTACGCTTGCGAGCATCCGTTCCTACTAATGCAACTCCCAGAACATAATGGCGGCTTTTTCGCTGTGTAATTGGCATACATAATTGCTGTACACGCTCGTACGTATTGCTAGACATAGTACAATGGAAGTCATTTGAATACACGGCCGCTGAGAACGTGGAGCTTCAAATTCTCGAATTTATTTTACTGTTTCGAATATTCAATAGCGTATACAGGCTGAATTTTATTCACTGTGCATCTTTCAAGGGTCGAACGTAGGTAAGGTACTCACAAATAAAAACAAATTTAACTACAAAACCAACTCTATAATATAAACGAAAAAAAGATAACATGGTCAAAAAGTAAAGTGCGCAGATCTTTTTCCGCATTTCAAGGTTGAACACATAATAAAAGTTATTTGTATTTATGAGTACATTCTTTGTTATAAAATATGCAGTGAATTAAAAATCAGCCTGTATATAGCGAAGACATCAATCATAGTATATATGCATGTATATTATATTAAAGAAAAGATGGATGGATTGCGTGAAGAATGATATGAAAGAGAAAGGAGTCAAAGATAGAATGACGGTTGACAGGACAGCATGGAAGAAGAAAACGTGTTGCGCCGACCACAAGTAACATGGGATAAGGGCAGAAAGATGATGATGATGATGATTATATCTGCCTCTCTTCAACAAGAAAACATCTAAAGACCAAAAACCCCATTGAGTCGTAACTAGTAACTAAGCTCCTGATATTGATCTCAATCGTTTTTGTTGGACGTCGATCAGCCAGCATTGGCCAGCAATGTTATCAGATGGCAACGATGGTCGGCCTAATGAAGCTGTAAGGCGACCGCCCATTTAACGAGCTCATCATTAGCACGACTCGCGATCCGATTGCGATGACTTTGAACCTTTGAACTGAAGGAAATTGAGTAGAAAAAGCGAATGGGAAATAGACAATTGAGTCGTTATTTTAGTGAAGTGTCTCGTTGACTTTTGATGTGAACTTGTGATTGTTGAATTTGAAGTACAGAGGTGCTCAGAAGTGTTATTTTGTTTGATCCAATTGTTGTAAGAAAAATGTTAAATTAAAATGATTTCCTTAGTCTATTTCTACCTGCAACTTTGTCTAATCAAGTCAAGTATTCCGTAAAACATAGCCTACAACACATAGATACTCCACATCATCGAAAGAAAATATAGAATCAAACGAGTAACTCCGCAGATTAGCGCGTTAATACAAAACAGCATTAAAATTTATGAAAATATTTCAATATTGATAATATTTCATTATCATCAATATTTTAGCCTAGAAATTAAGATATCAATATCAACAACTGGTTTAACGGCTACTATTGCCAAGATCTAAACAGATGCTAAGAACTAATAAAATTAATTCGCAATCACTAAAAGTCAAACCTATCAATACGTTTTACGAATATTTTATTTAGCAATGAAAGCGCAGTAAATCTTGACACGAGAATTCACGAGATGTCATCATGGGTTGAAAGATGACGTCATAATAATGTCGTTATCCTCTGAACGATCCTCCAACAATGACATGGTGCGGCCCACGCCTCCATAACTCCACCACCCCCGTAACACGACTCCGCAGTAAATACGTCAAAGCCTTCAACGTTAGACTTAATAAGGTGCATGCATAAAATCGATTCATATCTCCCGTGCCCTCTCGACGCCTTCCAAAACACAAGCGAAAATCAACTCTAACCCCCCGAATACAAATAACAAATTATTGTCTAAATAACTAACATGTCTTGATGACATCACTTTCACAAATTCGCATAAATAAGTTCCTTAAAAAATGATATCACCAATACGAGTTCGTGGCACCCACACAAGCCGCGCCATTACAGGCGGGGGTGAGTCACCCGAAACCTGCCAACATTAAATGCACTTGTACGAAATATTGCATGCATATTCGAATGAATCAATTCTGGAAGTGTCTGTACTTATCGCACTGTATTTAACTTGTAAAATAAATGAATCAGGTTACTTGTTATTTATTTATTTAAAGGTTTTAAATGTTTTGTTTTTTGTTTGTTAATATTCTGTATCATAAAGTTACTTTAGATTAGTCTTTATCTAAGATCGAACCAAGAGAACCAGAATGTCTAATGTTTGCATGCATAGGCGGTACTGTTAAAATATGGCCGATCTTTTTTCTTTTTACAACCATGTACAACAAAATGTCTTCATCTTTACCTATGTACAGAGTCCAGTATATCACCCAATCTGTCAATTATTTTTGATAGTTTTTCAACTTTATTACAAAACATTAAAGTTTATGTTCAATTGCCATTTTTTTACAGTTTGTGAAAGCTCTGATGTGCTGGCGTCTGTATAAGTCTTATTTTGATTTTTTCAGTTTAATTATGTCTGATGATGAATTATCCTTTAATTCATTATCATCATAAATACTCTGTATCCTGGCAATATAAGAAACGTTTCAAAGAGTGATAATAATCTTAGATAGGAATTGGTTCTGGGAACTTTGATAGATAAAAATTCAAAGCATTTGCAGTCCTATACAATATTGTTTTCTCATTAGATATCTTATCAGCAATGTAATTAAAATTAGAACCGTTTCAAATTTAATCAGGAAACATAAATTAAATGCCATTAATTTGCCAGTATTACAGAACATAAATATGATAAGAACGACCACCAAGAAGGTTACCTAAATAAGAATTAGTTTAACTGAGATAATTACGGATATAATACAGATTTCTCTCAAATAATAAAAACTTAAAAACGAGGACAAACAAATGACAAGCACATAGGCTTTATAATTAACTGAAAAACATAACATACTATCACGCCTGTATGGGAATATAGGCGAAGGGTTAGGCAGAAGTGTAATAATGTACACTCACAGTTCACCGGTATGTTTAGGTCCCATGTAATAGGGGGCGAGCCTATTGCCATTAACCGGGCACAAATCCTAACATCGAGCTGCTACTGAGAATTTCATAGAAAAGCCCGATAACACTTTTTGCTCGACCTGGAAATCGAACCCAAGACCTCTAGCGTAGCAATCGCGCTTAGGACCACCAGGCTACCGAGGCAGTTAACTGAAAAGTAAAAAGAATAAAAATAACTTAAATAAAAATACCTAATATAACACCTTAAGAATTATTATATAATATTTGTTATTAGTCTGTTTGCATGTTTCATACTTATAATAGTATACTGTATAAAGCACTATTCTAAAATATATTATAAATATCGCCGTTGGTGACTAAACTAAATAAATAACTATTCTAGTCGATCTACATCCAAAATATCCGCTGCATGACCTCAATAAGTCGGTGCAAGAATAAGGGTGCTACCCCACACCAGAGGGGTTGTTCCTAAGAGAAAACGAACCCCTGAATTTAGAAGATAAATGTTATTTATGAAAGTAAACTTACGCCAGGGGATGATAACAATTAATTATCCAATACTTCTGACGTTAATGGAGACTTTACTAAAATATGTTAATTAATAAAAGCTATCATTAGACGGAACTTTTAATTACCTCGTGTACAAGCACGTGAGCTTTTAAACACAGACTTCTAACCAATTTTCTGTTTAAAATTTCAATGAAGTTAAATCAAGCGTTAATAAAATCTGTTTGAGATCAGAAGTATTAAAAGTTTATGGGCAAATAAACTATTAAATTGTCGTAAAGTTCTCCCTGCAAGAGGAAAACTGTGTTAACTATAATTATTTTGATTATTTTTATGATAGGTTAGACATAATTGTGGGCTTCAAGCCAAGAGAATCATACGAGCCATATCATCACAATCAAAGAAATTATGACCTGTTTGCATGGAACATGGCTATAAAGAGTCAAGCTTAAGAACAAACGATTACAGACCTATTCTAATTCAATTTGAGAAATTATGTGACATAATTTCTCACATAATTTCTCAGTCATATTACTGGCGAGGACTCCGTTCTTTTGGAAGTCCAGCAGTTGACGTCTGACGACTGATATGACGACGATTCCTACCGGCTTCCCTTGGAAAGTTCGGGGGTTCTTTTCGTATCGATTACTCGTTTAAAATTTTGTCTAACCAGTATTGAGCAACCTGTACAGCTCTAACATAGCCCTCGTAGATCTTTCGCCACTGTAATAATATACCTAACTTTCTTGTATGAAAATGGCATCTAATTTAACACATCAAATTTGTGAAATCTCCAATACCTAATGTGTGGGCTGTAGTCACTCCATCACGTTTCCTTGCGGTGGACGATGCACGCCCAACGTCTCTACATATACTAACATATACCTATAGGTACCAAGTCAATCTCCCGACTTGCGGTCGCCAGCACCATAGGTAATCATAAAGTGTACTTTGGTGTAATAGAAAGTGAAATTAACCGCATGATCGTTCTCAGTTTCAGCAAGGCCTGGATTGTTGGATGTCTTCGCTAACACGTAAATTTTATCATTAAATATGCCAGTATGACCTTCGCAGAAAGGTAGTTTCCATAAATCCTTCTATATTGCGGTGAATGAAAAAATTTTGAGGAAAAAAACATTTGCTCTTCTTTATTTGAGAAGAGGCCACTGCTCTGCAGTGGGACAATAAGCTGGTATTTATTATAGCGCTAGTACAAATATAGACCGGAGAAAGAAAAGGCCTTTGTCTAGAAGAACACAAAATAGCCTAATAAAATATAGAGCGCTATTCCATAGTCTCAACCATACTGTCTCGCCTGTATTCCCCAGAGGGTTAGGCAGAGGTGTACCAATGTACACCCACAGTTCGCCGGTATGTTTTTAGGTCCCATGTAATAGGGGGCAAGCCTATTGCTATTAACCGGGCACAAATCCTAACTCCGAGCTGCTACTGAGAAATTCATAGAAAAACCCATAACACTTTTTGCTCGACCTGGGAATCGAACCCAAGACGTCTAGCGTAGCAGTCGCGCTTAGAACCACTAGGCCAACGAGGCAGTTTATCTATAGTCTCAATAAAACGTATTTGTACATTACAGTTTTTTTTTTATGGTTAAGACTGTGCATGGTTAGTCCGTCAAACACAGCCATGGCATTGTTTACATTCAAAACATTTCTTACAGTAATATAGCTGAACTAATTGCTTGCACAATGCGTTTAGTATTTACATTTTGCAATTTGTACGCAAGACATTGGTAACTTTAGGTTGGAACATGCAACCACCTGGGACCCGGCGTCCTTTGGCGAGCCTAACTGTGACTGGGATTACCTCCAAAACTGCTTGTTGTTTTATTGTTCCTTATCTACATTAAAATTAGAATCTTATGACTTTCATGTGGAAGTGCTTTTTCTTTAAATCTTAACCTAAAATTTATCCTTACTACATCTTTAGACACTAATTCAAAAATCTACTTCAAAATGTCCCACTTTCCCACTTCATCCGACGTTCTCCAAATATAGATTTCAATGGTTAACTTTAGCAATCAGAGTAGGCGCTATTCCTGGAGTTAATAGATAAATTAAACTGATAAAAGACGAGACGCCACCAGCAATTTGGCCCAATTAGGATCCGGCTGGAGAAAACGATGGGCCGCGATGAGCCATGATGGGCAACGATGTTTGGCGAAGCAACAATAGAGGTTTTAGATGGTATATGATTGTTTGAGGTGAATATCCATCATATTTGGAATTTTTAGAGAACTATAGAACGTAGATTGGATGGATTTTGTGAAAGTTTATGTGCCAAAGAACCAAGTTAATGCTGAAAGACGTATAGAAGACATTACCAAATAGTTTTGAATAGGTATAATTATTTTAGTGTTTAGTAGAAATCGCCAATCCACCTTAAGCAAGGGTGATGATCAATGTTCGTGCCTTCTCTGTATGAGGAAAGGTCTTTGACCTGCAGTGGAACAGTAATACCCTGGTATTATATTTTTTTGTATTTATTGGGCATTGATAAACGATGATTGATAAAGATGATGAAAAGTTACTTAGCTATATACTTCTGAAATGATTGACCCCATTAATAATCTACAAAATGAACACAGTACAGGTTCTGCTTACCTCATTAGGTGGAACAGCCGCTATGACGCAAGATGTATCCAAGAAAGAAATTATAGTTGTCGTTAGGCGTACACAAACATACGCAGATATATAATTATGTTCAAACATTATCGTCTTATGAATCATCACCAACACGGTCAAGGCAAGCTTTATTTTTCTCGGCATAATATTATTTGATTTACATATTTCATATTTATTTTCTTTCTTCCTCAACACTTGTTTAACATATTTTTAAAGTAAATAATTCAATGAAATCATACTCATACATACAAATACATTTTTCTCAAAGGACGGATACCTAGAATGAAAATTAATCAGTGCCTTTGTGACGTCACAGAGCCGTGCCGAAACCGTGAGCAAACTTAGTGCTTGAGCAAAAAAGCACGAAACCTTTTTACGCTTACTTGAGCGACATGTAAGAGCAATTTACTGCTAACGTACAGAATTATGTGTGGTCCATGTAAGGAGTGATTGTACACGAAACAAATAAACAGCGGCTTGTTTTTTTGTGTGCAGTTTCGTGCTCGTTCTTCTCCATAGAGACTTACCTACGTTTTGGAACCAGTAACTAGCTTTAACTTTTTAACTGACCGACTCCTCGACAGTTCAAAAGTGCCTGTTGAGGGTATAACTGAAATAATGCTTAGAGTTTTTTAATGCTCACTGGTTGAAAACACGATGTAAAATAAAATTTGCCTGCCCAATAAACCAGGAGCACAGCTGGAGTCTTTGATGCAGGTGTTTCTAAATGACACCTATATAACTCTATTTGTATAGCATGATATCCTGAGAAAGTACCTACAGGTGCCTACCTAGAAGGCAGACGGATCAAAACAAAAAAGTTCTGACCTACATTCCCCTTTTTACAACAATTTAAATAGCAGCGCACTCAGTGTTCTCTCGTAAATTGTACCAACGAAACCGGTTTGCAGAATATCAGCAACAACGTTAAATTGAGGAAGCCCTAATAACTTAAGCGCTCCATATTCCGTGTCGTTTGGTCGCGTTCAGATAAATACACGGTGGAGCATTGGATGCAACAAAATTAACCGTAGATTTAGTACTGAAGTACTTGATTTTAGACACCTAAGAAGATAAACTTATTGTCGTTTATATAAAAAAAAATCTATGATATACAACAGTGCAATAAGTTTACAGTCTTTCAAGGTCAAAATGTCAAAATGTTTGTGTTTTATAAACAGCATAAATAAAATAGATGTAGCAATAAATTCCGGCGCCCTTGAAGCTTCATGTAGGTACACGCATTTTATATAAATCCTGTAGTACACCGTAAATTGTTAGTAATGTATAAGTGTTGCTAACTTTTTAGACACTGAGTAAACAGACTTTTAGGTCAATATCAACTTGAGAGGAAGATAATTGGAAGTATTTGCCCTGCGTAACACAGGTTGCTCCCGGGCTGCGGGTTGTTCGTAAGAGATACCGCGCCCCCGGAACGCAAAGGTCACAAGAAGGAACATGGGTGGGTTTTAGTCAGTAAAAGCCTGACACTCCCTCCCGCCCCGCCCAGGGCGGGAAAAGTTATTTGAGGATTTGCCACCCCCCCCAAAAAAAAAAAAACACAGGTTGTTATTAAAATAAAGTCGTAAAATGTTTAATAAAAAAAAAAATATTGTCTTCATGGAATATTTCATTGTACTGTTTTAAAAAAAATTAAGTAACCCCCAACAGAAGAATCATAATCCGTACCGTAGCTAACAAAAGAGATGATAACTTTGAAACCGCTGCACCGATTTCTATCAAACATAGCTAAGAACACTCCCGACTAATTTACCTTTCAAACAAAAAACTAAATCAAAATCGGTTAATGCGTTCAGAAGCTACGATGCCACAAACAGACACACACACACACACACACACAAACAATACGTTAAACTTATAACACCCCGTCGTTTTTGCGTCTGGGATTGAAAATAAGATAACTTTTAAACCTATCAGCCGTTGGCCTCTACTTACAGACACATAATCCCGATGAGTGATCCGATGATAACGCATGTTTGTGTTGCTGGATTTCTCGCTAATCGCTTACAAATTATTACTAGTTCCAACTAATCTGCCTGCCCTTAGTGTCAGACTTTTACTGACTAAAACCCACCCATGTTCCTTCTTGTGCCCTTTGCGTTCCGGGGGCGCGGTATCTCTTGCGAACAACCCGCAGCCCCGGCAGGCATCGGCCCTCAGTGGCCCCTTCCTTTTGCTGACATCTCTTTGAGGCGCGCGTGGAACACGAAGCAACACTTTGCGGCAGAAATAGGTATGATGGTAGTACTTACCCTGACGAGCTCCTTCACAAAGAGTTCTGCTACTACTAAGAATAAATTAAGGTTTTATAAGTTTACAACATAAAATTACATTTCAAAAGATTAATCTCGCTTGAAATAGGTTTTGCTTTACAATATTTAATATCGTAGTGTTGCTTCTTGGAAGCTGAGATGGTTTTCAAAGGCCACCTACAAGATTCTATTATATGACATCAATAGATTGATATCGAAATTGAAGCGATCTGATGCGAGCATCGATCAATAAATATCCTATCTTAGATAGGGTACACATTAACGAAGTGAGCCTACGTAACTAATGATATATCTAGACTTCCCATCTCAGATGATGGTATCTCTTTGAAGGCAATAACATTTTTATTGAGCGCTGGTAGTAAGAATTTAAGTATACTTTTTGTGCTTTTAGAAGTGGACGTAGTCAACATTGCCTATTATTGTATGCGTTAATTTGTATTACTCTAAAACCAATACAGTATCTCTACATAGTTTAAAACAAAACAGCTTCCCACCATCTGTCCCTTAATGCGGTTTTTAGCAATAGATAGATATATGTATATAGTAGTAAAGTATATAACACGCTACAACCAATGGACGCAGAGCAGTGTCCAAAGTCGTAACTGAACACGGATGACACTGCGGGGTATTTATTTTATTATAAAGAGCAGTTAACTGCCTCGTTGGCCTAGTGGTCCTAAACGCGACTGCTACGCTAGAGGTCTTGAGTTCGATTCCCAGGTCAAGCAAAAAGTGTTATCGGGTTTTTCTATGAAATTCACAGTAGCAGCTCGGAGTTAGGATTTGCGCCCGGTTAATGGCAATAGGCTTGCCCCCTATTACATGGGACCTAAACATACCGGCGAACTGTGGGTGTAAATTGGTACACCTCTGCCTAACCCTTCGGGGAATACAGGCGTGATGGTATGTTGTTGTATGTTGTATGTGTATAAAAAACAAAATTAAAACTACAGGCTGCTGGAATTTGTAATCATTTACACGCACATAATACAGACACAAAGCAATCTTCTCGTCGTTAATATAGTAATATCGACCTAAAAAACACATCAACACATTTTTACGCGAACACAATTACATTATAAAAAATCAATGGTCGATTTAGTAGCCTCGCGCACCATTAACCATAGTACGAAGGAACTAGGGATGGTCCGAAGAATACATGTTCTGTCGAATATTCGAGAGAATATTGGCAAATACATATAACGTAACCCTCGGTTCACCCCAGACGAGGGGATGAACTTTTTGGAGTTGTAACTTAGAATAAGGTCGGAAAGTATTTGTAATTGACTTTTTAGGAGACTTTTGTTTTTCTTTTTTTAAGAGAAATATAAGTCTTCTATATTACTATAAATAATGGTAAAATATCTGCTTGTTATTGACAATATTTATTCATGGTACGAGCCAAACTACACCAACAAGACAAAAGGAATATCCTCAAGTCAAAAAATATCATTTTTTTTTGCCGAAACCGAATATTCAGCAAAGTATGAATTTGAATACCGCCCCAACACTAGTGCCTACAAGCCATTCGGGTGTATCTGATAACATCTGGCAGATAGCTCGAGAATGGCACATTAATCATACTGAATAATACCACTGTCTATTAACGCGCACCGATGCTTTATTAAATAAAAAATATAGATTTGTATGAGGAAAATATTTGCAATATTGTAGAGGTGTAAAATTGTTGCCATGGATCACCATGGCATGTCCCCTTCACCCTGTTTAATAGGCAATTTCTAAATTTTAACTCTTTGCAGAAAATGATTTTGAATCCGGTACTTAAAATATTTTTATAAAAAAATTTCAAATGTTTACCTTTCAGGAACAAAAGGCTAAATCTCTAAAAAAACCTTTTTTTTTTACATATAAGGCAACCCCTTCAAACGCGAGACGACTTCCGGCCACCGTAGATACGGGCCTGTGGACGGTGAGCAATGGGTAGCTCACCGTCCTTACGTTGCATAACGACAGGCCGTGTCGACGGCGCGTTCGTGTTCCACGCGCGCCTCAAAGAGATGTCAGCACTTGGAAGGGCCACTGAGGGCCGATGCCTGCCGGGGCTGCGGGTTGTTCGCAAGAGATACCGCGCCCCCGGAACGCAAAGGGCACAAGAAGGAACATGGGTGGGTTTTAGTCAGTAAAAGTCTGACACTCCCTCCCGCCCCGCCCAGGGCGGGAGAAGTTATTTGATGATTTCCACCCACCAAAAAAAAAAAAAGCCCCCCTTCAAAAACTACAAAGCAAAAAATAACTCTACCTAGTGTTGGAAGGTATACAAAATAATAAATAGGACCAAAGTCGCCACTTTGGTCCTGTTTATTATTTTGTATTCAAAACGCATTTTTATTGGGACCCTGTCTGCGCACTCCCCTGGAACTATAACATGATGCAATATTAAATATCAAACATGAAAATGATTTTTTTTTGTAGAAAAGATTTGTTGTCAACTTAAATTAGGAATGTCGTTTCAAATTCCGCAGTATTACGCATCCATTTATGGACATGCCAAAGTCAATTAGGGGCTCATTCCAAAAACTCTCGCGCACTCTGATCGCTTTTTATCGATAAGTGTTCTAACGTTTTTCGGTATCTTTATTCGGCAGCCAGTACGGAATTCTTTACATTGTTTTGGTTGACATGTCTATTGCCCACTTGTTTCGTTTGACCGATAAGGGCCGCGCCTACCGGGTTATACTTAGGTACTGAGTGACTGATTATGTGACTTCGCCATTATGTTAAATTATACGAATGAGAAGCATGAATGTTAAGCAAGAATTGTAAGCATGAATATTGTTACAAGGTAGCACACCGTTATTATAGTATTGGTTTACGCACAGTACAGTAAATACAGGCAGTTTTTTAAATTTTAATTCACTGCTAAGGCGGTTATCCCACTGCTCCGCGCCCGGCAGATTTTAACATCGTATACAAGAGTTTCAATTTGTATAGAAAACACGCCTGGGAATCGAACCCAAGGCGCGTAGCAGTCGCGCTTAGTACCACTAGGCTAACGAGGCAGTTAACCCAGGCAGAAATTATTCTAATATAACTACTTCATACTTTTTTTGTACAATAATTACCAAAAGTACTTTGAATAACAAACTTAAACTTGCAAGCGTGAACCACAAACATATTTCAAATATTAAATAGACCAGCTACTTCAATTACGCTTTGTTAAGTCATAACGATATTTGTAACAACACCATACAAATCACCTCCCATACATTACATACATACTCTCATTACGTAGTCACGTTCATACCTTTACTTGATAATACAGCTCCAAATACGGCGCATGACATCATTCTACGAAAAAAGAGAATAGTACTCGTATATTAATGATCGCTGAAATCGCTTGAGGCAGCGCTTAATTGCTTTACGAACTAAAGTTCGGTAACCAGCGAAATTGTTTTTGGTACACGTGTTTTATATAATAATAATAAATCAATAATACTAGCCTATTACGGTTCCAATGCAGAGCAATACCTCTTCTCATTCACAGAAGTCAAGAGCATTAATCACCAGACTTGCTCAAGGCGAATTGGCGATTTCAGACTTATCCGGATGGATAGATGGATGGGTGGATATTTGTTACTCTTTTACGTTTAAACGGCTGAACAGATCTGGATGTAATTTGGCACTGGGATAGATTGTAGTGTGGTACCACATAAGATAATTTTTGTACCGACACCGGTATGTTTTAGGTCCCACTTAATAGGGGGCGAGCCTATTGCCACTAACCGGGCACCAATCCAAACTCCTACTGTCCAAGCTGCTACTGAGAATTTCATAGAAAAACTCAATAACACTTTGCTCGACCTGGGAATCGAACCCAAAACCTCTAGCGTAGCAGGCGCGCTTAGGAGCACTAGGCTAAAGGGGCAGTTAAAAGATAAACTTAAAAATAATGAATTGATAAAGTCACATTAATACTTGCCCGGTACCGAACCCGCAAACGCATTCATGAGAAGCGGGCTCCCTAACCACTGAGCCTTCACGACTTGTAGTGACGTGTCTTATGTAACATATGATTAATTATGGTTTAGCTTTGTGGTCTTTGGTCAGACATGACATCATAAAGGATTATTTTAAAAATGTCATTGACTTTCTTTGAGATTTTTTTTTCTATCTGCTTGTTTTATTATTGACATTCGTATGGTGAACTTGGCGTGTCATGTCACTGATGTCATCACATTATCTTAGTTGGATTTAGAAGTCCCTAAAGACTTCTATTTGTAGACAATGTAGACTTCTATACAAATAAATTAAATTGTAATGTCTGAAGGAAAGATAGCAGTTAGGTATTTGCTAGAATGAATGTTTACATACGATACTTTTACCACAATACCATATTTTTTTTCAGTCTGTTTGTTTCGGCTAATCTGCTAAACTACTAGACCGGTTTTGACGGGATTGCAAGGAGAAACTAAAATGCTAACTTGCTGGATGAAGTACCGATGACGCGCGCCTTGTATACGCTTAACGAAATCGCGGAAAGGCTAGACTTATTTTCCTGTTTTCTAAATGAGTTCACAAAAATTACTTTGCATGAGCTGTGTCGTTAATGTTAATTTTGTAAATAATTTATAAGATTTTGTTAAATATTGTGTAAGACCACGCTACCGATTTGGGGTGACCTGTAAAGTTAGTTGTGTTGTAAATAAATAAATACATTTAGAAAAAAAACTTTTTTTGTTAAATCCGCCTGGACGAAGACACGGGACCTAACAGCTAGTACATAAAAGCGGTTGTTAAATATAGAAATCTTTACGCACGAATTATTTGTAGAAAACAGCACTCACACATACGAAATCAACAAGTCAGAGTAGGCACTACTTCCACTACAAAAGAATGAAAAAACCACAAAATGAAAAATGTCATTGCTACACACACAAAAACTCCAACACCATTATGATAGCTAATTCACCATACACCCAACACCATCAAAGGCTTTTTAAGATACAGATTGACATCGGGTATCGTAAACATTTTTCCATTCAATAGGTACTTGAAAATAAGAAGTGTCCCTGAGAATACCAATTTGAAACGTGACGTGACGTTTGTTTTTTTGCATGTCTTAAATATTCAATGAGAGGCGAGGATAGAAGCAAATATTTTAAGTTTCTCAAATAAAAAGTTTAGTCTATATTTGTTGTCTGACAACAATTTTAACTTGAAAGAACTTGTTCAAAATTATTATAAGAGTAGAGAAAGATCAAAGGAATGATGGATGGATTGGGTGAAAGTTGTTAGGGCTAGGATGGGTATAATGGGGTGAGTACTGAGACGATGAGACGGATAACACAGTCAGCACTGCATAATATCGTCTTCTTGAGAAGATGGACAGATGGACAGTTGACATGCTACTTGGACCTAAAAATAATTGGATTAGGGCAAAATATGTATAACTTTATTTTTAAGTCATTGGATGGCAAACAAGCCAAATGCCTGCAACCTGGCGTTAAGAGGTCATCGATACCTTTAGACTTATTTAATACCAAATGCGTTACTATTCCAGAAAAAAAGTTGAAATATCTCATGTGCTTGTAATTACACCGGCACCGATATCCTTTAAACTGGAACACAGCAACGCTGCTTTGCAGCAGAAATAAGTATGGTGATAGAAGGTTTGATGGTTAGCAATGTTTTATAAGCCTTTTTTTTAAGGTTGGGACATCAACAAATGACTTCTTCCGCTCTGGGCGCAGCAGAAGAGAGTGTCAGACTCTTACCGACTAAAACCCATTCGTGTTCCTCCTTATTGCCCTTTGCGTTCCAAGGCCGCGTTAACTCTTTCGAAGAAATTTCGCAACCCTAGCGGACAAGCCTTTTTTTTTTGGGGGGGCGGGAAATCATCAAATAACTTCTCCCGCCCTTGGCGGGGCGGGAGGAAGTGTCAGACTTTTACTGACAAAAACCCACCCATGTTCCTTCTTGTGCCCTTTGCGTTCCGGGGGCGCGGTATCTCTTACGAACAAGCCTAAGCTAAGCTGTTAAGGATGTGTCTAGAAAATACTTAACAACGTATTGCAGCCCCGCCACGAGTCATGAGCACAAACGTCAGGTACATTTTTGAGTTCGTTTCTGCGTTTTTTGGCGCGCCGACGCTACACGAGAATTCACGCCGACAGGCGGACCAATCGCGTGCAGAGTCTGTGACTCAAAAAACCCAGAAAGGAATTCCAAAAACCCACAAACAAACTTGATGTGTGTGCTCACAGCTCGCCGCAGTTACTATAGCTAAGCTTAGGTCAAGTGAAACAGCAGCCTTACACCGATCATGTACGAAATGACTAACGCCTTGCGAGTCCCTAATCATAGCCGCTTGAAACAGGCTCTAATTAGTCCGCAAGATTGCCGCCAATCAGAACGTGTTATAAATCGGTAACGTTTCCGATTTTCATTACACGTAATGCACTTATACAGGGGTGAATGACCGCAGGACAAATAAACGTAAGTACTCGTAAAGTGCTAATTTTATCACTTGACTTACACTTATGTGTGGGACGCCTTTGATTCGATAGTTATAGTGCATATTAAAATATTGTTGGTGATCAATATTGACGTTTATCGCCGTACTGCGATGTTTGGCTACTATTTTGTTTGTTGAACGGTAAGTAGGAATTACAGTGCCGGAGCGTTTATGTGATACTTTAGCTTGTGCTCGCGACTTTGACTGCGTGGAAGTCAAGTGTAATAGCATAAACATGTTTGCCAATTGGCAATTGTGTGTGTCTATTAGTGTAATATTTTTGTGAAAGGACCATTGCTTCTGAAGATTATCTTGTACAAACAAAACAAAAAACTAACATATTTGTAAAAAATACATACATACACACACACACACACATACATATTAATATTAGTTAAAACGCGTAAATCTCCAGTACTACTGGTCCGACTCTGAAAATTCTTTGGCTGAACCTACGTTACCCCTGAGTGCTATAGGCTATATTATTTTGGACGTGAATTTTCATTCAGGTGAACAAAGTCATGGGCTAAACCTATGTAGCCATAATAAAGCTCTGGAAAAATACCATCATACAGGTAAAGTATAATAGCACCTAAAAACACAGACAGAGATGACATTATTTTAAGAATTGTGCCATACATACTACACATATCACGGCTGAGTAATCCAATTTTAACCATTTGAATACTTGAAAAATATTAAATATTGGATACTGCTCCGTTCCCGTGCTTCGTAGCATGATGATATAGCCTATGTTATTTAGGAATAATGTAGCTATTTATCGGTGAAAACATGGCCAATATCGGTTCAGTAGTTTCAGAGCCTATTTGATACAAACGAACAAACAAAAAATCTTTTCTCTTTATAATGATAGTATAGATATAGGTAACTGTACTTTCTTGATTTATGGCAAATGAGGCCATGGTGCTAGTAGCTTTTGTCATCAGAATCCCATCACTTGTTTAAGTGGTTATGGAGGCCCATAACCACTCATACAAATCATGGGATTCTATGAAAATGAGCTTTACTAGCCAGTAAAGCTCATTTTACGGTGTAACCGTGTAACTATGTATGGGTTTTCGGACCATCTATCTATACTTTCTATACTAATATTATAAAGAGGGAAGATTTGTTTGTTTGTAACGAATAGGCTCCAAAACTACAGGACCGATTTTAACCATTCTTTTACCAATAGATAGCTACATTATTCCTGAGTAACATAGGCTATATAACATTACGCTGCGACCCACGGTAGTGGAGCCTGCAGTAACAAAAGACGTAACTTAATGCGGGTGAAATAAGCTACGCGGACGAAGTCGCGGGCAAGTCGCTAGTATATTATAAAGAGGAAAGACTTTTACGTTTGTTTATTTGTATCGAATAGGCTCCGAAAATAATGGACCGATTTTAACCATTTTTTACCAGTAGGTAACTACATTATTCCTGAGAAACATAAGCTATATAACATCATGCTACGGTCCACGGAAGCGGAGCAGTAACTAACGAAGGTGAAATAAGTCACACGGACAAAGTCGCGGGCAGCTCGCTGGTTAGATATAACAGCCATACAACGGTGATAAGTGGGTATTCCTGCAATAAAAGCAATCATAGGAATAACTGCTTTGTATAACTGCTTCTTATCCATGATTTGATAATCTTTTCTTGAGAAGGGATTAGTATGTGAAATAAATTGACTTTCAAAATGCATTTAATAAGTATTTGTAAAGAATAATGAGGATTAATAAATGCTTGCCATGAATGAAAATCCATTTATTTAAATTAAATAATCCATGTAAATTAGAATGTTGATTTTATGATTATTTATTCAATCTTCAAAACACACGTTAGATCCACTTACAACTTTTTTTAGAAAATCTTATCTATTGTAAGCATTAAGGGTCGTTATACAACAAAGCGGGTCGGGCTATTCGCTTCGGCGTTCTCAATACCAACTTTGATAACGTTGAATTAAAAATGCCAAACCGAATGCGTTGACCCGCTTGTATGTCCCTAATGATGAACGACCCTAAGAAATTTTTGTGAGCTATTCCCGACACTAAATATAGGATTTTGCTAAAAACCATTCTTGAACTTCAAACCACATTATGCTGACAGTCGTTAAATTGTATTATTGTACTGCAATCTTTTGGGTTCAAATACATCAGGGGTGGCGAACTAATGGCTCGCGTGCAAAAATAATTCGGGTACGCTTTCCAATTTACAAATCATTATGCTTGATTGAATCTAATTTGCAACAGCAAAAAACACAGTAACCTTTTCATATAATTTATATACCACACCATCACGCCTATATTCATCGAAGGGTTAGGCAGAGGTGTAACAAGGTATGTTGAGGTCCCATGTAATAGGGGGCGAGCCTATTGCCATTAACCGGGCACAAATTCCACTCAGAGCTGCCACAGAGAATTTCATAGCAAAACCCAACAACACTTTTTGCTCGACCTGGGAATCGAACCCAAGACCTCTAGCGTAGCAGTCGCGTTTAGGACCGCTAGGCTAACGAGGCAGTTTTCAGTTTCAATTTATATAAAACATAAAATAAAAACACTACAATTAATACAAATTCCAAGTTGCAAATAAAGAGTCTAAAGTTAATTGCATCTAGGTTCTTTTTTCTCCGGTAGCTCTTAGCCATATTATTATTATTTTTTTTTATTTATGTCACGTTCAACATTAAAAAGGTTCGCCATCCCTGACATACACCATGGCACAAAACTTAATGGTATGATGTCAAAAAAACTGACGCGAGGTGTGACCATGACAGAAACCTAACAACAGACCATAAACGAGATTTTTTTTGCTAACAAACAATGAGGTACCAATTACAACGTAAGTAGGTACACGCGTCGAGTGGGTACAATAGCGTTGATATTAATTATAGTGCTTTGTAATTACGGCTGTATGTGTATTTGTATAAAAACTCATGTAAATAGATGATATGGATAACAATGTGAATAATAATATGGAGAATCCGATTACGTCATCGTTTTAATTGTAATAAGTGATCATCTATACTGCCTCGTTAGCCTAGTGGTCCTAAGCGCGACTGGTCGAGCAAAAAGTGTTATGGGAATTTTCTACGAAATTCTCAGTAGCAGCTCGGAGTTAGGATTTGTGCCCGGTTAATGGCAATAGGCTCGCCCTCTATTACATTTTTACACCTCTGCCTATCCCTTCGGGGGTACAGGCGTAATGGTATGTACCTATGTCGGCAGAGGTGTATATAACCTACCAGAAGCCTAGAGACTGACCCGGCTATAACAGTAAGTGCGAATAGGCAGACAATAATAACGATAAAGATTAAATCTTTTTAATATTTATTGCCAGGCGTAAAAACTAACCGGGTTATTTTTTACACAACCTAGTAACCAGTAAAATCAATTTGAGATTTTTTTTCCTTAAAAAAATTACATTGATTTCAACGCTTTTTAAATGATAGCGCAATAATCCATTGCGAAAAATAATGACGTAGGGATAAAAAGCATGTTTGGCTTTTATTATATGTAATTTTAATATGAACCGATGACTAGGAAATAATGATCTGACATAACCGTACATAGCATAGCAGACAAGTATTGGAGGTGGAAAGCATAAATGACTGTAAGAGGCAGTTCGATTGGTGCTTTGCTGCTGTGCTGTGTGTCGCGGGCTCAATTTGAACTCGGAACAAATATTTGAATGGGCTACAGATAATTTTTACGGGTTTGGCTGTTTGTGTATTTTTGTAAATGCACCTACGATACAGAACAAATTCTTAGTCCCCTAGTTCTTCCTTTTACAAAAAGATGCCGTACATTATGCGAGTATAACTCTTGCTCCCAAATCATGGCAGTACCTAAGGGTGGTATTACACTAGCGATTTTTGAGCGTATTTAAAGCGAGGCGAGAGCGCAGCGGCTTCTCCACTAATAGCGCCGCCAAAGCCATTTTATACAATCGTATTCAACAGTCCGCTCGCTCCGCCACATTCAGGCGGCAAAAACGTTGCGCGCCCGCCACGCGCTCGCTTTGCCTCGAAAAACGCCAGTGTGATATGAGCCTAAGAGGAACGCCCAAGTTCGAGTCCGACATTAATCTCCTTTGTCCAAGGAGTGAGAGTTACCTTGAAGATTACTTGTAAAGCACCGAGTCCGGAAACTGGATGAGAATTTACAAAGCAAACGTCAGTTATAACTGACGTGATTTGTTTCAGATGAGATGGTATACCATCTCATCTGTAACACACCTGAAACACAGGTTTTAATTAAACCTAGATCAGGCAGAACAAACACTACATTCAGAAAAATTGTACCTCTATTGTAATTATGTAAACTGTTATTTTGACTTAATTCTTCAATAAAAATTATTTATTATTTTATACCACATATTTCTAAAGATGATATCATTCCGGAAAACCAAGAACTCTCCACCCAGGCGCAGTAGTCATAGATCATATAGATTCAATCATTGATTGTTGCGAATGCTTGGCACTGGTGTTCCTAGTCGTGCCGATAAATTAACGTCGAGCGTGACAGGTGGCGCTACCGCTCCACCAAATAAATTATACAGAAGGTGTATTTCGAATAACCTGAGACTACTGACCTACTTCGACCTACGTGCAGAGTATGTCACGCAACTTGGCACAAACAGAACGCAATAATACCAGCCTATTATTGTCCTACTGCAAGGAATAGGCCTCTCTTCATGCAGTGTTGGCGCGAGCATTGTTCACCATGCTTGCTCAAGGCAGATTGGCGATTTCAGACTCATATTCATTATAAAACATGTCTAACGGCTGATTTTTTAATAGTCGGATAACTTTTATCTAACGGATAAACATGGCGGTTTGACATATTTTCTATACAATAGCAGTCAAAATGATACTTTTATTCTTCAAATAAAACTTATCCGTCGATTGAAAAATACTAGAAATATTAAAAGACTTTGAAACTACATATGAAATTATGAATTGAAAAAGTCACATTGGTACTTGCCCGGTAACAAACCCGCAACCTCATGCATGAGAGGCGGGCGCCTTAACCACTGGGCCATCATGACATTATTGTCTATATAATTTATTTATTTTGCTTTTTGTGCCATTTATCAATCAATATAGTAGACAGATAATATCAAGACAGTATAGTATAGAAGAGCTTCGGTTTTCTTAAGCTCACAATTAGCACGCAAATAATAGTGGCCCTTTTTCCCTTTCTTTTCTAGTGACCATTCTCAATAGGCTTAACACACACACACATAAAAATTATGAATGTGTGAGTTTCCCCGATGTTTTCGCTCGCTATTCGAAAGTAGAGCTTACACGTGTTTCCTAAATCACATTATCTAGTTGTTCGAACACGCGACATGTTGTTTCTATGTGATGTGATGACATGGTATCTTTATTTATTACGGTTTTAAAAGCACGTGTTTGGTTGGTTGGTAATTTTGTGATGGGGAACTGTTATTTTGGCGAGTCGTCTGTGGAGTTTGTTTTCTATAAATTTAAGTACCTTGGATTTACGATTTTTCTATATATAATCCACCGATATTGGAGTTGATATTGATCTTTAGAAAGAGTCAGTAGATGTGTATTTTGTTCCTTACTATTAAAGCTATTTCTATATACAGATATAAAATCATGTTGCAAATCAGTTTGCATTTATAATAAGAGATGAATTAAATACTCAAATATATTTAGTAAGAAGAAAAGTTGTAGTAATTTGGTACAATTTCCTCTTTAATGTCTTAAATCTAGACAACCTTATTAAAAAGATGCACATTTGCTCAAGAGATTTATAACATCACGAAAGCTTACATATATTTTATGGCTACTATTTACCTTAACTATATTTAAAGCCTGGTTTTACTGCATTTGTAAACTAAACAAACATTGTTTATAGCCGTCATTCAGCCGTTAATTTTATAGCATAAGAAACTACGAACATATTTAGTGGTTCGTGCCACAAACTTGTACAAGTTGTCACCTCTTATAATGTCGTAAAACAGATTAATAGAGACATACTTATACAATAACGTCTGTAATCTGTAATCATTATTACAGACTAGCTTATACCCTCGACTTCGTCCTCGTGAATTTTCTTACGGAACTCAATTTATTTTTTAAACTTACCTTCCTATTAGAGAAATAATTTTCTGAGCCAGACCAGCAGTTTCGGAGCTTTCTAACAAAGAAACAAACGTAACTCTTCAGGTTTAAATATTACTAGCAAGCTGCCCTGCGACTGCATTCGAGTGGCTTAATTCACCCACGATAAGTTACGTCTTTCGCTACTAGACTCCCTTGTGTCGTACTCGTAGCGTGATGTTAAATCACTTAAGAATAATGTAGCTATATATTGGTGAAAAAATGGTTAAATTCGGCCCAGTAGTTTCGGAGCCTATTCAAAATAAACAAACAAAAGATCTTTCTTCCTTATAATATTAGTATAGCTTTGAATAGATTTTTTGTACTGCTTGCCTTATTGATTTTTACTCTTGCTTAGATTTTTCCAAAATGAATGTCTCAGTAGCTAGCCAGCCCTAGCTTGTAATCCTGGTCTGTGCCTGGTTAATGGCATGAGGCTGCCATTAATTCTCATTATTTACTTCTATTGGGTGCACAATTCTGTGACTAAACGACTTGTCTATATCCTAGAATAATCAATGGCATCATCATGTACCATGGTAATCATAATTCTATACATTTGAATTGATGGTAATACTATTCATATACCGATTAAGGCGATATTGGATTTATGATATCTTATTAAGGATACTGGTATAGTGTCCCGCGCGAGTCGTGAGCACAAACGTCAAGTTTATTTTGGGGTTTCTTTCTGGGTTTTTTGGGCGCCCACGTTACATGCGATCGCCCCGACTGACGGACGACCCAAAAAACCCATAAAGGAATTCAAAAACCCAAAAATGAAATTGACGCTTGTGCTCACGACTCGGGGCGGGCACTATAAAAGAACTCTTTTATTTTAGAACTTTGATCTTTGACTGGTTGAAATAAGGAAAGAAATGCAAGGAGCAACTCTAATTACTTTTAGCAACGATTGCAATCATACCTCAATCTGTCAGAAATGTCTCTAATTTGCTTAAACTTGATTGTCACTGAGATGAGATTGCGACTATATTGCGAAAAACGACTAATCAATCGATATCGAAGTCCAAGTGCCTACCAATGTCAACAAATCTTAAAATAAAATAATTCGAAAGCGCGACTGATGAGCATGGGGTCCTGGGTTTGAGTCCCAGGTCGAGCAGTGTTACTGGGTTTTTCCGTTAGGAATTTCTCAGTAGCAGCTCAGAGTTAGGATTTGTGCCCGGTTAATGGCAATAGGCTCGCGCCCTATTACATGGGACCTAAAACATACCGGCCGACTGTGGGTGCACATTGGTACACTTATGCCTAACCCTTCGGGGAATACAGGCGTGATGGTATGTATGTGTAAAATAATTTGTAGAATTATCCGTCAGATATGTAAAAAAGTGAATAAAATGCCACGATTATGTTTTCTAGAACAAGCCACTACTACTTACTTCTATTATCTAAAAAGAATAACGTATACGGAACCAGACATACCGCCGTCAAAAGTAAGACAATAGGTACAAAAACCGCTATAAAACAATTAAATTTCTCAAACGCATCGGTATTTAACATAGTTTCCCATGAAATCGACCTCAAGGTTGGACAAACTAAATGGGTTATCGAACACTTCTCACGAAAGTCGATACCAATCGTCGCAAACGCACCGCGTATCACGTACTTTATAAACATGTCTCTTAAGGTGAGTGTACATAGAGAGCGTTACCTAAAGACTGCCAATGGTGACAGTACAATAAAAAAATATACTTGCGTGCAAAAAAATCGACCCACTGCGTGCTTTTGGAACAAGATAACTCTAAAAATTCAGATAGTAAAAAATAACTTTTAATATCGGGTGGTAGATGAAAAAGTATTAAGTCTTACTCTAAATTTGTTTTATAAATTAATAGGCCTAAAACAAAAAATGGTACTTATAATTAAGGGGCCGGCCGACTTTTTTGCATGCAAATGTAGCATAAGTACCCTTTGCCGAACGAGCTCAACGCCTTAGTTTTATTACTAATTAATTTTACAAAGTACAACTGTACAAGTAAATACATGTAACTTTTCATGGAGGAAAAACACAAGATTTTGACTTTATAACGGGTGCTGCAAGATAATTAATGAAGCCGAAATTAGCATAATTGCGATGTTTGTTTGTTCTTAACAATATTTTTTTTCTCAAAAAATCCTCATTGATTGCCTTTCTGAAAAAATACGGAGATATTGAAGGATTTCAACTGCACACATACATACATACATACGTAATACCTTTTTCCCTTGGGGGTAGGCAGAAAGCACAGAACGCCACCTGGTTCGATCTTCACATAGTCCCAACCAACCTAACCAACTTTATATTATGCACGTATATTTTTTTTTTACGAAAATCTACAAGAGATTACAGGGATATTCTTTGTGATAGATTTTTCATTGTATTACTAAGAACAGTAAATTAAATAGTAATACGAAATGTGTACTCCCCCTAATGAAGCTACGACTTACGAGCCATTGTATGAAAATGACATCCATCATGAACAGTAACTTGAAATGTCATACAGCTGATTGTTTGTATGCATGTTTGATTTTATGAGCGATAAGGAGTCATTACAATAATATAAAGATGAAGGTTTGAATGGTTTGTTATGATTTGTAGTCAATCAATAAAGCAGCTTGTTGTAATTTGTAGTTTGATAACTAATAACATTTATTGCTCATTTAAATAGCTAAGATAACAAAGCCGTAAGTACCTATTTCAATTACGTATTGCAATTAAAAAAACTAGATACCCACAAAATACAGGCTGACTTTGAATTGATACCTAGCACATTTATTTTAAAGGGTGAAAATACCTATTCATACATTATGTCAACTTCAATAAAACACAAACTTTTTACCGCCAACTGCCTCGTTAGCCTAATGGTCTTGGGTTCGATTCCTAGGCCGAGCAGTGTTATTGAGTTTTTCTATGAAATTCTCAGTAGCAGGTCGGAGTTAGGATTTGTGCCCGGTTAATGGCAATAGGCTCGCCCCCTATTACATGGGACCTCAAACATACCGGTGAATTGTGGGTCTACGTTGGTACACCTCTGCCTAACCCTTTGGGGAATACAGGCGTAATGGTATGTTAGTACAAACTCTCTACAAACAGTTCTTTAGAAAAATATTATCCAACACGATAAAAATTCACGGAACAGCTGTTTTTTATTATATCTCAGGATTGGTCTGTTATAAATAGTTGTTGGTATTTATGAGTAGATACTATCATCCCTTGAAAATAGCGCAGTAAATAAAAAGACAGTCTCTATACAGAATAAAATAAAATAAAAATTCCCCTGTATAACAAATCCTACTGATTTTATGTTCGGAAATACCTTAGAACTATTAACATATGCATTTAATTGGAAATACATAAAAAATATATAGAAAAAACAATACCTATTGTATTACCATCTATCTCAGCTAACTTCTTTATTGCCCAAATATAATAAATAAAAATATTTATACAGAACAATCCATCAAAAATATATAAACAAAGAACGACCTTCAAACGACGAAGTATCGTTACTCACGCAAATATAATAATTACAATTCTAATAACAAAAGTTATTTCTTAAGTAATTAACTGACGTCCGGTTGAATGTCTAATGATGTTAAAACATTAACGCCAAATGCAACTCATCAATCAATCTGGCTAATTAAAAACGAATTAGGACAAAATGTGTTCCGAAATATGAGTTTTTGGGGTCAAATGTAAAGGAGTGTCCAGACAATTGAAGATTTCGGTCGTTTTTAAATTACAATGATTATAGTGGGTAGCAGGGCATCGTGACGAAAACTTTTAATTCTCCAGCGCAGAAATGTATCGTCGGTTATTAAAAAATAATCAGCTGTTCCATATTGAAGGGCCAAGTTCCATGTATAGAACAGCTGGTTTTTTTTTACTCTATGAGGTCTAGAATCATAAACTTTTACCATGCATCCAGCTTACACCGTGATTTAAAAAAAAATGATATATTTAGATCATATAAGTTCTGCTGAGATACATGCTCGTAATAAGTAATTACATAAATTGCAAATGTACCAAGTCCTGACTGACTAACTAAAAACTCGCTGAAACATAATATGTTCAAATAAAAACTCGTAGTAAGCAAGTTATTAAAATAACAGAATAATATTAACCCAAATGATGTAAGAATTAGCGGAAAAACGTTGCATTTAGTACTTTGACATCAAATGCAGTGCACCACTTAAACGTTGCATCAGACCTCGACTCGACTCGACGTAGTAGTTTACACGCTTTGATAATTGTTGCGATTTCAACAACAACAACAACAACCACATTATTATTATCTTCCATTTAGAGAACGCATTTATTTTTAATTATTTTATATAATACAGAGGTTTGGTTAGGTTTGATTTCTAAAGTGAATCTGGGACAATGACAATAAAAGATAGTTATAAATTCGAATGCACAGCGACTGCTGGGCAGAAGTCTCCACGCAATGGGCATGGAGGATGGCCTGAGGATGGCCGGCGTCGCTGAGGCCGGTGGCGAGATGACCTTGACCCGCACCGACAGGGCTGCCTCGAGAAGGCGCAAGAAAAGAATAAATGGAAGGACTTGAGGGAGGCCATTGCCCAACAGAAGAACATTACAGGCTAGAAAGAGAAAAAAGAAAATAAAAGTTCGAAGATCGAATACGAAAAGTCAAAAATATCTGTATATATGGAGATTTCCTATTTATTATCTATTCTAATATTATGAAGTTGAAGAGTTTTTTCTTGAACGCCCTAATGTCCGGAACTATTGGTCCTATTCCGTATTGGAACGTAAACGTCAGTTATTTCTGAGTGCTACAGGCAAATATAATAATCTAATTAAAGAGATACAAAAGATATTCACTGAAAAGCTACTCATCATCATCATCATCTTCATACAATAAGGAAAATTAATTAAATTGCCAGAAACTCTATTCCACGGCCACCAACGACGGTCACTTCTAACAAATACATAAAGAAATAAATCAGAAGAACATTAGAATAAATTCAAAGTGCACGCACGACAAAGGGCCCGATCATCTGTAAGAGCCCTAACAAGCTATTAATCCATAATACAAGTGTTGACCTTGTTTCTCAACTAATGCACGAGTGAGTAATTTGTTGCGTTAAAGTGCGTGCGATTCGCTTATTGTATTCTTAACCTGGTTGATTGCGCAGGATAATGGATGTATGTATAATGAATGATGTGATAAAGTGGCTATGGTCCAGAGAATTTTAAAGGATGGGTGCTTGTCAAGCTCGTTAATATAAGTTCAAAACCTGGCAGGAACCTTTATGACTAAAGCCTCTAATTAAAAAGATTGCTTGGAAAGAAAGGCACCATGAGGAACCCTGAACTGGAGTAGACGCAGTGGGCAAGCATAGGGCTCAACGTTTGTGTCTTCTCTCTATAAGTGGGGCAAGTACAAGTCAATATAGAGCTTTATCTTACTACTATTACAAAGCAACTACCCTGTTGGTCTTGTAGTGGCAAGCACGACAGTTGAGCGTGGAGTCTTGGGTTCGATTCCTAGGTCGGGCAAAGTTCAAAGGTAGTTGGGTTTTTCTATTAGCAATTTCTCAGCAGCAGCCCGAAGTTTGGAAGCTCCCGTGGCTAGGAAAGCACGTAAATCCGTTGGTCCTGCGCCTGATCTCTCCCCGGTTGTGTCGGGTTGCCGTTCCATCGGACTATGTGAGTTAGCGAAGAGAGAGTGCACCTGAAATCGGGTGCACGGTTCACCAAAAAAATGGGTTATTAGGCCATTTATTGAGGAAGGATATATGAAAGCATGCTAAGACCCACGGGAGCAGAACAATAATCAAAGACGTAACTGAACATACCATCACGCCTGTATTCCCCGAAGGGTTAGGCAGAGGTATAACAATGTATACCCACAGTTCGCCGGTATGTTTAGGTCCCATGTAATAGGGGGCGAGCCTATTGCCATTAACCGGGTACAAATCCTAACTCCGAGCTGAACTGAGAATTTCAAAGAAAAACCCAGTAACACTTTGCTCGACCTGGGAATCTCAAGACCTCTAGCGTAGCAGTCGCGCTTATGACCACTAGGCTACCGAAGCAGTTGTAACTGAATGCGTGTAAAACCACCAAGCAATAGCCAATGTATAGTGATCAGTCGTGTATTTGCATGGATTATCGAGTTAAAAGCTTCCGCCATGTATTCGCACGTTGGCGCCAAGATTTAAGCCGATACTAGAGCAATGCACTCGTTTAAAAGGATTGAAGTAACTTCCTGCTTGCTAATCCATTTGATATCTCGAACTCGAAGGCTGGTTATTACCTGAAACAAAGAATTTAAATGTATTTTAGTCTTATTTAAATGAAAATATATAAAGTGCAGTTTTACATTCTCGTCTAATTCAAGGAAATAACTATACTATACTAGTCAACACGAATCAATACAAAAAAATAAAACAAACTCCTACTGTCCAAGCTGCTACTGAGAATTTCATAGAAAAACTCAATAACACTTTGCTCGACCTGGGAATCGAACCCAAGACCTCTAGCGTAGCAGTCGCCCTTAGGACCACTAGGCTACCGAGGCAGTTAAACGCGTTTAAACGTTAGTTTAATATTTAAGGTAGAAAATATCGTGTTTCCAAACATAGTTTACAGACATATAAACTAACGTATACACAAACAATCAAACCCAAAACAACTACCTATAGGCCATACAAATATTTGTCCCGTGCGAGAATCGAACCCGCGACACACAGCGCAACAGCCAATGACTCAGCCACAGCACTAACCGTGTTGCCAAACACACTCTCCCTCATCGTAAACCAATCAAACAACGAAAGGGCCCTATCAAACTTGCGTACGTAAAAAACTGTTATCAACCATTAACAATGTAAAGAACAGCATTACCGTTCGCGCCCTACACAATACAACCAATCAGGGCTAACAAAAAGCATACTTTAAAGTGCGAGTACTTCATCATCAGTTGTTGTTTGGCAACAAGTTGATGGCTGATACTGGGGCATTCCGTCACGTGCGCCGGCGGCGATCGGGCCGCCACTTTGACAGCGAAATGATGCAAACAAAAAGTGACTTGGTACATTTCCCCCTTAAATTATAGCTGACAATTGGTGCACTTTACGAAACACAGATGAAATGTGAAATGGTTGGTTTTAAAGGCCAATGCTAGCGGCAGGGGGCTGTTCTAGTAACTTTTAGGAATATAATAAACTAGTTCTTAAGAATTCGTCCGCGTGATAAAAAGTATTTTATGTGTTATCCTGCACCACAATCTATCTCAGTGCCAAATTTCATTCAGATTCGTTCAGCCGTTTTAGCGTGAAAGAGTAACAAACATCCATCCATCTGCCCTCACAAACTTTCGCATTTATAACATTAGTAGGATACACAAATATAATCTGATACTCAATTTGTCAAAAATGCCTGTAATTTACTTACATTTTTTGACATTGATTGTCGCCGATAGAAAACTGTATCTCATAAAAACTTAGCGCAAAATCCAGAAAATTAATAAACCAATTTAAAAAAAATTAAACTTATTTTATGTATACGCAAGAAACAGGCTCCGCCTACTTTGGGGACCACTGTTTTTACTAGAAATACGTACCGCTAACTGTTACCATCTTTTTTTATACTGTATGTTCGCTCTTAATCTATGAACCATTTTTAATTTAAACAATACACGATAAAACAAACACAAGGAACCATTGAATCTGTCATAAACGTCATGAACCTACTGATTTATTCACGAATTTTCTTAAATTACTTTTATTTTTACCTCACATTGTTATCACTGAGATCATGAAAGTGACTGTTTTATGTCGGTACGTAGATACATAAATTAGTTTTGTGCCACACACCTGTTCCATTTATAAACATAAAACGCCGTCAAACAACTATTTCCCGCCAACTAATGCCGCGTGCATTTGACATTACACATTCTATGACGATCCATAGACAAAAGTGCTGATGACCAAGCAGGAAGACCATGGAACTCTATTTGCTACTACATTTTGTTTCTTAATCATTATAACTGTTAAAAAAATATAAAAATGTCATCGGCTAACTGGATTGCCGGTGGATTCTAATTTATTGATACAATTTTATTGCGGCTAAAAAATATAACGGGCAATTTCGTCCGGAAATTCTTTATTACGTAGATGATTGTACCTATTCGATGTTTTATTTATAGAAATTGGAATTTAAAAAAAAACTCATTTGCTTTAAAAGGTATAAGTTTTTATCGGTTATTAAAAAAACTCAATTAGTCCATACAATTTAACCGTGTAGGGATTGCATTTTTGTATGGAAGCTGATTTTTTATAACGAGTATAACTCTGAATTACGTAGGTACTGAATCCACGATAAAAGAAGTCAGTTTCTAAGTTTTCCACTTGACTTAATGATGCGATAACGCAAACAAAAACCACTGATTGCTATTTGCCAACAATTTGAAACTTTATAGTTGTCAATGTCAATTAAAGTCAATGATGATGAAGTATATTCTAATGGCGCTGTTACGGCTGTGAGGTAATAAATCAAGCCTGCCAGTAACAAATATTGTAATTTTAATAATTTTAAATTGGGAATGAAGTATTGTTTATTTGTCAGTTTCGTAAAGCTATGCTTAATTAATATGTTGGATGGTATTCATGTCAAGTGCCATATGAGAAGTATCGATGCAAATAAATTGTGTAATTTTTTCTAATTTACGAAAGTAAATACCAATCAACTAAGAAACAAGATGTGTATTATTCTTATGCTTCAAGAAACTTTGAAAGTTTGTTACGTTAACGTAATGTTACTTATGAAATACTAGCTTCAGCCCGCGACTTCGTTAGCGTCAATTTTCTAACGAATACTTTATTTTTTTTGGCAATAAAATATAGCCTAGGATATATAATAGCATTCAGGCATAACATAGCTTCCTTTCAGCATTTTCAGAACAGATCAGCAGCAGCAGCACGGAAGATTAGCGCATTCAAACAAAATCCTTAGCTTTATTTACTACGTTTTATTTACCACGAATACGAAAAATGTCAATGGCTCCCTAGAATGTGATAGGATAATAAATAAAAAATTAAATCGCTTTGTCAAAAAGTTCTTTCAAGAAGTTGCATTCCTCAATGTTTAAAACTAGCTACGTGAGCAAAAAAATCATCTCGCCTCCATACGCGTAAGAATGTCCACACATATATGTCGTTCATTCCTGAGGCCAAGCTAATTAAAGGATATTCAAAGAGTGACAGTGACAGCTTGCTTGAAAATTGTGAGAATACCAAGGACATGCTCCATTCATATGCATTCAAAAGCCTTGATAAAGCACATATAAAGTCACCTTTAGAAATAGTAATGGTATGTCACATCATTCCCATATCCATAATTATAATTATGTTGTATAAGATCTGGCAAAAGCTGTTGCCATAACGAACGTAAAAATTAGCAACGTTTTGTCTAAAGACACGTGTACGCGCAACCAACGGTTTCGAGTTTCTAACCTAAAAGCTCCACGGTAGACAGTTACAGTTATTCAAGCATTGTTTTAGTTAATTAACAGATATACTAGGTGCCGATTCAAGCGGTAATTCGTGACCTTGAATACGTGCTTTTGAGTCATTAAATAAAACTAAAATAGTGCTGAACCAAATAAATATCGATAATAAATTGGCCGGACTATTAATAATTAATATAGGCAACGAGGGCATCGTTATCATTTAATCGTTTCGCCATTGGCAACAACGGGTTGTGCAAAAAGGCAATTAATTATTGAATCACTGAATATTCAGACTGTGGTTTTGTATTAATAAATGCTTTTTCATTACAAGTTTTAATCAAAACGTTGGAACAAATTCACTCAATTGAATGTTATATATCTTTTTATGGTTTATTTATAAAACAAACAGTAAAAGGCGACTAAGTTGTCGAGTTAATAAAAGCTGATTTTCTTTTATCAACATTTATCAGTGCTCATAATATATTCGCACTTGATCTACATACCTTGGTTTATCGATTGCATTGATATCTACCGTTATCGATACTTATCGGGAATCCCTAAAAGCCTTGGGCTCATCGCTGCATCGCCTCAAGCGGTGTCGATGAATACCGCCAAAACGTTATGAAAGTCGATGCAATTGGAGCACTGGCCACTGACATCTGAGCGAAGGGAATTTAAAATAAGAACAAAACGTAGCTGGAATTGTGTAAGGTTTCGAGCGGTTTCGGCGGGAAGGTTTAACGGTCTTTTTAGAAATTCCAAACTTAAAAACTTTTAAGAATCATATAAAAACCAGTTTATTCGCGTGAAACTTCTGATTTTATAAATTAAAAATGGTTTATTAAATTATTACGCTCTATCAAAGGTGACTGACATTTCATTAGTCATAGTTATTCATCATTGAACCAATAATATTATCCTTTTATTTTTTTATCTTCGTTTTTTTTTCTCGTAGTCGTGAATATGTCACGTCAGATAAGTACAAAAAGGCATTTTGTTCAAGATTGACTTCGTGACAAATTTGCCGACTAATTGTTGATACGACACAGAATTGCTTTTCTCGAGAAATAAAGTTTTATTCACTTACTTATTAAAAAACTAGCTGCTGTTCGCAACTTTGTTCCCTGTGTTTTGTTCAGACTAACCTTTGCGGGCGTTCACAGAACAACCCACCACAGTTTCATTACAATCGGATCGATGGTTTAAGGCCGTATTAAGAACAAATATACTGACGTAAACTTATATTTATACGCATATTTTAATATTCCTTTATTAAAAGGCATACAGGATTTGAAGAAAATATGAATACTGAACTGATATCTATATCTTTAAACAATTGCGCCTTTACCAAGTTTCATTTTACAGCAGATCAATAACACTGTAATTAGCAAGACAGTGTCACACGATTTTATGGACAAATTCAGATCATACTTTCACTTGATTCAATTTGTAGTATTTTGTTCCCATGTAATTAATACTTTCTACTTTAATTAAATATCAAGTTTTGTACATGATACTTTGATACACTTCACTTTATTCCATAAGCTGGGACAGTTTACCAAAAAATTATGGTAGCTAATTATACGATTTTTTGTGTAAACAGCGTTTTATTTTGCCCAAGAAATCACCTACACTAACAACACTAATATTATATTATATATGAGCTTAAATTTCCTTTTAATAAAACAAAAAATAGGTACGATAAAATTATTTCTCTAAGGTAGCTAGTGCTTAGAGAAATAATGTACTTATGTTATTGTAAATCGCACAGTTTAGTCAGTAAACTACCAGATCTTAGCTCCAATCATGTTGGTCCTAATCTGTAATTTATGTAGATAGGAACCTCCAACACAAAGTACCTCTTTGCTTCTACTAAAATTTAACATCACAAAAATATGCAGTTACAAAACCGTCGAACGCCTGTTTAAAAAAAAACTGGCAGCATGAATCTGCACTTTGCGTCAAAAAGAAGAAAAAGCGACAAGACACATGTACGAGACAAGTTCTCTAAAGTAAGTAATCAGCCAACGATTGCTTCACGAAGTCGATAAGCGCCTTCACCATCGTCGCCCTCTTTTTATCCGATTATCGATAACTGCATTTGTTACCCAACATCGATAAGTGAACGATAATTTTATAGAGTTTAAACATCCTATCTGAAGTAAATAGTCGTTTAGCGTTATCAACTTGAAATTGGTGTTTGCTGTAGGATATCGTGTTTCTGCGATAAAGGGAACTTGGCTGGCTTGTAGTTCTTGTAAATGCATTTAAATAATCACTAAGGAAGTTCGTAAAATACAGCAAACGTGTAATTTTCTTGGTAGTTATTTTTTTGGACTTTTATACCTGCTACATGTATGTCAGTGCGATTAATCGTATTCGATAAATCACAAATCTACCTACATCTAGCTAGGTTCTAAGTAGGTAACTGCCTTGTTAGCCTAGAGGTCCTAAACGCGACTGCTATGCTAGAGGTGTTGGGTTCGATTCCCAGGTTGAGTGAGAAGTGTTATTGGGTTTTTCTATTAAATTCTCAGTATCATATAATTCCTCTCTCTCTTTCTGAAATTGAACACATGCCATCAGCAAATGATGTAGGTACATCATACAATACCCCACAAGTATCACATTATGTGTCATGTACGACGGAATTTCACAACATGAAAGTATTATTTATCGCAATGTCAATACAAAATCGTTCCAATAAGGTAAAACATCTATTGTCCTTGTTCATCGATAAGGAGAAAACGTGTCGCCTTATTTTCAATAACAATCAAACATGATGTGTGTGTACTTCTGTTTGTTTATTGTTTTTCCTAAACCTTTTCATTAAACGATATTCCCGTTACACAAAATGCTATATTTGACCCAGTTTGAGCTGATATCATACTTGAATTTTGTTTAACGATAAATAATTACAGCCTACAAGAATTAAACTTGAAAGTACCACCGGCCTTCGGTTCCGATACTAAGATAAATACTTTATTGTCTTTCGTTCCGTTAACCTTCGTGATTGAGATTTAATAAATATTATCATTAACACGCGGATAATGTTGTTAAGTCCCAAAATGTCATGGACCACGAGGTATTGTACCAAATATAAAAATGATAATTAACAATAATTTAGAAATAAATGCAAAAATAAGTATTTTTTCATGTCATTGGATGTCATACAAGCCGGGCCATCGGATGTTATGTGGTTACCGCTGCATAGAGACATCTGCAATACCAAAGCCAAAGTTGAAATGTCTCCTGTGCCTGTAATTACAACCGCACCCATACCCTTCAAACCGGAACACAGCAACGCAGCTTTGCGGTAGAAATAGGTATGGTGGTAGTAGTTCCCCGGGCGAGCGTTTTACAACGAGCTCTACTATTCCGTCCGTTTGTTTGTTACCTTATCTCGACAAAACCAATAAACCGATCGAAAAGAAATTTAACAAAGTGGTAGGTTTGGATATGGATAAGAACATAGGCTACTTTTTATTTGTTATTTACATACATACATAAACTCACGCCTTTTTCCCATGGAGGTAGGCAGAAACCACAGGCCGCCACCTGTAACGATCCTTACATACTCCTTTCGCCTTTCCACGTTCTATATCTGGTCATTGAAGGACGCACATTACGAGTACTGCGCACTCGACCTTTCTGAAGAACCTCACCAATTAGGTCAGGGTAGGCCTTTCTAGAACCCTCCCGGCGTTGCCACTCACATCTGCCATATAAATCCCTTTTGTCAGTTCATTCATTATTTATGACCAACATTCACGTAAACGAAGTCCCCGGGTAAGGCTAGTGAACAATTTCTTTGAAAATACATATAGTGTATTGCCATATCGTACCATGGGACTGTTAAGAGAGAGGGGAGAGGGAGTGCACCTGTGTTTGCGCACACACTTGTGCACTATAATATCTCCTGCGTACTAGGCTAGTCCCCATTGAGATGGGCCCCCGCGATGTTCGGCTGGGAGGATATGCTTATTTATTTATTTACTAATCACAAAATTCACAGCTCTTTAGAATTTCAACTTAAAATATATAAACTAATCTTTCAGCCAATTACGGATTTATAATTTAATAGCTATACAATACATGCAACAGAAACAGAAACAAATATACAAAATTAAGTGAACTGCTAGTACCAGCTTAACATTGGTATATGTACAGTGTGGGTGAGTGTGTAGGGATGTGCGTGAGGAGTGGCGTATGGGTGTGTGGATATAATATAATATAATGGGATAACGATATGATGTAATGGAACAGCTTCACGACAACTACTCGTACTCCTTGTCATATTGGAATATTGACTTCAAAATGTCCTAATTGCCTTCAATCTGTCTTCCAACGTAATTGTAAACAACGCTTACACATGTCAAAACAGACTGAACGACGAAAGCCCTAAAGTTCGCGTTGTTGCCCCATTGTGACGTCAATTGGCAAGCCCGTGGATGTTACGTAAAACATGCTAAATAAGGGTTCCCTGTAACTGTTAAATTTACACTCTCTTGTGTCGTTTGCGTGAGTTATCTTTGTAAACTTAGAAAAGATTATTGTTGTACTCAACAACTTAGTGCGCGTGCGCATACTGACTTACCTACGCATGCTGGTGTAAATGAGCCAATCAATGCGGTTACCATTCACAGTAATAGCTGTCAATAATTAAGGGGCAATTCTATTTGCACTTAGAAAGATTCACAATCTACTCTGTCTCAGTCTGTCAAAAATGCCCCTCTATTTTTTTTGTGTCGTTTATTGTCGCTGAGATGAAAATGCGACTAGATTTTTAAAATTGGCTTTTGAGGTATCGTGGGTGTGTTTTTTTAAACAAGCTGCGATGTTGAGAAAAGAGATTACTTAACTTTTATTTAGGAAATGGGCACGACCCACTGGACGATGTTGTAGTAAGTGCGTTTGACATTTTTCTTTCAAATAAACACTTTCTTCCGTCACTTTCACGTGCGTGCTTAAAAAGCAAGACCATCGCCTTTTACCAAGTTCTTTTGACGTCAAACTTTTTACCCATTTCTTACTCCTAAAGTCAAAGATAAGTATGGTGGCCCATTGTGTAATTGGCCATGTTCTGGGTCAATAACAAACCAAGTATTATTACTACCTACCACGTAGTTAAAAATAAATTTGAAAATTCTAAATAATTGACACATGTACACTCTCAGCCTCAATGTCATTCTTATTAAACATAATATCCCTCTCGATTTCAGCAGAGGAGAGGAGTGACCACAAAATGCGATATTAATACCGTCTGCGGGTCAAACCACCGCATGCTCTTGACATTTATAACCTACCATCTTTTGTAACCTGCACTGTACTTGTTACGATTATGTTCGTTCCCCTACCACAAGTTCGCGATACGAATCGCTGTAGAGGTACATTTACTCGTTAATTTTATCTGTACAATGCTTCAACTGTACTGCATCAAGTCGACCTTGCAGGCTGATCACGACTTAGCACACCTGCAGAGGTTGCCAACCATTAGTTCTCGATTAAAACTTGATCGAAATGGCTATTTCAATGGTAATCACGTATCGGTTGTTTCCGGAATCTTAGACATGATTGGTATATAAATGAAGTTTCTAGATTGCCTTCACTTAGTCTTAAGTACTTATCTGTGATGTTCTAACCAAATTGCAATTAAAGCCTTAGTAGTAATGAACTATCAAACGATCTAGGCCATAGAAGCTATCATATAAGAGACTAGCTTTACTCCGCGGCTTCACCCGCGTTCAGTCACGTGTTTGGTTATTTCTCCGCTTCCGCTCTAGTGATTTCAGAATTTAGCGCGTTTAACAAACCAAAAAATCTCTTTAGCTTTATTATATTAGTATAGATTACATCCCAGCGACACAAATCAAAATCGTTAATCGCATTAGCTCTATAGAAAAAAAAATTAAAGACAAGTTTCAGTTTACCCGCAAAACTCAACACATACCAAATAAAAGTAGATGATTTTCTTGTAACACGATAGTAGAGGTCGGTTTATGGCCCAGTTGATCTGCTGTTATGAGGAATTCACGATTAAGGAAGGATCTCAGTCGAATTCCTCAGTTCTGTTTGGGTCAACAGCGAGCGATAAAGACACGTTTTTTGTTCATGTTGGACTTGCACCGAAGGTTTACGAACCATTAAATTGTTTTTAATTTCTGGAGTTGTAAAAATATTATGTATGTTATGAACAGTTACCTACAAGAATTTTAATGAAAGGAGATCTTAAAAATCGGTCAAGTGCGAGGCGAACTCGCACATGAATGGTTCAGTACCTACCACCGCACAAAAAAATTCGTTTCTGGTTTAGTAAAAGTTACAGTAAAGTTGATGTAAAGTAAAATAAAATTACGGTGAAATTAAAGGAAGACCTCCTTTAATTTCACCGTAATTTTATTTTACTTTTGATAAAAGTTCAAAATGAAAGGGGTTTTATTTTGAACTTTTATTTGTTGTTAAAACGGCAATGAGACTATACAGTACACACTCTGTGAAAATTTCAACTCTCTACGTATTATGCTTCATGGGATATAGCCGCTGTCAAACAGACGGACTGATAGTGTAGGCTTGGTGATAGGGTTTCATTGGCATCTGTCGGGTACGGAACCATCAAAATTAAAACAATTTACATAGGTAAAAGGGTTTCTTGCAAATTATTTTTATTCCGTTACTTTCTGGAAATATGAAACAGTATTTTAAACTAGATTTCTCACGATCCGATCTCTAACATTACACGTTTATACGTTTATCATGTTCTCTTTAACACCATCTAAGCCATGCACCATCTGGGCCTCAAAAGGCATTCGGAGGCTTTTACTGGCCTGGTTTGTTCACAGTTCGTGCACGCTAGTCTTAAGTCGAGGCCACTAATTCACACGTTATGATGAGTCGATAGTAAATAAAGGCTATAAATTCACACTTTGTATAAAGCCTCATTAAAAATTCCGTCATAAGTTTATCATGTTTCGGTAATCCTCCATCAAATTGAGTCTTGAGATGTTCCGTAGGTTTTGGTGTATCCAATACAATACGTGTTGACATAGAAATTAATCTACAAATTGGACTTAGACAGGAACTCATGTAACCAGGATTTTGTAAAAACTTGACTGAAAAGAGTCCGTGGAGTTTCTTGCTCGTTCTTCTCCACCTATGTTTTGGAACGGCCAACTAGCTGTAACTATCTTACTAACCGACAATCCAAATCCATGACAATTCAAATGTGCCTGTAAATGTTTTATTGGAATAATGCTTGGACTATCGGCTTGAAACTGCCTCGTTGGCTTAGTGGTCTTAAGCGCGACTGCTACGCTGGAGGTCTTGGGTTCGATTCCCAGGTCGAGCAAAAAGTGTTATTGGTTTTTCTATGAAATTCTCAATAGCAGCTCGGAGTTTGGATTCGTGTCCGGTTAATGGCAATAGGCTCGCCCCCTATTACATGGGACCTAAACGTACCGGCGAACTGTGGGTGTACATTGTTACACCTCTGCCTAACCCTTCGTGGAATATAGGCGTGGTGGTATGTGTGTGTGTATCGGCTTGAAAAGATAGAAGATTGCTTCTTTTTTTCTTTCATAATGTAATTAGGTTTGTATCGTTAATATTTTTTAGTCATACAGACCCCTAATGGATGTGTATAAAGAATAGCCCACTAGAGAAAATGAATATAAACTTGACATTGCCCGGGGCAATGGTCGAACAGTAAGATTGCACATGTTGTCTGTTATCGATTGCGAAATGGCAATCAATTGGCAAACGCCAGAACGTGCCGATTGATAAACACAATGTAGCGATTACTGGCGTTTATAGTTAGAGGATTGTGAAAATGAATAATGTGTGAAGTAAGTATTTATATACGAACGATTCATTTATAACGGCGTCTCCACACAAGTGTGGTATTATCACAGGGGGATAATATCCCAGGTTGCGCACGTTTATTTGTGAAGGGTCCCGCGAGATATATAAATTGTTTTAGAAATAGATATCAATTCTACCATACTCATCACCCCTACTTATCACATTTCATTGTCAATTTATTTTCGTTTCATTTTTTGCGAAGGAGTTTCACCAACATAATGGCTAGTTAGATAGTAGGTAATACTATTTCATTCTTTATCAAAGCTTCGACTGTCGAAAACGATAGCTTTTGGTACCCTGCTAAGATACCTTATACCCAAAACTTCAAACGTAAACAACTACAAACTTCTAAAGCCGTTTGTATTAACTTCCAACACTTGAAAGAGAAATGTTTTCTCAAGTACCGTAATCCGTTTAGAAGAATGAAAGATTTCTTTTCAACTCCGGGGTTAACACACCCATAACAACAACAATACAGCAAAAAATATAGCAAATTACTGCCTAAGCATTAATTTATCATTTAACCCCGCCCTCCGACTTACAAAATAATAAGCCGTCGTGACTGAACCCCATGACTGGTTAATTAAACCATAAAGAATGAACTCGCGAACACAAAAAAAAATAGAACCGGTCATCGACGAAGACTAAATTGAAATGTCAAAGTGAATATGTCAGAATTGAAATTTCCGTTGCGCTTGCGCCGCATCAGGGTATTAATCTAGTAGATTAGCCTCAGGTAGGGCTGCCATCAGTCCAGGATTCCCCGAATTGGTCCTAGTTTAGACAGAGTCCGGGAGTTGTCCGGAAGGGCTTTTCAAAGAAATCCGAATGAAACCCGAACACTTTTTGTGACAGCGTAATCGCGATTAATTGAAAGGATAAGCAATAAATTAAGACTATAGTAGTTCTAATAGTCCGAGAAAATACTTAATTTCTCCGAAATGGGTTTTTAAAGTTTATGTCCGGTAATGGCAATTTAGATGATGGCAGCCCTAGCCTCAGGTCACATTACACAACCCACTAACAACGAGTGTAAATTCATGCGAAAATTGCACGTACCTAATTTGTCCGAGGTCATCTCCTTATTATAGGGACCTACCTACTCTCATTTGTATTGTAGGTACTTGCGGCAGCCGTGCTACAATTTAGTGCAATGAAGTCTTAATATACCAGGCTTGTCAATATTGGCTAGGCATGATTGTTAATCATATATCAATACCGCCATCTGTAGACCATGTATCAATAATACATATTTAATAACCTAGAAATAGAAAACAGAAATTACTGAGACAATGAAACACTTACCTGTATAAATTTTGTACAACGAATCCAATAAACCTTGCATCATTTTGACGTTTTATTTGGGCACTAGTTATATCACAATACACTTTAACAAAAACATGTCTAGACTAGCTGGCACACAAAATCAACACTGAACACTATAACTTTATTATTTTTTAAATAATAAAACGTGATCATCACTGAAAATCCAATTATTCAAATTAAATGAGTAGTCCAGACAGTTAGTTCGACATCGGAACAAAAGCTTGAGCAGATCAATTGGTATCGGAAATAATAAATGAAGACACAAACCAGAAATTACTATAAGTTCCGAAGGTCAACGAACTAATAGACAGCACGGTGGCCAAATTGAAGTAACGGTAACAACCGTCGGATCTTTATCATCAATCAGATTTGCGTAACAATCTTTTAGCAATTACTTCGTACACTTGAGTGGTTTAAATCACCGGTTACGAGGAATGCAGTCAACGTCTACTATTACAAGTAGTAAGGACAAAAGAAATGTAATCTAGTTACAACAAATATTGAGAACACAAAGCAAGGCTACTATTTGAACCCAACGAAGCGTACCTAAATAAGTAGGTAATGAATATAACAATATCAAAGCAATATATTAAAATATCAAAACAAAATCTAACCTAGACCCCAATGACCATACAAGTATCATAGAAAATGATAAAGATGAAGTATTATGCAAGGTCGTTTATGTTGTTTGAATGACCTGCAATACGCCTACGGCAGCAATAATCTCAGTGGATCATAACACCATGTTTTACAATATGGGCCTAATAGTGTCGAAACTTTCGATGTAGGAGGCAACTCGGATGTGTAATAAATTGTAACAGACGTAATAACAAGTCTAGGAATGTCGTAACACTAGTAGCATTGGGATGAGGATAAAAAGAAGAACATTATGATTTTTATCAATTTCGTCTAAAGAGAAACTTCTCAACACAAATCGTTATAAAACGTATATTTATTCTACAACGTTTACGTTGTGTTTACTCGTAATATTTTGATAATATCTTTAATATATTTTGCAGCTCAACGTTATTAACTGCTGGGATGCATTCTAAAAGTAACACAAATTATTCGGATCATTTGTAGGAAGTTTTCCTCGACAAAACGTAAAAAGACACTTCAATTTTATTAATCTTGGCACGGGTTTTAGCATAACAAATAAACTTAACAAGCGTTTCCTAAAATCATTTATCATTGGTCAAATAGTTAGAGAATGGTTTGAAGAGTTTGAAGAAGACGTAATAATAATTCAACCTGAAGCCATTAAAAAGAAACATCCTAGATGTCAGACTAAACAAACTCTTACTGTCACACTGTGTCAGTTAGATAATCCGAATGCTAGATCTTGAAAAAAAACAGTTAAGAAACTTCAGAAACAAGTTAAGCCCTATCGAAAACGATAATCATTGAAGATGGTGAGCAATCACACATAATAGCAAATCCGAAGTAAAGTTGAACCAATTCATAAAACCAAAAACGTTTGTTTGGCCAAAATAAGACCAACAAAGCCGAAAATAAATAAGCAATGTTATTTCAAGTGAAACAGTACCTCGATTGGATTTACGACCAAAACAAAGAATCGTAATTAATATGAACGAACGCAGCAATGTTACTTCTAAACTCTTACGTGAACGTAGAAACGTGCACGTTTCAAAAATAGACTACGAATAACAATGTGTTGGTAAATGAAGACAATAATGACATGTCTACATGAATGTAAAGTAAAATTAGCTACACAAGAAAGCCATTGCGAAACTAATGGAAAGAACGCAAACATGATACAAAGCGGTACTATTGAAACTGGGAAACATTATAAACATCTTCGCTTATTTAAATTTAAAATATAATAGACTGTGCATTTTTATTTTCATTGAATCCTTCTATCATTTAATACAAAATACATACATCATGAATACTTGAATGCAATTCAGGATCAACATTACTGACATACTTAGCCGTCTCGCTTTATTCGTGGACACAGTCTAGACTTTTTGTTAAGGAACTATAGCCGAGTAAAATTAGAATTTCAAATGCATTCACCCGCAGTAATTCATCTTCACTGCAACAAAAAGCAAAAATGTTATCCTGGCAAGTTTGTGAAGTATAAAGAAACATACAACTTTGAAAGATTTCTTCGTGAATAATACGAAAAGAGATTCGCTGGTGTCCCGAACAAACGACAATTTATTCTCCTGTAAATTGGAAGAGGCATGTCTGCGCTTAATCAAGCGAGCACCGGAGCAAAAATCTCGGTGACCGGTCAAACCGAACAAGATGAACGAAGACTTCGAAAAAAGAAAGTTCTTGAAAGTTTTTCCATAGCATCAAAATTTAAAACCTGTTTAAGACAAAAGGTATTTAGCAGAACACATATTCGCACTTGCATTACAACAAACTGTCGTCTATCGTTAATAGACGACGTTGATGGCAAATATTTAAAACACTGTCACTTTTGAAACCACATTTTGCACTCGCGACGCTCACTCGTGTGTAAACCACATACACGCGACTTCAGCTGTAACTCCTAACGCTGTTTCTATGACTTAGCTACGAGCTATGGTCGAATCGCAAAAGTCGATTAGGGCGGGCGCTCATTGCGGATCGCGCGCCCGCGCCGTCCGCGGTCTGCCGCACCGCCGCCGCCACTGGCGTACGGGATTATTTATAAATTCATACAGACAGGGGGTCGTAGAATTTTGCACGACGTCGTCGTGGTATGCCAAAGCTAATGACTGCATCAGGTCAGACCGGAAACACATTACCACCGTACCTGCTTGGACCTGGAATCTAGATTTGGGAACTAAAGTTAGAGAACTGTTTTAGTTAATGTCCCAGATATATTCCTATTATCCAAATGGAAAGTTATGTATATTTTAATACCTACTAGATGTCCTCACCTTTTTTTAGGACTCGATCAATCAATGTAGCTTTGTTTAATAAATGACAATTTAAATATAGCCCAAATATGTACAAAGTCCGCCCACATCAGACCAAAATTAATTCTAAAAAATTGTTTCGCAATATACTTGTAACTCAAAGAATTTTCCGTCGACCCTGGCCATGCCGCCCACCTGGACAGGTGTCCAGTGCGACGGCTCATATACCACGATATTACATTAGACACGCGAACAAGATTTAAATTAAGCAGTTTAAACAGTTTCTTGCACGACATTATTTATGAATTGCTTACTATGACGTGCGAATGACTTGCGCTTACTAGTTTATCGTACCCTGGTTATTAAGTGTCCATCTGATACGTTTCTGCTTCTACGATCGAAGATTCTCAAACGAAAATGTGACGGAGCTCTGATGAATCACCTGCAAGTAGAGTACAAAAGACTTCGCGTTTGGCACTACTAACTATTCATTCGAAGTTTCTTGACAAATGACTGCTAAAATTAAAACAATGAACAAATTAAATAACTGAAGCAAAGCCAAAACTACCTGTACGTGTGGTAGGAAACAAATTGTTGAGACAAATAAAGCAGTGTTTAGCTGCACTTTATCTTTAAAGCCAAGATTACAATGACAATTTCAACAGTAAACCTGTGGTTTTACAACTCGAAAAATATGAAGGCGCCAAAAATTGGCCATTTTTTTTTATAATTTTGATATATCCGGTGTCACTCTCACAATCAAGACGAATCTAACGATACCTCTCCAGCACATCCACCAAGCCATTAAGGCTACAGAGAGTGCCCAAAAATATATACAAATATACATGACCCTCCTTTTGGCGCAGTCGGGCTAAAAGCAGATTTCAGAGTGCAAAAAGAGGCATTTTCAAGACAATTTATTTCCTGTTCTTAATATAGGTACCTCGTAGTCAATTAGAAAATTCCAAAAATATACAACCTTTACCTTTGCCAAATTACCCTCTAATTCTGCGAGCCGTCCTGTATGCTTGACAGGCATCCAAAGAATGTCAACATCCCATCTTTCACCGTAACGGCGGCAAGTCAGACAGAAATGACGCCCGCCCCTGCCTATTTGTATTCTAGAATATTCATTGCGCAGTATACATCAGTATTTACGATTTTCAGTTCAGTCTCAAACAGCTGTCGACGCTGACGTAGTTTTCATTGTGGACTTTATTATTGATCGTAAAGTATCGTTAGCAACGTTTCTTTGACGTAAACGTTACGTTTCGAAGTAAACTGAATCTCTTCATCATGTCGAGTAATGAGAAAATTTGCATACATGCTCGCTATATTGGAATAGATGAAACTGTAATATGACGTGTTGCTGAGGATTTTGACATGGTTGGCGCAGTGGCTAAGGGATTTGCCGTCGTGGGATCGATTCCCACACGGACCAAATATTTGTGTGCTCTACAGATAGTTGTTCTGAGTCTGGCTGTTTGTAAATACACCCACGATAAAGGCAGACATAGTGTAGGACTAAGTTTATAAAAAAATATCTTGTTGCATGAATTGCATCATTGTCATTATCTTATTATGCCTAGTAGTAATTTTAATTGCAAATAAATCTTCTATTAGCTGTTACAATTCTGGATTCTATAGTATATTTTCCTTGATCAGACACCCAATTTGGCTAATTAAAAACGTTTAAAATCTTGCCGCAATCTCAGTGACAGTCAATGTCAAAATATTTACGATAATTAGACGGATTTTGACATATTATGACTGAGATTACATTGCGATCGTTCCTGAAATTTAGAAGTAAAATTGCCCCTTGGTCTACCACACACCTTCCTTCACTTACCTCCCCGATAACAAGCAAACAAAAGGTGTTCATTTTACACAAACACAGCATTCGTAGAAGATTTATCTAGGTACGACGTAGCCTTCATCTTGAATTACATCAATACAAAAATAAACGTTTCCAAATACATTTCCAGAAAAAGAAACAGAAACAAATAAACAAACGCACACATTTCCAATAATACGTTGTTACCTAAGCTATAGTTTGTTTAATGTTTATGTAGTAGTATATTTGTAATGTAATATAAACAATATGTCCGTAGGAACATTATTCGGTAAGACTGACTCAATGTTATTTAGTATAACACGTTGGAATCTTACCTTTACGTATAAAAATAAAACTTTAGCACCTTCCCGATTAAATATGGTTGGATGTGTAATCTCATGTGAGTCCTTGGTGTCCAATTTATTTAAATGGTTTCTATCACCACCGGCCATTCTTTCTGAATCTATCACTATAGTACGTTTTACGTCAATCGTTTTATCAATTCGTCTCACTTTCAAACTGCGTAAATATTATTCACATAACACGGCGGGAATTCTTAGTATTTATTCAGGGTTCTTTTCCATCAGCCCTTTTATTATTCTAAACCGATTGCTGGATCAACATTATTTTGAATTTCATCGTTTTCAAGTAGCTGTGCTGTATAATCATGGCTTCCTCATTCGATGATGGGTATTAATCAGTAGCTTGCAGTAACAGCTACCTGTATACTCACAATATAATTATTGTGTTATATGTTGTCGTATTAATTACATAATTGCCATTAATACGACTTGCAGAACGAAATTTTCTATATGTTTTTCAGTCTTAAAGCTGTCCTTGACGTAATGGTCAAACGGCTTGACGTTCACTCTAGAATCGATTTGTATCAGATATGTATTCACGAAAAAAAGACCCACCTATTATTGTCAGGGTGCGGGACAAAGGCCTTTTCTCATACAGAAAATCCATGCAAGCTTGCTCAAGACGGTTTGGACTGGAATCTGGATTAGTTTTCTCATGTTTACCTTCACCTGCCGACAGTGATGTCCAAGATATACAAAAAAATTACAATATATAAAAAACCCACATTGGTGCCCGTGCCACTTCGTCATCACCATCATCAAACACTATTTTAAAGGGCTCCTCAATGTTTTACGAAACTATTGTAAACACAAATGGTTATTAGGCAGAAAGTAGGCAACATAAGCCTATAAATAAACCTGAAGTGAGCCAGTCACCGACGGATACATTTACCGGCGACAATTGAGCGGTGGCGTGTGCTGCCCGCTTCCTCGATGATCTCATGCAAAACTGTAGCATTTCTACAAACCACACCATTTAGGGAACGATATTAGGGTCAGGCCAATTGTATCATTTAGATGAGGATGCCTTTGATTAGAACAACCGACCCTTTTAATGGTTGAAACTAGATTCTTGTAAAGTGATATCGGTTTGCTGTTTGGTATCGTTGTATGAGCTGCGGCCTACGTGCATTGATACTGTATCATGCTGTTCATTTTGAGGTTAGGATTTATGTCATACTTTAGATACAGTTCAATATTCATCATTAAAGCACAGGTATTCTTATCTATTTTTAGAATCGTACTGCCCGGAATCCAGTTTTGAATGTTCCTAACGAAAAATGATGGTCACACAGCAGTGGGTGGTCCTAACATATACGAAAGTGCAGTACATAATAATATGTAGTCTATTTGAGTTAATATCAACAGATAAGTAAAATAACTGGTATTTTGGACTTTAAATAACAATCCGATATGGTCTAGTGGCTAGGATACCTGGCTCTCACCCAGGAGGCTCGGGTTCGATTCCCGGTATCGGAAAGTCTTTTTGCTTTTTGTAGTCAGATTGATGTGAATAAAAATGATACTTATGAATTCAAAAAAGATGGTTGGAGCTACTTATCTTTGAAGTTATTTATTTTATATAAGCTTCCTTATTACTCTAATCGTATTTCCTTCAATAAGTAACACAAGTCGATGAAATTTTGTAGATAGGCTTATTGTGGTTAGTCAGTATCCCGCCAAATGAATAGACAATTTTAAAACGATATTGGTTTTCAAATCTCGAGGGTACAAGATTATGAATATCGTAGAATCTGAGCGTAAAAGGAAATAATTAAACAAATTCAGGGATTTGTAGTCTTATTAAGACTTACTACTTAAGACTGGGAGTATTTATACAATTCAGTAAATTACCTATTGAAAACTCGATGTGTACGCGCATATCTAAGTTTTTCAAATTCTTTTGACGCGTTAGGAAAAAGTCTCTGGTTAAAATAATATTTAGACCAAAGACAGCTGTCAACTTGCTTGTCAATTATGTTGTGTCTCTTTCGAGAACGTTGCTATAAAAACTGTTTCATTTCTTGGAAATAACATTTCTCGGAATTTATTCTCACTAATGATCCCACCTCTCATAATTTTACTGTCCTAACATCAAGGTCTTCCGAAAATCCCTTGAAACTTTCGAGAACTGCACATTTGAGTGAGTTTGTTATGAGTTTCTTAAAAATGCCCTCACTTGTAAGCACACTTTCCTGGAGAGCTTAGAGGGCATTCCTCCCTCAAACTGGCGGCCATGTTGCGGTCACAATGGGTGCGCCGGCGCACGTCTTTATTAGCCATGAATGGCGACGGCAGTAAACAATTCAAAATAGACGCGCTTCCCGCTCGCGTTGCCGGACCGATCTCGTCTCGGCCACGAGTTACTACTTTATAGCACGTGGTACTTTTGTCTACGATGGCTGTGCCCATTAATCTTTGGGTCTTACTCACACTCATTGGAGAGGTCAGGCGAGGTCTTCAGTGGAATCGGTACGTGAGATAAGTGGACTCCGTATAAGGATACGGGAGCGATTGTGCTGTGATGAAGCCAATGTTACTTGTCGCTAAAGAAGCTGTGGTGGGGTGCGAGTTATACACACACATAACATAACATTCGCCTGTATCCCCCGAAGGGTTAGGCAGAGGTGTAACAATGTACACCCACAGTTCGCCGGTATGTTTAGGTCCCATGTAACAGGGGGCGAGCCTATTGCCATTAAACGGGTACGAATCCTAACTCCGAGCTGCTACTGAGAATTTCATAGAAAAACCCAATAACACTCTTTGCTCGACCGATCGATTCCCAATCGAACCCAAGACCTCTAGCGTAGCAGTCGCGTTTAGGACCACTAGGCTAACGAGGCAGTTCGCGAGCGAGTTATACGTCACTCCTAAAGGTTCGGTTGAAGAGCAGCTTCGGACACAAGTGGTCTGCTATTTTTGCTGAATTGGGCCTGTTTGGCTCCACAGTGCATGCCCACTGTGGTGCCAAACAGGCCCAGTTCAGTAAAAAAATTGTCTTATTTGTTTTTTTAATCGAGTAACCTCTTTGTTATTTTGTTTTTTTTGTGCACATTTTCTTCCTATCTTTTTTTCTTCTCTGGGGTCGTCCTGGATGTAATTAAAGATATCTAAAAGAAAAGAACTGAGCTAAAAGGTCCCCTGTATACTATCAATCAGTACTGTAGTCAAACATATAAGTAGGTACTAGAAGTGACATCGAATTATTAATTCTGGCTCCTAAATCTGATCTGTCAATGAGACTATTAATTACTTGCAACAAACTCTTTTGGCATTCGACTGTATTCAATTCTAGGAATTCAAAGTGCAATTTGTATGCTTGTTAAAGAGCTACCATACTTGATCAACGAAAGGGAAAGGATTGCTGAATGTCCCAACGGATATTTTGATAGTAAGTAGAGGAATGTGTATGCGTACCTAGATCCTAGCTTCGATACTGCCCCGTTGGTCTCGTGGTGGCAAGGTCTTATCTTTTATTTTTTTACCTAATCCGATTGATGAACAAAACAAATATGATAAAAAATCTTATCGTTAGTTTTTTGTTCAGATACTAGCGAGTTTTTGGAGCGTATCTTCTCGTTCTTCGACATTTCTTGTAAGAACGAGACCACATGATACACTTATATTTCAAGATAAACTGTTTACGAGACGAGCGTATCTTACTGGGTCAAAGATAACGAATTAAAGTTAAAAATAATACTAAAAGTAGATCTCTTGTTATTGATAAACTGTTAATCCATTGAATGCTGTTGGCAGATTTAAATTTGGATTTAGGAGCGGATATTTTATTAAAAATATTATTTATAAGGACAATAAAAATAAAATACCTAACGCAGTTAAATTAATTAACAACTTGCAATTCTTGCAATTAATATTCCGCCTTCGTTTGTTTTAAGAACTTATAAGTTTTAATTTATATTCAAAATAATTGTAACGTCGGCAATTAATTTACCTGACTAATAAAAAATACTATGTACATAAAGGATATAAATTGCGTGTTTAAATCCTTGGCCGATAAAATAAAAATAAAAGTGATGTAAACTCCAATACACAGTCAGTAGTCGGCTAGTCTTCTCGATAGTAATCGATACCCGATTAACAATCGATAAGTGTTAATGTTCGATTTAAAATCGAATATCTGTGAATTTTATTAAAATAGTGATAAGTACTACTTGATACATAATTTACCGAAAATGGTCAGATCCAAAAAGGTGCTTCATAATCATTTAAAAGTGCTTATTATTGCGCCCACGCAGTATGTTGGCAAAGTGGGCCGCGACTTTGGCCCTTTATTTGAGAAGACAAGTTTTGCATGTAAATTGATTTAATTATAAAATTCTAAGTAATTTTAATTAAGATGTCTGGAGGTAGCAAGTGGGTATGTCCTAGTAATAAATATTACAATTACAATACAGCGTGATTTAATAAAAGGTTGTCTTTTTGAAGCTATTGAAATATTTTATGACGTTACGGTGGGGCCAGTGGCAGATCGATTGGCTGCTTAGTTGCGAATCTCCAGCTCTATTCCTGGACGGAACATATATTTTAAATAATGACCTTTTTTTAAGGATGGGTAAATCTGACCTACAGGTAGATGTTTCGGGTCTGGTTGTTTGTGTATGCGAACACCAACGGTACAGGTGAAATTCCCAGTGACGGGCAACGTAGGTATCGAGGGTATCTCTGGTGCAAAAGGGATAGCGAACATGTTTAGGGAATATTTCTCCATTAAGTCTCCGCTGGGTCTGCCATGTCGGGAGTTTGACGCCTGTCATACAGATATTTCAACAGTCATTCTTGCAAAAGATGTTAAAATTGCTATAAGAAATATGACAGGTGGAAAATCGCCCGGCCATGACGGGCTCAGTGTCGAATATCTGAGAAATGCTGGTATCCATCTACCTCGAGTGCTTGCCATGATGTTTACTCTGTGCGTAAGCCACGCATACCTCCCTCGCGGACTGATGCAGACTCTGGTGGTGCCTATACCCAAGAACAGGACAGGAGATATGGCGGACAAGTCCAATTATAGGCCAATTTCTTTGGCGACAATAACTGCCAAGGTACTTGACAGTGTGCTCAACTCACTTTTCTCCAAACATATTAATCTGCACGACGCCCAGTTCGGGTTCCGGCCTGGGTTGTCCACAGAAACTGCAATATTTAGTTTAAAGCACACGGTCAAGTATTATACGGATAGACATACTCCTGTATATGCCTGTTTCCTGGATCTCAGTAAGGCCTTTGATCTAGTGGCATATGACGTTCTTTGGCAGAAGTTAGCCGGAGCCGGGGTACCATCAGAGTTAGCATCTCTCCTTAGGTATTGGTATCTCAACCAGGAGAACCGTGTGAAGTGGGCGGGTGAACTTTCGGATGCGAGCAGGTTGGAGTGTGGGGTGCGACAGGGAGGGTTGAGCTCACCCTTACTCTTCAACCTGTACGTAAACGCCCTGATTGAGGAGCTTAGCGGCATGCATATCGGATGCTATGTGGATGGTGTTTGTTGCAACAATTTCAGTTACGCGGATGACATGGTACTGCTGGCCCCCTCAATCGGAGCTCTCCGGAAGCTACTTGCAGTTTGTGAGTCTTTTGTAGCTTCACACGGTCTCACGTATAATGTAAAGAAATCTGTTTACATGGTTTTTAAATCAGGTCCCAAGTCTCCACCTGTACAATCACTTATACTGAATGGTGAGACTTTAAACAGAGTATTCAAATTTAAGTATCTCGGGCACTGGGTGACCGATGATTTAAAAGATGATTTTGATATGGAGAGGGAACGCAGAGCATTGTCAGTTCGGGCGAATATGTTGGCGCGCAGATTCTCCCGGTGTACAGACGCAGTCAAAATTACTTTATTTAATGCGTATTGCACTTCACTGTACACGGGGAGTCTGTGGGTTAACTACACGCAACGGGCGTACAGTGCTCTGCGGGTCCAATTTAATAATGCGTTCAGGGCGCTGTTGCGGCTTCCACGCTTCTGTAGCGCATCAGCAATGTTTGCTAATGCACGCACAGATGGCTTTGCAGCTATATGGCGCAAAAAGACCGCGTCTTTTATTAGTCGGTTGCGTGGAAGTCGCCACAGCATCTTGAGTGCCATTGCTGCTAGGCATGACTGTCCCCTGACATTGATGTTAGTGCAGCGGACCAAGTCCCTGCTTACTATTTTGTACTAGTTTTCTTTCTTCTTTCTTTTTCTATCTGATGTATGGATCAAAGTTATCTGAATAAATAAAATTTTATTATTATTATTATATTATTATTATGTTTAAATCTAGAATTCAAAACCCAATTCCAGTCGAAACCTTCCAGAACAGCTTAATTTGTCCTGACATTACACCGTGACAACCTATGAAGAAAATGTTACATTACAGGTAGCCGTGTTAAAGTAAATGTCAAAATGAACTTTACCGTTCGTGTCGAGAGAAGGATTATATTAACTCCGCAGGTACAATCAGCGTCAAACATATAGAAAAGAACAGACCGTTTTGTTTTATCAGATCAACAAAGAAAATAGACTTTATTATGGAGGAGCAGACGAATCCTTCGAATGGATACCACGTATCAGCAATACCGTAGCGTAGGACATCCCTTCTAGGGATGGCGGCTGGGGCAAATAACCGGGTGTTATGGCGCAACTTAGAAGAGACCTATGTCCCATAGCTTATGCATATAAGCAGTGGACTGCAAATTTGTTTATCCGTTAGGACTTTCTGTTTTTTTCTGGTAATTTTGAACAGTCTGTTTGACTCTATGTTTCTGTAGCTTACTGTACCTACACCAAGACAACCTTTGCGATGTACTCGTGTCTATTGTTTCTAAAGCGATTGCCCAAGCACCTACCCTCGTTCTCCGATCATGCACGAATCGATTGAACCGTGAATTGATTTAGACACCGATACGATAGTAGCTACAATCGAGTAGCGGCGCCTGCGCAGACGCCTGTTCAACATTGCCATACAGGTTTAGTTCATATCTGATTGTTTAGAAATATGAGGTCGTGTTTGTTTAATATCTTGAGTACCTACATCTGTACAGCATTTTTCCTATTCTTAAAAGAGGACTTTTGCCATTCGGTTTTGCTTACGTGATGTAACTTGTAGGTACAATGTTAATCGTCTTTGTTATGATTCATCATTTAACAATGGAACATTAATTGGGAAGTTTCCTAATGATGATAACTAATCCTAAACTACAGGGCTACACAAGGGTTAAGAAATCCGAATATAAATCGGTAACTAACTTGTAGGTACTTTGGAAACTATTAACTAACCCACGTAAACCGGTACTGACGTATTTAGACAGAAGAACTATGGTTTTATCGAATCCGGTTTTGCAAAACTTTAAATTTTGGTCGTTTCGATGTTATGTCCCATTATTGTCCCAATGTAGGGCAAAGGCCTATCCTCATAAAGAGAAGGCATGAACAAGGCGAAATAGCGACTTCAGACTTATTTTAAATATACATAGGTCCAGATTTCCTCACGATATTTTTCTTCACCGATATCAGCGATATCAAAGATGAACTTGAAAGTACACATGAATTAAAAAACTTAAATTGGTAGTAGGTAGTCCGGATTTGAACCCACAACCTAATGTATGAAAGCCTAGAGGACCTTTACGACATTACAGAGCCATCACAAAATTGTCGTTCAGATATCCTTAATTTCTATATGGTATTGTCTTATGTAGTACTAGCTGCTGCCCGCGACTTCGTTCGCGTTCACTATTTCATTGGTTTCAATTTTGTTTTCGCGTAACCGTCGTTTTTTAAATTTAAATTTCTAAAATAAAATTAGCTTAAGTTACTTCCTATATCATTAGCTATCTGCGAGTAAAAGTCCCGACAAAATCGGTTCAGCCGTTTCTGAATTTAGCCGGAACAACCAGAGACAAAAATAAAAAAAAAAAAATTTTGATGTTCGTACCTATACTTTCATATGCATTTAGTAAAAAGCTGTTAACTTGAAATTACAAACAGACACTTCAATTTTATTTATTTGTATTGATTAATTCCATATTAGCGTATCTGTATAAAACACAGCATTTTGCAGACAACACTAATACGTGTTAACATTACCTAATACAGTTAAATAACTCTTAACTGTTTGAAAATGATTACCTATACATATTTATTATGACGCCTCTTATCATAAAATCTAAATAACTCTCATTAAAAGTGAGAAAATATCCATTCCACTAATTAACAACACGAAAGAAGCCTTCGAGTCTCGATATGAGATCATAAATATTTCCAAAGTTATATCAAAACTTATGATCACGTCAGTATGTCTATGGCATCTATTAATTTTTGTAACATATAACACATAATCTGCATATTTTATGGTTTTTTTTAACAAATTAATGGCTACTCCTATTAATGATTCAGATTTATATATAAGATATATATTCTTCAGCAAATTCTATATTTTATAGAAGCTGCTAAAGATATTTTGTGGCCTGGATTCAATATGATATAAGAGAATTATTTGACACTACTACAACTATGTATTAAGGACTTGAACGAAAATAGTCGTAAGGGCATTGTGTTATTACTGTTTGGTAAATAAAATGGATTATTGATTGCAGTAACCTTTTTTCCTTTAACAAAGTGAAAAATAACTTTACTTTTGAAAGTGTGCGGCTTTGGTTCAGTTTGTTATTTTGTATTGCCGCCGACTTCCATAATTAAAGTTACTGGCCATTTTGTAGTTTTTGAAGACGGTTGTTTCTTTTGTAATTGGTATTGGCAAAACCCGTAGTTTATGAAATAGAATTATCTCCACTACGTGATACGTCGAAAATCGTCGTCCGCACTAAAGTCGTAGACTTAAGAAACCATTTTGAAAATGTTTGAATCTAAGCATATAAAACGTTCAACCATTCAAATTTCTACTGGGCCCGACTAGTTTAAAGAAACGAAACTAAATAATAGCGTGATTTTCTGACTCTCTCGAGAATTATGCTAAACACATACCATCACGCCTGTACTCCCCGAAGGGTTAGGCAGAGGTGGACCAATGTACACCCACAATTCGCCGGTATGTTTTAGGTCCGATGTAATAGAGGGCGAGCCTATTGCCATGCTAAAACAAATAATAATTTATTTTTAACTATACCTGTAATAACTGCCTTGTTAACCTAGTGGTCCCAGGCGCGGCTGCTACGCTAGAGGTCTTGGGTTCGATTCCCAGGTAGAGCAAAAAGTGTTATTGGGTTTTTCTATCAAATTCTCAGTAGCAGCTCGGAGTTTGGATTTGTGCCCGGTTAATAGCAATAGGGTCGCCCCCTATTCCATGGGACCTAAACATACCGGTAAACTGTGGGTGTACATTGTTACACATCTGCCTAACCCTTCGGGGAATACAGGCGTGATGGTATGTGTGAACCTGTAATAAGTGCAATACCAAAGCATATTACACTCACGTACGCCATTTAGCCGTCAATAACTGATAAGGTGTTTTATAATTCTAATTCTGACAACTTGACAAGGTTGCGAAGTCTGACACTTGTATCGTAATGTAACGTATCATATCTGAAGTCTGAACATAATAATAATAAGTTAGGATTGCTATCGTGGTATCGACCTTACAGTAGCGGTATTAACGTGTTTAGTTGTCGGATCAAATTTATTTTTACATGGTGTACAATCACTTCTGGGTACTATTAAGATAATTGTGTGTTATTAAATTAACAATTTGTAAGTACTCGCGTGTAGCAATGTTTTATTACAATGCCGAACGTGTTATGTTAATTTAAGACATATTTTAGTACCGGCCCTAGGTACTTACGATAATGCTCAGTTTAAATCTTACGTTTGAAATTGGGTATAAGGCCGCGTTTACACTGAACGAATGTACGTTGGTCAGTAAGGCAATATGGTATCTAAGTTTTGTAACGTAATGATCAAAATCCAATTTTAGATTGTTATATTACAAGCCAATGCTCCTGTCGTGGAAGCGCCTTAAGGCTCACTGACAGTCGTAACAATCAGCACACAATCGGCGGCTGACTATGACCCCGCCATAAACAATCGACGACCGATTTTTTTATCGGTGAGAATGAAACACATGAATTCTAATATACTAACCACACGTCCTACAAAAAGTAGGTCCTTGAAACTACGAATTGATTGAACGGTCCGATAATCGGTCCTACAAAAAGTCGGACATGTGCGGCGATTCTTACTGTTCATACATTTTGAACTCTACGTTACGATCTAAAAAAAAATTAAACTCATTCACGGCCTCTTTGAAGCAGCATTGAATTAGATAGCTACAATTGACCATCGACATTCTACATCTCCAAAAATCCGTTTTCGATCACAATTACAAAATAAAAACATGTAAATATTAAACACACGAAGCATCTGGCTTCCAATACCTTTATCTGAACAGTTATGCGTTTTTAATACTCATCGTACGTTTGTTGTAAACAATATGATAAAAACTGAACCTTGTTCGTCCATATATGGGGTTGAAACGTGACATAAGGATCCAACTTGAATAAAAATGGTTACGATGAGACGATAAGTAGATATGCGTCGAAAAAGTTGAATTGAACGAAGTTTGTCTCCTATTATGAACGGTAAACTTACTGGTCAATGTCAATAATCATCACATGGGAAAGAAGATTACAATCTAAATTTCCCCTAAAGGAGTAGCACAGCACCTACTGCTGTGCTCGATTCGGATGTTTCCTTAGGCTTTATAAAGAGCTTCACACCCAGCCAATATTTAATAAACCATTACTGTAGTCTTATTATGACAAAAAAAAAACACGATTCTAATATTTATAATCTTTTATTATAAAAGCGAAAGGTTTACTCGCTAAACATGATACATGGCAAAAACCACTTAACCTATGAAGCTAAAATTTGGGGCAGGTCGGTAGTTTATAGGTAGGAGATGTCTGGTCTGAATTAAAGGGTTCGTTGACTCGGACAGAGTTTCGGGTAAAAGTAAGGGTTCAAAAGTTGAAAACTACTCAGTAGACAAAATGGATTTAATAAGCTAACCTTTATTTCAATACCACATGGAAAGAAATGAGGTCAACAGCTTCAGGCTTATAATTTTTAAATTTCATAGTTATATTCGAAAAATAGTTTTACTAAACTGTTTATTACTTGAACGAGGATTATTAAAAAAAAATAAAAAAGTCATGCATAATCCTCATGTTAAAAATCTGATATCGCCAATCCGCCTCGAGCAAGCGTGGTGATCAATACTCATGAGTTCCTCTGTATGAGAAGAGGCCTTTGTCCTACAGTGGGACAATAAAATCTACGAGAGACAATAATAAAATAACAGCTTCATGTTCAAAGGTTATAGTTGTCGGTCAGTAGGTGTGCAATGCGTGTTAACTTCCATTTCCATTTCTCTCCATATAGGGAGAGGCGACAACGGTGACATCGACTCACCACACCCTTATTGTGCCTCTGTAAGACACAACAACACAACTCACTCCTATGTTAGGTAGGGTTAAGCTTTGAGACAATGTAGGTATTGTGTTGTTTGAAAATAACTCTGTGAATGTCGTGCATGCGGTATGCTGTAAGAGAATAACTTATTCCCACAGGCCTATTTTGTCAATGTTTACATTTATCTATAAATGTAAACATTGACAATATGTCATGTCTTATGTCTTATTAGTATTACTTAATGGCAATACCCCGCCGTTTTGACTCGCGTTACGATACGTCCTTGATTACTGCTGCGCTCCTGTGAGTCGTAGGATCTGCTACGACCTATAAGCTTCCTCACGCAAAACCAATATTTTAAATCGAGCCTTAATTCCTGAGACTAGCGCATCAACGCGTTGTTCATCAACTATGGTCATTTTTTGCAATTATGTATGTAGAAATGCATGTAATTATGTATATATCCAAAGGCATGATTCACTAAGAGATTTGAAAGCATTTTCTACGAAAAAACTTCAGAACCAAAATGGTGCAAGTCAAGCAGCTGATAGCCCTGCAGATGATCAGGCAAACATAAGAAGACAATGATTTATGTTTCTCGTACACACCCACTTCGTACGACATAATAATTTGCATGACAGCACTAAGTTATTTTAACGGAAAGTCGTAATAACTCATAACACGACATGTAGACACGAAACGTGCTAACAAATAGTATGTTAGCGCGAAAAAATAAAAAGAATTTCTAAAAATATTAGGTGTAAAATATGAAGGTATCTAGATAAAATGAAAAATAGCTTCTTCAAACATTATAGCATTATTCATACCTCATACTAACTCAGTAGAGAAAATAACATTTATCTTCAGTGCAACAGCCAAAAGATGGATGAACAGACAATGCAGCTGGATTTATTATATCAATGAGTAATGATTCTAAAGTAAAACGCAATGTGAAATATTTGTTATTCCAAAAAATCTTGGCTTTAAACAAATCTGGAAAGCTTAGCATCATATTGCAAAAAAAAATTCAACGTGGGCGAGCGCACATGTTCGAAAAAAGTTAATAAGAAACTGCACGCTAACACAGTTATTCCTCCTTTACATCAGCTTCAAATCGATGCCCGAAACAGCAATCCTAAATAAATAACTTACCATAAAGAATTGTTAAAAAAAATCCGTCTGTTTCTTCAGTTATCGTAAATTTTGTGTACAATGTGGAAAGTGACGTCCCTGTTTATTTTAAACCGTTTTAAAAATGTTACTAGCCGGATTGTTACTGGTACACTAAACAGAACATTGAAGAATAGAATAAAGAATTCAAGATATAGTTAAATATTTACACAGAACCGCGTGTGAGCGAAAATTTGTGCGTAACGCAAGTAACAGTAGTTATTCTATTAACACCAATTCACACGAGTGTGATTATGAGTACAAACAAAAATAAGCATATCAACTGCCGTCGAGGCCTATTACGAACTCGTAAGTCGCATATAACACACTCGAAGCGTGAAAGACGTCAACAAGTGTACATTGAGAACATTGTCGAGTGAACCATTCAAACGGCACATTTACATCTCGCAAATCGTAATACCGATGACACGATCATTCATAACTGGTGACTAATGACACGTCCTATGCAATACGAGTGTCTCATTACGCTGCATAAACAATTGCAGTAACTTGATTCTTGTGCCACAATGCACAACGAATCATCACGAATGTGAAAATAAATTGAATATTCGATGAAGCGTTGAATTGTCAACATTGAGTTTGTTAGGCCACCCTGCGCGGGCGTTGGGCCTTAGGAGGACTGTAACGTCAGTGCGCTCCAAACAAAACCTAATCTAGTCAATAACATACCATCACGCCAGTACTCCCCGAAGAGTTAGGCAGAGGTGTACTAATGTACACTCACAGTTCGCCGGTAAGTTTAGGTCCCATGTAATAGGGAGCGAGCTGCTGGTCAATCTTGATCAATAAAGGTCAGTTTACACTTAACCTATACGCACTCAAAATATAACTTTATTTACTACAACAAAAGATACACATTTCATTGTAAGAATTCACCATGAATTTAGCATGCAGCACTGAATTCTCACAATGAAATGTGTATCTTTTCGTGTAGTAAATAAAGTTATATGTTGAGTCTATGTGCGCGCAGCGTCGCATGCGTCTCGGTGTGAACTGACCCTAAGTATTACTCGATGAAATGTTGTAAATAGAATAAAGGACACACATACCACCACGCCTGTATTCCCCGAAGGGTTAGGCAGAAGTGTAACAATGTACAGCCACAGTTCGCCGGTATGTTTAGGTCCCATGTAATAGGGGGCGAGCCTATTGCCATTAACCAGGCACAAATCCTAACTCCGAGCTGCTACTGAAAATTTCACAGAAATACCCAATAACACTTTTTGCTCGACCTGGGAATCCAACCCAAGACCTCTAGAACCTAGAAGATAACCTAGATATTTAAAAAAGCAATATACATTTTTTAATAACTCTTATTAGTAGAAATATTTGAATATTTTTTTTATGTATATTCAAACCTATTTCGTTATCCCGCTTTATATCTATATAAACCGGGATAACGAAATAGGTTTCAATATAACACTAAAAGCGACTCGCTGAAATAAACGTTTCACATTAAACCAACGGCCGTGTGTCCTTCACAGCCTCACCAGATTTTTCTAAATTTACAGTAGCCGCTACCTCGTCGTGAGCCGTACCAAGTTCATTGTTGGGCTATCGGTCCGACAGACGGACCAATCGCGTCGGTGACCCAAAAAACCCAGAAAGGAACCCAAATCCCAAAAATGAACTCGACTCTTGTGCTTACGACTCATGGCGGCTACGATACCATAGTGATCACAAGCCTGGAAATAAATGTCCTAATCCATCTACAAAATTGTCATCAAGTTAAGTAACTTATTGATTAAAATAAGACTAAGCAAGGTTCGTATGGAGCGCACAGCAATGTCGCGAATACCCTCTAAAACCTGCCCGATCAAATAAACTATTCCCGGTGTGACCAACGATTTACGTTCCATTCGCAATAGTTAAGGCTTGTGAAGCAATAGTGGCAACACTGGCCACAATGAAACCAGTGCATGGCTTGAAACGGAAATCGCCGTATGGTCAGCAACAAAACTCGACTAACATTTTTAATCCCAATTATTCAGCACATTATTAGGAAATATGAAATGGATGGAAAATAAAAATAAAGTAAACTCTATCTGAAATGCTAAGAAGCAGCGTGTTGTGTTATTTTGTGTTTATTTAAATTATATATGTGAAAGAAACAATATTAGTCAAGTTTTATCGCTGACTATACATCCATGAATAAAAAGGTTTCGCCATTACCAACAATCCTATAAACGTTCACATCAAAGTTCTAAAACGACTTTCAACCGATTACGACAACTTTCCGAACTCACTTTTATTTGTATCAAATTAGCTTCTCTGCCCGCAAGGTTAATTTCACCCTCGTTAAGTATTTGGCTACTGCTCCTCTCCCGTGTGACGTAGCGTGACGTTCTATAGCATAACCTGTTCCTCATTAATCTGGCTATCATACGTAAACATATTTTTCTCAATTCGACTGTTAGTTCCAGAGATTATCAGGTTTAAACAAAAAAACTCATTAACTTTATTATATTAGATAGTTTGACATACCTTGTTCTTCAAGGCTGCATTCTTGCTGTCTCCGTTTTCTTTCCTTTCTTTTAGTTTTTGGTTGGTATTTATTAAAGCAAAAAAATAGGCTTCGAACGTTCCCATGAAATGTACTGATCGGATCTCGAAACAGATGAAGGCTCTTGGGTTTTTTGGCTTCCTTTTTCGCTGTATGCCTTCAATAAACATGAGCCTACCAAAATTTCTCGTAAATTGGATGTCAATGATGAAGTTATATTACGTAAGAACTGTTTTTGAATTGAAAGTTATATTGTTAGGTACCTATTTATTTACTCACATCAAACGTTTTTAAATATTACTTACTTATTATCACATTCAAATCTAAATTCATAATTAACCAAAACACCAAACTTATAGATAACTAGCTTCTGCCAGTGACTTCCTTCCCGTGGTTTTTTTCACCCGCGTTAACTGACGTCCTTGGTTACTGCTCCTCTCCCGTGTATTGTAGCGTGATGTTATATAACCTATAGCCTTCCCAAATGGACTCTCCAACACAAAAATATTTCTTTAAATCAAACCAGTAGTTTCTGAGATTAGCGCGTTCAACCAAACTAATAAACAAACTCTTCAGCTTTATATATTAGTATAGATAATAAAATTACAAGGTATGTACCTACAATTTATGAAAGAGAAAGCGTTCCTCATAAGGCATCAAAAAAAATAGTTTGCATTGCTATCAAAGAAAAGCCCAGCCCTCAGATCACGTGAAGAATCGACCAGTCGCTTGTTGATGTCCCGAAAATTAAGGTAATATGAAATACAAAAGCAGTTTCTATGAAGACGTAATGCATTTTATAATGTCAATACGAAGTAATCCGATATTTTTTGCTTTGTACCATCATTGTAAAAGGAATTGAAAAGACCCAGTTGTTTCCGTAATACGATTTCCGAGAACATTGCGAATTGTACAACGCCCAAAGTAAATCGATTCCGCTAATTTCTTAGAACAAAGTGGCGTGTTGTTTCCACGGAACTCTCTCGGGCTACCGTATAGACAGACCTTATAATTAACATAGCTGTTTTAATTAACATTCGAGCAATCTGCGCTCAGGAATCATGGAAACCATCAGTTTTAAACAAGTCTTTCAATTTAACGTCTCTCTTTATTGAATTCAGGTTTAACCTCACTGCTCCGATTGACTGGGCGATTAATTTATTTCAATTTAGTAATTTTCCAGACACGCCGATACCGTAAATTACTTTAGCTGACAGAAGGCTTGAGACGTATTCTCGTCGAAAATATGTAGCAAGCTTATATTATAGGTATATTTTACTATAATGATAATATTTCTAATCAGAGGGACAATTCCTGTAACTTTTAAGATCGTTTGCATTCTTATCTCAGTCTCAATCTGTCTAAATTACCTCTAATTTTTCAACATTTTTAAGACTGACTGCAGCTAAAATGAGTTTACGACTATATTTTAAATGTTTATAGTTACGAGAATTGGCTTTTAACCTCTTTGTAACGTACAAAATTATATTTTAATTATGTGCCCCAAAAACGTTGTACAAAACCGCGAAGCCTTGAAATCGATCTAACCACATCATAGCGTGTATGCTAACCTACTTAATGATACATAAGTAGACTTTATTATTTTCCCATATCTATGATCCGCATTTATCACCTTTATTTCAAAGATGGAAAGACTACAATCCTTTGAAGGTAACTTCTGCTACAAATGGAGAGTGACTTGACCACCTAAGCGACATACATCCAGACATGTCGTTAATGAGACATGTGTCAACACTGTCTTAAATCGATAATTTTAATTATATTATAGTATTAATCAGATTTGACTTTGCATATTCAATAATCTGCTACACGGAGCACATAAAGAAGTAGACCTTTCTCTTCGAAGCTTAGCAGAAGTAAACGAGACAGCAAGCGCAATGTCGTTGAAAATTATTATTACATTTGAAATTGTAATACATAATAACCCAAGATCACCTAGAAATTGTCCGTGGTCAGTGTCAGTTTGTCCATCTAACATAAAGTTCTTGGATTCTGTAGGCGATAGCCAACATGGGACAACGCGCGATGGCGTGGGTGTCACTCCACCGCCAATGGACACGAAATCGAAAGTTGCTAACCAACACATTAAGTACCAAAGTACATACCAAATTAGGTTTATTTTTAAGATTTCCATATTATCTTTTGACATTACAAATTTACAATCATTTATTACTCTTTCGACATCACAATGAAATACCGATAATTCAATGATTCACGTAGGTCTATACTGTAACATTAACTGCTGAGCTAACTGGGTAATAAATTCCATCACTAACATTGATACATTCCTTTTCTTTGATCGCTAATCAACCAACATCTAGAAGACATTAAGATTTATTAATTCAAAAACGTGTTCCTCTTATTAAGGTTTTTCTGTAACGCTCAATAGAATTGAATAATAATAAATCAATTTAGATTTTCTATCTGGCATACGTACATGAATAGGTTTTAGGGATAAATTATTACGATTTGATAGAACGAGGAGTCATCGAACTCAATAAATAGCTGTTACGGCTGCACAATGGCCACTATCTGATCTATAGAGTATTGAGGTCCAACTCTAAATCGGCTGGTATCTTTCAGAAGGCCAATTCACGCCGTGCGCGGCAACAAAATGTATGGAGGTACTCGTAGAATAGGCCCGTAATTGCTTTCAACATTTATTGAAAATATTTTCAATCGTATTTTAGATTCATGGATATTAATCAACAGAAGTTTGTATAACGTCTATTCTAAAATATGGCAAACTAATGACCCATGATCATTAAATCACAGCAAAAACACTTCCTCATGGTCCAAGATTTCACCAATGATCCAAACTGAAGCCATTTACAAAAAGTCATTATGGTACCTATTAACGTTTTACTTTATAGTTACCAAACGCCTGGTCGCCTTAAGATTCCGTTAGTATTCGTGCCGATGTCTTAATTGAGCTTTAGTGTTGACAAAGAATAATGTGAGACACGATTGGTATCGAATTCAAGTCTCCGAGTACTCCGAGATAGTTGGCCTACTCTAGCAAATGGATGTCGCTGATATGTGATTGATAGTCGAAAGTTATGTTTTGTTAATTGATACATTTTACTGTTTGTATTTGCACGAGTTTATTAAATCCTTTAATCTGTTTGTTCTGGTCTAGTCTCCGAAACGGCTGCACCGATTTGAAGGAACTTTCGTTGGCATACAGCTGATGCTATAAGGAGTAACTTAGGCTACTTCAATTATAGAAAAATAATTAGGGTTGCGCACAAAAAAAAACCTCGTGATATTTGAATTCGCGGGCATAACTTCAAGGACATTTAAAAAAAATCGGTTATGTAATTTATGAGTTTCTCCATTACAAACAAAAATGCATATCTTTTGCCTTAATAATATTAATCATGATCATCATCTTTCTGCCACTTTTGTTATAACATTAGTTACAAATCATTACACTATCTAATAGGCAAGCCAGCAAAACCTATACAGTTCGTTAGGATACAAAATATTATATCATGAAGAACAATCACAATTATTGCAATGTAACGTCACTTGTATGGAGCGCACTTACATCATGTCTATCTGACCGCAGCATTGTTATTATAAACATAACCAGATGTTTATGTTAGAATTATCCCGTTTAACATGAAACTATGTAGCTAAATTAAATAGTAACAATATCCTCGCATTCCTATCCTAGGTTACGTATGTAAAGAACTGAAGTAATATGGAAATTATTGGTTAGGTTTTAAGATGAGAAGCTACAATTGTTCTGGGATCGTCATAGCGAAGAATTTTATGAGTAAATCATTATTGGGGTTCCTATTATTAAGCCTCTGCTGTGTGTTTATCTGTTTGTCAGCGGGTTGTATCTCATGAACCGTAGTACAGGTAGGGAGTTAAAATTTTCTGTGTGTGGGTATTTTTATTGCCGCCATAACATAAAATTAAAGGCAACCCCATACAAAACTTGTGTTTTTGTATAATATTCAATATTGTGTACTGTAGTGCGGGCAGTTTTTTCTTTGTTTCATTACGTGGTTATCCCAGGGAGCACTTACAACTTTCATGAATCCGTACAAAGACAAGAAGTTACGTTTACTCCAGTTGAAGAATCGAAGGTTCAAAGTTCGCATTACCTCCTGGCATCACAATAACAAATTTCTCCTACCGCTATTCTAAGTAACCACATCTTGTCCAAAAACACATAGAACTGTCTGTTGTTGATGTTAGGTAAGTACTACGCAGTGAACAAACAACAAACTCGATTCACGCCGTCTGTACGCTTAGATCTTTTAAACTACTCCACGGATTTGAATGCGGTTTTCATCAATAGATACAGTGATTCAAGAGTAAGTTTTGTACGTATTGAATATCACGCTACGACCAACGAAACCGAAGCAGTAACCAAAGACGTAACTGAAAGCGGGTCACAACGCGGAGTACCTATAGCTGATTTAGCATAAACGGCATGGCAACCAACACATTAATTGCCTACCCTTTCAGAGAATAGAGTAGATACTCAGTGATTCAAGAGTAAGTTTTGTACGTATTGAATATCACGCTACGACCAACGAAACCGAAGCAGTAACCAAAGACGTAACTGAAAGCGGGTCACAACGCGGAGTACCTATAGCTGATTTAGCATAAACGGCATGGCAACCAACACATTAATTGCTTACCCTTTCAGAGAATAGAGTAGATACTACCTATTATTCCAATAATATTTTTTTTCCGACTAAAAAAATAATCTCAGTCGCAGTGTTGCGTTTTACACGACTGCAGGCCTTATCTCAATATTCTGAAAGGTAACATGAGCAATGTGATAACATTCCACGAGCAAGCAGCACAATAACTACGAAGAAAACGCACAAATATGTTAATTACCAACGTTCACGCGAAATTGATTACATATGGTACTTAAAATACTTAACCCACTTACTAGATGGAATTAGCAGTAAGAGCAAATTAATACTTCTACAGCTATTCCACTATGCTGTATACTCTTTTATAGCATATCGAGTGCAAATACTAAATAATATAATTTTGTTTTTTATTGCTTGGTCCAGAATAAGTAACGACACTATCCGCTGAAGCAGTCATTAGGGCTTTATGTGTGCAGGCGACAGGGCATGCGGCGCATATTAAAAGGTGGGCCACGATATGCGAAGAGACGCCACACGAGCACTGAAGATCAGTGCCATCTGCGACACGCCAACTTAGGTGATTCTCTTTGCTGCGGCCAACTTGGATACGGAGTCTGTTTAAAGTTTTCAGAATCAGCCACGGCAACGCTTGTCCAGCTGGAAGTCTCTCTGATGGCTCGATAAACCGTTCAGGAGATTAAACTGTCTCTCGCCAAAAAATGCATCTCACTAAAACTTATTTTTAGATGCAGACCTTTTATAAATGGTCATAATACCTTTAGTACATTACATTTAGTATCGACTGTACAAGTAAATAAAGCGATAAAACCAAATAACAACGAGCCAGACACCGTAATTCTGCAAGAAGTATTCCTAAGCTATCGCGGAACTATAAAATATCAATAAACTTTAGTACGGAATCCATAAAAATATAATTGGGCAAGAAGATAAAAAAGTTCATAAATGAAATAACAGGACAATTATGTACGGAGTAAGGGTTACAGATGTATGTTGGATTACTGAAAAAAGGAAACCGTGGGAGGTTTCTCACAGAACAAATAAAATAATGTCGGATAAAGGTTCAAAGATTGTAAAGAATGAAAATACGGGATGTGATAACACACCTTACATAGCCGTTAATGCATGCTGCCCATCAAACTAAGAGTAACTTCGAGCAAAATTATAGCACGGAAACTTTAAGTTTTAATGCAAAAACAGTATTTGATACAACAGTATTGTACTCATGATAGCATTACAGAGGTGGTGAATACCCCCATTCAAAGTTTAGATGACGATGATAACTCTCTCTGCTTTTCCATCCAAATCATCAGAAAAGTAAGGCCAATGCCACTGGTTCACCACTAATAAGTAGTTCATAAGTTAAGAGCAGCAAGCCATGCACGCTATCTTTATCCAAAGGTATGATAACGACGCAGCCAAGCCGATAACTCGTAACTAGAACTATCGGCTAAATAACTTGGAAATGACGCAACACATCCCATATACGGTTTGTTTTCACTCGATACCCAAATACGATAGGTTCTTAAACCTAATCGTCAGAATGCTTTCTATTTCATTGGAGTTTTCGACGATTCGATTCAGCCACATATGGCGCGGATCCGGTGGCCGGTGGGATAGGATGCAGAATTTAGATCGCTGACCGGACGAAAGATTGCCGGTTGTCAGCTGGTTAGTTGGACTGATGACAATTGACATAGTTATAATAGTAGCGAAATATGTATAGGCAGAGAAGTCTTGATAATTATCAAAAATAATGTAGAAAGGTCAGTCGGTTTAATAGCGACAAAAAACACACATGACATAAAATTAAAGTAATTTTTGATAGCGAGGTCCAAAATAACAAACAAGACTAAAGTCCCACTAAACACGCAACTAAAGTAAATGCCATTGAAATACATTATCAGCCACTAAGAATTTCATTGACTGACTACTTAATCAATTAATCTTAGAGAAACAATTGTTAGTACAGTCACATTCTGAATCTAAATATATCGACATACTAATTGCTTAGTAACTCACATCTTCATTTAAATGACAATGCAATTGAAACCAATTGTATTCAAGATAAGAAATTGGTTTCGCAATGATGTTGATTGATAGTTGCAAGTTAAGAATGTGATTTTACGCAAGATTCATCTGTGATTTACACTTACAAACAATACTAACCATGAAATTGAAGAAACACGTGTAATTGGATAAAAATACAATGTACACCGTATGGCGTAAACGTTTAAAGTAATTGCGGGCTATTACCGCTGTGCCATGGTAACGGCTGCGCGGACACAGCGTTATCGCGTCAAGGTCACACGAGATGCACTCGAGTCACTCAGGAGCTTTTATGTTTGAAGGGGAACCAAAAAAAAGGGCTTATTTCTTAGACGTTCCTTTATAAACACAAGGATCGTTATTACTTTTAAGTCTCAAGAAATCAATAAGCTAACAAATTAATTAACGCGTTAAACTCTGAACTACTTTTATCGCGAATCTCAACTCATTCTTACTTGACCCGAGAGGACTGGGCGCCAATAGATATCTAACCATCTGACCCGCGGCCCGCTTGCTATGAATATTGATCGGGCCTGCATTAATATGGACGCCGCGACCTTAATTATATCTGTTTATAGTATGCATGATCATGCACGTGGCCGCTCGACAACAAAATAGACTAACACGGCTACTGTATTGGTGTTTCCTCTGAGCAACCTTCTCAGAACAGCTTAGCGAGAATTCAATTATGGATTTAAATGCTAAGATTTTTCTTTAAACAACATCAAGATGACTGCAGTACCATTTACGTATGCCAGACGTACAGGATAAATCCACGCTTTTGTAGTCCGTTTCAAAATGTCAATCTTAATGGAAACTTAACATTAAATAAAAATCCACTTCAAAGTAAGTAAAGCCGTTATTTAACCTCACAAACTGGCTGCACGTCCTGAATAAGTCTCAGATTACACGAAACCTTTCAAAGCATTTTGTAACAGCTCTACCAGGCTTTGTAAGGGATTATGCGCTTAATTGCTACATAAATCTGAAAAGCGTCTACCATAATTGCAGGTAAATATACTTAGTAAATTACCTCGAGACAAGCAAGTTCTCGACAGAGGCTGGTGCATATGGAAGGCCAAATATTAACGCGTGTGTCATAGCTAACGGAAAACATTTACTTAACAAGCCTTTTATAGGAACTGGTCGCTTCACTCGGCCACTACGGAATGATAATCTCGATGATACAAACTTACTTGAACGCGCAGGTATTGCAGATAGTACGCTTTCATCGGCACGTTTCACTTCTGCTAAAAAGGAAGCCGTTAAAACAAGCACGAGTCGCAAATGATCGATGAACCTAAGAAACCTTTTAGTAATTTCCTGGTCCAGCCAATTACTCCACATTTACACTTCCTTGTTTGGACAAAAGTAACAGGCAGGACGTTCATTATTTACCCGTATCTTGACAATAGCGCCACTACTCTATATAATAGAGCAGGCTTTATTTATTGACAGCAATAATAACTGCCAACATTGTCTAACAAACTACTTTTAGCTGTAGGGGAAAAGGATATCACTTTTTCCATCACAACTGTAATTGAATAAACTTATCATACTTGTATCAGGATACGTTTATAACTACGAAGGAATCAAAAAAGCAATTGAGTTTTCGCAACAAAAACATACAAGCAAGCAACACAATTCATCGGAATCGAGTGATTCATCGGCAGAATCGATTCAATCGATGTTATCATATTCGTTTTATAAAAACAGTGTACACAAGGTTTTGGGTCGTAATTGGGGACATGCAAAAGTGATTCAACGCGGTCAGTCGATAGGGATCGCTACAGCCGGCTTCATTTTTGCGGCTTATCCGGTGTGTGTTACACAACCACCAACTGTCATTACGTTATTCGTATTTAAAAGGCTTTGTTAATAAACAATGTCCTTTTAAACACTACTCATTTCGAAAATTGCCATGTTATATTATCTTCATCATTTTGGTTTATTAAAAGAATGACTTAAAATAATATCGTTAAGGAAGTGGAGAGCCGTCAGGGACTAATAAAGGCTTGTTATGCAGAATTTTACTGGAGCATTGCACTGCAGCGGTGCGCACTGTAGGATAATTAAGGGTCGGTGACCCGGTACAAAGCTCACAAAGGGAGCTAGTGCTAAAATTCAACCTCCCACTAAACACGAGTCCGGGAAATGTGCAATTCAATAGCTGTTAGTCAGGTTTATAGTAATGTAAATAGCCAATATTAATAATATTCATACGTTCTCCGTTCGTATCTTCAAGTGGGTTCTATTCTTTTGCTTTCGCAACGTCTCATACAATGTGTTAAGTTCAGTTTCTCACTTATCTTTAGCCTGTTTTATCTGTTCGACCTTCAATATGGAACAATGAATGCTTTGTTTCTTAATTCCTTTTTAACAATTTGTACCATTTTTTGTTAGGGTTCTTACTCCGTATGGGTTCGAGAAGAGGTCGGTTTTGCTATGAAATGATGAGCTCATAAAAAAATATTTTACTTACATATTGCATTTTGAACATTTGTTTTGCTAAAACTTTAATAAATAAATGGATAAACGAAACGTTGTAGGATCCTATCAATTTACAATTTGTTTAAGTATAATCCACACAATACCTCTCTTAAATTATAGTGCCTTTGCTCCCCAGCCTACATTTCTGAACGTTTCTCCATGTTCGAGTAGCTATGTGATGTCACATGGTAAACGCATCGGCATTCAAGTGTCAGCCCGGGTATTGTCCAAAACAAGTCGGCCCTGTTCCCGACTTGGTTTTTGTTCAGATACGTGAGACTCCACGGCGCGTCCTAACGAGCATCAAACCAGTTCCACATATCATCGCGTCATGCCAAATCTGGTAGTAAATACTTCGACACTCCGTATGTTCTTGCAGTTTTTGCATCACTATGAAAATAACAGCCGTTTGATGGACAGTTAACCAGATACAATAAACAAAATGGGCCTTAAAATTGAAATTCTCCATTGTAGCGTGTGGATTACCTTTTATTGCTATTATGTATAATTACGGACTTTCACTTGTCTGTTAATGTGACCGATGCCATAGTAATTGGTTCCGATCCGAACAAGAAACTGTAAGATTGGCGAAATTATTCTCATTATAATACCATAGGTGGTGTATAAAAAAAAGAGTATCACGCGAGACTTTCCTTTTACGTTCGTGGAACGTAACCCGCTAATTACCGAGTTCATCGGTCTCAAGTTACATTGAAACCGATTTAAGAAGACCATTAGACTATTTATCATCGTCGGCTAATATTGTAAGACAGCTTGCTTCTACTTGTTTCATAACCGTTCAAGCAGAAGTTACATGATGATAATAAACAATCTGTCTGGCGGTTAAATAAGGCTAAATATAGTAAGTAGTAGTACTTAATAACTGTACTACTCATACTAATATTAAAATTAGGAACCTACTTATTTTCCATGTGCATGGAACTTGTGTAATGAAATAAGGAAACAGGTGGATTATGTGATTTGAACTGGAACGGAAATCAGAATTTGATTACAAATAAACTTTGCTGACTCGTTTCAAATCGTGCTTGCTTGTAAAAATAAAAACAGTACACTTGGATAGGTTCTGTACCTACTCGTAGATAAGAAACTCAATGTAATTTACGACAGACAATCACAGCAGCTTTTTCCTAGCTTACTTCTTCTCGAAGTTAATAGTTTGTCATATGGTGACCGTCTCATTACGCTTAAACTCTTTAATATTATTAATGTAGAATATTGCAACGCAGACAGATTAAATAGTTAACTAAGTGAAACAGGTTAAAACGGAAATCTAGGCACCGATTTAATGAATCGCATCCGTGGCTGTCGCAACCTGCGATAGACAAGTAAGCTTCTTAGGAGGACTAAGTAAGCAGCCTTATTAATCGTTAAATGGCAGGCCAACGAGCGTTTATCTGCGGCTGATTTAAAGGACTTCTTCCTGCCAATCTTCGATAATCACTTTTCAACAAAATGGCAATTTGTATCGGACTATCGGTCCAGTGTAACCGTAATAAAAGACAGTTCTGGCTATCGAGATGTGTTATTTTAACTTATTTTGTGCTTCAGTTATTGAATCTTAGTTCATGTTCAATATTACTTTTATATTATTATGCGAAGTTCCAAGACTATCCCGTTGGTCTCGTGGTCGCAAGCGGGACTGATGAGTGTGGGGTCACGGGCTCGATTCCCAGGGTTTCCTCGGGCAAAGTGTTATTGGGTCTTTGACAGTCGTTACGGATAGTCAGAAGCCAGGCAGTTTGACAACCAGGCTAACCAAGAGGTATCGTGTTGCCCAGTAACTGGGTTGTGGAGGTCAGATAGACAGTCGCTCCATGTAAAAACACTGGTATTCAGCTGCATCCGGTTAGACTGGAAGCCGACCCCAACATAGTTTTTTTTTTTTTTTTTTTGGTGGTTGGGAAATCATCAAATAACTTCTCCCGCCCTGGGCGGGACGGGAGGGAGTGTCAGACTTTTACTGACTAAAACCCACCCATGTTCCTTCTTGTGCCCTTTGCGTTCCGGGGGCGCGGTATCTCTTGCGAAGAACCCGCATCCCCGGCACCCCAACATAGTTGGGAAAAGGCTAAGCAGATGATGATGCGAAGTTACAAGACGTGCCTATGATTCTAAAAACTTTCATTTCTTTCATGCAACATTGGCTGTCTGTGTCAAAGTCATCTGTCTTAGGGAACTTAAATTTCACCAAAGTTTTAAACCTAGTTTAAATCTCAATCTAAAAATAAAGTTTGTACTTTTAACAGTGTTTTTATAGAAAAACAGACGCCAATTTAATTCCACGGATAAAATACTTAAACCAGGTATAAAAGTTTGGTGTTTGTCTTGGGGATGATGATCAAGAATTCAAAATAGAATTTACCACACGTCTTCTATAGTTAGCTCTGTTTATCATCTTGTGTCACACACCGTTGTACCTGATGAAGCAAACGCAGTTCGCCTAGACGACGATACAGCACGTAATCGTTATCGAGAAGCTGGCAAGCGACCTTTGTCGGTTACGCTAGTAACTATGCCGTGACTTCTGGCAATTAGTTCGAACAACGATATCTAGATCTCCGTGTTATTGGTCAAGCCTGCAATGTTTAAGAATTATTGATTAGAGAAATTAACGTTTCGTTTTTATACTAGAAGCCAGATAGCATGTATATCCAGACATATTCATTAGAACGAATGAATTTTTATCTATCTGTACTAATTTTGACCAATTGCTACTTAAATTTCCTTAGTAAACACTACAAGATCGTGATTATAACAAAAATATTTTTTCTTTATTTACATCTTAAAGGAAAAATAATTGTGCAGTACCTGCCTATCTTCACAACGGAACAGTGACATAGTTACATTACCTTTTAGATAAATAATGCTGCAGCAAATAGTAGGTAGGTACCTCTAATAAATGCGGTTAGGACTGGGTGTTTTATTACGATGACGTCATAATAAGCTAGACATCGAACGCCCACCGACAATCTAAAGTGTTTTTATCTACTATTTTGATAACATGAGTGGACACCGTAGGTTTTTAGTCCTGTGTAACATGCGATAAGTACCCACGGTGTACTTAGGAAAGAAAACAGTTCGATTTTAATCAATAACGGTTCAAACCTGTTCCGAACGTGTAAGGGTTATTTTAAGTGGATTATTTAATACTTCGCCAATTTATTTTAATGAGTCTGGTACACTTACATTATTTCCAGGCCGTATCATGGACCTTTACGAATTTTTGAAGAATATAATTTTACACATAGGTAGGCAGTCGCTTTCCTTGTCCGAGCATGAAGAATTATTATTGAAGATCATAGAGTAGGCTTACAATCTGTTGTTTTAAAAAAAAAACACAAACATGTGACGCGCTAGGGGTAAATTAACATGAGAATAGACGAAACAGCCGACAGGATGTTTAAGGGAAAAAATAGAATCGACTGTTTTTTTTTTAATTATATCTGGTTAAGTAGAACATCCAGTGTATTGTTGATTTGTTTTAAACAACAATACGCATAAAGTACCTACCAAGCTACATTTGTAGCGTAAACAAAATGATTATGATCTTCATAATGGGTTTAATCACACTCTTTCTAGTTGGAAACCTTCAGCAGTACCTAAACATTTTAAATGTGTTAGAAACCTCTTACAGAAATCTTGACTCCCAATAGGTTGGTAACCTTATCAATTGAACTCTTCAATTTCATCATTGCGCTCCATCGACAAATCTTAAACGTCTAACATCAGTTCATAAAAAAAAACATTGGGATAATCAATGCCTCGTCCTTGTTTCACTTTGGTCCCTTTGTAATTCCTGTGGCGAGGTTGCATTCTCTCCGTGGCGTGGCGCGCCGCGCGCCTTGCCTCGTCCGCTAAGGTGCAAGGCAAGCACCGCGGGCCTGCTACGTTGATCGCGACTTGAGTCAACTGAACGATCTACGTCTTTGTATTCTACACTTACAAGTTAAGTTATGAGTTTATGACCTTTGTTGGCTTATGTTCATTATTGTTATTTGAACGAGTTTGTGTACTTTTGTGTAAGTTTTGTTGTACAAGATCTTCCCGCGTAAATATCCTTTCGAAATTATCATATAGGTTAGGATTTTAAGTCAGAGAACAAGTTAACTTAGACATTTCTTGGCAAGTTTCAATAACAAGTGGTCTTTTCCTCGATATTAACGTAGATGTACATAGTTGTTTACTAAGTAGACACGACAAGAATATAGGACAAACGATAAATAAACACCGCATTATCAGTGCCGATAAAATAACTGGACGTCTTACTAACCTGATGGCTCGGCGCAGTCGCTCATAATCCAAGCTGCATTTTAACCTCAAAAGACACCTAAAGCACAGTCACGAAACGCGAAGGTCACGGTTATGCTATAAAGCATAATATCACCAAGCCTTAACACCAGTAATTGAAGGGGTTTACAAAAAACAATACACGATCGAGGATTACTGTTAATTCTGTTATCATAAACACACGAATGCAAAGTTCGATGCACGTTTATAATTCAACAAACGACGCGAGTATCCATTCAAGACTCCATCAAATCGCATATTTGAAGAGTTATCTAAATAAAACAAGCACCAGTGAGGACTCGATGTCATAAGTTTTAAGCAGTTTACGAATAAACATGTCACAGCCGTGCACTGCACTCCGTCTGACACGGCGAATATGGCGGATGAATTTGAACTACGCTTGCGCGGCGCGGAGCGAACGCCCGTTGTTTGCCGGGCCCGGTACAGGTACAAAAACATGGGCGGAAGTGCTGCCACCTAATAATTTTGTAATGAACTTGAATGAAGAGACTAGATTATGTAGTGAAGCAGTTGTTTGAATATTTACTAGATGGCAGTAATGTGTTGATAATAAAGAATTTACGATTTCTCGTGAATCTGATTCAAATTAAATACTTTTTATTGGATTGTGCATTATAAGGGAACAACCAAAAATAAATAGTGAGTATTGTGTGTTTTAATTATTAACATAAAACGCTATTTCGTTCTTTGTAAATTACGTGTTCGAGGACAACTATGGAAATAAGACTAAGTACTTACTTGTAACAAACCTTTTTTTTATATTTAATATTATGATGAGACTATGGCTATCCACCGGGCACGAATCCGGACTCCGGGCTGCTACTGATAATTCCTAAATGGAGTTAGTCGTCTTTATCTCACCTGATGTCAAGTAAGCTATAAGGCTGTCCATGATGGTGTAGAATTGCCCAAAAATCACTAAGATTACGCACAGCACTCGAAACTTGAAAACGCACTCAACTAACTCAAACTGGCCACTGAATGAACAGCCCTGCTGATGTTCGTTATTGGTGCCAAAATATCCAAATGACGTTTCGGCTGAGTGTTCGATTTTTATAGCGTCTGATGAATGATGATATCAAAATCATAGTATCGTGACGCTCACAATATTTCCTGAGGGGATAGGCTGAGATGCAGGCTGGTACGTACCTACCTAATATTCAAGTGGTCCTACCACTAGAATATGAGGTTGACTTGAGAAAAACTACCACCATACCTATTCTTGCCAAAGCCCGTATAGGCGACGGTGACCACTTAACATCAGGTGGGCTGTATCTAGACAAATTTGCCAACCGTTTCGTTCCTGATTTAAAATGTTTAATTCCTTGTTGCCATAGGTCAGCCTCCCCTATTGGAAAAATAACACTAGAAGGTCCACAACACCTGGACATCGAAGGATCGAACTTTCTCAAACCCTGTAGTTATTGTGTGAAGAGCTATTTGGCTAACAAAATGTGAAAGTTTTGATGAATGGATGTTTGGTTCTCAATCACGCCAGAACGGCTGAACAGATCTAAATGACATTTGGCACAGATATATAGTCTGGAATAGATATTCATCTCAGAAAAAAGTGCGGTTCCCGTGGGATAAATATCAACTTTAACGCAGACGAAGTCTCGGGCAGAAGCTAGTTATTCCAAAAAAATTATCAGTACAATAAATTCTTTATTTAAATTATTTACATCTTGCAGAATACACATTTACCATAATAGACACCATACCAAAAGCATTTTAAAAAAACTTAAAATTATTTTCTTCTGGTCCTATGCCTTAGCGCCAGAACAGCCAGGCTGTGGAAGCCTAGGTACAGGATGAAGAGGGCTAGGACATCAATCCAAAGGTTTTTACTCGCAAAGTCGTATGTGGTCAGAACTTCCTCCCCGGTGCTCAGGCACGGAATTCCTACTTCATCAGAGATGCATGCTGTAACAAAATTAAAGGTAACATGATTAGAATATTTGTCCTCCAAATATGAGCAAAACATGGGGTTGAATTGTCACGGGGGCGAGGTTTCCTGGGGTTGAATTGTCACGGGGTTGAGTTGTCCTGGGGTTGGATTGTCATGGAGTCGAGTTGTAATGGGGTTGAATTGCCACGGGGTCAAGTTGTCCGGGTTTATATATCTCAGGGTTGAATTGTAGTGGAATCAATCACAAAGGTTTTCTGTATGTTTGTGTAAGGAGAATGATTCGGTATATATTCACGATTGTATACTCACGAAATAATTTTACATCAAAACCACACTTTATTTTTAATTGCAAAAAAAATATTGTGGTCTGTGTTTACATAGCTAGCCTACTTACCTAAGTTAATAATTCGTCTGTTTTTTTTTTTGCTTAGATTTCTTCAGTTATCAAAATATTCAGCCCAACTCAAGTTTGCATACCTACTTTGTAAAGGGTTTTAACATTGATCGAAGACTCAAAGTCTAGTTAACTTGAATTCTCGGTCACAGTCCACAGATAATATAATACTAATGTCTCGGTCGACGACCTCAATTTGTCAAAAGGCATGATATTATAACAAACCAACATGTAGATACAATCGAGGACGATGGCGTTTGACCACTTCTCAACCCTATTACTTAGAGAGTAAGGGTGGAAACTTGTAAACCCCCATTGTTCACGATTGTACGTATCTTGTTTTACAACGACTGTTAAATATGGGCTTAACACATTCTGATTGCAACGGAGGTATTCCTCTTTTTTAATACATTATTTTTGTAAGTTATTGTCCCATTTACCTGGTAGACCCTTTTTGTGGGGAATATCCCAGGCGCCATAATAATCTACCTGCACCGATAAAAAAAAATTGAACAGATGGACTATTGCAGGAAGAGTTAAAAAAAGCGGCCAAGTGCAAGTCAGACTCGTCCATTAAGGGTTCCGTAGCAACAAGTAATAATGGTTCACGGTTTATGCATAAGGTTTATGTTTATAAAATTAAATGTTTTTTTTTTATATTTGTGTTGATTGAATAAAAGGTAAATTGTGAAAAAGTTAATGCGGTTCACAGAATACACCTACTTACTAAGTTTCAATAGCATAGTTTTTATAGTTTCGGAAAAAAGTGGCTGTGACATATGGACGGACATACAGACAGACATGACGAATCCATAAGGGTTTTTTGCCATTTGGCTACGGAACCCTAAAAATAGGGGCCTATTGATTTTTAATGCTACTTTTATTGGATGGATAATATCCATACGTAGGTAACTAACTACTTCAGTGGTTGTTGCTAGCAGGACTGCTGAACTAAGATTTTCGGCTTGATTAGACCGGTCAAATGGTATTGGGGTTTTCTATTAATAATTTTGTCAGTATACAAACTCACTTCCCTGTTCTTGTCGGATTGCTTATGGGACTATAGGATTGACGGAAGAGGAAGAGTGCCTGTGTGTGCACACCGTTGGGCACTATAATACCGATTACCGTTGCAATTGACCGTAGGGGCAGAAATTTATTAAAATCACAATGTAGAAATACCCGGATTATATTTGTACAGGTTGTTGGAGTGTAGGCACTTGCCTACACAGTTCTGCCATTACGTTAGGCGTATTTTCATGAATTGTAAATCCTGCTAACTCACACCACGCCCTCATCCCTGTCCCTATAAAGATTCAATACAAAGATCATATCTATGTATTTAGAACTATTTTAAGTCGTCTAAATATAAATTTACAAAGCATTGTCAGAATACCATCCATCTAAATAGTTATTGATATATTGCCAAATATCTTGAGGGCTTGCTAAATATAAGACAGCATGTTTTCCTTTACCTCTATGACGTAGGTAGAACTATCAATTACACACACAAAGATGCATGGTATCATAATAGTATGAAGGATTATACTAATAAAATGAAGCTGAAGAATTCATTTATTTGTTTAAACGCGATAATTAATAAGGATTTTATAAGCAATAGTATAAGCTATAACATCACCCTACTCACACGAGATCGGAGTAGTAACCAAAGACGTAACGCGTATAAAGAATACCACGGTGACGTAGTCGCGAAAAAATAGCTGTAATTTTTTTCAAAATGATCCTTTGTTTTCCTTCTACGACCTTAACATACTTTTTTGTTTTAGAAAAAGTTGGCAACCCTAGATAAATCCGTTACAAAGACGCATAATTGCATATCATGAAGGATCCCAGTTCATGACACCATTAATTGGGGTTAGTTCAGCTAAAAGAAATCAACCCACGTAAAAATTTCTACAATTAAATTAATACTTTTGGATGTTTAACGCTGATTAATTATACATGTATTCGAAGTTTGGAACGTATACATTGAACTGTCATTTCGTTGTATGCATTCGCGTACATTTGACAATTATTGAATTGTTAATATGTCAAATGTGTCATTTTGTTGAATTGTCAATATGTGAAATGTGACATAAGATACGTATTACATTGTAAACTATGAATCGGGATTATGAGAATTGTCCGCGCATGTTTCGCGCCCCCTAATGATATTGGTCCATTTGGAGTGACTTGCAGCTGGTGTACCCTCACACCTGTCATAGATATTTAGTAAAAGAAAACAGGTAGCTGCGAGAAAAAAGTTGATTCTGTTTTTTTACGCTCTCTTTATGGAGTATTATTATTATGATATCATTGCTAAATCCAATATTCATATATTTTAACATAGGTACATTCGTAGGTATATTTATATTCATACCTACCCATTTAATTGGACCCCTGTAGTTCTAGAATACGCACTATGTCAAGTTATACATTTCACAATTCAAGGTCACTATTTACCGTAAATAGTGACCTTGAAAACCAGTATAGAAGCGATCGATATCTACAAGTAATATTTCATAATAATAAAGTATTATACATATTTGGCAAATTTTAACTGCTATCCAGACAGTTCCAGAAAGAAGGTCGGTGGAGCAGACACAAGTTCCGTGGACCGACGATTTAATGAAGGTGGCGGGCAGCGTATGGATGCGGGCTGCAGGACCGGGATGGTTGGCTCTCTTTGGGGGAGGCCGAGGGCCTCCTAAGGTGTTGGTCGAGGCTCTTGGCAATGGCAGTCACGACTATCCGCACAATGACTGCTGTACTCTCATTTTACATATCGACAACCTCGCGAGCCAAGTCAAGTATTAGTAGTATAGCAGTCTACCTAAGAAAAAAAACCGGACAAGTGCGAGTCAGACTTGCCCACCGAGGGTTCCGTACGTAAGATCATTATAATTTACAGAAATAAATAAATCCTTTTATAGACTTCGGAGACAGAGGGGAACGGTATTTATATTTTTCATTATAAATAAGAAATTATAAAAATGTAATTTTAAATGCTACTCCCATTTGTACTAGAAGCTTCAATTTGAAATTTGAAATTACAAAATCAAATTTCATTAAAAATGAATAGTTTTGAGAATTTTTCTTGTACTTGTGGTCTTTAACGATGCTACATGTCAAATTCCATAGTTCTAGCTCAACGGGAACTACCCTATGGGTTTTGATTCCCTTGATAGTGTCGAAATATGCGTTTTTTGCTGAATGGCCGTATCTTTTTTTACGTAAACTTTAAGTTTGATTTTTTCACAACTTCATGGGACCGACGACTTGAGTATACGGTTTTTTCAACTTGATACCTCCACGCATTTCCGAAATAAAGGGTCTTGACAGACTGACAGACATACAGACAGACAGACGGACGGACAACAAAGTAATCTTATAAGGGTTCTGTTTCCTCTTTTTGAGGTACGGAATCCGATAAACAGAAAGATTACAAAACTTACTTATATTTTGGACCCCATCCCACTGCAATATACTCATGGCTTCGTTCGAGTACATCAGCCAGGATAGATGACGAATCCAGGAGACATATTTTGGCATTGAACTGAAAATAAATATTAAAACAGGTTACTTATATAATAATAATTCAATAAATTTAAAAATGTATTTTATTCATATGTAATAAAACCAGTTTTTGCTTGGCAACATACCCAGTTGACATATACACAATTGATATGGTATAATAATTATGTAGATCTTTACAAGAGATCCCCCCAGGTCCTAGCCTACGTAGTAGCTTCTATCTTAATTATAAGCTTAATAAAACTACCTTGAGATAATAATTTAACACACACACCATCACGCCTGTATTCCCAGAAGGGTTAGGCAGTGGTGTACCAATGTACACCCACAGTTCGCCGGTATGTTTGGGTCCCACGTAATAGGAGACAAGTCTATTCACATTAACCGGGCGCAAATGCTAAGCCCGAGCTGCCACTGAGAATTTTATAGAAAAACCCAATAACACTTTTTGCTCGACCTGGGAATCGAACTCAATATCTCTGGCGTGACAGTCGCGCTTAGGACCACTAGGCTAACGAGGTAGTTATTAATTATTATATTTATTTAATTATCCATGGATACTAATATTATAAACGGTTTTTTTTGTCTTAAAAATAGACTCTGGATGTGTTGGTCCGAATGCAAAAAGAAAATCCCCTACTGAGACTACTACTGCCGTATTGCTGGGAGCCGTATAATATGACTTTAAGGGTCGGTTCCCACCGAGACGCAACGATACGCGCCGCTGCGCGACCATACCTATTTCTGCCGCAAAAAAGCGTTGCTGTGTTCCGGTGTAAAGGGAATGGGTTCAGGTGTAATTACAGGCACCTGAGACATTTCAACTTTGTCTCTGGGATGGCAACGCATTTGCAAGGCCTCTGGTATTGCAGATGTCGCTATAGGTAACGGTGACCACTTCACATCAGGTGGCCCGGCGGCTTGTTTGCCAACCAATGACATAAAATAAAATTAAAAAAAGCGTCGACTCAAGATTTAATTTTATTTCCTACACGAAAAGATACAATTATTTTTTTGTGAGAATTTACACGACGCAGCACCAAAGGCCTAAAACTGCGTTAAGCTGGCACCCGCGCTGTTTCATATAAAAGTGCTCCGTCGGTACGCGCGGTGCCCGCCAGCGGTAACACGCACAGGCTTGGTGGTTTTGATACGTAATAATGTATTAAGTTCTCCATCGCCACGACTAAACATGCACACCGTTAAAATTGAACTAGCGACACTGCGTAAATAAAATAATTCCGTCTTCACGACGGGTGCCCGCGACGGGAACCGTCGCGTTCCCACGGAGCCCACCCGCGTGTCCACGCGCGTATATACGCGACGGTTGCCCGTCGCGGGCACCCGCTTAACGCAGTTTCAGGCCAAAATGTGTCTCTTATCGTGAGTAGGTAAATAAAATTATGTTTTGATTGACCCTTACGTCGCGCAAGAAGTTGCGGACAGTATATTTAAATAAAATCCAAAGGTTATGTGAAGCACAATGAAAATACCTACAATTTGTTAAAAACATATAAATAACCCAATAAACTATTTCATCTAACCCAGTTAACGTCTACGATCAGTGTTTATGGTACTGTTTAATAATAAGACCGCTATTAATTATTATTTAAATTATCTTATTAATAAGCAAATCCATAAATACCGAGCAATAAATGGTTATCAGCATAATTTATGAGAAAAATTTAACTATTTTTTAACAATTTCTAGCATAACAAGATCGTAACCGTAACACATCGTTGTAAAAACAATATAATATCTATAAAAATAATGTAAATCTTTTACCTTAACTTAATGAAGAGACCCGAGGTCATCATGAGCGCGTAGTCAAATGGTACCAGGTACGCAATGGCCACTGGCATCGAACCGAACGCACACGAAAAGAAGGAACCTGGAAAAAATAAAGTTGGTCAGTAAATTACAAACATTATAGCTGAACACAGTTCCTACAGTGGAGATTCTAGTGAAGGAGTTAGCACACCTAACAATTCAGTTCCTACTAGTATAAGGAGTAGGTACTTTTTTTCAACACCTGAAAGCCAGAATCAACAGTCGAGACCGCCAGAAGAGCGCCGAGGCAGTGAAGCTCGACGAGTCCCGGAAAAAAGAGACAACTGCCTTGGATCCCGCAACGAAATTAATCAGAAAGGATTAGGAGAGGAGTAAGAAGGAATAGGTACTGCTGGTAAAAATATACGCGCGGGCACATAAGAATTCTCACCGAATTTCCGGCATTTTCCCGGGTAATATTAAATTGAAATGTCAATTTAATTATCGTCTTAGGAATTATTATAGCTAAACTTAATATGAAAGACTATAACCACCTAAGCATGCAGAAATTACGTCAAGAGGCACCCGTGGTGACGGCCGACTAAACCAGATCAAGGAAAGCAAGAATTAGCTACTAGATTGAATTCCGATCTCACACCGATTGCATCTTGGACCATTTCTGATACTGATATTAAGGAAACACATTCTGAAATGATCATTTGACTTACCACAGGCAATAGCCACATTGAGCACCAGGATGGCCAGAAACACCGTAAAGCTAAACGCATACAAAGAGCCTCGTAGACCTGCGATCCAGTACACCACCAGGGTGAAGAGTGTCGGCTCTATCAGCAAGCCTGGCATCTAGAAACAATACAAAAGTTATATTGAGAACTTAGTATAAGATTGTTGAGTAAGTTTGGTAAGTCCTAGTTATTGCATACCAAGTGGGAAGGACATGGAAACGAAAAGTTTCACCTTGGATTCAGTACGTGATACATAGCGTGTATTACATGGTTCAGTAGCTTGGACTTAGGATTAGTGTCCAGTTAATAGGCCATGGTTCTGGCAATAGGCCCGCCTTCTATTACATGAGACCTAAACATACCGGCGAACTGAGAGTGTACATTGGTACACCTCTGTGTAACCCTTCGGGGAATACAGTCGTGATTATGTATGTGTGTTTGTAGATTCAGTACATTATTTTAGCTTACATTACATTTTGCTTTTATTTTAGATATTACATTATTGGTCGGTTAGTAAAAAAAAACAGCTCTTCCGTACATATTTTTTTTAAATTTGAACGTGTAATTATTGCATTTTTGTTGGAAACTACTGATTTTTTAACCGATATAAAAAAAAATATTAAAAATTTTAAGTAACCCCCGACAGAAGAAAAATACAACTACCGTAGCTAACAAAAGAGCCGATAACTTTGACACTGCTGAACCGATTTCAACCAAACAAAGCTAAGAACACTACGACTAATTAAGCTTTCAAACACAAAATCAAAATCGGTTCATGCGTTCGGGAGCTACGATGCCACAGACAGACACACACACACACACAGACACGTCAAACTTATAACATCCCGTCGTTTTTGCGTCGGGGGTTAGAAATGACGCCTGTCACAAGATCGTGAAATAAATAATGTTCTCGGGCTGAAACTGGTGCAAGTTTTAGTAACGGTGTCCTTTCTGCCATCTCATAGAGATTGTCAAATGTTTTGACACGCAAGTCTCGCAACACTATAGAAACTTAGCTGGTAGTTAGTCTTAGGGACAGTTTTCCAAATTCAAATCGTTTAAAAAACCGGTCCAGTTTAGATTTGGAACATCAAAGTGATTTATTGTTGTAAATTAATTGTAAGCCAATATCTGTCAGATAACCTTTGGTGTTAAAATAACTATTTATGTGTTAATTTAATAACGAAAACGGAACGAAAAATGGACGGTTAAAGACTGGTTTGGTAAATTCTTAACTAACCTTACCTAACCTGATTGTAGTTTACTTGATGACAGAAAAATATTTAAATAAAAAAAAACTGGTACACCTAGCGACGTGAACCATAAAGTTTATATTTATGTGACAACGGGGCGTTTAGCTAGACAACTATAAAAACATCTGACTATTCTAGACATGTCTCGTGTTGTACGAAGGAATCTAAATGTAAACAATAACATTGCAGGACCAAACCCTCTTCTCATAAAGGTATGAGCATTTAACACGACGCTTGCTTGAGCAAGCGTGTCTTGAGGCATATTGGCGATTTCAGACTTTTATTAATCACTAGACAACCTGCCTGCGGCTTCATCCGCGTGGCTATTTCACGCGCGTTAAGTGCGCGCGTCCTTTGTTACTACTCCGCTCCCGTGGGCCGGACCGTGATGGTATATAGCCTATGTTATTCAGGAATAATATAGCTTTCTAATGGTGAAGGAATTTTTGAAATCGACGCAGTAATTTTTGAGTTTATTTATTACAAACATACACACACACAAAAATACAAATCTTTCCTCTTCATGATATTAGTGTAGATAAGTCCAGATTTCCTCATGTTGTTTTCTATTACCGATATCAGTGATGTCTAAAATAAATTTAGGAAGTATGTATATATGAATTGAAAAAGCCACATTGGTATAAGGTTTTGGACCCGCAACCACATGCATGAGAATCATAGAGCCATCACAATACTTTATCTATACTAATGTTACAAAGAGGAGAGATTTGTTTGTTTGTTTGTAACGAATAGGCTCCAAAACTACAGGACCGATTTTAACCATTCTTTTATCAATAGATAGCTACATTATTCCTGAGTAACATAGGCATAACATATAACATCAACATATAACATCACGCTACGACCCACGGGAGCGGAGTCTGCAGTAACAAAAGACGTAACTTAACGCGGGTGAAATAAGCTACGCGGACGAAGTCGCGGGCAGGTCGCTAGTATTAAATAAATGAGACAAATTATCAAGGCACTGTGATTGGTTGATTGCATTATCAACAACCAATCACAGGTTGCTTGTCAATTTGTCATGTTAATTTTCGTTCGAAAAATCGCGTAACATACATACCATCACAGCAGAGGTGTACCAATGTACACCCACAGTTCGCCGGTATGTTTAGGTCCCATGTAATAGTTGGCGAGCCTATCGCGATTAACCGGGCACAAATCCTAACTCCGAGCTGCTACTGAGAATTTCATAGAAAAACCCAATAACACTTTTTGCTCGACCTGGGAATCGAACCCAAGACCTCTAGCTTAGCAGTCGAGCTTAGTACCACTAGGTTACCAAGCCAATTACAATATTATATTAATATCACTTACCAGTGCAACCATCCTCGCCGTGTAATAAATAGGCGCTGAATACAATCCAGCTTTCAGTTCTCTATTGAGCAGTGGAAACTCTTCAGGAAACATGTGGAGGACAGAGTACATGGGACTGAACGTGTTCTCAGCGATGATGATGAACAGGGCACCTTGGACGTCTTGAATACCTGACTGCGTCAGCCGGGCGGTGCCCATGAAGCATACGCCTGCAGTTAGCGCTATAGCCTAGGAAAAAATCGGCCATATTTAATTTCAGGTCATATGCACAAACAGCAAACTAGCCTATGTCTTTATCTAGATTACAAGCTACTTCTTTATTAAATTGTATTACCATTGCTTCAGTGGTTTTGTCGTGGTAAGGTAACAAACAGACAGACAAACAGTTAATTTCGCATTTAAAATATTAGTGCAGATTATCATGCTTGGCTTGTTGTGATTATAATTGTAATAATTTGTCTTAACTTAGCATATAAAAATTAAATAATTATTCTTTACTTACCAATTTCTGTAATATCCTAACGCATTGTACTCTTGGATCCCTGACTACTATAAGTAAATATCTGTATATTAGCCACCATAGCTTCGTGAGGAAGAACGGCGGTGCAAAGGTATCATGTATTTCTTGATTCATCTGGGAAATAACACAAAAATATATTAATTAGTTCGAAAAAGAAACAACATTAGCACACCTCTGCCTAACCCTTAGGGGAATACAGGCGTCATAGTATGTTATGTTAAAAAAGTTAAGTGTGAGAAGACCTACTTATTGAAATATTTGGGAAGAGTTTAAAAATAGATATGTAAGTATATAGCACATTTTTTTTTACCGTTGGGAAATAATCAAACGACTTCCCCCGCCCTGGGCGGGGCGGGAGGGAGTATCAGACTTTTAACCTGACTAAAACCCTTCCATGTTCCTTCTTGTGCCCTTTGCGTTCCGAGGGCGCGGTATCTGTTACGAACAACCCGCAGCCCCGGCAGGCATTGGCCCTGAGTGGCCCCTTCAAAAATTGCTGACATCTCTTTGAGGAACACGAACGCGCCGTCGACACGGCCTGTCGTTATACAACGTACGGATGGTGAGCTACCCATTTCTCACTCTGTTCGTCGAATACATCCAATCCACAAACCGTTACTTATATGCAAAACAGCAGAACAACGTTCAGCTAAATTGCCCATTGTACATTGTTTTTAACTCTCAATTTCTAATCTTTAACTTCAAATAAACTATTCACGGCAAGCTCTCACAATCTTTAAAATAAAATGAAGTATTTGTTTAAAAATAATAATGCCGATGAACATCAAATAAATCATAATATTATGTCATCATGTCATCAATATTGTCTTCGAACCGGAATGATCTTGATTTCTAGAATGAATCATCTTTTAGTTCTAGTTATCAACTTTTATAGAGTTCACAATCGTACACTCACTTCTGGTTGAATACCAACTCTACAATCACATTTTTGACAGCATGTTTATTTGAATTTCGACCTTGAGCTTCTTTTTATTATTTACGATGACTGGTTAACGACAACTTCTAAAGGTATGATTATCATTTACTGTTCATAATACTAATTCTTCCAATTAACTAAAACTCGTTCTAATAAAATATATTGTAAAATTAAACTTACGGAGCGTGTTGAATCTTCATTGTCCATTAGGTGGAATTCGAAATGTATTTCCATATCAAGTTCTTTGGCAGCGTCGCTGACTGCGAATCTATCGCAGACATTCTTAATGGCTTGGCGTGAAGCTGACTCCGAGCCAGGAGTCAGGGACAGTACCTTTATGAAGTAGTCTGTAGGGTTGTACATTAGTGGGCATTGGTACCCGAGGCTGAAACAAACGAAGACAGATAACAATTTGAATCTATTGGTTACTGATTGGTTGAAATGCCGAAGTACACAAGTCAGGCAGGTTTGGCTAGTTTTTGTTTCTAGGCCGCCAATTAAGACTTTTAATTATAACTAATATTTCTTAGAATACATAAGTAAGCTAGCGAGGGGCAATGGCGGGATAATCTTGACAGTTATGGGCGGGATTGGCATGACATAATAGCTCAAAGACAGGCTGGATTATTGCCATGTTATCTCTTCACCACCTTTAGTTGACTGGTAGAGAATACCTAAGGCGAATGCCTTAACATATCTGGATGACCGAATGGTCAGTCTTTGTACTTTTTGCTGCTTAAAGTTTAAGCAAATAAATATATTTTTTAAATAGCACTTCATGTTTCGGCTTTGGCTATTAATGCGAACTGCATGTTTATTTTGAACGATAATTACAGAAATACGACTAACTGCCTCGTTGGCCTAGTGGCCCTTAGCACGACTGCTACGCTAGAGGTCTTGGGTTCGATTCCTAAGTCGAGCAAAAAGTGTTATTGAGTTTTTCTATGAAATTCTCAGTAACAGGCCGGAGTTAGGATTTGTGCCCGGTTCGTGGCAATAGGCTCGCCCCCTATTACATGGGACCTATACATACCGGCGAACTGTGGGTGTACATTGTTAAACCTCTGCCTAACCCTTCGGGGAATATAGGGGTGATGGTATGTTATGTTATACGACATAATTATGAATTTATATGAAAATGTGCGCAACCGCAAAGGTGAGCAAAACACAACGGCGAAAAGTGGTGCTGTAAAAAATCTCAACACTAAGAGCAAACAAATCCAGTTATGAGTTGCTGGCCGCCTAGTTTGTTGATTTTGTATGAGTTATTATCAAATGAATTTTGATTAAAATCCTATTCTACTCCTAATAATATAATAACCGCGAAAGTTTGTTCGGATGGATGGATGTTTGTTACTCGTTTACGCTTTTAACGGAGAACGGTCCTGCCCTGGGTGACATTTAGCACTGAGATAGATTGTAGGGTGGAATAACAAATAGGATACTTTTTATCCCGGAGAAAACTAGGTTTCCCGTGGGATAATATATGAAATTTGATGCGAACGAAGTCGCAGGCAGAAGCTTGTTTATATTAAAGATAATAACTCAAACTTCCACCATCTTTTGACAAAAAATTTTTGGTTATTAATTTGTTCAATCAATTAAGTTTTTTCATTTGAATTTTCGTATTGTTACCATAATTCTATTTATTATTCAAAATTGCTATTCTGTAGGTAAAGTAACTTTTACAATGTGTCGTTCTTCAATTTGATTAATGTCTTTTATGTAATTATGTTAATGTAAATATGTTGTGATTTATTTATTTTCAAAACTATCTACATAAGTACCAACCATAATATTTAATCTAACACAAATCTTATAAATAATTAATAAAAACTATAATCAATCTATTTTATTTGATGAAAACTTTGAAAACGAGGGATTTTTTTTTTTTTTTGGTGGGTGGGAAATCATCAAATAACTTCTCCCGCCCTGGGCGGGACGGGAGGGAGTGTCAGACTTTTACTGACTAAAACCCACCCATGTTGCTTCTTGTGCCCTTTGCGTTCCGGGGGCGCGGTATCTCCTGCGAACAACCCGCAGCCCCAAAACGAGGGATTTATTTCTCAAAAAATTTGAATACAATAACAGGTATACAGATACGTATTTATGCCTAGCCATACCATCACGCCTGTATTCCCCGAAGGGTTAGGCAGAGGTGTAACAATGTACACCCTCAGTTCGCCGGTATGTTTAGGCCACATGTAATAGGGGGCGAGCCTATTGCCATTAATCATTATGCCTAACATAAGGCATATAAGTTAGATAACGGTCTAAGTAGCTACTTAGAAGCAGCTGCTTCTGACATTCTTGGATCAAATTTCAGTACACGAGTCAATTATTAAATCAGGTTTTTGCCATATTTATACCTACTGATATGACAAGTACGATACTCAAAGTTTTCAGAACGACCGCAATCGTATCTCGGTCTCAATTTGGCAAAATTACCTCTACTATAACCAATTTTTTTGACATTAACGAGACTATATTTTTTCCATATACATTATAATTGTAGAAATAGGAATAAAATTCTTTAAGAATACCGAGTGTATATTTTCTAGATCTATATTTTTTTTTGTACAATCAAACTAATTTAAAATTTACGCTAGAATGTCAACTTAGTATGTAAATAAACTAGATCGAGACAGAAAATCAAATACACTTTCCTAATATGAGAATGCATTGTGTGATGGTTCTAAGGAGTCGGGAAGTCCTATTAAGGTCACAGCCTAGACTGGTCCATTTAAACGATAGAACTCAATTGTATTGGGTCTTTAGTACCTAATTAGACGGCTTGCTAAATAAACTTGTTCCTCTTATATATACTATTGAAATTCTAATGTAATAAAGTTTTATGTATATGATAGCCAGATTCATGAGGAATAGTATAACGTCACGCTGCCACACACGGGAGCAGAGCAGTAATAAAAAACGAAACTTAACGCGGATGAAAAGAATGAATCGATGCTAATGTTGTGGTAATGGTAATAATGTCGACTTTTTTTAAACTTACCACTAAAAACATTATTCAAATTGTAAAAAAAGGTTTATTAGCGTTTTTTTTGTTAATTACTATAGTAAATGAATTTAACGATTTCGTAATGACAGTGACTTAATTTTTTACCTCATTATAGATTTTCTTGTTAAAATTGCAACATCAATGAAACGATTTTTTAAATTCCGTTTTTTTTTGTAATTAAAAGAAAATTAATGACGTCTTAATGACATAGAACTGCAACACTGTGCGGTTTTTTATTTAGTTTTTTGATGATTAACAAGTAAACAATAGTAACGATACCTATGTTTTTTTGTTTAATTTCTCTTCTTGCATAATTTAGGCTGCCATCACCTTAATTGCCGACGCCAGACTAAAACTTTAAAAACCATTACATTTTCTGTTAACTTTTAATTAATCGGGATGGGCAATCCCGATTAATTAAAAGTTAATACAAAAATTATCCATTTTTAAAACCCTTTTCGAAGTTTCCCCGGAATTCCTCTAACCTATGACAAATCCGGGAAAACCCGGATGAATTCCTAAGTATAATGAAATGTGTTGTTATTTTTTCCCTGGTTTAAGTACATAAATTCATCTAATATAAGGCACCTACTCAATGACAATGCTATGAGGATTATAAACTTCAATAATAAATAATTAAAGTTTTTGTCCCCCCCCCCCCCCTTTTATTATTAATAGTGTTCATTAATTCCTAAGTCATTCATGAAATCGAAACTATTCATGTTAAAATAATATTTTATTAATAATAGGTAGCCTAGTCAGCATGTAAAATAATTTAATGCAAATTATTTAAATGTAGATAGTTAATTTAACAATTTACATGAAGGTAAGTTGGCGCCATTATTTCCATAATACATACTTACCTACATATTTTAGAACTCGTTTTAGAAATACGTTATTAACCTATTTGACGTGAATTGTACGCATTAGAATGTCCTTTAAAATCAATACGAATTAAAAATTACTTTAAATTAACACGTTGCACGTCACATTACTTAAAATATTCACGTGGAAAAAAACATAATGATTAATACAAATATAAGATACAGATCCTCTGATAGTCTAATTTGAAGGCCCACTATTTTGATATAAAATAATAAGTAATACAAATTAACATGTAAGAATGTGGAAGAAAATTTAACAATGAAAATGGGGTCCCTTGTAATTGGGGGCGAGCCTATTGCCATTAATCGGACACAAATCTTAACTCCGAGCTGCTACTGAGAATTTCATAGAAAAACCCAATAACACTTTTTGCTCGACCTGGGAATCGAACCCAAGACCTCTAGCGTAGCAGTCGCGCTTAGGACCACTAGGCTAACGAGGCAGTTATTTGTTGGTTTGTTTGTATCGAATAGGCTCCAAAACGACTGGACCGAATTTAACAATTTTTTCACCAATAGTTAGCTACACTATTCCTGCGTAACATAGGCTATAACATCACGCTACGACTCACGGGAGCGGAGCAGTAACCAAAGGCGTATCTAAACGCGGGTAAAATAAGCCTCGCGGACGAAGTCGCGGGCGTTTCGCTAGTCCATTCGAAACATAATACAATGTACACATAAAAAAACTAAAAATGTTGTGCTGCTTTGACCCTGGTTTCTCAAACAATAAATTAATGTGACAATTTGACAAGCTCGCTTAAGCTGCTATTATTGGTTGTTTGAATTATCAACAGCCAATCATAACAGCGCGCTTGGCAATTTATCACATAAATTGTTTGTTTGAGAATCCGTGGTTTAGTGGCGTGAAAAAGCTTAAATTCAATTAAATGATATAGTAGATTTTAAATGATCTAGCCTCATCATTTACTTAGCCTTTTCCCCACCATGTTGGGGTCGGCTTCCAGTATAACCGGATGCAGCTGAGTACCAGTGTTTTACATGGAGCGACTGCCTATCTGACCTCCACAACCCAGTTACTGGGCAACACGATACCTCTTGGTTAGACTGGTTGTCAGGCTTCCTGGCTTCTGACTATCCGTAACGACTGTCAAAGATCTACGAATGACAGCCGGGACCAACGGCTTTACGTGCTTTCCGAGACACGGGGGTGTCACATCACCAACTTCCAAACTCCGGGCTGCTACTGAGCAAATCCTAATGAAGATCCTAAAAGAGTTTGTTTGGTTGAACGCGCTAATCTCAGGAACTACTGGTTTTTAATTGAAAAAATATTTTTGTGTTGGATAGTTCATTTATCGAGAATTATCATTTATTACATCACGCTACGACACACGGGAGAGGAGTAGTAACCAAATACATAATTTAACGCGGGGGAATAAAAACCACGCGAACGAAGTCACTGGCAGAGGCTAGTATTAAAATATAACTAAAAGAGTGTTACAACCACGTAAAGTGTATTAACTGCCTCGTTGGCCTAGTGGTCCTAAGCGCGACTGCTACGCTAGAGGTCTTGGGTTCGAATCCCAGGTCGAGCAGTGTTATTGGGTTTTTCTATGAAATTCTCAGTAGCCAATAGTTACAGTACTTATACTTACAGGAACAACAAAAAAATAGGTACCTCTTAAAAAAACTTAAAGCTTGTGCAGCAGTACCGGCAAAAGCCACCCTTCCTTCGGCAAGAAGTACCAGCTTATCAAACTGCGCCATCAGCTCCGTATTAGGCTGGTGTATGGTGCATATCACGGTCTTTCCCTGGGCTGCGTTTGCACGGAGGAGGGTCATCATCTGGTGGGCGGAGGAAGAGTCTAGGCCAGTCGTTGGCTCATCGCAGAAGAGGAGGCCAGGGTCTGTTAGGAGCTGAAACGGAAGATTCAATTAGAAACTTTTTTAAGAGAAATACATATATTATTTATTTCTGTGATGAGTTTTAAACTGTTTGTTATCCTATCATTTCCTAAAGTCCTCTCCACATAGATGCGATATTATCCCAAGGGAGATATTAAGATATCCGTAGAATAATTTCAGATCTTGTAAACTACGTAACGGATTTGCATGCGGTTTTCATCAATAGATATAGTGATTCAAGAAGAAGGTTTATTCGTATTGTATACCACGCTGGCCCGTTGGCGTCGGAGTTATAAGTTCGTGTCACACTACCAACTTTTAACTCCGAACTGCTATCGACAAAGTCCTAATGAAAAAACCTAATAGCACTGCCCTACCTGAGAATCGAAACCAGGACTCCATGCTCACATGGTTCTTTTATTTGTAGGCACGATCTCGAGCGGATTTTTTTTTCTTATTTAAGATGGGTAAGCTCTTGACTCTAGGTCAGAGGTGACATAGACTAGAGTTGGATCTCACAAAATCAAAAATAAATTTAGGTATACAAAATTCCTAATTTTTTTTACAATACGTTGTAGGTATACGTAGTAGGCAATCTCTATGTAAAACTATGATAATAATAGGTTAAACATTCACTAAAAGGCTTTTTAATGGTTCCTTTGAGTGAAGTAAAACATGTAAATGTACACAATAATAATGTTTCTTGTTTTCAAATCAGTGACTGATTGATAAAATTATTGTAACTATAATTATTTACCTACACCTACCATCACTTCGGTAACCTAACTGCCTCATTGGCCTAGTGGTCCTCAGCGCGACTGCTACGCTAGAGGTCTTGGGTTCGATTCCCAGGTCGACCAAAAAGTGTTTTTATTGAGTTTGTTTATTGAGTTGGGACCTAATCATACCGGCGTACTGTGGTTGTATATCGGTACACCTCTGCCTAACCCTTCGGGGAATACAGTCGTGATGGTATGTGGTACCTACAATCAAGTAATAAAAGATGTAACGATATTACAAATTTAAAACGCGATTTTGTACTTCTATTTTACGAAAATTAAAATTTATGATTTTTGGGGAGAACGAAGGGTTATGTCGAACTCTTCCCGACTAAAACCCAAACGGTTCCATCTGCTATCATGAGTTGGCAACCCGGTATGCGAACATTAATGAAAAGCGTTCCTATAAATGTCAGGATTAAAAAAAAACATTATTTCAATGTGACAATCCTAAGACCCATAAAGGTTAGAGATGATCTAAAGTCTTAAACGAACTAAACTGTTTGAAAAAAGTAGTAGGTACATGTTAAGACACTTTCATCATATCAGCCTACAGGCGTCCACTGCTGAAAGTAGGCCTCCCACAAAGAGCGCCAACCATCCCGGTCCTGGGCAGCCCGCATCAATCAGTTGCCCGCCAACTTCTTTGGATCGTCGGGGCAACGTGCAGCAGGGCGTCCCACACTACCATTGCCTAAACATGGTCTCCACTCTAACTCGTGTCTGCTCCACCGACCGCCTGTCCGTCTGCAGACATGACCGGCCTACTTCCACTTCAGCTTACTAAGACACTTTGTATATCTATACTTATATATTATAAAGAGGAAAGATTTTTATGTTTGTTTGTTTGTAACGTATAGGCTCTAAAACTGCTGGACCGATTTTAACCATTTTTTCACCAATAGATAGCTACATTATTCCTGAGTAACATAGACTATATAATATCACGCTACGACACACGGGAGCGGAGCAGTAACAAAAGACGTAACTTACGGGTGAAATAAGTCACGAGACGAAGTCATAGGAAGGTCGCTAGTTCGTATTAAAAGAAATATTCAGAACAAGTTATACAGCCTTAGTATTTATCAGTCGATCTTTATATGTTTATCATAAAATGTTTATAAATAAATAATAAAATTTCTGACCTTCTACCTAAGTATTCAAATTATTAAGAGTCCTAACACGTTCCAGCGAAAAAAATAAAATAAAGACGTATGACGACAAATCATCAAATATATGGTTGTAGGTAAAAACGATGTATTGTTGTGATACAAAATGTTGTTCGTAAGCTAATTAAAACCTGTTGTTTGAACTAATGCAACGGGAATTTATGAACGAGCACGTTACTAATGAATTTATTTATTTATTGGATCATGCGATAACAATCTTTTATTGTAAGTATACTAGCTTGAAGCTTCTGCCAGCAATGTCGTCGGCGGAGATTTAAAAATTAAACCAAAGGACTAAATTATTTTATACGAATACAGAAATTATGATTATTAAATATTAATAACTGCCTCGGTGGCCTAGTAGCCTAGTGCTAGGTGCGACTGCTACGCTAGAGGTCTTGGGTTCGATTCCCAGGTCAAGCAAAAAGTGTTATTGGGTTTTTCTATGAAATTCTCAGTAGCAGCTCGGAGTTAGGATTTGTGCCCGGTTAATGGCAATAGGCTCGCCCACTATTACATGGGACCTAAACATACCGGCGAACTGTGGGTGTACATTGGTACACCTCTGCCTAACCCTCCAGGGAATACAGGCGTGATGGTATGTTATGAATATAAACGCAAAAGACACAAGAAGGAAAATGGGTGGGTTTTAGTCAATAAAAGTGTGACACTCCCTCCCGCCCCGCCCAGGGCATGGGAAGTCATTTGAGAATATATTTTTTGAGATTTCAAAGTTGTTCCCGTTGCAAAAGTTATTCAGTTCGCTGGTCTAGGGCATTTTTAAAGTTTGGAAGGTCTAATTTTCTAATATCTTATATAATAAGACTAGAATTGTAAAAACATTTATTATTTGTAGCGATATTTTTTTTTTGTTATTTGTGGAAACCTACTGTATTGTACGGTAACCTATATTATTATGAATCTAGATGTAAAGACATAATGTACTATTTCTTGTTAAGTTGTAAATTTTTAATTTTATTATTTATAAGTAGTAATAAAATTAAAAATTTTAGGTAACCCCCGACAGAAAAATAATGGTCCCTGCCGCAGCTAACCAAAAGAGCTACCTTGAAACGGCTAAACCGATTTTGATAAAATATATCTAGGAAACATAGCTAGGAAACCTGATTTAAAAAAAAAACCACATTCAAATCGGTGCGCGTTTAAGAGCTATAACAGTGCCACAGACAGACACAGATATACAGACACTTCAAATTTTCCCCTCTTTTTAAATCGGGGGTTAAAACAAATTAACCGCGCAAGTACCTCGTGTATTTATAAAAAAAAATTGCTTACCTCTGTCGCGAAGGCTAGTCTCTTCCTCTCTCCCCCTGACAAAGTCTTCCTTCCATCCAGACCTCCTATGAGAGTAAACCTGGATCCGTACAGAGACAGTTGCCGCAGGAGTTGATTCACTCGTCTCTTACGAGCTAGAGAAGATGTCCGACCGTCCATACGAAGTCGAGCCTAAAGAATAAAAAGTTGTTCACGTCTGGGAAACTACATTCTGAAATGTTATCTGTTAATTGTATTTTATATAATTCGTTGCCTTTTAAAAATGCCGACTAATGGTTTTAAATACATTGTAAATTAAATACCACATTAACTTCACACCCATACCTACATAGTTAATCATTTTAATTATTGTGTTAGTAGAACTAAACAAACATTAAAAATGAAATTATTTACTTTTATTTTAAGTCTGTTCAATATGTTTAAACATGAGCGTTTACGTCCAAAATTTTGAATGTTAGTGAACCTAGTTTTCTATAAAAAATATGTTCTTTATTGATTCCTTAGACATACTTATACATATATTATGCATAAACGCATCATGTCTCGGCCTCCATCATATGAGACCTAAATATACCGGCGAACTATGGGTGTACATTGGTACATCTCTGCCCAACCCTTCGGGAAATACAGGCGTGATAGAATGTATCAAGTCGAATTAAAATTGGTTAAATAGTTTCCGAGCCATTTGCCTTAAAAGTTTGTATGGGACACCCAAACGCGTAAACGCTTTTAACTTATTTCTTTTGGACAAAAAATGGTTTTAAAGTGAAGCGAGTTATATTTACCATAATAGTAAGGTGTTCGATAACCGTGAGATTGTCGACAAAGAGGTCATCTTGATGCATGTAACCGCTTTCCTGATGCATGAACTCGCCAAGCGGTGTACCGTTCATTGCAATGTCTCCATCCACCATCGTCCCCACTGTTGAATAAAGCGCTAGCTTAGAAGAATTGATTATAAATATTTGACTTCTTAATGCAATTTAGTGTGATTATTCACATTCATTTATTTCTAATACATATTAAATACATTTTTAAATATTGAAATAAAAAATGAAAATAAAGTATTTAGTGATATTATTATTAAATATTCACAACCTTTAAATTGAATAAGAAAACCTTAATAATACTAAAGGACATAAATATATCATTCACATATACTACTTTACTTATACCCAAAATGATGTCTTAAGTGAAAGAATTATGACATAAAGAGCTACAAATATACCCAGCGGTTTCACCCGCGTTCAGTTACGTTTTTGGTTACTGCTCCGCTCCTGTTAGTCGTAGCGTGATGGTGTATACGTATAAACCTTCTTATTGAATCACTCTATCTATTGATGAAAACTGCGTTAAAATCCGTTGCGTAGTTCAAAAGATCTAAGCGTACATACAGCGGGAGCGACTGTGTTTTATACTATGTAAAGATGAGAGTGCTTCATGGCATAAATTTGTTAATTTCAAAAATTGACCAAGGCAAACTAAGAAATTACATAGGTTTAAGAATTGAAAAAGTCACATTGGTACCTGCTCGGTGTCGAACCCACCACCTCATGTATGAGAGGCGGGCTTTAATAATATCTATAAAATAAAATAAAAACATTTTTGCTAAAATATTCATTTACCTAATTTAATTATCTTCTGAATACTATGAATGTTGGTAAAACATACGTTTGACATATTAATTATTAATATATTCCATTTTTTATATAAAATTAAAATATTTAATATTACTATTTATTTGAGTAACTTCCAGCAACTTCATTATTGTCATAAGTCAGATGAACCTTCAATATAAAGTTGCCAATACTTACTTGATAAAAAAAAGTAGCAGTAGTAAAAATTATACTTAAAAAGTACTGTAGTACTTTGAATGACTTTTATTGTTGATAAATCGTTTTCACATTAGTATATTATTTTATGGAATTAATGTAACTGTATAACTTATTGTGATACATATTTTAAAAGAGTATGTATGGAGTTTCTTGCCCGTTCTTCTCCATACGAAATTAACTCTTGGAATGGCCGACTAGATTTAACATTTTTTTTTTCACCTTTTAAATGACGTTCAAAAGTGCTTTTTAATAGTGTAATTGAAATAAATGGTTTAACTTTGAAAACTGAAACACATTAATAATTATTATTGGTGAAAACATAATTAACCCAATAATCGCCTGGTCATTACGATAAAAAAAATCGTAATTCTTTTGAATTATATTTTTAATAAACTTTATGACGTTTAATTATTCCTAAAAAAACAGTTTGAAACCGCAAACTATATCCTAATTAAAACGTGAACTAGTTTTTTAATGACTATACTTTTTTTTATCTGTTAAAAGTGATTCAAACAAAATCCATTCTTAATGAGATTTTAAACAGTAAAAGTAAAAAAAAAACACAAAAACGTGTGTTGCTAATAATTAAAATATTTCGTTTAATAATACAATTTATTACTCCAGATTGCATCAAAATATTTATAACTGCATTTTATTAGCTCCCTTATTTATAAAATAAACATATTACATTTACAATTTAACTATTTACTGGCTATAACTTAAAAATACAAAATTATTATTCCATGTTTTTACACATATAAATTACATTTCTAAATATTAATATAGAAATAAAAACATATCAAAATATAAAAAATAGTAACCCACCGGTATCGGGCACAGGGTCCAAGCTACCGGTGGTCAGGGCTCCTGAGAAAGGAATCTCCTAACAATACTCGTGCTCCAACTGCCGTGTGTGTTGGTCGAGGCTCTTGGTAGCCCAATTATCATTAATTTGCTCAATATCAAACATTACATAATAACCTGTAGTAGGGTTTGCACGCCCAGCTTCCTAAGTCAGGATTACGACAGATGGACGGATGACTTAAAGCTTCGTTTGGATTCTTTGAGTACGGAACCAAACCGTAGAGGTCAAATACCTACAGCATTACAGCATAGCGAAAAATGTACGTCATTAGAAAAAGATTACGTTTTTATAATTAATTATATTTAAGATTCGACTTGATAATATCAACGGCGCGTGCGCAAAACACCACTTAAATAATAATGTATTTACTTACATATTCGAAGGCCCAGTGACGACACACAGACATGACAGTTTAACATTTTGTTACTATTAGAAACGCATCTAGAATTTCAGAAGCGATTTATATTTAAACGGCATACAAAACCGGCTTAAATTAAATGTCAAAATAGAAATTGGACTCGCCCGCCGTAAATCGTGTTACACCTAATTGCTAATAAATAATAATAATACATTTGTGTTTGTTTGAATTTAATAACAAGAACTTCTTCTTGTCGAATCGATAATACATCAAAGTCAAAATCAAATTATTTATTTCAATTAGACTATTAAATGTCACTTTTGAACGTCAATTACATGTTAAAATTAAAAATATTGAATCTAGTTGCCCATTCCAAAGGGTAGTTTCGTATGGAGAAGAACGGACAAGAAACTCTATACATCCATCTATACTTATATTCTTATGTTTCGTACAAAACGCAAATTCGCCATCTCTGTGTATCTTTTAAACTATGCAACGTATTTTAATACGGTTTTCATTAAAAGATAGTGTAGTTAAAGAGGAAGGTTTGTACATATAGAACATCACGCTACGGCTAACGGAAGCGGAGCAGTAACCAAAGACAAAACTCAACGCGGGTGACACCGCGGGGTATATGGCTAGTCTTAAATAATTTAAAATATTTGGCCCAGTAGGTCGCCATGTTAGTCTGTAGTAACTCACTCACCCGGATTTCGATGTGCTAGCGCCATCATTAGTGTAGTTTTGCCGGCTCCACTGAAACAAAATCATTTATTATTTATTTAACTAGATGACCCGTTAAACTTGAACTTGTTGTTATTTTTTTATTGTAACCCCCTTTATTGAAGCAAACAAAATAAAAGGAATAATTCACGTCTTAGACCGACTTGAATAATTCCTTTTGTCCCAAAATACTGCGAAGCGCCGCCCTGCATTTGTTTTATTAGATAAGTAGGTAGGTACTTTTCATATACACCGTGAAATGTTAATGGTGGGTTTCCTGTAGCATAATGATTATTTTAATCAGAATAAAAAAAGGCTCTCATCTTTTATCGGGATTCGAAAATCGCTGGTGAACTTGTTCTGTACAGGCTTCCAGTCCATAACTCCAGCGGTAAAACGATTATGGTATATTCTATTCAATAGGAACCGATGCTTCTAGTCAAAATGTATAAACAAAACGTAAAAGTGACCTGGATACAATGAATACTAAAAAACAAAATAATAGCCAGAATATGCCTCGTTAGCATAGTGGTGCTTCTGAATTTGTTTAACTAGTTCGCTAGTGGTCTTGGATTCGATTTCCAGGTCGAGCAAAAAGTGTTATTGGGTTTTTCTATAATATTCTCAGTAACAGCTCGGAGTTAGGATTTGTGCCCAGTTAATGGCAATAGGCTCGCCCCCTACCGAACCTAACCATACCGGCGAACTGTGGGTGTATATTGGTACACCTCTGCCTAAGCTTTCGGGGAATACAGGCGTGATGGTATGGTATGTTATGATACGTCAATATGTTTAAATGATTCTTATTTATACATGATTGCCTAATTTTCCTAACACAAACATCACGTGGATCATTCATTTGTTCACTTACACATGCCTAAAATAAAAAGCCAACGTAACATTTCCCTAGATTCGTATCACAGTACAAACAAACCAAATCATACAGTTGTAGATATTAGTTGGTAGGTATGTAGATTAGAAATATCTGAGAGTCGAGGCCTACGTGTGAAACATGAGATTCGTAACTGAATGTAGATCATAACTTTCCAGTTGAGTTATTTCAGTTATTTGTACCGATAACTGATCTTAAGTAGGAAATATGTTTCTATTTCAATGCTAGCATAGGTAGGTACATACATAATACATACTTCATTAAATCAGCTAATTAGCAGTAATAATAAAACATGAAATACGGGTGTCAAACAACGCATCACATCAGCATACTGCCCATCGAACTGAGTAATATTGAGCAAAAAACATTGCTGGAAAACGACTTTTGTTTTTGGTGTGAAAAATCAATGTAAGTATATGGTAGCGAGCACGTAGATAGTGTGCTTACGGGTTTATTCAACAGTAGAAGGGTCATGGGTGTATTCAACGCTTAATTAGGATATTTAAAATTTTGTTTTCATGCATAAATGAAAGTAAAAATATTGGTGTTTTGACCTTCAATGTCTCAATAACCAGTAGGTTCCCAGGTATGGACCAGAAGCAAAATCTTTCCGGTAATGCCTATTTGCACCGGATATTAAATCATTAGCTTCTACAATACACAAGCGAATTCGTCCGTGCAGAGGTCAAATAATAACCAAAGGCCCCGTTAAGGTCAGTTCACACCGAGAGGCGATGCGACGCTGCGCGCACATTACTCAAAATAAATCTAACTTTATTTACTACACGAAAAGACACACATTTCATTGTGAGAATTTAAAATATTTTACATCATTTAGCGCTGAATTCTCACAATGAAATTTGGATCTTATCTTGTAGTAAATAATGTTATTTTTGAGTCGCTCTATTAAAACGTGCGCGCAGCGTCGTCACATCGTGTATGAACTGACTTTAAAGGAACTTTGTTATAATAATTAATATTCTTTTAAATCTTAAGCACTGGATACTTCTTGGTGTAGTAATAATATCCATTCCACTCTATAATCTACTTAGGTAATGCTTAGTTTTTCGTTGCTTTTCAAATTTTTCCTCCTTCAATGTAAAATCTATAGTCACAATTTTAAAATACATATATGTTCCATATTAAATATAACTGCCTCAGTAGCTTAGTGATGCTAGGTGCGACTGCTACGCTAGAGGTCTTGGGTTCGATTCCCAGGTCGAGCAAAAAGTGTTATTGAGTTTTTCTATGAAATTCTCAGTAGCAGCTCGGAGTTAGGATTCGTGCCCGTCCCATGTAATAGGCTCGCCCCCTATTACATGGGACCTAAAACATACCGGCGAAATGTGGGTGTACATTGGTACACCTCTGCCTAACCCTCCGGGGAATACAGGCGTGATGGTATGTTATTAAATATAACCTTACGATAGTAACTTTGTAACAGTGTAACTTTCTATTTGTGAAATATTTCTTGTAATCGAACCGTACTTACAGAGATTACCTCTTACAAACATAATAAACAAGAAAAATATAAAAAAAAACAAACAAACTTCGCCTCTTTATGATATTAGGTAGTATAAATTAAGTAGATACCTATTACCATATGACATAGGTTGTAAGAGAAAGGTCGGGTGCGCAGTACTCGTAACCGGCGCGCTTGTATGACCAGATGTATGAACGTGGACGAGGCGAAAGGAGTAAGGTACCTGCATGTGTAAATTATGTCAAAACGGGCTAGCTTAATCTATTACTAAGCGCATAAGATAAAATCATGTCTAGAACGAGTCAATGATATTCATATAAATAATTTATAATTTTTTTCGTTTGACTGTACTAATTTTGGCTTGAATAATAAAATTTTTTAAGTTATCTATGAGTGGTCCCAGTCGCTGGAAGAAAAATATTTATTTTTTACGGATCCGGCGACTGGGACCGCGGTCCCAGTTAATTGCGGTCCCAGTAGCTGGAAACCTCGGATCGTACCAGGTTGGTGTTCTGTGGTTTCTGCCTACCCCCATTAGAAAAAGGCGTGAATTAATTGTGTGCATGTATGTATTGTAAAACCCCAAATTGAAGTACGTCCTTGCATGATCCATTAAGTTTTAATAATAAATGCGTACATAATTAAGAAAATATGATTATCACTACATAGTATAAAACAAAGTCGCTTTTTCTGTCCCTATATCCCTATGTATGCTTAAATCTTTAAAACTACGCCACCGATTTTGATGAGGTTTTTTAATAGATAGAGTGATTGAAGAGGAAGGTTTACATGTATAATATACATATATACATCAGCATTGCACCCGTGCGAAGCCGGGGCGCGTCGCTAGTAATTTATAAATTCTTAGCTTGACGACAAAGATCGTAATAAAATATTAAGTGAGTAAAGGACAAAAAAGGCGAATCTTCTATTTAATGCTTCATTGATTTTGACGTTATGACAAGTTTGACGATTTTATAAATAAAAGATCGAGTTTTATCAATGAAATATGCAATGTATGACGTGAGCAACGAAAAAATAATTTAAAAATCGTGTCCGGGAATTAATAATTACTAAAAGCTTTTATTATAAAAATTAAATTTGAATAATTTGCCCTCTATTTCTACCTAAACATACTACAAATCTGTGATATATTTTTTTAAATACGTCTTCGTTTTTCTGAGAATGAGATAAGACAAGAAAGAGGTAAAGTTTGTGAGGTTGTAGGGGGTAATCTCTGGATCTACAGAAACGATTTTGAAAATTCTTCTACCCAAAGAAAGCTACGTTATTTGTGAGCGTCATAGGCTATATAACATCACGCTACGACTCACGGGAGCGGAGCAGTAACCAAAGACGTAACTTAACGCGTACGAAGTCGCAAGTAGTTTGTTTTTTATAACCACAGCGCGAACGAAGTCGCGGGAAACAGCTAGTAAAATTTAAAAGAAGAAAGAAAAATTATTCTTGAGTTACATAGGCTACATAACATCACGCTACGACATGCGGGAGCGTAGCAGTAACGCGGGTAAAATAAGTCGCGGGAGGACTCCAGTCAGTTATAAAAAAAGATAAAATGAGAGTTTTTAGACTTACCTAGGTCCCATTAAAGCTGTCATTGTGCCTGGCTTTGCAATACCGCTGACTAAAACAAAACAAATAATATTATTAATAAATATTAATTTACTATGTATTTTTGGGAAATAAAGTTGTATTATGTGATACTGCATGGTGATGGCTGTCAGGCTGCTACCATTTGATGAGCTATAGGATTTAAGACTTTCTGTACACGTCTATACCCAGCTGCAGACTTCAGAGAGCCTACAAGTCCTGCAACCATCTCTTAAAACAGTACCATTTCAGTTGTTACAGTGCGTAGGGCCTTTGCCCTGCGCACTGTAACAACTGAAATGGTACTGTTTACTGCCCTGAATGGTATAGGCGTGATGGTATGTAATTACTTTTATTTACATACCATCACGCCTGTAATCCCCGTAAGGTTTGGCAGATGTGTATCAATGTACACCCACAGTTGGCAGGTGTGTTTAGGTCTCATGTAATAGAAGGCGAGCCTATTGCCATTAACCGGACACAAATTCTAACTACGAGCTGCTACTGAGAATTTCATACAAAAACCCTATAAGACTTTTTGCTTGACCTAGGAATCGAACCTAAGAAATCTAGCGTAGAAGTCGCGTCTAGGACCACTAGGCTAACGTATCGATAAAATTAACAAGTCCATGCTACATTTATGTAACAAACCGATAATGTATCAATTTACAAGTTCCTGTTCTTGCAAGGTCGTTCCTGAATTAATGTAATGATCAATGTGATTTTATTTTATTTAAAACAAATTAACAACTCGTTTGTTTTCTGACAAAATGTCATCAAATGCCATCACAAACACAAATACATCACTATGCATAAGCTTTTAGTTTACATTTTACATTAACATTTATTTAAACCTTTAATAAATGCATTTCTGAGTAAAACGGCGAATTTATGTTGAGTTCAGATGAAGAATAAATGATTGATGAATATCTATTATACAGCTGAAGAATTTGTTTGATTGTTTGGTTGAACGAGCTAATCTCAGGAACTACTGGTTTGAATTGAAAAATTCTTTTTGTGTTGGATAGTTCATTTATCGAGGAAGGCTATAGGCTGTACAACGCTACGACCAGTAGGTGCGGAGCAGTAACCAAAGACGTAACCCAATGGGGGTGATAAAACTACGCGGACGAAGTCGCGAGCAGAAGCTAGTCCCTGAAAGTATACACGAAGTAAAAAGACTCATTACGTAAATGTTAACTACGCCAATTGCCGATCAAACTAAGTTACATTGATAAAAAAAATACTGAAAACATACTTTTATTTTTGGTTGTGAAAAATAACCGTTTAATTGTAGCATTGAACCGGTATGGTTTCACGCACCCAAAACATAGTAAATACGAGCATTTAAAACTTGTAAAAATGTTGGAATTTGACCGGACCTTCATTACCACTCTGTCGTAAGATCATCATCATGTACTTAGCCTTTTCGCAACTATGTTGGGGCCGGCTTCCAGTATAACCGGATGCAGCTCAATACCAGTGTTTTACATGGAGCGACTGCCTATCTGACCTCCACAACCCAGTTACTGGGCAACACGATACCTCTCAGTTAGATTGGTTGTCCGACTTCATTGCTTCTGACTATCCGCAACGACTGTCAAAGATCTACGAATGACAGCTGGGACCAACGGCGAGGCACGGGAGTGTCACACCACCAACTTACAAACTCCGGGCTGCTACTGAGCAAATCCTAATGGAAAAACCCAATAACACTTTTTGCCCGACCCCGGGACGAACCCGGGACCACTCTCATCAGTCGAGACCACGAGACCAACGGGGCAGTCTCTATCGTAAGGTCCAGAACAAGAAAATACTCGCAAATATGAAAAGAACATGTAACTATCTGACTTCATTAAGTGTATTTTACACTCGTTATAATTTAGAAATTCATTCATTCATTTATTCTACTTATACAAGGTGTTAGTTTAAACAAGGGACATGCTTTTAGGGAGTGTAGTGCTTGTGAAAATAAACCACTTTCACTATGAAACTTAAAATTGCAAAAAAACCAGTTGTTCCTTACATGTTGTCGAGTTATGCGAACATGAATGTTTTGTCTCTGCATCACCCTAAGGTAGCCTGGTAGAAAATGCCTAAGGCATTAAGTCCGCCTTTGTACGGTGTATTTTATTTTACATTTGTGCATAAAGCTTTAATAAATAAATAAATGTATGGAGCAGTTGACTCTTTTTTTCGATTTTATGGTTTGTACTATAATAAAAGTTGTTCGTTTTCATGAGTACTGCACTCCCTTAAAGAAAATCCCTCGTTTACCCCAACACTTGTATTACCTGTGTGTAAAATTAAGACAAGACATATTTGAATATTTATTTTATTTTTGTGCAATCTATCACCGGTCGCTAGTGTCACAATAAAAGTTTCTCAGCGCCCGTATTACATCAATAGTGAATTGGAGTCTTAATAAATGAAGTGGATTGTAATGTACCTTGTAGTACGCATCATTGCGTCACGCCGGTACTATTGATCGTGTAACTGATCCGTGAGACTATATCGCACCGAAACTGCGTAACACAAAAAACACTGTCCCATACAGCAGAAAATATATCCACTTATACCCATATCAGGTTATATAGGTATGTACTATTGGTTTCTCACGAATGTAATGACATAGAGCAATTTGATCTTGGATAGATTAAATTTAGTTTTTCATGGTTATTTTTCTTTTGTTTGTTACACAAAGGGCCGCGTTTTAACTTCAAGTTAAGATAACACGGGCTTATGATGATGATATGATATATAGGCTTATGATACTTATAATGATAGTTAGTTTTTTGTTTAAGGATTTCAAATGACTTCTTCTGAAAGGAAGTGTCAGACTATTATTAATTAAAACCTATCCGTGCTCCTCCTAATGCCCTTTTCGTTCCAGAGTGCGGTGACTCTTTCGAGCAAAGTCCGCAACTTGCTACTTTCTTTGTTAAGTCTTTGGTTCCAGTGGGCCTAGCGTACATACATGGCCTGTGCATGGTGAGCAATAGGGCGTTAGCTCACCGTCCGTACGTTGCATAACGACAGGCCGTGTCGACGGCGCGTTCGTGTTCCACGCGCGCCTCAAAGAGATGTTAGCAATTTTTGATGGGGCCACTCAGGGCCGATGCCTGTCGGGGCTGCGGGTTGTTCGTAAGATATACCGCGCCCCCGGAACACAAAGGGCACAAGAAGGAACATGGATGGGTTTTAGTCAGTAAAAGTCTGACACTTAGGGGCGGGGGAAGTCATTTAATGATTTCCCGTCGGTAAAAAAAAGCGTACATACATGTGTACTGTATTTAAGGCCTATACCTACTTAAATAAAACAAAGATAATTTGACGGCACGGTTGGTGCAGTGGCTAAGCGATTGGCTGCTGCGCTGCGTGTCAAGGGTTCGATTCCCGCACGGAACAAATATTTGTATGGCCTACAGATAGTTGTTTCGGGTCTGGCTGTTTGTGTATGTGAGTTTATATGTTTGTAAACGCACCCACGATACAGGAGAAATTCCTAGTGTGGGAAAACGTTTTAAAAAAAATTAAAAATAAATAAAGATAATACCCGATACATGCAGGGTGGAATAAATGTACGATCAATTCATAACGAAAAGTTTTACCATGAACTCAGTACATGATTCTAGGACCTACTAACCTTTTAAACTATTTTTTGGAATGGGCGACTATATACTTCGATTAAACAAAGTATTTTTTTTTATAAATGACGTTCAAAAGTGCCTTTTAATGGTCTAATTAAAATAGACGATTTTGGCCCTTGTCGTCAGCGATATTAAAAACAAACAACTGTTCCCTATATTTAGACCGTGTAGGTGACCGACGAAAAATCATTTATTTCAAATAGACCAGCAATAAGCACTTTAGAAACGTCATTTAAAAGACATTGTTTTTTTTTTTTTTTGGTGGGTGGGACATCATCAAATAACTTCTCCCGCCCTGAGCGGGGCGGGAGGGAGTGTCAGACTTTTACTGACTAAAACCCACCCATATTTCTTCTTGCGCCCTTTGCTTTCCGGGGGCGCGGTATCTCTTACGAACAACCCGCAGCCCCGGTCCAAGACGTTGTGGCGATATCCCTTTTGCAAGTTATAATACGTAACCTTTTTAATCTCTTGACTTTACTCCAGGATACATATCCATAAAACATATAGATAAAACACAAAATTATTTCTTTTAAGTAACCCCCGACAGAAGAATAAAAATTCCTACCGCAGCTAACAAAACAGCTGATAACTTTGAAACCGCTGAATCGATTTCCATCAAATATAGCTAACAACACTCACGACTAATTCACCTTTCAAACTAAAAACACTAAAACAAAATCGGTTCATGCGTTCGGGAGCTACGATGCCACAGACAGACACACGCACACAGACACTTCAAACTTATAACTCCCCGTCGATTTTGCGTCTGGGGCAAAAAATTTAAGATGGAAACTGGCTTACAAAACATCAGTCATTTGATGGGAGAACCACGTGTTTCTAACATTGTCGACACCTTACACCACGTGATCATTTGCATATTTGGGATGATATCATAAAACTTTTTAACTATTATTCAATAGTAGATTTGACAAGGAAATGCTTCCTCGTTTTAGAATTTTAGATTTATGCGAAGCAACTTTGGAACACTTGACAAACAAGCTTTTAACTGCGCATAAAGTTATTTATTGTATTTAAGTACTAGATTCTGCCCGCGACTATGTCCGCGTCATCATCTGCTTAGCCTTTTCCCAACTATGTTGGGGTCGGCTTCCAATCTAACCGGATGCAGCTGAATATCAGTGTTTTACATGGAGCGACTGCCTATCTGACCTCTACAACCCAGTTACTGGGCAACACGATACCTCTTGGTAAGACTGGTTGTCAGGGCTTCTGACTATCCGTAACGACTGTCAAAGATCTACGAATGACAGCCGGGACCAACAGCTTTACGTGCTCTCCGAGGCACGGGGGTGTCGCACCACCAACTTCTAAACTCCGGGCTGCTACTGAGAAATTCGTAATGGAAAAACCCAATAACCTTTTTTACCCGACCCGGGAATCGAACCCAGGACCCCGTGCTCAGCAGTCGCATCCCCGTGAGCCAAGTACCTTTACAATAAAGTAAATAGCCTATGATACTCGGTAATAGCTTAGCTAACCAGCTATCTATAGCTTTCTATCACTGATAGAATTTTGTTTCATTAAGAATCTGTTTCATTAAATGGACACTTTAATTTTTTTAACCCCCGACGCATAAACGACGGGGTGTTATTAGTTTGACGTGTCTGTATGTTTATGTGTGTGTGAGTGTGTCTGTTTGTGGCATCGTAGTTCCCGAATTGATTTAGTTTTTTTATTAGAAAGGTAAATTAGTCGGAAGTGTTGTTAGCTATGTTTGATGGAAGTCGATTCAGCGGTTTAAAAGTTATCAGCTCTTTTGTTCTATCTTCTGTCGGGGGTTACTTAAAATTACTATACCTAGTCGCCACGAGTCGTGAGCATGATTGGTCCGTCTGTCGGACCGACCGCGTGCAGCGTCAGTGCCACAAAAAAAAACCTAGAAAGGAACCCAAAGTGACCTTGAAATTTGTGCTCACGACTCGTGGCGGCTACTATACCAGTTTAACCAGCTAACGATATTTCTCGTATTTATTATCAATAAGTACAACTAATAACTAAAAACTTCGCCCTGACTAGGATGCATTAATTGTTAGAACGCTCAGTACATTGCACAGTACGTTTTATTTCAACACTACAAATTCGGGACCTGACACGTTCGAATTACAAACTCGAAGCCGTATGAATGACAATGAATATTGAATTAGTGGATAACTGGCTGATATTGTATTACTAACAGCCTCGTTAGCCTAGTGGTTCTAAGCGCGACTGCTACCCTGGAGGTCTAGGCTTCGATTTTTAGGTCGAGCAAAAAGTGTTATTGGATTTTTCTATGAAATTCTCAGCAGCTCGGAGTTAGGATATTGTCCCCGGTTAATAGCAATAGGCTGGTCTCCTATTACATGGGACCTAAACATACCGGCGAACTGTGGGTGTACATTGTTACACCTCTGCCTAACCCTTCGGGGAATACAGGCGTGATGGTATGTTATGATTATTTTATTACAATTACTAAGTAGTGCCCGTGACTTCAACCGTGTGAATGACGATTTTTTGGAAGGTTTTTAATTTTTTTTTTATTGGTTTAAGGGGGTTTTCTTCTTTTTTTATTTAAGTTGTTTTTTTCTTATCTGTATCCTTTATTTTTGTGATGTGTGTTTTTATGGTGTGTGTGGGTCTAAAATAAATATTTTTGTTTCTTTCAAACCCTATTTATTATCTAAAAGTGCTTTATTATTCTTCAAAACACTAGCTAATCATTAAAACCGATCCATGTTTTTAAGGAATCAGCCGGAACAAAAAGAAAGACTGACAACCAAACGTTTATAAAATTGGTTGTTTGGTAAAGTACCAGTAGTGCAAATATTCATTATAAATATTTAAATTATACATTTAGTTAAAAGCTGTTATTTTAAAACCTCAAACAGACACTTCAATTTTATTTATTTGTATAGATTCGTAAAATTAAATGGAAATAGCCCATTTAAATGTCATATTTAAAATAGGATTTTATCGATAATCAAACACCCGGTTTGTGAAAGACTAACACAAAAATATTCAACATACTGTCAAATCATGCACGTGTATAATTGACTTAATATTGTTTTACATTATTACTATTCTTCAAATAAATAAAGTAATAATGTCCCGTTTATGTAATAATTATTCAATATTTTTTTCGAGCTTCTTTCACCCCTATAATGAACAGCTGATTTCAACATGTTCCCACACAATAGCAAATCACAAAATAATAGGAACCTCAAAAATCACTTGACATAATGAAAACAGTTTAATTTCAATAGAATCTGTGGGCTTAAATTTATTAAAAAAAAGAACTTACCATTGTTAACCAGCCTCTTTAGTTTTCCATCCTTGAGCTTGGTATGCACTGTCACGTCGCGCCATACCAGGGTACTTGGCCTGAAGGTCGGCGCTGGACCCAACACTTCTTCGATTTCAGGGAACAAGACGCCATACTTTGACTTCGTGTCCTTTGTCTTTGAATTGTGGGGAAGCATTTCCTGTTGAAAATAGGTATACCTAACTAAGCTTTTTCATACCTATTGATAAATCACTGAAATATGGAATATTAAGTACCTTTGACGGTATAAATAAACAATCAAAGCTTAGACGATTGAATTTTTATACGATAAATATTTAAATAGCCGAGGCAAGATTAATTAATAGATAACAATTTTCTATTTGCACATAAAGTTCAAATTAAACATAAATAAAAAAACTGCCAGGATTGCTCAAATTCTATTTTTAAAAACACTTGATCACGTTCTAAATTTTGAATTAAAAAAAGAAGGTAAATAATATGGAATATTAACACATTTTCTTACATAGGTCTCGTCAGCTGCTTGCTCTGTTATAAAACTCAATCTGTCTCCACTTAACTTTGGGCTGACACTCATTTTCTATTGCACAATATCGTTAGGCTAATTAATAAAAAAATAAAAACGATTAAGTAATTTTAAATTTGGAATTGTATCCGGCTCTATGGTATTGTCAGCGCGTTCATTTTACCGATTGCTCTACGAAGTTTTGGCGCCGGAACATAGCGCGTCTGTCTACCAGGCTAGCGTTGATAGTTTGACATCACGTCTTGCGTTAGAAAGAGACAGACAGAGTTGGATTAGAGCAGGATGAATGCATTTTGTTTGAAACAAAAGTAAAATGCGCCGGCCGGAGAAGTAGGCTTCTAGTATGCATTGATGTCATTTTAATTAATGAGTTTTTATTTGCTCATTCTGATTTTAAATGAAACAGATCTGGCTGCGTTTGGTGGGTTTTAATACACATAAATGAATGTAAGTATGTATGGATATGTTTATTTTTAAATTGTGCATTGAAGTCCTGTTGGCATTCTGCGAATGTTTTGTTTAAAAAATGTATAAATCTGACAAAAACATTAATACATAAAATAATCCAAACTTAGTCAACAAGTATTTTTGGCTAAGAATAATTTTCAACTCAGCTGAGCTGTGTCTGTTGAAGTCCCAATATAGAACCTACATTAAATAATTTGTACTTGTAAATTGATAATTTACTTTCGTATTAAACTAACAACAAAAAAAAAATATTATGCAATAATAATTTTGTTATTATGTGATAAGTATGTATTTATATTAAAAATAAAATAATTTACTATACCGCCATTTCTAATTTCGCCGTAGTTTTTCTGATTTCCCCTATAAACAAAAATACAAAATCATAAATATTTGTCCCACTGACTAAATAAAAATCCATAATATACCATCACGCCTGTATTCCCCGAAGGGTAAGGCAGAGATGTAACAATGTACACCCACAGTTCGCCAGTATGTTTTTAGGTCCCATGTATTGGGGGGCGAGCCTATTGCCATTAACTAAGCACAAAACCTAACTCCGAACTGCTACTGAGAATTTCATAATAAAACCCAATAAAACTTTGCTCAACCTGGGAATCGAACCCAAGACCTCTAGCGTAGCAGTCGCGCGTAGGACCACTAGGCTACCGAGGCAGTTAACAAAACGTAAAAATAAAAAAAAACGTATGAAAAAATAACCAGATAAGCGCCAAATATAAATCTTTAATTTTCATACGATTTTTGTCTGTCATTTAGAAAAATCCTGTTTTATTTTAAATACACCTCTCTGACCTTTATTAATTATGACTCTCGAATTATTAACATTATTTTACGAGAATCAAAACGTCAGCTTAACATAATAAGTAGTTTAATATTGCTAATTTGAATATAATCAATGTACCGATATCAGTAATACCTACTTTCATTGATAATAGTACATAAGTACTAGTGACCCGCCCATACCTCGCATGGGGCATGTCAAAACTTCGAAATTCCAGGGCTATAGGAAAAATATCTACGTCCAAGTTAATTAATTATTAATCTAACATATAAAAGCAAAAAGGTCACTTATTCACTTAGGAACTAACGAAACACGAAATCTCGAAAACTTCTTAAAAATAAACCTGAAATTTTAATTTGTTTAACGTCAGCCGATTTCCGAAATAAATACTTTAATTTATGGTACAAACTGCATACAAATCAATTGCGTAGTTTTGAAGAACTTAGCGGTCGAACAGACAGACGCCAGAAGCAAATTTGTTTAAACAATAACCAGACTTTATACATTAAGCAGACAAGTTTTCAACATACTGACTTTTCATGGCTACTATCTATACGAATAAATAAAATTGTTTAAAGTAATAAATATGTTGGTTTACCTACAATAAAAGCTCTAATCAATAGCAATAGGCAATAGGCTCGCCCCCTATTGCATGGGATCTAAAACATACCGGCGAACTGTGGGTGTACATTGGTACTCCTCTGCCTAACCCTCCGGGGAATACAGGCGTGATGGTGTGTGTGTGTTATGTGTAAAAGCTCTAATCGCCCCTTCTCAGGGCCAAACAGCTCACTAACAAAATAATGTTATTAATCTATACTATATTTGCCTTCGATTCATTTAGAAGAAGTAATTGTTTGTTTGTAAAGTCAAAATAACAGCTTTTTACAAAATATATATAAATGTTTACTGGGTATGTACCTAGTTACGTACGCGAAAAAAGTCTGTCTGTTTATTCCGGCTAATCTCCGAAGCGGCTGGACCGATTTTGACGGGACTTTCACTCGCAGATAGCTAATGCCGTAAAGAGTACTACTATTATTTTCGAAAAAGAATTAGGGTTCCGCGCAAGAAAAACCTACGATAATCAACACTCACGCGAACCAAGAACCGGGCCTAAGTTTCTACTATTGATATGCTACTGATGGTATCTGAATGTCATCGAAGTGATGACGCGTCGAAAATATAACTCCGTTTAAATTTATGTCATTGATGGACTGATAAGACATTTTTTATTAAGTTTAGTGTAGGCAAGGATAAAAAAAAAGATTTTATTACAATTTTATACAATTAATTTGCAAACTACTAATTTACTACAAATTGTTTGTCGGTTATTAATAAACACAGCTATTCCATGTAAAACTGCCTACGAGGTCAACTTGTGTGGAACTGCTGATTTATTGACTTGGGTATTTGAACTATATTACTGAAACGTTAAAGTCCCTTTTAATTAATTCGTTTAAAGTTTATGAACAAAACCAGCATTTAGTTTAGTTTAATTCGTTCCATAAATGTAAAAATTGTTTTTTAAGAAACTGTATTTCCGTAACTTTAATGCATGCCGTGGCAGCCTTTAATTAAGGCTACACTATATATTTTGTATTTGTGTTAGCGTTTTTAACATGTATATTGGTGTAGCTTTGTTGGTTGTCCTTAAATAAATAAATAAAATTCCGTCCTAATTCATTTCTGTGTCACTATTCGCACCGTTATATGGCAGTCTGGAATCATGTGTATTAAATGCATGATATATTTAAGCCTCGATGTCCCTTTCACCCAGTGTATAAGTAAAAGCAGAATAAGACTATACCAAACTGGCATTTGTAAGGAAAACTTGCATATAAAATCCATTAAAAAAACAATTTTTTGAAAGAGGCTAGATTCAATTTTATTTTCTTATACGTGACGATCAAAACTGCATTTTAATGGCCTAATTTTAATAAATCATTTGACATTAACTTTGATATTACATTATACACACTTAACATACACATCACGTCTGTATTCCCCGAAGGGTTAGGCAGAGGTGTAACAATGTACTCCCACAGTTCGCCGGTATGTTTAGGTCCCATGTAATAGGGGGCGAGCCTATTGTCATTAACCTGGCACAAATCCTTACTCCGAGCTACTACTGAGAATTTCATAGAAAAACCCATTAACACTTTTTGCTCGGCCTGGGAATCGAACCCAAGACCTCTAGCGTAGCAGTCGCGCACACATTACATTACATTGCGCGTTACATTATAGTAATGGTCAAAGCCAGAAAAATAACATCAGGCTTAGAATAAGGAAATAGAATAAGGGAATAGAATAAGGAAGAGTAGAGAATTCCTAAGGTACCTAAGGTTACGGTAAGGTTTCCAAGGTAGGTCCACCCCTATGCCGCAAAAAGTCAAAATAAAATGATAAATAAAAATAAGTAAAAACTATTTGAAATACATAGTATTGATGGTGCGGAACCGCCGCGCAATAGCGTAGCGTAATTAGTTGGTAGCCTAATTAGGTTCATTCAAGCGATCTATTGATTGATATTAAATAGGTATCGCTTACTTCCTAACTTATTACGTCATCCATGAGTTCATTCAACTCCTCACATAATCCCACGCAAATTGGATAGACCTTGTCTCTGAACTTTTTTTAGGTTTAACCTATCATAGGTACCTATTGTTACCATATACTACGGTACTGATGGCGATCGCTGATTGGTGCAGACAGAAAACGATGTGAAGGCGAGTTTGAAAGGCTTCGGTTTTCAAGTAACATATCTGAGTCATGTGACACCGCCCTACGGTCGGGTCACTGCGCACGCCACAGGATAAAAAGATCAGTCTTACAACCAAATGACCGATCGATGGTGATTTAAGTGATTTACTGAAACTTAATGCAACAAAAAAGTACAAAGACGGACTTAATGCCTTTGACATTCTCTACCAGTCAACTAAAGGTGCTGAAGGGATAACATGGCTGGGGCTAATTATTGTATGAGAGAAGACAACAAGATTAGAGATGAAAAAAAAAATTAAAGCAAAACTGATAAAACTGGAAATATAATATTTTTTTTTTAGTTTACCATAAGCCTTAAAAGGGATTATTGTACTTATCATTATTAACAACTTATAATATGGGATTAATCGTGAAAAATAATCTACTGATCCATGCACAGCATACAACAATAAAAAAATAATATAAAAAAAAAATACACCATCACGCCTGTATTCCCCGAAGGGTTAGACAGAGGTGTAACAGTGTACACTCACAATTCGCCGGTATGTTTAGGTCCCATGTAATAGGGGGCGAGCCTATTGCTATTAATCGGGTACAAATCCTAACTCCGAGCTGCTACTGAGAATTTCATAGAAAAACCCAATAACACTTTTTTCTCGACCTGGGAATCGAACCCAAGACCTCTAGCGTAGCAGTCACGCTTAGGACCACTAGGCTAACGAGGCAGTTTTTCATAATTATGAATACTATAACCTCTTTTCAGTTACCTATTAATTAGAAAATAAGTTTGTATAATTTAGTTTTATATAGGTACACTGTGCAATCTTAAAAATCTAATTCTTTGAAAAGGTAAACAAAAAGTGTCTTTATCATCATGCTTGAAGTCTCTTACCCCGCGTGAGGCCTCAGATATCTTATCATAAATAATAAAAAACAAGTGTAAACTGACATACTACTGTTACCGCAACACCCATTAATTGAAATAAATAAAGTATGGGACATAAAAACTAAACCAATGAATGAAATTATACGCAAAATTAAACATAACTGTCGATATTTCAGATAAAAGATAAGATAATCTACTAGATTGTAATCTTAACTGTAAGAATCATAATAAGTGAGTCATAACGTTTAGATTAAGCATGATAAAAATAATGACCATTTAGAAATCGCTACTGTAGACATATCTTTAAAAAAATATATATAGATTTTTAAATCAGTATGTTGTGATAAGACACACACTGTTGGCACTATGGTTGAGCGATTGGCTGTTTCGCTGCGTGTCGTGGGGTCTATTCCCGCACGGAACAAATATTTGTATGCCCTACAGGTGTTTGTAAGCGCACCAAGAATACAGGAGAAATTCCTAATGTAGGGCCATGTCCGCTCCCGCTGGTCGTAGCGTGATGTTATATACATATAAACCTTCCTCATAAATCACCATTAATTGATGAATACCGCATAAAAATCCGTTACGGAGTTTAACAGATCTAAGCGTACAGACGGCGGAAAGAGACTTTGTTTTATACCCTTTGAATAATTATTTATAAATAGTAAGTATCTAGCATCGCATTAGTAAATGTGGTTATTTACATGATTAAAACTAATGCAGTCAGGTTTTTGTATACGACCTCACACGGAAACGTCCTTGATTGACCTTCTATAACGTGGCCAAACTCTGAGGCAACTGTTACACGAGTTTGCAATATTCATCCAATAGAGCAAACTAGCTTCTGCCCGCGACTTTATCCGCGTGGAACTCGAATACCACATACCATGAGACACTCAGCCTCTTATCAGTGAAAATTTGTTTATAATCAGACTTAACCAAGACCAGACCAACCGGACCACGAATTACTTACAAACAAAAAAAAATTGCCTCTTTTTTAAATATTACTATACACTTATTCAGTGTGTCTATTCTAGGTAACTGCCCCATTAGTCTTGTGGTTATTGAGTTATTGATTATCCATTAGAATTTTCTCAGTAGCAGCTCGGAGTTTGGAAGTTGATGGTGTGACAAGACAAGCCATACTATTCCCAACCACTGCAACTCCTGAAAGCCAGAATCAACAGTGGAGACCGCCTGAAAAGCGCCTGAAAAGCGCCTGAAAAGCCGAGGCAGTGAAGTCCCGAGAGAATGAGTCTCGGGGAAACGATGCAAATGTCTTCGATCCCGCAGCGAAATTAATCAGAAAAGGTAGCAGAGGAGTAAGAAAAACTTAATTTCCACTACCCTCCAAACAAGCAGGAGACAGAACAAAACTAGGCCAATAGGCACAAAGGGATGTTTGCAACGGTGGTGGGATCATGGTGGTGTGACAACCGGGTGCCGCGGAAAGCACATGAAACCGTTGGTACGGCTGTTATTCGTAAATCTTTGGCAAAGAAGAAGGGTAGTCAGAACCCCATAAGTCTGACAACCAGTCTTACCAAGGTGTATCGTGTTACCCAGTTATTGGGTTGTGGAGGTGTTTCAAACACTGGTATGTAGCAGCATCCGGTTAGACTTGAAGCCGACCTGAACAAAATAGGATATAGGAAAAGGTTAGGCAAATGATGATGTCATTCCTAGGTAAGTACAGTCATTGAAAAGGTCTAATATTAAGAAAAAAGAAATAAGTTAGAGAAGACATGTATCAAGTTTGATCCGAGCTTTCATTTCAAAATCAATTATTTGTATAATCTAAAGAAAGTTGTCAAAGGGTCTGTTTACCTCAATCTAAAGAAAGAACCATCAGTGTTGACTCGCTGAGAATACTAAGCCCATTCTGCCTTATCACACTTTTTAAAGTCAACTTTATTTCCGGATTTTCAAGGTCTATTTTTAATTGAGTCTCTTTTCCTGTTATTAAGCTTTAGATACACTAAAATGCAAAAGGCCAATACTTAATCGGGGTCAGGGTGCAGCTGCACTATCGACTGAATTTGAATAAAATGTCCCAGCCGTTGAATAAACTATCGTCATTTCGTATGAATCATCTTTGCATTGGTAATTAATGATAAATAAACCCCAAAACGCAAATGATATAAATATAATATCTTCTAAAATTACAGTGTCGAAAAAATTTATTTAAACAGTGGGTCAGCTATTGTATTTTTTAGGCTGTGGTTGAGGCATTCCACGGGGCGCGGTGCTTCCGATTGTAGAGCAGCTGAGTTATGTCCTAATTCTTTTGATGATGACTGGATGTCAAAGAAAATAGTTTTTTGGACACGATATTTATTTCATATGTAGTATTTAGCCTAGTGGTCCTAAGCGCGACTGCTACGCTAGAGGTCTTGGGTTCGATTCCCAGGTCGAGCAAAAAGTGTTATTGGGTTTTTCTATGAAATTCTCAGTAGCAGCTCGGAGTTAGGATTCGTGCCCGGTTAATGGCAATAGGCTCGCCCCTTATTACATGGGACCTAAATATACCGGCGAACTGTGGGTGTACATTGTTACACCTCTGCCTAACCTTTCGGGGAATACAGGCGTGATGGTATATATATATATATATGTAGTATTTATCTGTTAAGAAGAGTTTTACGAGAAACTGACTAAACGCAACCCTAGATATTAGTGCCTTTATTCTATTTACAAAATTACATCGACTTTAATTATTTTTTGCCAAAACATGACTCAACTAGTTTTGCAAGGATCGCGATGCCGGTAGCCCTCTCGAGTCATTTTGAGTTTTGATACTGTCTTTCGGAATACATACGAAAAAGAAACCTAACACTTAGCATTAAGTGTCAGAATACCATAAATAAGTTAATATCAACAATGTAATGGGTAACAACATTGTAGCGTGCTTGTTGCGGTTACCATCCCGCGTTCCTATTGCGGCAACTCCAATCAATTTCTCCTCAGTTCACACTAAAAATATTGCCTTATTTTCAACAATATATTACTGGTTTACTTGTCAGAATGCTTTTAAAATAATACTTAATTAAATATTAAAATGTTTATAAAACTAATCACAATAACAGCAATGTGATAAATATACATTCGAGGCTTCTAATGCATGATGAATAAACATATTTTGTTAAGTCGCGTGTCCCCATTTAGCTAAAATTGTACAATGATGGGTTAAAATGATTAACAGTGTACCCATTGAAACTGAATTTATCAAAAAAGGAGACAACATGTCTCTGTTCTTTTGTTGAGAGAAGTACTGAGAAGTTCAGAAACCCGTAATTCCTATCGTTATCACGTCAACGCGGGTCAATGCCATTTCATAATGCAATTAAAAATACGATATACTTACAACTTTTCTTTATATTTTACCCTTTGTGGAGATTTTGTTGAAATATGAACCTTAGTAATCTCTATAGATAGTACAAAACAAAGTCGTTTTGGACACACTGTGGATACATTTATACGCTTCTGCCTTACCCTTCAGGGAATACAGGCGTAATGGTATGTTGTTACTATAGATGTTGGAGCGGTTTTTGCCAGCATTTAAAGAATTTATTCAGAAAGATTTATAACTTGCCGTAGGTATATATATTTTTGTTTTTCCATACCTACTACGTAGGTTACACGAACTATGAACGTCAGCTTACTTATTTTTGGCTTCGTCACTCTCTGAAAAACTTAAACCTTCTGCCAGAAGATTGAAACTAGATGGAAGGTCGGATGAGACTAGAAAACAGGGGTATTACGATGGTAAATAACTCCCGGTAATTTTGTAACTACCTACTTTTTTAAATAAACGAAAGCCATGACAAATCCTTCTATATTTCAATCAATTTGAACTACTGCAGTTATTAATTTATTGTAAAAATCTTCGTTGAATTTTAATGTAGTTAATTTCTATTTTTTGCTTTGCTAATCCATGAATCATATTAGCCTCAGATTAATTTTATTCGTTCTTTCAAGGCCTCTTCAAGCACGTGTAAATTATTACAAGCAAGCGAGATAATATTCTAGGTTCCGTACTTCGGTTACATGTGAAGGGTCACGCGAGATATCATAGAAATGGTTGTATAGACAGATTCTCCTGTGATAATATCGCAGCTGTGTGGAGAAGCATTTACAGCTGCTCACCATCTTATTATTTGTCCATTTACCAATTCCATAGGGCATAACCAAGCGTTTCATTAAAATCACTTCCAAATAGATTTATTGAATTGACGACAATTCACTACTTCCTTTGGAGACAAATGGAATAAAGCTTGCGACATCAATGGGAGACTACCCAATCTTAATCCATTAGTCACCTCGTAAATCAAAAATACATTTGCATTCCTCTACATTCACATTGTCAGAAATTATATCCACGCAAATACCAATGATGTTTGGTACATTAATGCGAAACATACCGTAGTTACCAATCGGTGGAAATTCAGATTTCAGCGGGACAAATCTCCTAACCTTTAGGCCCACTTCCACCACAAATAACTAAATACATTTAGTGCATAAAAGTATTTAGAACATCATTGCATTCCTGACACGCTGTTAGAAGGTGACAGAAACAGAATGATAACTTAAATTCATTTAGCGCTAATTATGTTTACTGATTTGTGGTGGAAGTCGGCTTTAGGAAAGATCGCAATCTATCAAAAATGCCTCTAATTTTCCTCGTTTTTGTGACATTGAATATCGCTGAGATGACATTGCGAATAGATTTTGAACGATTTTATTTAGTAAAATATGCCATCAGGGTTTGACCTAGGGTTCATAGGTACCTATTCATCTTTCAGTCCCTGGAAAGATACCAAGAGATTTCTTTGACTTGAGAATATTTCAGTAAATTTTTAATGCCTTAAAACCTGGTTCAGAAGGCAAGTCATGCGGTTTGCAAACACGCCTTTAATGAATGTGGGTATGTTTCTGTAAATCACGTAGTACCTAAAGATGGAAATAAAAAAAAAATACAATTGCTTTTAAATATATTTAATTTTCTAATACGATTTTATATACTAAATAAACAGCTTTACATATAATAATCGGCTGGTATTATATAATTTGTTCTATGATATCTTGTATTATCGTTATAAAATAACTGCTTTTGCTATGTTTAAGTGTGCGTTGAGTACAAAAAGAAAAAAGTAATAAGGTGCATGAGGTAGCGTTAGTTAAATATTATAGTTAATTGACATACATAATTACACTGTTTAAGTGCATATATAAAATTATGACATTCCAACAATAACAACGAGCTATTTATAATGCATTTATAAATAAAGTAATTTTAGTAAATTGGCCAATTTTAAAACATATTTCCATTGGCCAAATAATTTACACTAATCTTGTTTGGTTCCTCACTATCAATATATGATTGAATAAAGCCGAGTTCAGATTACGCGATAAATTTTTTACTAACTTCTTCTCGCGACTTTGTCCGCGTGGAAGTCAACTATACCAAATCATATCATATGACACTCGGCATTAGTGTAGTTTTTTCAGTGAAAAAACCTTTTATAATCGTACCAGTAATTCCAGAGATTACCTTATATAAACAAAAAAAATACAAACAAACATTACCTCTTTATTAACCGACTTTAAAAAGAGGAGGTTCTTTATTCGACTGAATGTATTTATAATATTGGTATACCTAAGAGTAGAATTTTACATAATTTTGCTGTTTCTACTGACGTAGTTTTTAATGTTTACATTATTTTAAAACTGGCTAAAAGAGGACATTAATTAATAATTTAAAACGTGTACAAAAAATCCCGTCTGAACCTTAACATAATTATCCAGATATTCAAATCATCCTAGCTTCCAAATTAAATGACCAAGGAATTAGAAGGTCTACATAGTGAGAATAAGGATCACTTTCCCCTGCGCGCGCGGTATAGAAGAGCGAGGTACGCGAGGAATCTGAAGCCGATGAAAAGGAGCACCATGCTGACCACGTCCATTGTGAAGTCATCCTAGGAAATGAGAAAATAATTATAAATTATTAAAAAAAAAAAACAGCTGTCTCAGAATTAAGAATCAAGCTTCATTTGGTATAGATTTTAAAACGTCTGACGATCTATTCTGTAAAAATCTTTCTCGGTAACTAAGTGAGGTAAGCTTGGCAATATGACAGTTCTTCACTTAAATTGACCAAGTAAGATGCTTGCAGAATAGACTGGCATTACCAGGAGTAGTATTTAGTGACCTTGAAGTGAACTGTCCTCACGCGTGATGATTTAAAACGTTTAAAATCTCGTTTACAATCACTGAGGAAGATTTTAACATTGCAGTATATAATTTCAGACATTTCTTACTACATAAATGCTTTCAAACCACTAATCATATAAGTAAGGTACATAAATGAGTTTCCTTACCTCAGAAAAGCTAAGCGTATCAAGCACGACCTGCCCCGACGCAGGACAGGTAAAGTTCTCCCTGGTGCAAGCGATGCTCTCCACACCCGACCACTGGTTGACCAGCAACGCTTCGTTGCCGTAGTGGAACCAGGACAGGTATGATATCCAGCCCAAGTAGGGGGGCACGGAACTGTTGGGTGGAAAATGTTAGTTAATTGAGAGCGGGTTGCTGCTACCATATCACCTAGCCTGGTTTTTTCGCAAGGTTCGCCAGAGGTGTAATATAATATGAGGACACGGTTGGTTCAGTCGCTGAGCGATTGGCTGCAGCGCTGCGCTGCGAGTTCGATTCCCGCACGCAACAATATTTTTGTATGACCTAGTACAAGTAGTTGTTCCGAGCCTGGTTGTTTGTGAATGTGAGTTTATATTCTTGTAAACGCGCCCAGGATACAAATACAATACGAAGTTTCGGGCAAGAAAGAAAAAAAAACTCCCGACAAAATTTCGGTAATGGCGGCCAATCTCATTGGAGATTAGCCAAGCACGCAGAAGATATAGTGCACAAGTATATGCACAAACCCAAGCGCACTCTCTCCTCCTTCACTTACATAGTCCTGCAATACCGGTTACCCAGTTACATTTAAGTAAAATTTCCTCTTTTACTAACAACCGGATACAAATCCGGACTTAAGCTGCCATTTAGAAAATACCATAACACAACAATACCCGACCTGGGAATCGGACCCAGGTCCTCAGCTTGCCACTACTAGACTAAAATTTACTTGATGGAACCGTTTACCTATTTGTAAACCGGTTATCAACCTTCCACGTTCGACTAAGTTTATTTTTAAATGAACCTTGACATTGGTAACTAAATAAGGACTCTATACACTCGGTGTTTTGATTTGGTATATTAGTCGCCACGAGTCGTGAGCACAGATGTCAAGTTAATTTTCCGGCTTTTGGGTTCCTTTCGGGGTTTTTTGGAGCGCCGCCGCTACAGGCGATCAGTCCGATTGACGGACCAATCGCGTGCAGCGTCGGCGGCCCAAAATACCCAGAAAGGTAACCGAAATCCCGAAAAATAACTTGCCATTTGTGCTCACGAATCGTGGCGACTACTATACTTAAAAGGCTTTTTACGACTGCCCGTGCCATATAAAAGTGTTTTGGTCAATAAGCAGTTACATTTTAAATTCTAAGGAAAAGATAACAGCACTAAAATCTAGGCTTATGGTTAGTTGGGTTCCTATCAAATAACTTTATTTTATAACGAGACTCAGCTCAAAATCTCGCGCAAAGAAACTACCTAGTTATATAAGCTCTTATTATTTTATGCTAATTCAAAATGGCCGTACACTAGACATTATTGGTATGGGAATTATGCGGAATCAGTTTGCCAATCGCGTAGCAGTTACGAAAAAATCCGTAGATCTGACACGCGTAGCAGTCTACGAGGTCTACGTAGTCTACGAGGTCTACGCAGTTTAAGAACATTTGTAGTGTATATGCGTGTGGAAATAATGTTTTTTATTCATCAGTGTTTGGTGAAAGTCAAAGCATTTATTTCAATTAAATCATTTACTGTTACTTTGGAATTGTCAACAGACACTCTTATCAATCTATTTCTTTTTTTAATTCTGGTTACAATATACTTGTTGCTTCTATATGTGGAAACAATTTACAGTAAATAAAAGAGATAAGTAACCAGATCGTCTCATATAGTTGAAGTTTTCTTTGAAACCGGTGGTCATTTTTAAATGAAATTTAATTTAATTTTTTTATTTTTTTTTTTTAGGCTCGCCCCCTATTACATGGGACCTAAAAACATATCAGCGAACTTTGGAAGTACACTGTTACACCTGTGCCTAACCCTTCGGGGAACATGGGCGTGTTGGTATGTGTGTGTAATAAACTGTTCATTTTCTATTAATAAAAATAAATTTAATTCAAAAACATCAATTGGTTTTAAAAAAACATTGAATTTATTAAGCGACTCCGGTTACTTACCTCTTTTGCTGACTGTACATAGATGAAGTGAATAAATAGGTACGTAAAACCATTCACGAAATAAAAATATAAATCAAGATCAATCTCAACTGTCAGCGTTTGTGAACGACAAACATGACACGTGTATCATTTAGCTCAACTATCTTGTGGGTCCACTTATCCTATAAAAATCTAGTAGGTAAGCCACTTACCCAGTGTTGAGGAAGAATCCTCCAAACAGCATGAAGGGAATGATGATTGGCGGGCCCACAGACGCGGCCATGCTTACGCTGTTGCTTGCGCACGATATTAGGTAACCTGGACGAGGAAATAAGTAATATTTATTAGTTTCAATTGGTCAAGAAGAAACTCTGCTGCGTTACAAAAAATGAAAAGAGAGACAAATGACTTATTTATAATTATGTATATTAACAACTTAGAAGCTATATAATAATCTCTGCTGTCTGTCCATCCGTCTGCCACAGGGCTGCGTCTTTGAAAACGCAAACGATATACACTTGAAATAATCACAGATTGCGTACAATCACGATCATAAACACACTTAGCAACATTCATAAAAAATTCGCTTTTAAATTTTGCCAAGTGTATAAACATGTTTATGCTCGTGACTGTACAACTAGCAAGAATAAAGATATATCTATCTTTTCTCTACAAGAAACTTGTCGTTCTTTATATGTTAATATTGTACGGAACCCTTCGTGTGCGTCGTGACTCGTACTGATCGGGATCGGAACAAAATATTTCAAATTAGGAAAGAACATTTTTAATTAACAATTAAATTAATTATCTACTTCATGGACCATAACACGGTTATGTGGCCGCTTGACAACCATAAATTAATCACCATACTGCGTTTTAAATAATTGTAGGTTGCATATTTAATTACAATAAAATGAATCTATGGTTATGTATATCTGTACTAATAAAATAAAGTTGAAGAGATTTTTTTGTTTTTTTATTTGTTTAAACGCGCTAATCTCCCGAACTACCAGTAGTCATCATCATCATCTTCCTGTCCTTATCCCATAGTACTTGGGGTCGGCACAACACGCTTCCATACTCTCCTGTCAACCGTCATGCTGTCGCTGACTCCCTTCTCTTTCATATCATTCTTCACGCAATCCACCCATCTTTTCTTTGGCGTCACTCTTCCCCTCCATCCATCTACATTACCACCAGTACTAGTAGTATTCGAAGAAATTTTTTTGTATAAATAATAGTCATATTCATGAGGAATAGGTTAGGCTATATGTATAACATCACGCTATGACTCACGGGAACGAAGTTATAACCTAAGACGAAAATTAACGCGAGTGAAAAAAAAAACAGGCGGAGGAAACCGCGGGCAGAAATCTAGTAATATTATAAAGTTGAAGAGATGTTTTGTTTGTTATTTTGTTTAAACATGCTAATCTCCGGGCCGAATCAGAAAATTGTTTCGCTAATTTGAAGCATGTTATCCCTGGGTGCTACTCTCAGGAGCAATGAATCTGGGTCACCAACATAAACATTCGGAAACTAAAGAATATACATATTCTAAAGGCCGGCTAAACTTTCCCCGTTTATATAAGAAAAACGCAGCCGGGTAATTTCTCCTCACTCCATACTACCATACCATACTTTTAAAATACTTTTATTTGAATAAACTAACATTAACTAAATAATAAATGACCCAAACTAATTGCTCTCGAGTGTATAAAGGTCTACGAGTCTATATTTATTATCAAAAAAAGTATATAAAAAAAAATTACGCGCACGAAATCGGGGGCTAAATAAAATTCATATATCACCTTCCATATTTTACTGACAAATGGATATCAACTGGTAGGCCCTTAACCTGAATAGTCATGTGTTTATGTAAATTGTGGAAAACCACTTAACTGTGTTGTCGATGTATTATATTGCATGACACTCGAGAAGCTGCGGTCCAGAGAAATTTGTCTCCCGTTACATCTCATATTGAGCGGGGAAATATCGCGAGAAAACTATTAAAATCAGCTGTTGTATAATGCGGTTTGTTTGTATTGAGACGTATGTGTGTGTACACACGTAAGAGAAGTACCGACATGACACCGTAGCATATGACTTTAGGTATAAACCAGCCTATTATTGTCCCACTACAGGGCAAAAGCCTTTTAGCATACAGAGACGGCACGAGCATTGATTAACTACATAGGTATATTAGGTGTCAAAACACATATATCGGATCCGAAATTATAAATGCGAAAGTTTGTGAGTATGAATGGATCGATGTTTGTTACTCTGTCACGCTTAAACGGCTGAACGGTTCTGGATGCAATTGGGGACTGAGATAGATTGAAGTGTGGAATAACACATAGGTTACTTTTTATCCCGGAAAAATGTGCGGTTTGACGCGGACGAAGTCGCGAACGGAAGCTAGTACTACAAAATCCTGTAATCATCCCATATTTTTTCCCATACCACCATATCTGGTAACCTGATGGAGTTACAGAGATTATAAAGCTTCAAGTTACAACTTTTTATTAGATTTTTTTTATGGATAGAAGTTTTGAATGTTCAAACTAAGTTTAAAACACCCCCACGTTACATTGCCAGGAACACAGTGATTTTTGACACAATAAAGGTCAATGTTGCTCAGTTTGATTTGCGGCAGAATGCGAAGTTAGTCTAAGTAATGTGTATTTCACCCAGTAAAAATAATCGTTAGTACACTTAACATAATTAAGTAAATAAAAAGTTTAAGATAAATCTACATTCCTGAGATTCTTCCATTCCGTTTTGAAATAGTTACGCAACGATAAACTCGTTTTGAAGCGTTCAAAAGTTGTGGTGGTAAATGATGTTCAATAGTTACGTAGAAGACTACTAATGTAATTAAAGTACATGCTATGGTTTTACATTCGAGTTTAGAGTGAGAATTTCGAAAATTGGTAGGTACTAGGCTGTTGTGGCTTAAATTGGATAAAATTCGAAAATCTTAGAATGGGAATATTATACTTGTATATACATACATACCATCACGCCTATATTCCCCGAAGGGTTAGGCAGAGGTGTACCAATGTAAACTCACAGTTCGCCGGTATGCTTAAATCCCATGTAATAAATAGGGGGCGAGCCTATTGCCATTAACCGGGCACAAATCCTAACTCCGAGCCGCTACTGAGAATTTCATAGAAAAACCCAATAACACTTTTTGCTCGACCTGGGAATCGAAACCAAGACCTCTAGCGTAGCACCACTAGACTACAGAGGCAATTTATTATACTTGTAAAATCTCAATATTGGAAATTCTGAAACATTTTTAACTGACGTAAAGAAAGGCGGAGGTCCTCAAGTAAACCCTGCTTTTTTCTACTTAACTGTTCCTGTCTGTTTAACTAAACCAATAAATGTCAGTAGATACATGGCTAAGAGTAAATACATAGAGTTTTAACGAGTGTCAAACTCGATATACAAAAATCACAAGTGAGAAATGCTATCGAGATTTCGTAGTAGCTCCCCAGTCAATCATCTACTTACAAATCATTGTGAAATTGTTACTTATTGGCTTTCATCTAATTAGCAGTTGTGGTATTCTCAATTAACACAATTAATAAATCCATTATTTTGGAAACAAATATTTGATAATCAACCGCAGTACTATTGCATAATACTTGGTAAGTAATGTGTGGTCACATTGTTTCGACTAATATGAAAAATATTTTTTATTCCTAGCGTGTTTTTTAGTTGTCAGTTGAGTTATTTGTGAACACGAATACATTTGTGTTCAGTGTAAAAAAGCGTTAATGTATTTTATTATTTCTTTGGAAACTAATGTACCTATGTATAATATATTATTTGGTGATAATAATTGATTTTGTTATTGAACGCTTTGATGTTGTTAAATTCAGTGTAATTTTTCGACTAAGAATTTTAGGTAAGCGTGATTTCAATCTTCTGAACAAAACGCCCTTGAACCATGAAAATAGGTCAACATTATCACTGTTAAATTAGATGTATGAACGCGGATGAGACCAAAGGAGTCTGTAAGGATAGTAGCTGGTGGCGCTCTGTGGTTTCAGCCGTCCCCCATGGGAAATAGGCGTGTGTTGTATGTTATCCGCAATTTTAAAAAAATCGCCCTATTATTGTCCCACTCTAACACAAAGGCCTCATTATATGCAGAGACGGCGTGTAAAAAAAAAACAAACTTACCAAAAGAAGTAGCAACATTGGTAATCAAGGCTGCCAGTCCAGAAGCGATGAAGAACCTCTTCGGTTCAGGATTCAGCCCAATCATGTAGTATGCTATGGTGGTGAAGACCAAGGGTATCGTCGCGAAGACCGGCGCCTCCGCCAATGTCTTAGATAAGAAGTACACATCAGCTCTGTACATCCCTGAGTGATGCTCACGTATGAATATTGGTAGTTCTGAGCAAAATACCTGTTGAGGAATGACTGGTGTTAGGTGCTCGCATATCGATAATCAACATAGAAATAATGGTCCATTATTTGGAGAGACTAAATAATAGGTTCTTTGATAATTGTTTTATATGTTACTGGATCGCCTAGGAACATCTGTGTAGTTTGTCGAACTGTCTTGGTAGGTATACAATTAGCTCAACTTTTGAAACAAACTTTGCAGGCAACTTTTGGGAGCTATTTTCTGAAGGTTTATTATTCTACTAAATAAAAACGTTCAAAATCTTGTCATGCTCTCATCCCAGCGACAAAAATTTTAGGTAAATAGAGGCATTTTTGACTTTTCAAGACTGAGATTACATTTCGTTCCAAATAGTTTGTACAGCAAGTATCTCTATGTACAACTTTTAAGGCCAATATTAGCCATAGAAGTGGTAGTAAGGCCAACTGATCTGGATACACATTTAAGTAAGCATCGCCTAGTCGTGGAGGCTTTTTTAATAAACCCCTATGAGTCCAAAACGAGCCCAAGTTCACATGTAAATTTTTCCAATCCTATATGATAAAGACTTCCTTACGTTAATAACAGCAAAGATGTTTTGGAAGGTCATGTTGGTGAGGAACATGAAGATGGCTCCGTTGATGTTCATGACTCCGTCCTGGTCCAGGTGCTGGCCGAAGTAGATCACGCCTATTAGAATTGACACCATCTATAACAAGACAAGTCTCATTAGTCAGAGGAAATGTGACAGTTAACCGAAGACCCTGGAAATGATTGGCATTTGTTCGGATTTGTTCGTTAGTATTTGGTACATAAGTAGTATTAAAAGAATATCGCTTGTTCTTCCTGGCAATGTTTGGAAGATAGACATGGTGGTGTTCTCATGACAGGTCGTAGAATGATGAATAAACCTAGGAAATTGACAATGTCCTCATACACCAAATTATAGTTTGGGATCTTAAGTAATTTGTTTTGTTTTATCTAAAAATTTTCAAAAATTTATGAACCCTAAGGAGGGACATTCAAGGCTTGACTACGTGAATGAAAACGGTTGTTGGGTAGTTTCTGGTAAGAACAAAAACATCTTGCTTTTAAGTTAACAAGAAAATACTCACGATAGTTTGCAGGAACCGCACTTTGATCAGCATAGGTTCCTTGGTGACAGATAGCCAGGATCGCCACAGGACTGCTCGAAACTGCGCGCACCACGACGCCTTGTACGGTGAGCGACGCGCACGAATGGCAGTTGCTTCGGACCACGCGGGGTCCGCCCAGCCTGACGAGATCTTGCGCTAGAGGAAAAGGTATGAATTAGAAAAGTATGTGAATTTGCGAAGTGACAAAGTTCAACAAGAAGTTTCTGGAATACTTAATTTTAAAACTAACTATTACTTTGTGAACATTTAGTATTTATTGAAATCACGGTTATTTTTTTATACTCTATCAGTAAAAAAACTTGAGCTAACTGTGAGCTGTGGGTTATTTAGAGTGATAAACATAACCACTTATTTCAAACTGATTATAGCAATGCCTTCACCAGGTGTAATTAATGTACCTATCACAGTTACAAAAATACATACAAAGTAAGTGAGATAAACACTAAATCATTTTGTAATGCTGATAAGCTTTAATATCTTCAAAACCAAACCGTCCTTACCTCAAAATAGAGTGCATTTTCGGCTTCAGCAGCAATCTTGCAGCCGACCTCCGAGCGTGCGAAGGCAGTACAGACAGTATCAATAGTGGTGCGGGTGGTCTCCTCTCTTCCCGGTACACCCGCCAGGAGTTGGATGAAGTGGTCCGCTGGATTGTAGTTGGGAGGACAGGCTGCTCCCAAGCTGGGGAAAAGAAGGCAGTTGTAGAGAGTTGGATTGAAACCAAAAAATCTGAAATTTCCATTACAATTTGTGTATGAATGAAATCCTTTAAATCGAAGTTGGTATTTGATACGTGTTTGATATTGGTAAGTCCTTAGGCTATTTGTAGTAAGCTCATGAATTTGCTGCAAAACTGCTTTAACAGGCACTATTACGAGCTATATGTACTTTGGTGTACAATAAAGCATCTTTTTCTTTTCAAGGGAATCCAGGTCAAGAGCGAAAATAGAGATAATTTGGAAATACACAACTACACCTAAGTAAGATTATCTCTGAATTAGGAACACCAGGGAAACGGAAGATATGAATGTGACAAAAGAAGGTAGGTACTACAGCTACTTAAGTGGTATAATAATTTAAACCAATTAGGAGTATACTGTGTTACGTAAAAGTGTAAATAAATAAAAAAGTAAGTATTAATACGGAAAAAAAGTAGTAAGCGGCTCCTGTTGTTATGTAGAGTGGGACAAGAATAAAAGATTTAAGCATAGTATTTTTGGAAATCCCTTTGCTTATCATTTAAAACGCTGAACAAAGGCCGCTTCCAACCGGTCCTTTTAGAAATCTGTGGAGGAGGCCTATGTCTAGCACTGGACGTCCTGCGGCTGATATGATTGATAATAATGATGATCATTTAAAATTGCCAAGAACAGAAGAGCCATTAAGAGTAAGAACCAGAACCTTGTCATAAAATATTTTGTAAATCTCCAATTTTATGACACCGACTAGATATACTCTGACCAAACATTTTCACATTCAAAATGAATAACATGCCATAACCTTTTAAATGACCAAATCAAAATTCATCATCATCTTCATCATTATTTGAGCGTATAGCCGTCCACTGGTGAACGTAGGCCTCACCCAAAAAGCGCCAACCCTCTCGGTCCTGGGCAGCCCGCCATCCGGATCAAAATTGTAGGTACTTACTCTTTAAAGAAGTCGTTAGCCTGCTCCGGTGAGCCGAGGAAGGCGACCTTCCCGTCAGCCATGATGAGCAGTTTGTCAAACATGGCATACAGCTCTGAAGACGGCTGGTGGATGGTGCACACCACCGTCTTGCCCTTCTGTGCTAGACCTTTTAGTACCTGTAGATGGAGATAGATTGATGGAGATGCATTTTGGTCCAAATTAGGATCACGGTCACGTAACTAAAAACCTTGAGTTTATTGGAGTCCCATTTATAGAATCGATTGCTACGAAATTTCGTAGCAATGCTACAAATACCTGCAATGGCATTGTATTGTTTGTGACAATAAATCAATCTATTTTCACTCCTGCATGGTTTTTGATATTGCACTTAATCATGAACAGGCAGAACTACTTCACATAGGCCGTAACGACAGCGCGTTCGTGTTCCACGCGCGCGTCTGAGAGATGTCAACAATTTTTGAAGGGGCCAGTCAAGGCCGATTCCTGCCGGGGCTTGCGATGCCGCGCCCCTGGAACGCAAAGGTCACAAGAAGGAACATGGGTGGCTTTTAGTCATTAAAAGTCTGTCACTCTCCCCGCCCGGCCCAGGGCGGGGGAAGTCATTTACGGATGATTTCCCATCCGTAAAAAAAGAATAGCCGTACTTGACATACTAACACGGAATCCCATATCGATAACTCGTAAATTTTTTCTAAAGATTTAGATTATTTGGAACAGTGCTATGTAAATACCAAAAAGATATCCAGTATGTCTTCAAAACTACATAAAAACTTTTTCTTTCACATCATTCATAATTTTCATATTGAAGGCCTAACTCGCTCATTTTTGAAGTGTTCGGGTTTAAATATACCATTGATTACATATAAACATAGGTACCTGTAACACATTCTGCGCCATGAAGGAATCCAGCCCCGAGGTTGGTTCATCGCAGAACATGAGAGGGGGATCCGTGAGGACCTCACTGGCGAACGACAGCCTCTTCATCTCTCCTCCTGATATGCCCTTCAGCCGACCGGGGATGCCGATCACGGTGTTCTGGCATTTCGTTAGCGCCAACTATAGACAAAGAGAGAGTTAGATAAAGTTTTGCAAGAGAGTACTAAGTTATTGTTGTTGAGTCCTACTGGGTTTTCAGTATGTAGGTAGGTATATTTATTTTATTTTAGGTTGCGTCGAGTTGACGGACGGGGGGGGGGGGGGGGGGCGGAGTACTACGACTGTAGGGTAATTGTAACGAGAAAAACAATAGGGGCAATTCTATTAATTAACTTATAGGAGCGATCGTAATCTAATCTTTACCTACATTTTTTGACATTGATTGTTACTGAGATAAAATTTCGAATACATTTTGAACGTTTTAGAATTAGTAGAACTGGCCTTCTGTTATTTTGCTGTTCTCATAGTTAGAATTGCCCTTCACAGACCCACAGTCCGTATAACCGCCCGATGAAAATGTTTTCTGACTATCGAGAAAGTATCTTTGTTAACAGAAATATCCTACAGTTTTCCTCGTTATAAAATTATATTAAACATCGATACATCTTTAGTTATGAACTAATGAATATAAGTATAAACATTTATTAAGACTAAAACATCACTTTTGACATTTCAAGAACATATCGAAATAATTCGGTTTTAAATAAATAAAGGTAATCGGATGTTCACCAGACATTTAAATATTTATTAGACACGTCAATATTTTTATACAAGTAAAACCAATAATACCTATAATACAGATGCATTCATGTATCTACAGTTGTATACTTTTTTTTTGTAAAATACAGTTTTAATACATTTTATACAGGGTTATTTGTAAAACAATGACAACCTTGCAGGACTGTATTACTATCATCATAAACAACAACTTTTGTTCTATAAATTTTTACAGAATCAAGCAACGCAAGCGCATTGAAGTGAATGACCGACTGAAGGATTACCGTAATATTGTAAATAGGTCATGTACAAACACCCCCGCCGCCCTAACCCCGCTCCCCTCGCTATTTATCGCATACACTTCGTAACATTTAGAGCGTTCAATTTAAATGTTTTTATTTTTGTATGAAAATCTGATGAAGTTAAATATGAAAAATTTTTAAATGTCATAGAACAAAAGTTGTTGATTATGATGTTAGTAACATAGTCCTGAGAGGTTGTCATTGTTTTACAAATGACCCTGTATAAATAAAAAAAAGTTATTATTTCGAAATGTATGTGTACCAGTATTAAAAAGTCTTTATTTAATGCAAGAAACATTTTAGCTTCAAAATACATTATGTCACACACCCCACAGTTTGATTTATATCAAAAAAAAAAAATTTAATCTGTAATTACGACAAAATTATTGTTAAAATAGTTTTCATGTACATATGTAAGCAATTCTTAAACAGTTGTTTTATATCTCACCTCAGTAATTACTTCTTGAACTCGCCGCATCCGCTGCGCGTACGGTATGTGCCGGTCCATACGCACCATAGCCTATAGAAAAAAAAAACAAACAAAATTAACATAACCGGACTAAAAAAAAACGATGTTCCCATAAAAACAATCTTCATCAACATTTTGAATTTATCTGTCCATGGTTCTGAAGTAATTAAGTCATTATTTTAATAATAATTATAGGATTTTTTGTCATGGTATCAAGGCTTATGAGGCCTTACCGACTTTGGAAAGACTGGTTTCATTTGCAACAAACCGGTTTCCAGAATGTTACTTCACATGATAAATATGGGATTCCAACAAGATGTCTTTATTGACACAAGGGTGACAGCTTGTTTTAAATAATGGGACATCATCAAGTAATTTCTTCTGCGATTCGGAACTTTGTTGTTAATTATTAAGGAAACTCTTTATTATGGTGTAAAATTTAATACCTAAAGTTCACAAGTTACTATAGAATGTCTTTAGGACTTATTATACCATCAAAAATAACATAACATACCATCACGCCTGTATTCCCCGAAAGGTTAGGCAGAGGTGTACCAATGTACACCCACAGTTCGCCGGTATGTTTACGTCCCATGTAATAGGGGGCGAGCCTATTGCCATTAACCGGGCACAAATCCAAACTCCGAGCTGCTACTGAGTATTTCATAGAAAAACCCAATAACACTTTTGCTCGACCTGGGAATCGAACCCAAGACCTGTAGCGTAGCAGTCGCGCTTAGGACCACTAGGCTACCGAGGCAGTTTCAGATCATCAAAAATCGCATTAATAATGTTCTTGCCTTTAAAAATATCAAAGGATGCTTTTTAAAATCTTTAAAGTTCTCCTGTAAAACTTCAAAATAACTCAGAATTGGCTCGATAACATACCTGGAAAATTAAATGCTCCTTCACCGTCAACGTCCCAATAAACAGGTCTTGCTGCTGAACGTACGCCGACAGTGCTGAAAGCGCTTCAGGGGTAGCTGGCTGGCCATTCAGCGCCCGGGTTCCACTGGACAGCACTCCGCTAGGTGTGCGGAATGTCAGTGTGTTGAGGAGTGTGGTCTTCCCGGCTCCGGATGAACCCATGATGGCGAGGAGCTCGCCCGGATATGCGGCGCCATTTACTTGAGAAGAAAGACACGAAGATGTTATTGCTATTGGAGTTACGAGTATCACTTTAAAAAATGCTTGAGGTTGAAAGATAAAAATAAATAACATAACCTATCTTTCTTATAGTGCTGTCGGGTAATAACCGGCGAATTGTAGCTTAATTTTCTGTAGTGTTATTGGGAACTAGCTGTCGCCCACGACTTCACGACGTTCAGATTAACTATTAAATTGGTTTTAATTTTGTTTTCGCGTAACCTTTTTTTTAAATTAAAATATTTTATCAAAATAGATAATTTTTTTAAAATAAAAGCCTAGGTTACTCCTTATAACATTAGCTATCTGCGAGTGACAACAAACAGACAGATAAAAGTATTTTTTTTGTTGTACTAAACTGAATACCGTATATACTTTCATATGCAATTTAGTGTATTAATTTGAAATTACAACTAGACACTTCAATTTATTTATTTGTATATTTAAGAAATCGCAGTCAGAGCAACGTAGAATATAGATATATGTAACGTCGCGTGTGGCCCTGGAGTTTCTTGATAGTTCGTCTAGAGACCTACCGATGTTTTGGGACGGGCCATTAGCTTCAACTTTTTGACTAACTGACCGACTCCTTTAAAAAACAAATGTGCCTGTGTAGGCTTTATTGATAAACATTCTTTGACTTGTCTTGATAACACGTAATCCTATTTATCTACCTATCTCATTTATTTACTTTTTAGACAAAATCCTTCGACTAAGGCACCTATCTAATTTGATTTTTTCTTCCATTTCATCATCATATACTAAGCCTTTTCCCAACTATGTTGGGGTCGGCGTCCAGTCTAAGCGGATGCAGCTGAAAATCAGTGTTTTACATGGAACGACTGCCTATCTGACCTCCACAACCCAGTAACTGGGCAACACGATACCTCTTGGTAGACTGGTTGTCAGACTTTCTGGCTTCTGACTATCCGTAACGACTGTCAAAGATTTACGAATGACAGCCGGGACCAACGGCTTTACGTGCTTTCCGAGGCACGGGGGTGTCATACCACCAAGTTCCAAACTCCGGGCTGCTACTGAGAAATTCGTAATGGAAAAACCCAATAACACTTTTTGCCCGACTTGGGAATCGAACCCAGGACCCCGAGCTCATCAGTCGCGCTTGTGACCACGAGACCAACGAGGCAGTCGAGAATTATTCTTCCATTTACTTTTAATTAAAAAAAAACAACGAATTTAATTTACACTATAAATAAAATATTTATGTATACTGCCTACATAATATTGTGGGCTTCATAGACGTGCGAGAAAGCCAGGAAAATTCCGTCAAAACTAGCGTGACTGCTCTCGTAGCCAAAACCGTTACGTTTATTTCTTAGAATCGACATTTAATTAAGTCTAATCACATGTTCCAAGAGTCCCATTAGAGTTTCCATCATCATTAAGTCCGTAAAATAACAAATCTTTATAAATAAAATGAAGGTGAAGAATTTTTGGTTTGTTTGTTTGAACGAGCCAATCTCTGAATCTAACAGTCAGATTGGATATAGCTAGATTTATGAGGAATCGTTAATAACATCACGCTGCGATACACGGTAGCGGAGCAGTAACCAAAGATCAACCAAACAAAGTCGCGGACAGAAACTAGTTAATAATAAAATAAAGCTTAAGAGTTTTTTGTTTGTATATTTTAATGCACTAATTTTAGGAACTAACAGCCAGATAGTAATTGAAAAATAATATGATGTCAAATTCATTAGGAATACTAAAGGCTATAAAACATCACGCTACAAACCACGGGAACGGAGCAATAACCAAAGACGTAAACTAATCGCGTGAGAAACCGCGGGGTTTAGTTAGTATTCTTGTAAAACCAGACCCAAAAATGTTTAGTTATCAACTGCTATGTGTTATCTAGTCTATTAGAAAGATCACAGAGATAACGTTCAATCAAAGAATAAAATTATAATTAAAGCCAACTAAGATAAAAACAAGATATCGGTTTTAAGATCGTCAATAGAATCTCACAGAACTCCTTGGTCATATATCAGGTAACATATTCAGTTGATTCAATCTAATCAGTTCCTAAATCTAGGAATGGCAATTTTAGATCCAATTCTCACGATAAGCCCATACGCCAAATTAGTTACGCTTAATATTACAATAGAGCATTGGACGCTTTAACAGAAAACAATTTTAAATGAGGCCTGATTTAGTTATTTTTAAATTTTCGTTTTATAAAGTCTCCTTGAACATACAACGAAAGAACAATTGCGGTATGAAACTTTTCTATTATCTTTTCTATGCCATACAACGTGGCAACGCTGCCAGCCTTTTGGGCACTTGTCCCATTGACAGCGATGCGGATGAGTTTTTTGATGCCCTATAAGCTTTCTTTTTTGCATTTTATTATTACTTAAGTAAGTTTTATACTAGTGATTCATATTGTGCTTGTGGTATGAAACTAGATAAACATACAATTTTACCGTTTTACTTCGATAGGTCTTTCGAAAAATAATGCGTTCAATTATGGGCAGTATGTTACGGTTCACAATCTTTCTACAGTTTGCAATCTCGCGAGATAAATTATAATCTAACGGGTTTTACAATTTTACGGTGAAAGATACATCATATACCCGTTTACTACGCAAACTTTTATTTTTAATGTGAAAAGTTGCTGGTAATGCCAATGGTATGGTATTACGCAAAAAATAGTGCTTACAGGTGCATCCAAAAGTACAGGAGGTATTTTTTTTCCGGATGGTAAATCATCCAATGTCTTCCCCCGCTCTAGGCGGAGTGGGAGGGAGTGCCTGACTTTTACTGACTAAACCCACCCATGTTACTTCTTGTGCCCTGTGCGTTCCGGGGGTATATCTTTCGAACAACCCGCATAGTATAGGAAGCATGGAGTTTTAAGTAAAGTTTCAAACTTTTTGTCTATGCATTAAATGTGGAACTTTGACCTTGAATATATACGTAACCGACAGGTTCCCAGGTCTGGTCAAGACAGTCGGGAGCGCGGATCATGTGTCAAGCAAATAGAGGACTCCTGACTTATGGTAACAAGTTGAAACCGTGGGGTGTTAGTCGGTAAAAGTCCGGCATAACTCTCCGTGTACCCCAAACGAAGGGGCCTCATCGGTATGGTCCAGAACCATGTAACTTATATATACATATATACACCTGTTATAAAAACACTGAACTTACCATTTCTCAAAAGCTGTTTCCTCTGCTGGAACATGCCGCTCGCCGAAGGCTTCCAGAAGTTCCAGATGCGTCGGGACCTGGACCTGGACTCGGTGGCAAAGGCGTTGATATCAGCCCAGGTGTAGGTGACCTTCTCCACTCCTCCAATGGCTCCATAGTTGCGGTGGGATGGTATTGCCAAGGTCACTTCACCGCCGCTTCCGCGAGGCGTTGATTCTGGTGTGGGACCATCCTGAGGAAAGTAATAGAAGTTAAATAGAAGGCTTTATTCAATTTTGGAGCAAATAGGTTCATTCTGAGGTTTTCAGTCAGAGATTATCCGAAATAAATAGAGAAGCAAACCATTTTTATTTGAATTATTTTTTTCAATTTTATTTATTGGTTTAAATGTTTAGATTTATCAAAAACTAGCTGCTGCCAACGACTTCGTTCGCGTGGTTTTTTCCACCCGCATTAAGTTACGTCTTTGGCTACTGCTCTTCTCTCGTGTGTCGTATCTAGCCTTCCTCGATAAATGGACTACCTATCCAACACAAATAGAATTTTTCTATTCCAACCAGTAGTTCCTGAGATTAGCGCGTTCAACCAAACAAACAAAAAAACAAACAAACTGTTCAGCTTTATAATATTAGTATAGATTTACCTAAAATGTTATTTCATGTTAATATTCTAAGTGCAAAATTTGAATATGCATCACCTAAACACCTACAATATTTATTATAATTTCAATTGTGGGTCAAAGCTTGGCTCTGGTCTAGACACCTTAGCCAGATCACACACCTGCCAGTAACGCATACAAAGCATTCTATTAATATAGGTAGGACGAGATTTTAAAGCTGACATTTACAAGCGATTATCGGTCTGTGGCTAATAATTCAGACACATCTGGTTTTCAAACACACCTGGCTTAATTTCGGTGGAAAAAACAGCGCCCTGATTAGAATTTGACGGCACGGTTGGCGCAGTGGCTGAGCGATTGGCTGCTGCGCTGCGTGTCGCCGACTCGATTCCCCCACGGAACAAATATTTGTATGGCCTACAGATAGTTGTTTCGGGTCTGGCTGTTTATGTATATGAGTTTATGTGTAAACGCACCCATGATACAGGAGAAATTCCAAGTGTGGGGCAACGTTTAAAAAAAACATACAAAGGATTCATGTTTTGGTATCCTCTGCCCGCTTCTTGGTTTGCGTCTAACTTGATATAATATTTAGTGAGGGTTCTAAAATGACATTATTCTATGACATTTAGAATTAGTGTAGCTTTATATCATTGGAAAAATTTTGAAATTAGCTCAGCACTTCTAGATATTACCTCTTACAAACATACAATTTGTCTCTTTCTTATAGATTACTTTAAATATGAAAATGATTGTGTGTATTGGCTATTGGTATGTATTTTTGTTATAGAAAAATTGAAAAAGAAATCTGTATAATTACAGATCATTGCGGTACTCCACTTTTCACTCTAACGTCCTTAGTAATAAGGTTAAAAATGGGTCAACCGCTACTTTCCTGGTTTATACCCACCTACTTGAATAATCAACAGTTAATAGTATAGTTAATAGTAACTGCCTCGTTAGCCTAGTGGTCCTAAGTGCGACTGCTACGCTAGAGGTCTTGGGTTCGATTCCCAGGTCGAGCAAAAAGTGTCATTGTGTTTTTTGAAATTCTCAGTAGCAGCTCGGAGTTAGGATTTATGTCCGGTTAGTGGCAATAGGCTCGCCCCCTATTACATTGGACCTAAACCTACCGGCGAGCTGTGGGTGTACATTGTTACACCTCTACCTAACCCTTCGGGGAAAATAGGCGTGATGGTATGTATGTATGTGCTTGAAAAGTCCAGCTTTTAGGCTCAGACTTTTATCAAAGAAAGCAACAAGCAAACAGTCCAAGTCCATTCGTGGACCGTTCAAGATTTATGATTAACCACTGTGATACCAATCATTATCAACAAAGCTAAATATAAATGTGTATTATATTTCTCTCAAGACAATCTCGTAATACATACCGACGTATTAGTATTCGTATACAGGCTACTACTTGATAACCTCTTACCTAACATTGGATACTCAGTTTCTGTTACCTATCTCATTCCGTGTTCCTTGTTCGGGGTAACTTGAGACGGTCTTTTGTTTTTTTATGGTATGATCATGTAATCTGACATAATGATACGGTTATTCATATTTGGAATGTCAGCTGTTAATGATTGGCATCTCTTTGTTGAAGCTCAACGGTTCGGTAGTTGTAATTTTGAATGAATGAATGTATGAATGATAACTTTATTGAATTAATAGTAAAGCAAGTTAATTAAGATACTGTGGTGAATCTTTTTTTTATATAGATTTTAGACATTTTTTGTTGCTGTTTTGGCATGATATGGATGCGAATCAAAGATCAAATAATAACATAACATACCATCACGCCTGTATTCCCCGAAGGGTTAGGCAGAGGTGTAACAATGTACACCCACAGTTCGCCGGTATGTTTAGGTCCCATGTAATAGGGGGCGAGCCCGTTGCCATTAACCGGGCATAAATCCTAACTCCGAGCTGCTACTTAGAATTTTATAGAAAAATCAATAACAATTTTTGCTCGACCTGGGAATCGAACCCAAGACCTCTAGCGTAGCAGTCGCGCTTAGGACCACTAGGCTAATGAGGCAGTTAAGACCAAATAAGCCTTGAAGAAATACGAAATAACACTATTTACTTAGGTATAGGTAGTGTCTGTTTTACTACGATTTTTTTACTGGAGATTTTTACCAGCAGGAAAAAGGTTTGATTTTATCAGAACTAAACCTATTAAATAGTGGTGGTCCACTATCTAATAGGTTTAGTTCTGATAAAATCAAAAAACCCACGTCATACTTTCCTACCTTTTTTCAAACTAATTGTAATAGATATTTGATATTTAACGCCAAATAACAGATTGACGTACCTAATTAATAAGAACATAGTAGAGAGTCTCTCCACGAAGTAGATCAACGACCTGGTAAAGGTTGAAAAAGAAAGAAAGAAAAAAGAAAAACCATTTATTGGCACAACTTGAGGCACATAAAAAAAAGTAATATAAAAAATAGGTTATCTATACTTATAATAAATCTGTAGAGAGGTCAATTCTGTACATGAAATATATTTCCAAAATAACTTTAAGGGGGTGATTAGGGATCGATACTGATGCCAAAAATGCAATCAGTAAGATTTTTGTCTGTCTGTCTGTCTGTCTGTATAACCGTTATAGAAACAAAAACTACTCGACGGATTTTAACGAAACTTGGTACAATTATTTTTCATACTCCTGAGTTGGTTATAGTATACTTTTAATCACGCTACAATCAATAGGAGCAGAGCAGTGAAGGGAAATGTTGAGAAAACGGGAAAAGTTGCTCCATTTTTTAAGCTTCCGTCGCGTGTGCAACCATAATGGTTAAAGCTACACAGAAATCATGTATGACGAAAATGTTCTCCTTAAAATTATTTAAATAATATCCCACGACAGCATATGTCTATCTTTTATGGTTGACTAACAATATCACGTGTAAGTCCCGATAGCTTAGCAGTTCGAAGCTTTCTGATTATATTTGTCTACTCTTACGTTTATAACACTCTCAGTCACCCCTAATTAAAAAAGTTAACATTATTAACTATTCCATAAAAAAGAATCATAGAAATAGATTGACATATAATATTTCCCTACTAAAATATGAAAGTTAATCTATCTGTTACATCAAAACCACTGAACCGTGAAGAAGGACATAGGCTACTTTTTTTTACGAAAAACGACGGAAACGCGGACGAAGTCGGGGCAACAGCTAGTCAAAAATAAATAAACAAATAAAATAAAATTAAACAAAATAAATAGGTAGTATAGGTTGCGGGAAATCGCTGGATGCAAGCTGCGCAGGACGGGTCATCGTAGCTAACTTTAAGGGAGGCCAAGTCCAGCTATGGACATCATTCAGCTGATATGATGATGAATTAAAAAGAGATTGTTGTTAAATCGTTTAGGCAGAACTTCTTAGGCTCATTGTTTTTTCCTTGCCGTGAAAAGTGCACTTGTAGCTTGAACACGTGACAATTGTAAGGTTTATTTTTAAGAGATGTGTATTGTAATTGATACGGAAGACTCCAAAGTCAAAGTCAAAGTCAAAACATTTATTTCAATTAGACCATTTACAGGCACTTTTGAATTGTCAAGAAGTTACCCACACAAAAAGTTGAAGCTAGTTGCTCGTTCCAAAACATAGGTCTCTATGGAGAAGAACGAGCAAGAAACTCCTTGGACACTCTTTTCAAATTGGTTTTTACAAAAACTTGGTTACAATATTCTTGTTGCTTCTTCCTTCTCCTTCTCCCTCGAAGGGATCGTGTTTAAAAGTTATCGCGTGGAAAACTGTAGCATTTTAGTTTTTTTTATTTAGCCTTTGCTAGGGTGTTTAATTATTTCCGACCCTGGAGAATACTTATGATATTAAAGTTTAACAATTTCTGTGCATAATCTTACCTTATCAGCCAGTCTAACAGCCGTTTTTTTTTTGGGACTGGAAATCATCAAATTACTTCCCCCGCCCTGGGCGGGGCGGGAGGGAGTGTCAGACTTTTACTGTCTAAAACCCATCCATGTTCCTTCTTGTGCCCTTTGCGTTGCGGGGGCGCGGTATCTCTTACGAACAACGTGCAGCCCCGGCAGGCATCGGCCCTGAGTGGCCCTTTCTAATATTGCTGACATCTCTTTGACGCGCGTGGAACGGAACACAAACGCGCCGTCGGCACGGCCTGTCGTTATACAACGTACGGACGGTGAGCTACCCATTGCTCACCGTCCACAGGCCCGCAACCAGTCTGATAGCCAGAGTTTTCAATAATGAACTCTAATGTTAAGTACAATTCAGAGTCGATAATGGTATGAGCTATTTTTGTTACGTTTTCAGATAAATTTAAAACCGCAGTTGCTCTTTACTAGCCAACAGATGAACGCTGTTGTCTATAAGTAAATACGTAAGTACCTGTGACTTATTCTAAGAAAGACTATTGTATACGTTTCTCATCTTTTCCTTTTCATAACTAAACTTCTTTATGTTTTTATTTGACTCTGCAAGAAAGAAATAAGTTTTATTTCCTTTTAGCTTCTGATCGCAACATCATTCGCGTCAAAGTTGGTAATTATATTATTCCACGGAAACCGTGCGTTTGTCCGGGATAAAAGTAACCTACGGGCTATCCCAGACTATAATGAATCTCTATGCCAAATTTCATCAACATTCGTTTAGATGTTCTGTAGTAATTGAGTCAAAACATACACATATATAACAGTAGTAAGATATGTATTATCCCACGATCAATACCACCAATTAGTTAACAATACAATGAACTCAAAATTAAGAAACCCGACGGTAAATTCGGTGTTTTATTACGACGGAATTAGGGGTAGCCCGATATCCGGAACTAGCGTCGAGTTACAGCACGTGGGAGTTAGATAACACCCTTGTAAGCTGACAGGTGCCGGAGATGGGCGCTAAGTTTGTCGCTACATGGAAATATTAAATTAGAATACGGACAAAATACGTTGTGGAAGGGAGACATCGTAAAGAAAAAAAAAAAAAACTTTAGTCGTGTCACTTGATATGTCAATTGATGAAGAGAGAAAGAAAATGTGCGCGCGCACTGCTCTCTCTCTTGCTCTTACAGTAATATATGAAACGTAACTCTCTCTCTTACTATCTTCAATAATTTATATCTCCCTCTCAACTTCCGTTCGCCCCACCACACTCATTTCCGTAACGCTTTCGTCTCCCATTCACCAGCTTACTTCCCAAGTCAAGCATGCGTAAAGAAGTCTTACTTCAAAAACAATCATCATCGTAAATGCCCAATTCATTAATTTCGCCTTTGTATGGTGTATTTTTACATTATCTGTGTTATGTTAATAAATAATAAATAAAGAAAACTTTTAACATAGATTCAGTACATAAACGGGGTAGGGATAACAGCTTTCGTAACTTCAAAAAAACAATCAGCTATTCCATACATTTTGACCTTGTGAGTATTGTATGGCTAACAGCTAGTTTTTTAAATATCCTACTGAAAATGTAATTGCTAGGGCATATAGAATGCCAGTGTTGCAGAGTTTGTTCGAATGAGTTACCGCGACCCTGGTACGCAAAGGGCATTAGGAGGAAAACAGATGATTTTTACTCAGTAAGAGTCTGATACTCCCCTCCCGCTCCGCCCAGGGCGGAAGGAGTTACTGGATAATTTCCCATCCTTAAAAAAAAGGGGAGCTGAATCATTTTCGTTACAATGTACTTTCCACGAGTTCAAACATAACAAATAATCACAAAACAATATACTAGAGGGCTACAATAAATTTAACGGTTGGATAATACAATTCATATGTCGAAAATAAAATAAATAAATTTCAAACCAAACATTATTCTTATCTTATTAAAATCTCTCGTTTATTTCGTCCACGTGTAACCGATGTAGGTAGGTACCTACTTACCGTATTAAGTAGATAAAATGAGGCAGATTGATAACAGGTTTCACGAATATGCTAGCGTATGAAAGTTCCGTGTCAAATGACTTAAGGCCCCGTTGTAAGCAAATGTTTTTAGGTAATTGACAATAACGCATCGCGGCGACAAATAAGGCTGAAAATAGCGATACCTTTGATGTTAGTTGAATCGGATAACCACAAAAATAACAGTAAGTTTTCTTTAAATTGTGAAAAAAATGTCTTTGGTTCATGAAATTCCCTATAATGTCTTTACATACATTTTTAATAGTTTACGCTCAAAAATATGAGAAAAGCGACAAAATTTTATTTTTATTTTCTCCTTTACGATTTTTTGACCATGATACTATTAAACTTTCATGAAATATTTATAGGTAAGTGTTTTCTTTGAACCCTTGACAATACACTCAGTTTTCAGGCTTGTAATATGTACAAATACGCCAGACTATGCGACAAAAAATGTTTGTTTTACGGTGTCCCGTGTTCGGATAGCCCCTTAAGTTGTAGAAGGAAAAGGTTATGCTTCGCAGCTGTATTGTCAGCCAGTCGTAAACATCACCGAATTGGAAATATGTTTATTTTACTGACTCTTGTCGTACATATGTGACTTTTTAAATTCACATGTACTTTCCATCATTAACATCATCGAAGGAAAACATCGTGCGAAAACCTGGGTTGAGACCAAGTTTAGATAAAATCTTAACAAAAAATTCATCTTCATGATTATTTATTCAATTGGTTTGACTAGTAGCTTTACATGTATTTGATCTTTCAAATAGACGCTTTTTCATATGTTATTTTTTAGACGGGTTTGCTCTTAGCAATAGAGTATTTTAAGTAGGTATCTGCCTTTATTGTGCTTAAATAGTGCGTTCATTTTCTTATGCAATAGGAAGTTACCTATTGTACTAAATTGAAGGCGATCAGTGGACTAACACATGAGAGAATAGGTCTACTAGCTAGACCCGATTGTACATATTGATAACCGATGCCTATGTGGGTCTACAAACGTCTACAAATAGTAGATATGTATGGAGTTTCATACCCGTTCTTTTCCATACGAAACTACCTTTTGGGATGAGCAACTAGATTCAATATTTTTAATTTATTTTACCTTATAATTGACGTTCAAAAGTGCCTTTTAATGGTCTAATTGAAATAAATGATTTGACTTTGATTTTAATACACATTTATAAAAATAGACTGCTCCGTTTATCTCCTGGTCGCAGGACTTGAGCTTGGGGTTCTGGGTTCAATTCCCAGGTCGGGCAGTACTATTCGGTTTTTTTATTAGGAAATTTCATAGTAGCAGCCCGGTGTTTGGAAATTGGTGGTGTGATACCCCAGTGCTGTTATTCGTAGAACTTTGACAGTCGTTATGGGTAGTCAGAAACCCGAAAGTCTGACAACCAGTAGGGATTTACTATATGATAAGATGTACAAGCGCCGCCATCATGAATAAAAACCAGCTGTTGTTGCGACATACCAACCTTACTGTTGATCGTCGACAGCGAAGGGCGTGATGCTCTTCTAAATTAACATGGAAGATTTTTTGTTTAAAATGATGTCGCAACTTTAACGATCGTTTTACTAATTAGAAATGTATGTTATGTATGTGTATTCAAGTTAGACTTAAAAGCAAATAAATAGGCCAATTTAACAAAAACATGACGTCAAATAACTAAGTATGACACAGTTATATTGACGATTGTAATGATAATAATTCTGCAAAATACAAATTAATTATTGTCGCGACCTTTTTTATTACTATACAGTCTAGTATTGAGCTGTAAATAGTAAAGAACGTTTAGACAATTTGAATTTCGAATCTTAGCGAATCATCTCAAATGAGAACAACGTTCCACATTCAAGTGAAATACCGGTGCATTTGAAAACCCGTTCCAATTTTTTTAAAAGTTCATCGAAGCTCACGGAATTGTCGATTCAGCCTGGCCTTGGCAACATTTTGAGTCGTACCGGTATTGATCATAGAGTCCGGTTTATTTTTCTTTTCGGTTTCATTTATATTCTAATTAAGTACGTAGTTTGAAGTGTTTAAACATAGTACGTTATTTTTGGTAGCCATAATCTTTATGGTGATTTACAAAAAAAACACAAAATTAAAATTTTTAAGTAAACTTGCGACAGAAGAATAAAAATCCCTACCGCAGCTTACAAAAGGGCTGATAACTTTGAAACCGCTGAACCGATTTCCATCAAACTTAGCTAAGAACATTCCCGACTAATTAAAAAAAAAACTAAATCAAAAACGAATCATGCGTTCGGGAGTTACGATGACAGACACACACAGACACGTCAAACTTATAACACCCCGTCATTTTTGCGTCGGGGGTTAAAAATAATGTTTCATGAATAATTTAAAATGGGCTGCTTGTTTTATTCATGTGCTATACAAGAACTGCTACGAAGTATATGGCTCAGTATAACTTTTTTAGTTATGTCTTTGGTTACTGCTCCACTCCCGTTGATCGTAACGTGATATTCTGTACGTATAAACCTTCCTCTTGAATCACTCTATCTATTAATGAAAACCACATTAAAATCCGTTGCGGAGTTTACAATATCTAAGCGTACAGAGCACGTGTAGCGACTTTGGGTTTTATACTAAGAAGAGATGATGTAAATAAAATAAAACATTTTCAAACACCGACATTACAAGCAGTGACAACATACTGACTGGTAAATCGAAAAATGGAGCCAATAAAGCTGAGATCAATATCCTAACATTTGGCAAACCGCTACCTACATTAGTCTCCATAAGACTTGTAGAAAAATACTGATTGATATTATTTTAGGACCCTTCCCATGACCCATGGTAACAAAACGTATTTCATCGATCGACATCATTCTGGTTTTATAATCTATTTATATTATATTTTTATTTATTCTATATGGAAATGGCGCACCGTCTTTGTGCTACGCCGCGCCGCGCCGCGTGTTGCTATATAAAATCGTAACCCAAATTATTACATATTTTTTCCATGACATTTTGCAAGGAAATAACCTAGATTATATATATCTATCTACTTATACTTATAACCGATCATACAAGTCTGGATTTCAGTCCCTTACAGACAGTTTCAATTGAATGAATGAGCTTTATGCTGAACACTTAAATAATTGATTGGCAAGATGTGCCTACGTATAGTAAGTCTATTATTGAATGAGTTAGCAACTAAGTAGATACTTCTAGATCTCCTTACCAACATACCTATATCCAAGTCTATATAGGTACCCTAGTAATTTATCTAATCAACGCAAAATAATATCGTTAGCTCCTCTTTGTAACTTTGACTCTGTGACTTTTATAGCAAAATTGAACAAATATTTTTCGACAAATAAACATGAGCTTAATTCTACCAGAACCAGGCAAGCCAGCACCTTTCAAAAAGTAATCAACATAACAAAGTGGAAGCTAGGTACGTTATTACAAAAAAAAATTCGCTTGACAATTGTTATTAATTAGATATTTTCCAGAAATAACAGTTCAATGTAGTTTCAAAAGTTGTACTACTTCGAATAGGTCTAAAATTAATTACTTAGCGTTAAATATCTAAAATCTTTACTAGTATCTCGAAAACGTGACCAATTTTGACGTGGGTTGGTTTTTTTAGACAGAACTAACCCCAAATATGATTAAAAAATTAAAATGGCTACAAGAAATAACTGCCTCGGTAGCCTAGTGGTCCTAAGCGCGACTGCTACGCTAGAGGTCTTGGGTTCGATTCCCAGGTCGAGCAAAAAGTGTTATTAGGTTTTTCTATGAAATCCTCAGTAGCAGCTCGGAGTTAGGATTTGTGCCCGGTTAATGGCAATAGGCTCGCCCCCTATTACATGGGACCTAAATATACCGGCGAACTGTGGGTGTACATTGTTACACCTCTGCCTAACCCTTCGGGGAATACAGGCGTGATGGTATATAAATAATTTAGTCTACTTACTGGTGGTGAATTGTTGAATGCAACACGCTGATTATCAACAGACGACGTGATCAGCGGCTCGTGCTCTTCAGTGCCAGCCGTCATTTTAATTTTATCCCTTTATCACAATTTAAATATTAAAAAAAAAATTAAAAATCCACTGTCATATTTACACAGATCACAAGTTTGGTTACGTCACAATTTTTGGCGGGAAATTGTCGTCAAGCGCGCGGGGGCAAGTTTAGTAGTGGTGTGCCTGCTGCGCTATGAACGAATGAACTAAAGCGCTCTATTGACTAATCAATGTCTGTTGGCGGACATTAAACTATGTTTTGTCAGTCTATCTCGGCCAGTATGCATTCTTGAAATCTTATTAACTTAATGATAATTAGGTTTATTTGAACGTTGAGTAGGTACACTTCTGACTCGTTTGTTTCAGGTAAGTAGGTACAGAGGCTTTTGTTTCTTGTGAGTGAGAGTTATCTGTAGTACGTGTATCTAAATAAAATAAATAAAGATAATGCAAAGGTGCTAATAAAGATACCTATTTATTTAACCACTACATACCTACATTAAAGTCATTTTCAGTATCTACCTACGTCTTGGTAAATTTTAATATTAATCGTGTTGTTTTATTAATTTTGTGTTTATTAGTCGAAAAAGTTTCAATCTTTGTTTTTGTGGAGCCATGGCGAGTGTCTACCCACCACCTACTTATCTACAAATGGTATTCTACATAATAAAATTTTAACTTTTTCAGTAAGTGTGTACATTTTCTCAGTTTCATTTTAACTTGCGGTAGGTGCGAAGATCGCTGCTTTATTAAATCTGAAGATAGAAGAAAAAGTGCATCTTAAGGTGCATTCACCTACTAAATGAATTGTTACCTTCTGAAAATATCAGAGAACTGTTGGCCCATTAATATGATCTACAAAGACACAATACAAAATAATTAATAGTTCATTGTGTCCTGATATTATTTATCACTTATGAAAAAATATTTTCACATCACTAATATCGGAATCAAGTTTTTCTGCTTTCATTGTTACACAATTTGGCAATAATACCAAGAGTACCTATTGCTGGACTGGATTACCTAAGTAGGTACATTCTTGATTTTATTAATTAGTTCCAAATGTAGGAGTAGGACACACGTTCATAACAGTGATCTAAAAAAAGAAGTACCTAGATAATAAATTAGGTCTTTACCTGGTATCTAACTTTCAAAATGGCGGCGCTGCACTTACCTACCCGCCATTTTAGCTAGATATGTAGATTGCCTACCATTTTGAATTTGATTTTCCATAAATTCTAGATAATATTCACAAGATTTAATTCTGAAGTACTTACCTACATGACGACGATTATTCATTCAGGCATTCAGTTAGTTAAGTACCTTGGTGTTTTCAGGAATGGCCAAGAAAACAAAATGCAAAATTAGATCCTCGTTATGGCAATGCGAATTTGTTTTTGTAATACTTATTTATGCATTGAAGAATATATTTAGTTACTTAGAAATTTTACATGCGAGTCAGTGCGCATCATAGTTATTTTTTATTTAAAAATTGTGCCCTGTCGCTGTAAAAAATGGCAAGTAGGTAGAGCTACCTAATTACTTGTTGTAAATTAATTTCTGACTTGTATCCATCAAGTTATCATTTTATATGGAGGTATTCCTGTGACAATAAACAATTTTTCTCTTTTTCATCTTTCTAATTTCTACCAATTTTATGAAAATTGTTTCTAAATGCATTATCTTTTAATAATGAAACCAAACATTTTTTTTAACAAAACTATTGTCAACGTACCTTGATTGAAAGGCATCACTAGAAACTCGACCTCATTTGTTTCAATACTTTGCACAAACATGACTGTAACTAAACACCTATCGAAGCGCACTGAATGGCGCGAAAAACGGTCGGTCGGACGGTTTCTTCGCAGATGAATGACGCACCGGACCACGAAGGCTGCACTACACCTGAATTCACTAGCATAACAGCTGCTTTTGAATAAAAATACACATAATTATATATATATTATGCAACGTCTGTTGCATTTAATAGTTTTGAGAGCCTTGGTGGTAATGGACCATCTTTGCCTTCCTTTCGGCCTCCAAGAGAGGTAGCCAAAAATTGTTATGTGGTAGATGGGTGGGTGGTGGGAATTTAGTGGACTGTAGATGGTGGACAGTCTCTATATGTCTGACAAACTGAATATTTTAGGTGTTCATTTTTTTTTAAACATTTTTTCATTTACGACAGATTCGAAGAATGCCTTGCCTTTACTAGGTGAACATGATACAAAAGTGTGTTTTAAAGGGATTAGGTAAAATAGTAATAAACCAAAGTAAGCGTAATATAATAATTTTAATTTATTATATAAAATGACATTTGAGATAGATGCAAATATTTTTTTTCAGTAAATTACTTTTTACAATAAACGAATCTATTACTCATTCTCGTTAGTAGTATGATTACAAAATGACACATGACAAAGGAACTATTGAATGTAGACTTGAGATGTATCGTGATTCTTAACTATAATAATGATTTAGGAATATGGCTAATTAATGTTTGTATTATTTAATATTATACTCGATGACAATCCTCTAACACTTATTCCTTCAATAATATTTGGTGACAACTTACTGGTGATACCCGAGCTATGTTACTTGCATCAGAATCACAATAACCCAACTTCACAACTCCATCGTGCATTAATTCATTAAATTATAAATTCAAACATTCACGCACGCTTTACGCGCTCTCCATGCGTTCTTAACAATGTTCACGTTATCACTCATAAATAAAACGACGGTAATATTTACAATGCACAAACGGAACTTGTGTAAATTTAAAAAAAAACCTATTGTGACGTTGCGCGATGTAGGCGACTGAGCTGTTTACATATGGCCGACAACTTTACAATAAGTCAACATTACCGAAACCTTAAGATAAATATTAAATACCACGTATTTATATCATTATAATTTGAGGATAAATTGTCTCAGCCAATCATTGTTTTACTTACAAATGTTCTCTGACAAACGCTTAAAACTATAAAAATACAAAGTTTATCTAAACAAAAGTAACAATCGATATATCAGAATCGATCCCTCGCGCAACGCCACAGTTAAAAACTAATTGATATAATTAGCACTACATAGGAAGCAATATAACTTACACGGTATACCAAGGGCCGTTCATAGATTTTACATAGTTATATAAGTGCAAACAATACACTGAGTGACTTAAACGGAACAAAAATAATCTTAATGAGTACATTCTAAGAGTTCTATTTCATTTGAATATTGTTTCAGGGAATATATTTCATCAACAGTTGTATATTTTGTTTTTACTCTGAAATGTACAAAAAAAAAACTATTATAATTAATTTTCTATTGGAAAAAATCTCTTTTCATTGTTAATCAGCTGCGTTTACGATAAGTCTATTGTTCGTTAACCCTAAATTCAATACAAGTAGATATGACGTAAGATGAGGACACAGTGCTATGTAAAAACGTCACAAAAATACGTCTAACAACAAAATAAACCTTGAATTTTATTCATAACTTCAAAATATCAACCATGACGTGACTTTGCTAAATATTTTAACGAGATTTTCAAATATTTTTTTTCTCTAAATCTTATTCACAATTTAGAGACAAACAATGCAACATTTCCAAGGTAACCCATATGTCTGGTCATGCATAAAGAAACTGGACATGCACTTTCTAATTAGCGGTCATCCAGCTGACCGGAAACGCATCACCGTTAGACATGTCTCATTCTTCAAAATATTATAAGAAAACCCAGGGCATATCATGTGTAAAGATGACCCTGAAGTCTTCCAAAAGTTTCATTAAACGCCTTTATGCAAAACAGGATGACAATCGATGGCCGAATGTAAATCAGAAACCACTTTTAAACTACGTACCCATGCTATAACAATTAGGGCTAATCGATAAAAATGCTACAACTCACGTCGATTCGATTATTTCGGAAAATAAAACGTTTGACGGGTGGAAATCTATAAAAAAATCGTCATTAGTGGTTTTTTGTAGAAGAATAATCACTATACAACTTTGCCTAAATCACCTACTTGACCATACACGGTCAAGTAAGTGATATAGGCAAAGTTGCGAAAAACATGTCAAAAAATCATCTATTCAACAGCCCTACAATGTCCTCATCTCAAAATTAAAGTTAATGATGACTTATTAAGTTTTATGCGACTATTTTACCTAAAAATCTGTCATAAATATATAAAATACGATTACGTTTCATACACTCGCTATGGGAACCTACGGATGCTAAACGAAAGGAAGTATTTATGTTAAGCAAGTTTATGGCAATGAGAGGCTTATGGAACTATATTTGAAACAAGAGAACTGTATCAATGTTTTTTGCAAAGCTTGTTCTCCATAGCTATATCAATAATTCAAGGTGGAAGATTTGCTATTCAGGATGACCTTGAAGAGAATAAATGAGAATCACTATTTTAAACTTTTTTATCAGGATTTCCCATCAAAGGCTTGCAGAATACAGAGTAAATATTTTCTAAATATCGCCCTATGATAGGTTCAACCCTTACGTTTTAAAAAGGTCCAGAAATACCAGTACCCTTTCTCTAAAGGACTGTCCAAGACAATTTTTTTTTAAATTGCGGAAATTGAGTACCCTAGTGTAACTTTGCCTAATACATTGTTACAGTTTCTTGATCCATACTTGTATATTACAATAACACGTCGTTGCATATCTAGCGATTAATATTAACTGAGCTTGAGCTACATGTGTACCATCTATGTATAATAACTGTATATATGTATATCTATTGCTAGCTAATATGAGAAGGCGATCAGTCTACTATTTACTTATTGGCAGTGGTTATAAGGTTCATTTCAGTAGGCACCGTTGCGCGCATTGATTAAATATAGGACAGATACATTTGACAAATTCGTTGCTTGCCTGGATTTTGTAAAAAGGATTGGACCTTTTTTCCAGTTGAATTTATGGATTTGTCATTTAGTATCTGTTTGTCTCCATGTGGTTCTGTATAGTCTATTACTTCGCACAGAATTAATACCATCTAGTTTTAAAGATTTCGGGCTATATAATGTTTTAAACGTAAACAAAATGAACATTAATTACAAAGTCAAAATATTTTTATAGATTTATATTTTTGACGCGTGTTAGTGAAGTTACGACGCGTGTAGTCCTAAATATTAACCCTGAAAGATTTACATTTCTGTTTAAAATGATGTGGTTATCTATCGTGTATTAACATATTTTAGAATTTTCTGTACCTAATAATCCTATCCTATATAAGATAGATTGAATTACAAATAAAAAAAAATCGACCTTATATTTTTGCCTTACGACCTTACTATATTTCTGCATCACTGTGACGTGTGTCATCAGTAACATGCGTCATTTTAGGATGTTCATAAAACTATAATTTCCGTAATTCATTCCTCTTTTGCATTTTAAAAATTAAGTCTTTGAATATTTTATATCTGTTTAATCGTATCCAATTATCAACTGCGTTGGCGCCATCCTTATTTATGATGTAAATAAGGATGGCGCCAACTGAATTCTTCAGACAGACTTTCACATTTGATATGAAAGTTCGTTACTAACAAATGGATTTTGATGCCTACCCGGTAGATTGACAAAGACAAGTTGGGTTCATAAAAGTTGTTTTCTAAGGATGCAAGTGAAACCGCGGGCAACAACAAGCATTTTGGCGCCCACAATTCTATTTATAATCTCTATCTTGGAAATTAATCAAGTATCTATCGTGTAGCACAAGACATTTGATCCCTACAATTTATAGTGACGCTATCTGTCTATCGGTCGCTGTTACCGCAACAAAAATAGGTACTTGAAACTAGTTAAGCGAAACACAAATATTAGTATTGATATGTGACCGAAGCTTTTTGCTTATGTCGAGTTTATTGAGCAAGAAATAGTATCTATCAAGTAATTTGAAAATCATTGATTATTATTACAGACCTACTTTTAATACGATAATGTAGACAATATGAATAAATACATATACTAATCAGGAAATAACAACAAGTTTCTGTTTTATTAGAATTATAGGTAGAAAGGTGTTGACTAATCTTAAATGTAGACTACTGGAATAAATCGAGACAATATTTGACTTAATAACTCGATCCAGTGAATAGGTATCAAAACCGCGGTAGTTAACTCATGTTTCAGACTACACGCGTCATTTCAGATAAACTAGATTTATCTAGATAACTGGATGGTTGCAATCTGCGAAACGGTACCTTGGTGTATAATAATTGTAGCAAAAGCCACGCAAAGGTGCAATTTTGGTGTTGTAAACCAAAGATGGTCGAATGTTTTTGTCAACAGTCAAATTTAAGAAATAATGATTACATTTGCATTTGCAATGGGAATAGGCTCGCCCCCTATTACATGGGACCTAAAAACATACCGGCGAACTGTGGGTATACATTGGTACACCTCTGCGTAACTCTCTGGGGAATACAGGCGCGATGGTATGTTATGTTGTGATTACATTTGATCAAACTATTAACAGCTATTGCAGGGAAATTTGTTTTAAACTCAAGTAAAATGAAACATTTGATTTGACACACATTGACAACTTTACCCACAATCTTATCACGTTAGTTTTTTTTAATAAGCTGTTTTTAAAACTTGTATGACAAGAACACTCGACCGCAAAAAGGTTTTAATTTCTCAGTTATCTGCGATATTATCTATGGCATGGCTCAATTTGTGATATGTCTAATATTATTCGAGGTAAAGGCAAAGTTACTGGTCTGATCTGTCTTTTCTGGCTTTTAGATAACGAAGTTTTTTAATTATTATTATTTAGAACCGAAGCAGGCTAAATTATTTGTTTTTCAACAGTCAGAATGAACCTTTATTGACATTAGGTTCAAATATGTGAAATATTTTTAAGTTCAAAAAAACTTTGCAAAATGTTTGTTACCATAGGAAGTTCAAAACATTCGGAAATTTATATATTCATACATCGAAATTGTATATAACGCATCAACAAAAAAGGAAGGTAAATATTCGAACACATAGTTTTTTTTTATATGGAAAGACTGAACAGGTCGTCGCCAGCAAATATGGTTTAGGAGAGCTTATGATAATATTACATATGTATAATTCACATCCTATTACTTATTAAATGACTTATCTGTAGACTAATCGTTAAAACTATGTATAATTGAAGACAACTGACATGCAATAACTGTATGGGCTCTTTTAATTTAAGCGTTTGGTATCGAATTGCTGCGGTCGTATGACACCTGGATAGGTAGCTTTTGATGTGAAACATCTGTAGCCGCACATGAAACCGATTGTTGACGTGGCGACGCGTCGCCACGCTCTATGATGGTATATCTACACTAATATTATAATGCTGAAGAGTTTGTTTGGTTAAACGCGCTAATTTCAGGAACTGCAGGTTTAAATTAAAAAAATGTTTTTGTTACGCTACGACCCATAGGTGCAGAGCAGTAACCAAATATGTAACCTAATGCGGGTGAACAAAACTGTGCGGACGAAGTCGCGAGCAGAAGCTAGTTTATAAATATATGCAGTCTATGGTGTTTCACATCCGCCAGGCGTCCCGTGACGGCTCACATTTTTTTTTAAATACAGTGACAACAATGTTAGTCATCTTGTCGTAATACGTGCAAGTTACAGGTAGTGCAAGGCGCTCTCGACACATAAACTGTATGAGAAACCAATCGTCTCTGTACAGCCCGACACCATCAACGTTCCAGCGCGGTAACAGTTCAGCAACAAACGCACAAATTGAAAATGCCCTATGACTGTAACTAATTAACATTGAATATTAGCTTATGACAGTATTATTATATATTTTCTAATTACTTCAGGATATTGACGTTACAAAATCCCACCCGCAGACATTTTCAAAACGCTTGCGTCACTAAAAATTCTTTTCTATGGGAATCTTTAACTGACAGACCTCAACCAAATGTTGCTGTATATTTTTAATACAAATTACATAAGCGAATATTCGATGTAAGTATCTAAATCACCTTCACGTTAGCGATGCAATCTAGATTGATCTAGCCGAAGTCAAAACTGTATTATTATTAATAATAATAAAATTACGAGATCTGCGCAAAATACTCTGCATTAACGTATAGTTCGACAGTACAATAATCAAGTTATGACCGGTCATTGTCTAAATTGCAGCGTGACTAATTTGAGAGCTATATTATGTTTATCTTAAATTCAAAATCTTAGATAATTTACATCCATTACTCAACTTCCTACTTTAATGTTATGTACTTTAAGCTGATTTCTGAAAGACAATTTGTAATAAAAAGGCCCTTAATAAGTTTTCGTCGCAATGGAATATGTATTCTGTCGTGTACAACTTTAAGTTTGTTTTTAAAACTTAATGGTTATCTAAGATTTTAAACTGAAGTTTAGGGTAATTAATTATTACTCATATATTCACAATTCACCTAAAACGTTCACAACTGCCGTGTAGCAGCAACTTAACTCTAAACTATAATAAGGCATGTTTATTACAATAAAATTCATATCAATCGATTTTAGTTCGTGTATATTTTCACTAGGGCGTTCCAACGAGTGCTAATTTAATTCTACATGGTGTAAGAAAGCTTCGATAATTTCATGTACCGGCTGGGCAATGTTGCTACAGTATCACAACTGTTAATTTCAACATTGCCCGGACGTTCGACAATGCCGCAAATGTATGTATTACTAGCGTTTTCCGGTATATATTTAATTAATAAAAATGGAGTTTTATATGGAGAAATTTAAAATGTTACCCATTAATTAATACACGACAGTTTGAGGTAGCGCGAAGTTATACAAAAACTTAAAAGCGAGTGTTTTACTTTGATTACGAACATATGACAATATAATACTGCTAAGCCTATTATTTAAATTATATCCCAGTAGCGGTTAAAATCCTTTTCGAATAAGTCGGATCGTTATTTCGATAATCGATACATTAATCGATTAAAAAAAATCGTTGCTGTTAAAAACGAACTCGAAATAATCGTGCAACAATTATGTTTTCACTAAATACATCTACGTTTGATAATGAGAGCAATTCGCCTAATATTATGTAAATAGATTCACTTTTCAAATGCACGATATTTGTCTTAAAACAGTACTATTTCAATATTGCTTTGTAATTTTAGTTGTAGGATTTTCAACTCTCGGCGCTCAACCGAACATTGACAATACAACAGTGTGCGAAGCAAAGTAATATTAAAATAATACTTGAAAACAGGCTCTGTCTTCAACGTATCAAGCAATTTTAGGTCTTAGTGTGCCAAGAATACCGTGCATTATAAAAGCGTCTACACTATCTGTCATCAGGTTTCAGGAGTGCGGCGGCCGTCCTATCATCTCTTTCCCTTCTCCACAACACCCTTACCATTAACTAGTATACGCATGCCTTAATCTAAAGAGTAAAATTAAATTTTGATACAAACTCTAACACCTAACGAAACTAAATACAAATCGACACAATTTAAACGTATTCTATATATTTTAGATAGGTATTTTATAACCCGTCTTTTTATCTCTAGAAGGAGACAAGATTTCGTGTTAGTCGAATCAAGAATTAATATAATTAAAATACAAATTACGACTGCCAAATACGGCAGCTAATGTGTATATATATTTCTTTCTAAATCGCATTCCAATTCAAATAATAAGTTATTATAACATCATTTTAGATATACTAGATTTAATTATCAAACATAATCAGTTGTCTGACAGTTAAGCTATCAGTGAAGACTATTATTAATTAACCTCAATTCCGAACTAAACATCTTAAAAGCAAGTCCTTCCACTAATTTGCGTATACGCAGCGCAATTATATCACAGCCAAATCTGCCGCCGCACGCCTTACTACCGTCTGAGCGCCCTAGACATGGCGTCACTAAAAAACTGTATTAATTTTGATGACGCTGACATTCCTAGAATTCCGAATATGCATTTGTTTAATGAGAAAAAAAATGTAGTCAATGATGATTAAAAAACCATAAGTCATTGGTATATTTCTTCACTAATCCAAAATAATGAGCGACATCGGAATGTCTGAGCCGAAGTCTCAACGACACATTACCTTATAGTACATTTTACGAAGTTTATCATTTATACGAAGCAACTAAGAAAAGTTTATAATTGTATATACTTACTTAGAGCGCTGAGGTCGAAATAAAATCGAGACAAAATGTTGGTATACCACAATTTGATTGGTCAACAGCAAATTTTCAAGTCCACCATTTTGATTTCATTTATTTTTGCAAATGTCAGGTGGTAACAACGTCTAACATTGGTAGATCTAAGATCTATATCTTGAGACAATATCATAATATAGTGTCTTATATTAGCTAATGACCATCTAAGTAATTAGCGTCATTGCACCCAACTTTTCATTAACAATTTTCAGTCTTGGACAACCTCATCCCGTTCACAATCTAATAATGTTGTTAGGACATTAACCAAATGTCGAAAATGTTTAATTCATCTGTGATAATATTTTCTTATTATACAATCCATGCCATTAAAAAAAAAAAAACAATATGGCGACACGGTTATAGACAAGATTGACTAGTTCAGCAGGATTTGTTTCGTAAATAAAATATATCGACTGTTTTTCACAGTAAATTCTATTTTATGATTATTTAAATAGCATATTTTTTGGCATGGATTGAATTTTAAGCGTAAACAGAGCAAAAATATGCTCGATTAGTTTTCATTTATTAATTGATAATGAACTAAAATACTTCACAAATAGAGTTAAAAATATTGTGTAAGATATAATTCTCTCTCGTTTATAATATCTTGCACGCAATTACGCAATTGGCTATTAGACACTACCAATCAATTGATACTTTTCATATGCTGTCAAAACGCGCCCCTAAAAATTTTATATGGCAATAGTAAACTGTGACGTCATTCAATTGACTATTTATTGATTTCATAGCCACTAAATATGCAGTTAATTGAAAATTAAACGGGTTTTCAGGTTCGGCTTAAATACAGTGATTCTTTAGAGAAGTTGTGTTTTGGTTTTTTTAATTTTCAACTCTATTTCTGCTGTTTTAAGTTTATTATCAATAAGCCAAAGAAATCATCTCAAGCATAATGCTGCTACCTGTGCTACTTGCTAAGCGTTAAACTGTGAAATTTAAAACACAATTTGAATCTTTCAGGAATATTTTAAGCCGATTTCGACCAAAAGATCAGTATACCAACCATAGATAAACTGACATTCACGGCTCACAGTTCCAAATCCATCTAACAAACGTTTTACAATAATCAATTGTTTGACGAAATTCCTGTCTAGCGATCTAATTATTCAAATGTCGTAAACTCGCTATTAACGCTCACTTACCAATATTAAGGTATTGTTGTAAAACAATGTATGTGAACGGGATTAATCCTTTAGTATATCAGTTTATTTGAGTAAAAACGAATAAGGACGAGTGATTATCATTATTTAAAAAACACTATACTTCAAATAGTGTTTTTCAAATTATTATAATACTTTCTAAGTTTATCTTAGACATCACTGACATCGATAAAGAAAAACATCGCAAGGATCCCTGGCCCTGTAATTGATTAATATAAGTCAGTAATCACCAAGTGTGGCGATCAATGCTCATGCCTTCTCTGTATGAGAAGAGGACTTTGCCCTGCAGCGGGACAATATTAGGCCAGAATTATAATAGTTTCAAACCCACAGGTCCATTGAACGAAATGTTATTTCTAATGTTCTTAAAAATTCAATATCACTCGCCCTGTCTTTTCGAAATATCGAGAATGGTTTAATAACGATATAATATTCGCAATAATTGACCAACATCTTATTTGCCACAGCGCCGAAAATGATTCTGCTAATTAAGCTAGTTCATCGCTAAATTACCTACTATTGTTTATTTGTGTAAAAGTTGTACAACAATTCAAATATTACTTCAGTTCAATAAGGCATGACTAATTCTTGTCTAACAACTATAGTAATTAAAAAATGATCCATTATAACACATTTGATAGCACAATCTGTCCATTAAAAACCTCAAAAAATGTCACTAATGGTAGTAAATATGAACTGATTAAAATGCCGAAATTATTAGTTTTCAATTACCTCGTAGTTTTATAATGTGAAGCAATAAGCATTGCAACTTACGTCCGCTTTGTTGTAAACTGGACCTTATGTGATGGTTTCACTGCTGGCTTTTGAACAGCAGTATATGTAATTTTCACGCACTTTTACCACTAATCAAATTAATTTCACCGTGTTTTATTTACAATTAGGCGAGTAGTAACTTTACATGTACGATGAGAGTAATTTTCGGTGGTAGAAGTGTGTGACACGACGTCTTTTACCGTATCACGGGTCGGCCATTTTTGTTTACAATGTGGTGTGGGTGTGGGTGCGAGTGTGAGTGCGAGGTGGCGGGAGCCGGCGGCTCGCGGGTCACTGTCAGTTGTTCTTGTCGATGTTGTGGATGGCCCAGTTGAACGACGTCGTCCATCTGTTTTTCATTGCCTCGTTGAATTTTTGTCTGAAGTGCTCCATCGCTTTTTCTTCTGAGAGATCCATTACCTGTTACAAATTTGAGATTAGAGGCTGTTTTTCAATTGTCATACCATAAGTGCGGAAACAGACTTATAACACGCTACGCCTTGTCGGTGAAGCATGCTCATTAACCACTTGGCCACAAGCACGCGTGGGGTGGTGTCAAGTGTGCAGCGGTCTTAAGGAAAGTAAACAGCGGTGTAGCGAGTAGTGAGGTTTCAAAACTTAAGGATTCTAATGTAACTGCTAGATGGCTTTCAAAACGCGAGTGTTATAGTAAGCAAGACATGTAGCATCTCCTGTACAATGTGGAGATGAAAAACCGTCGTTCCATTTAAATATTGCTACATAATGAGTAATATCGTGACTGGAAGACGATTGCAAAATAGTTGAGAAACGGCTAAGTAAAATACTTACTAAAGTTTCACGTAGATATTGTAGATCCTTTTCCGAACTGAGCTCGGGCAGACCCGTTGAGATCATCATTGAGAACAGTGATAGAATTAGGTGGCCGTGTTTACGGAGGATTTTGAACGCCTGCCGAATAAATACATTTAATTAGTTTTATTATTATTCTGAAACTTAGAAATAAGGAGTCATATATTTAATTCACTTCGACTGCCTTGTTGGCATAGTGGTCCTAAGCGCGACGGCTAGCCTAGAGGTCTTGGGTTCGATTCCCAGGTCGAGCAAAAAGTGCTGTTGGGTTTTTCTATGAAATTCTCAGTGGCAGCTCGGAGTTAGAATTTGTGCCCGGCCAATGGCAATAGGCCCGCCCCCTATTACATGGGACCAAAACATACCGGCGAACTGTGGGTGTACATTTGGTACACCTCTGCCTTACCCTTCGAGGAATACAGGCGTGATGGTATGATGGTATTTATTTAATATTTTATTTGCTTATTATCAGTGTTAGTTTTTTTTTTTAAGTGACGTACTTAAATGTTTAAAGGTGAATTTCACCAAACTTTTATACAAGGTGTAAGTTAATTTTCCGTGAAATAAAATTGACGACTAACCACAGACAGTTTTTGTATAGAAAGACTGTTAAATAATATATATATATTCTTTTCTTGTACCGTGCTAGTGAAACTCGCCCTTAATGACTTATAAGGAATATAAAATACGGAATAAAATTACGTACTTGTCACTAGGGGTGACATTTATTATTGACCTTGTATTGTTCCGCCTATCCAATCACAAGTTCAAATTAATCTTATATGTACATATTTTACACAAAGGCTAGTTTCTTCAGACTCCAAAACAAATCAGATTTCTTACCGTTTCACAATGCTCCCTAAATATCTTGAAGTCAATAGGCAGGTTGTCTCCGGAGCCCTTCTGCCCCTTGTTGATGACGTGTATGAAGTCGTGCGTCAACACGAAGGGCGCGCGCTCCCGCTTGAAGCCGTACCATTGCTTGAAGTGGCCGAGGAAATGACCGAAGTCTATGTGGAACAGCTGGAAGGAAACCGTGGATGTTATTAGAGTCTTAGGAAATTATATTTCTTTATTTGTTTGTATTGTTCTACATTGGTACACCTCAGCCTAACCCTTTGGGGATTACAGGCGTGATGGTATGTATGTACGTTATTTATTTGTCTAATATTTCAGTAGTAAATAACTTACAATATGCGCCAACATTAGTCATTTAAAAGCTTACCCAAATTAAAAAAGAAAATGGTGGAATTATCAATGTCTTGTTTCTAACAACACAAAAAGTACTTGACAAATGAGCGTGGGATCTATGCTATTGTAAATTCTCAGTGGATATTTAAAAAAAAGAGTTTTTTTACTGTACATGGGATTTGAATAAAGGGAAAATCGCACTACACCTTTTTTTTTAAGGATGTGTAATCATCAGATGACTTTTTCTGCTTTGGGCGGAACGGAAGGGAGTGTCAGACTCTTACTGACTAAAACCCATCCGTGTTCCTAATAATGCCCCATCTTTGCGTTCTAGGGCCGCGGTAAAACTTTCGAACAAATTCCGCAACCCTGGCAGAAACGCATTACACCCGTCATCCCTTTTCAGGAATCAGGTTTGATGATATTTGTGAAAAATAAATCTCGTTGTTTAGTAGTAATAAGATAGTCAGCTCACCTGACCGCTAGTCTTGACCATGATGTTGTCCGGGTGCCTGTCCGCGATGCCCAGCACGTAGGTCGCGACGCAGTACCCGGCGCAACTCATCGTGAACTCGTCCACCGCTTTGTTGAATGCAGCCTCGTTGTTCTCTGTGTTTCTTCGTAGCCATTCTAGGTAAATAAATTAATTATTAGTCTACTTTCTGACTACTACAACTATTCATATTATAAATCAAGAGGCAAAACTGTTTGTTTGTAAGTACTCTATCTCTATCTGGAAGTAATGATCCTATCAGGCAAAAAAAAACCGGTGCGAATCGGACTCGTGTACTTAGGGTTCGGTACCATTATCTATAAAAAAACGGCAATAAAAAATTATGTCTGTTGTATGGGAGACCCCTTCAATATTTATTTTATTCTGTTTTTAAGTATTTGTAGGTATAGCGGCAAAAGAAATACATCATCTGTGAAAATTTCAACTATCTAACTATCACGGTTCATGAGATACAGCATGGTGACAGACGGACAGCGGAGTCTTAGTAATAGGGTCCCGTTTTACCCTTTGGGTACGGAACCCTAAAAGATCTTTCAATAGTAGAAAGCGACACTATTGCAGAATACAATGTTTTATGGTATACTTGACTTCCATACAGACAAAATCGCAAACGGAAGCTAGTACTTCACATACTTCTATCATAACATTTTTTGAATACCAACTTTTAGATTTTTTCCTCTTAAAAAAATATCTGTACCTATCTCTAAATACATTTTTTAATTTGATATCAATAACGGCCTTGAAGTCCACAAAATGCGTCATTATATCAAAAAATCATCTAAGCAACAGAACCATAAAAAAGAATGCAAACAAAACTAGGAAGTCATACAATACTCACGTAATAACGTTGACTTATAGATAGTGGAAGCGGCATTGAAGAGCGCGCTCTGTTTCTGTATGCACGCGACCGTCGCCGCGTCTTCCACCACCTCGATCATACCCACCGCGTACTCCATCGAGATGCAGTTGTACGGGTTCATTCTGGGGATAAAAAACCATCACTTAATATGACGTATATAACAACAGAAAAAAAAACACTCACTCGAGCACACAAGATGCACATTTTAAATTCTCAAGAGACCAGACTTTTTTTTACACGCCCGCCACAGCTCTGACTAGGGACCAGGGACTACTGTAACTCCTAAAAGTCGGAATCAACAGTGGCGAACATCAGAAACGCGCCGAAGCAATGAAGCTCGACAAGTCCCGAAAAAACGATTCAACTATCATGGATTCCGCAACGATATTAATCAGAAAAGGAAAGCGGAAGACTATAAAAAAACATGAAAGAGACCAGATCATAGAAAATGTTTCAAACAATTTCACCTTACATCACAATCGCCAGTAACTTATATTAAAACAATAATACTAGACTATTATCCAACTGTAGGGCAAAGGCCACTTCTCATACAAAACAGGCATGAGCTTTGATCACCACACATGCTCAAGGCGGATTGGCAATTTCAGACTCGTATTCATTATAAGTCCAGGTTTTCAAAGTCAGTGATGTCCAAGATAAACTGTCACATTAGTACTTGTTCGATATCCCAAAAAAAACTTACCTAAAATCATATCCATGGTTCTTCCACAGCCTATCCATGATCCGCAGCATTTGTAGCGTGAACATGTCCTGTCTTAGATCATCACCGATCTTCAATATGATACTAATGTCTGCTCCCGTAGGGTCCGCATTCTCGAAGCGAAGTTTGAGGGGTCGCATCTTGCTGTCCATCACCCGGCAGTCATCAGGCCTAAGATAAAGGAAGTACGTTAAAATTGGGTATTGTAGTTTGGAAAAGTAAGTAAAACGGAAGATGATAATTGAGTGTACTTCTGCCAAGACGAACCAATCAACGTCAATAATTTTCTTACCACGCTAATTTTGTAAATATGTTATAACCTATGATTTGGATGTATGTTGCTAGATAGCAATATAACACAATTGGCATACTGAATTATTTTGACGTAGGTAATTAATTGGACGTAGGCCTCCCGCCATAGATTTCCAAAAGGACCGGTTGGAAACGGCCAGCCGGCTATCTATGGGAGAGAGATATAATGACGATGAGGTTATTAACTTAACTATTGAGAGATTGTGAGTTGGCTCGTTTTGGCAGAATTAAACTCAATAACCTACAGTTCGCATAACATAAGTTTGCCGCTCTAGCTTTTCAGGCTTTTTGTAGCCAACTTCAGAGTGGTAAACTTATATGACGTGAACTGTACATATCGATGCGTATGTGGAATACGCGTCTGCTGACATAGATTGCCAATTGGCTACGTTAAACTTTTATCAATCATTAAAATTTTCTTTTACAGTTCTTCCAATTCATTTCCGACACTATAGTCGAATAAGAAAGATAAATAAGAAGATGTAATTGAATAAGAGTTTAAAAAAAATATGCAGGTTAAAAAAAGCTATAAGATGGGACGACACTGGTACAGAAATGTTGAGTTTCTGAATACTGACCAACTAATTAAAATATTTCTTATGACGCAAAGTAATAGAGTCTATAATCACTTGACTCTAAAAATTGTTTCTTCACAGCATAACCTCTGGCTAGGTATGTTTTTTATTTCCACTTACTTGATCCTCTTGCACACAAAGCTAGGGTTAAGCGGCGACACAAAATCACACAGTGTCTCGACACAGTGCTGCTCCTGCAAGTGATGGATGAGGGCGGCGCGGGCTTGTTTTATCTCCTTCTTCTTGCGCACGCACTGGCTGGCCCCTAACACAGCCAAAATAATGCTCAGACAACTGTATTACCGCTGACTTTATGGACAGGAATTTAAAGGAAAATGGTGTCAAATATTACAAACAGCACATAAATGATATCTTGTTATTAGGTTGGATTGGCCTTTCATGCAGTTTTTAGCGCATACTTGCATAGCGCCTTTTTGTTTTAACTTTACAGATATTTTTTTCAAAGCAAAGCTTATTTGGAAGGACTTGGGGTAGGCCTTTGCCCAGCAGTAGGACATTACAGGCAAGATAAAAAAAAACTTTGCACAAATTATACTTGAATACCGAATCTTAGACAATTGACGTATGCCTATTACCACCTTAATCATTTACGCGTATCAGTTTTAGCGTTATGTAATTTAAGTTGATTTTTGATTGACAGATTGTAATAAAAAAGTTTTTTTTACAAAATACACAACCTCCTTCTATCTACCGACTTCCAAAGCTTTTTTTTATTTTTTTCCGGATGGGAAATCATCTAATGACTTCCCCCTAAGCTCGTTGACTTCCAATGCTAAAGTTATTTTTTAGTTTTTGAAGGAGGTTGTGTATTTTGTAAAAAATCTTCTATTTTTCGCTTTTTAGTATCAATTTCCTGTCATCCAAATCCATGAAGGAACAGTTATACTACGTAAATTAACAAGATACCACTTAAAAGTCACAAGAAAGCAAAATATGCTAATTCGTTTACTTGGATGACATATTCTTTTCAGTAATTTTTTTTTACCAAACTACAGAACCAATTTTCATAAAATTTATTTGGGACCACCTTTGAAGTATGACCTATCAAACAAAAAAAGAATCATCAAAATCGATTCATAATTGGCGGAGATATCAAGTAATACACATACAAAAACAGACGACTTGATAAGCTCCTTTTTTTTGAAGTCGGTTAAAAAATGTTCTAAACAAATTACGGTTGCAATGAAATTAGAACTTTGTCACGTATGACATTGAGTCTAGTTTCCAAAACTTGATATAATAATCTGATATTCTAAATTCAAATATTCATCAGTTGATAGACCGGAACACAAGACGATCAATAATAAAAGTTGTATATTTACATTTCAGTTTGTCGAGACAAGTGATCTGTCGAGTGAGGCTGTTGATGTGGTCCTGGCAGCCGCGGCAGTACGCCTCCAGCAGAAGGCCGAACCGGACGCCTACAGCCGGCACGTGCATCTCAGATCTGAGAATATTATATCACATAGTAATTAAAAGAGAGCACATAACTGTTGTGTTTTTCTAGTACAAATCTTCACCATCTGCCTCGCCTCGCCTCGCCTTTGCTTCTGCCTCGTTAGCCTAGTGGTCCTAAGCGCGACTGCTTTGCTGGAGGTCTTGGGTTCGATTCCCAGGTCAAGCAAAGTTTTATTGAGTTTTTCTATGAAACACCATCACGCCTGTATTCCCCGAAGGGTTAGGCAGAGGTGTAACAATGTACACCCACAGTTCGCTGGTATGTTTAGGTCCCATGTAATAGGGGGCGGGCCTATTGCCATTAACTGGGCACAAATCTTAACTCCAAGCTGCTACTGACAATTTCATAGAAAAACCCAATAACACTTTTTGCTCGACCTGGGAATTGAACCACTAAGCTAATAAGGCAGTTACTACAGTTAGATGCTACTAGTTAGTTGAGTACTTTATTCTTACCTTAAATGCCAAAAGAGGTAGTGTCCAATAGTCATGTTCTTGAACGCCCTCTTGAGTAGGAACACGGAGAGGTCGCACATGAGGTAGGACTCGTGCTTCAACGCTTGCACCAGTTGAAGGAGGTACAGTAAAAGGTCGTTGTCACTGCACAAATAAGATGATAACATTAGAAAATAAATAATTTAAAGTCTTGACAAAATCAACTGGTTGCTAATTTAATTATATATGTATGTACTTTATTCTGATTAATTATTTTTCTCTTCGACATTAATTCTACATTTGAATATGCCTCACACACTAATTCCTTGTCTTTGAAATGTATAAATGTATTTAACATTACAATTAATTTAGCTTTCATTCCTAATTTGTGGCACTGAGTATGTATTGCAGTACTTTGAGTGACTTTTATTTTTAATAGATCGTTTTTACATCAGTATACTTTTATGGAATTCTACAACTTATTGTAATACATTTTTTTTAAAGAGTATGTATGGAGTTTCTTGTTCGTTCTTCTCCATACGAAACTACCTTTTGAAATGGGCAACTAGATTCAATATCTTTAATTTTAATTGACGTTCAAAAGTGCCTTTTAATGGTCTAATTGAAATAAATGATTTGACTTTGACTTTGAATTATTCAAAATTAATGAAACATGTGATTGCTTTTACTAAATAATCAAAGTTTAGAAAAAAGGCAACATTTCATTAGAATTTCAGTTTAATCCAAGTTAAGTGACTACCTAAGGCTTCTTGCTCTTATTTTTAACGATCGCGTATATCACAAACTTATGCCAAAGAGTTCGGTGTTCACGTTGCCTCTGGGTTATTGTGTACCATTTCACAATTTGACAGTTTCACTTCGATAGATTATAATCTATCCAAGAATAATGCTTTAAATTGTGAGCAGTATGTTACGGTTCACAGTCGTTCGACAGTTTGCAATCTCGCGAGATAAATTATAATCTAACGGGTTATAAATTTTTACAGTGACTTATTATGGACTTTTAACTTGTTAAATCATGCTTGTGAATTCAAAGTCTGGTTTTATTTTTAGTTTAAAGCGACCAAGGTATCGTGTGTACAGGCACCTGATCTTGCCGAGGCACTTGACGGCGAAGGAGCGCACGGCGGCGTCTGCGTAGGCGTAGTCCAGCAGCTCCAGCGCCGACTCCACGCGCAGCGTCGGCCACTCCGCCAGCATGCGCCGCACGCTCGCCGCCTCGGCGCGCTCGCCCCACTCCACGCACGACAGCAGCTTGGGCAGTAGCTCCGGGGCCTCTTTGCGGAATCGCTCTCTGGGAAAAGAGTGTAGGGGCATATTATTTTCTATGTTGATACCATTAACAATTTAAGCTCCGCGCAGATTAGAAAAAAAACCATCTACAGTACCAGCCCATATTTACAACTTTTCGTGGCCGAAACTATTATTATTCATTTTGTTTATTTCTTAATAAAATGGTTGGCTAAAATCCATAATATTTTGTTAATAAATTGGTAATGACATTTGTGATAACATTAAATCCAATGAATGAAAAAAGGAAGAATGAATAGCATATCTAAAATACACCGTACTTCATTATTGTTGCAAACTAGATGTTGTTAACTGCAGTACTATTGTATATAAAAATCTTACTCAGTGAATTTAGGTGAAGTGAGTTTCAGATAACCTGTAAATCCCTTGCATTAGGTAGGATGTCAGCTCATATGGCGTATTTGACCCAATATCCAAGTTACTTGAGTAATACAAAATATACTCAATGTCTATTACAATAAAGTTGTTTTTTTAATTAGCGATCCCGCACGAATACGCCAAGTGCTAGCGTTAAAAAATAGTAGGGCTGAACATAAAACTCTTTCTCCATTACCTCGAAGCCCAGATGTCTTTCTTGTCTTGTTCGTGCATCTCATACATAGGGTCCTTCTCTGCAAACGCTCGTAGCCTCTCATAGTCCCTGCTTAGCCTCTCCATCGCATCCGGCGACACGGTCTCGATGTGTTCCGAGTAATCTTTCACTGTCTCCTCTTTAGGAAATAGTACGGGGTATTGGCAGTCGTAGCTGGCAATAAAAAAAAAACAAAAATTAACTTGCAGGAATGGGAGCTCTAGCTATCTTTATCATAGGGGTGTATTTCCACTGGTCAACATCGAAATTGCGATGAATAAATATTTTAGCAACCGCCGCCGGTTGACTGAAGAACGCCCATTAGATCAGCAAAATTCATTTATTTAAACTCTATGCAACATTACGTATAAAGGCGGATTTAATGCCTCATGCATTCTCTACCGTTTAACCAAATATGGCTAAGATATAACATGTCAGGTGCCAATAATCGAATTATTTGTAATATGTAAATTATCGCTGCTTAAATTTCAATAACATGGGAGACAGTCCTCACGGTATACTTCTATGCTGCGGGAGAGTAAATAAAGATTCGTTTTGTAAGGCACACCTTATTGGTTATTAACAGTGTACCGTTCGACCTTTTGTAACATCTTCTCAACCTGTTTTATGCAAATAAATGATTTGTATTTGTAGTAACAGTTAGTATTCTTTGCTAAAGCAGAAAAAGAATCCTTCAAAAACCATACTCACTTAGAGAACTTAACCTGCAAGGCTGCGCAGGAGTCGGTGTTGGGATTGGACACGACCGTGCCGAGCGGATGCAGCACGAGGTCGTCGCCCTGCGTGTCGTCGGCAACGTGCGTCCACATCGACAGCGTCACGCCGTCTGTGCGCAGTTGCTCTTTGTAGTCGAATATCATTGTATTCGCCCACGTCAGTCTGTTTACACCCTCCTAGGGAAATTAAAAAGGTATTTTTAATTTCATCCTAATTATCATCATATCAGCCGTAGTACGTCCACTACTAGACTCCTATAGATTTTTATATTTTTATTTTTTACGTTTAAAATGAGGGCAAGCAAAACTGCGTCCAATAAACACGACAAACGGAGATTCGGAGCAGTGTTGCCATGTTGCAAATTGAAAGCCTAACCAGAATATAGATTGCTTTTTTTTTTCAATCTGTATTGTCCCAAATCTGGCAAAGGGTCCTCATCACAATCCACTTTTCCCTTGTGTATAGATAATCTGGGGTAAAATTCTTTTTTTTATTTTGTCATGTAGAACATCAACCTGTTTGTTAGACACTAAAAAATCAGGTAGCCGACTTGTTCGCCAAACAATCATCCCAAAATCTCCAGATAAAACCTCTCTTTGGGTTCTGAAGCAGTTGTATATAAAGCCTTTTTTTTTCTCTCCCTCTCTTGGACTTCCTCCATTGTGGGGATACGGAGGGGCATGCCGAACTCTTATCGGCTAAAACCATCGCGGTCTTCTACCTCTGCCTATAGCCAAGGGTGCGGGATTCGCTTAAGCATTTACTGTTTTTCTATGAAATACTCAGTAGCAACTCGGAGTTAGGATTTGTGCCCGGTTAATGACAATATGCTCGCCCCCTATTACATGGGACCTTAACATACCGGCGAACTGTGGGTGTACATTGGTACACCTCTGCCTAACCCTTCGGGTATTACAGGCGTTATGGTGTGTGTGTTTTATGACCTTTTAAGATGTGGCATTTTTGTAATTTTTTAAGTTCAAAAGCTTACCTTATTTGAGTCTTTTCCTCTCCTCTTGCTCTTACTCTTGGTGACTTCGTAGACGCCGAAGCAGACGCGAGCCATGCGCGGCAGGTTGCACACGTGGATGGGGAAGGTGAGCTCCTGGTCCCACGTGGCCACGCCGTCCGCCATCACGGCCGCGCGCGTCTTCTGCGTCTCGCAGAGGGGCTTGCCACCGTGGAAGATGCCTGCCTGGCATATCACCTGATACAGAAAAAAGTAAATATGAGTATTAGTAGCGTAGTAGAATCAGAACATAAGGAAATGTTATTTATTTATTTATTTCATATAGAATCTCCAACAAAAGATATACACAATAATCGAAAAATTAATATTGTACATATGTTAATATTACCTGCCTCGGTGGCCTAGTAGTCCTAAGAGCGACTGCTACGCTAGAGGTCTTGGGTTCGATTCCCAGGTCGAGCAAAAAGTGTTATTGGGTTTTTCTATAAAATTCTCAGTAGCAGCTCGGAGTTAGGATTTGTGCCCGGTTAATGGCAATAGGCTCGCCCCCTATTACATGGGACCTAAACATACCGGCGAACTGTGGGTGTACATTGTTACACCTCTGCCTAACCCTTCGGGGACTACAGGCGTGATGGTATGTTATGTTAATATTAAAAGCGTGATAGACTAAAGAAGCCTTTTATTGGCTACAAGAGAACGAACAAAAGGGTTTTTAACAAGGGGGTAGCAAATGCACTCCCTCATCCCTGACTCTCATAGTCCGATAGGAGGGCAATCCGACACAACCGGGGAGAGATCAGGCGCAGGAACAACGGCTTTATGTGCTTTGCGAGGCACGGGGGTGTTGTACCACCTACATCCATACTCCGGGCTGTTACTGAGAAATTCCTTATGGAAACACTTAATAATATTTATTGCCCGACCTGGGAATCGAACCCAGGACCCCACGCTCAACCGACCAAAGGGGCAATACTTATATTTCAAACAGACAAAACAACAGCGTTAAACATCTAAAATCATTACAATTACTTCGAAAAATGGAAGAAATCTTGACATGTGTTGGTTCATTTTAACAAAATTGAAGGTATGTACTAACCGCGGCACCATTCCCAGGGTCAACGTTGAGTTTGGTGACACTCTGTACGACACACGAGTAGTTCTTCTGAATGTTCCACGCTGACTCGTTCTTCTTTCGCCGCATGGTGTTGGAGTGCTCCGAGGTCAGCCGTCTCCGCTCCGGTAGGCAGTACGGATAGTAGGGTAGGTCGCGGTTAACTGTTGGAGAGGTTTATGTTCATAACTGACATCGGTGAAGGAAATTGGGTAGATAAGACCATTACACAACAATTCCAAGACACAACTTTACAAAAAAAGCAATTTATTTTAGCCCTGAAAATTTTTAAATAACAATAAAATTTGATTTTTAGTTGCTTTCAAATCAATAAATAGTTAGTGAATTGAGATGATAAAAAAGTGACATCACAGTGTAATATTGTCATACAAAAATATGGGGAATCGCATTTTGACAGATCATAAAAAGTACGTCAATTGATTAGTGGTGTCATCTACCCAATTGTCGTAAGGAAACCTGGACTTAAAATAGATATTCTTTGAGTCTAAAATTCGCCATAAGCATTTGATCTATACTCATGTCTGCTGTGTATGAGAAGAGGCCTTTGCCTTGCAGTGGGATAATAATAGTCTGGTATTTTAGGTTTATATAAGCTAGGGCTGCCATCACCTAAATTGCCGACGCCGAACAAAAACTTCAGAAACCCCGGACATTTAGTTCAAATTGAGATTTTTCCCGAACGTCCCTGAGAAAATTATTTTTACAATAAAAATTAAAGCATCGTTTACATTTAATATTCGTATAATCTAGGTCTAAGTTAATTTACTGTATTTGTTTCAATTAATCAGGATTTTGAAGACCTCCTTCGGACGACCCCCGGACGCCATTTAAACTAGGTCAAATCCGGGGAATCCCGGACGAATGGCAGCCCTACATGAAGCCAGTATTAAACAACACAGATCACCAACTCACGCGTCAGCGGCAGCTTGTCCATGCTGACGGTCATGACCTGCGGCACTCCGTCTGTCGCCAGCATCTCCTGGATGTACAGGAACTGGATGAGGGGGTAGTCTCCAAACAGGTATTCTTCACGGCCGCACACCTTCAGCACGTAGTTGTGAGGGTGCTCCCCTCGCATGTTCAGGGAATTTGCTAACTTGCGCAGGATTACTTCGATGTGCTGTTGTGGTGTGCGCGTCGCGGGAACGCTTGATGAGAATGATACCTGAGGATGATAATGACAGTAGTATTTTAACTTTTGGATGTCGGTGCTTTTTAGAATTCTGTACCTAAAGGGTAAAACGAGACCCTATTACTAAGACTCCACTTCCGTCCGTCTGTCACCAGGCTGTATTTCATGAACCTTGATAGAGACAGTTGAAATTTTCACAAAATGATGTATTTCTGTTGCCGCTATAACAACTCGTTTTTGTAGATAATGGTACGGAACACTTCGTGCCCGAGTCCGACTGGCACTTGGCCAGTTTTCATTCATTTAAAAAAACACTGTAGAACGATTTCATTGACCTGGTGTATTAATTATCAGACCGATTCCATATTGTGAATGAATAAACCTAAATCGACTTAAGGTCCCGTAAACTTTGACTGCGGGTTGTTTGAAAGAGATACCGCGCCCCCGGAACGCAAAGGGCACAAGAAGGAACATAGGTGGGTTTTAGTCAGTAAAAGTCTGACACTCCCTTCCGCCCAGAAGTCAATTGATGATTTCCCATCCGAAAAAAAAACCCATAAACTTAGCACAGAAAGTAATAAAAATCCGATAACATTTTAAATCACGTCCCTACAACCTCATTCATAAAATCAATATAGGCACTTTATTTTTTTAAATATGTCAAACGAATGCGTCAAATCTTGTCAATAAAATTTCTTCGACAACTTTCAAAATAATAGTTGAAAATGCTGAAATCGCATTTCAATATAGTTTATGATGATGATGAACCGCTTGAACCGAATGAGGAAGAGGATGTTATTAAAGAAAAAGTTGTGAAGGTCGTTCCAAAAAAGAGAGCAGAAGTGCCTGTTAGGCTGCTCACACACCCTGAAATAGGCGTCTGTTGTGGCATGTTAGGCAAGACCGTTGAAGGAGACGGGTAAGACACCAATAACTATGCGAATCTTTGGTCTTGGTTCAACCGTGACCCGAGGACCATTATAAACAATCCGCCCATCAGAACACTGTCCAAAAAACACCATTCAATTAATACAGGGTGTTAGGGTAAACGAGGGACTTCCTTTACGGGAGTGCATTACTCATGTAAATGAACAACTCTTACTATAGTAGCCGCCACAAGTCGTGAGCACAAACGTCAAGAATTTTTTTAGGTTTTGGGTTGTCTTTCTGGGTTTTTTGGGGCGCCGACGTTTCACGCAATCGTTCCGACTGCCGTATCGCGTACCATACCGGTAGTACCGATACCGGTGGGCCGTAGGTGTATATTGGTACACCTGTGCTTAACCCTTCGCGGAATACAGGTGTGATAGTATGTACGTACGTAACTCTTGGCTTCGTTTATTGTCTTTGTCTTGACACTTGTTATACTTGTAACGTTAACACTCATTATACAAAGTCCTGCCGGGGCTGCGGGTTGTTCGCAAGAGATACCGCGCCCCCGAAACGCAAAGGGCACAAGAAGGAACATGGATGGGTTTTAGACAGTAAAAGTCTGACACTCCCTCCCGCCCCACCCAGGGCGGGAGAAGTTATTTGATGATTTTCCACCCACCAAAAAAAAAAAATTATACAAGGTGTTAGTTTAAAATCAACCACTTTCACTATGAATTCAAACTTTAAATTGCAAAAATAAAATCAGCTGTTCCTTACATGTTGTCGAGTTATGCGAACATAAATGTATGGAGCAGTTGATTTCTTTTTTCGATTTTACAGTTCGTGTAGTAACCGCCAACAGTCGTGAGCACAAAAGTCAAGTTCATTTTCGGGATTTCGGGTTCCTTTCTGGGTATTTTGGGCCGCCGACGCTGCACGCGATTGGTCCGTCCGTCGGACCGACCGCGTGCAGCGTCGACACCCCAAAAAAACCCTCTCATTTTATTAACAGGTACACATTTTTGAAATGCACAATTACTGGATTGAAGTTGACAAACATCAATGCAATAAAGAGCTTCTACCGTCTCCTGTTCGTAAATGTGTCTAACAACTACTTAGATTTAGACGCGTTACAAGTGCTTACTGAACTACCAAACTTGATTTGTATACAAGCAGACGACAACAGACTATCCTCGGCAGGATTAAAAAGAATGAAATACCTTCAATGCCTCATAATGAACAACAACGACATCACATCGGTTGAAGATGTGTACCAAGTCGAATTGAGTACACTAGAACTTGCCTCCAATCTAATAGAAAAAATTGCCTTCGATAACGAGATGCGAAATTTAAAAGTACTAGATTTCAGAAACAATAGCATAACAGATGTCTTGAATTTGAACTTTCCTGTTTTAGACAGCTTATATTTAGCAGGAAATAAGTTGAAGTCTCTAGAGGGACTCCAGAAACTGGTGAATTTAAGAATACTTCATGTGCGTAACAATCCTATAAGGCTGCTGGACGGATTCGACGAAGCCCAAACGAAGCTTCAGTACATCAATCTCAGAAATTGCAAAGTTTCAACATTGAAACAAATCAAGAAACTGAGGGTACGCACAACTTTTATTTACATAAATGATAGCTGTATGCAATTTATTCTGATAGTATTGCCGAATTTCCGTGTGTATTATTCTTTATACATATAAATTGCAGACATAACAGTATTCCTTTACACACAATACGTACCTCCTAGTTGCTTAATTAACTTGCCCAAAATTAGCAGACATAATAGAGAGTAGAATGGAATGTTTAAATATGGAATATTGTGGAATTTCTACATATGACGATATCCTTAATGGATACCTTCTCCAGAGTGTGATAAAAATGAACACACTATCACGGCTCTTTTTAACCGACTTCAAAAAGAAGGTGGTTATGTATTCGTCCGTATTTTTTTTTTTTGTTCTTGTATGTGTGTTACGCGATAACTCCGCTAATTATAAATCGATTTTGATAATTCCTTTTTTGTTTTTCTTAAAAATATTGTTAGAGGTGGGCCCGCCATTTTGCCAGTTATGTTGATCATTTAATTAACATGTCATTAAAATAAACAGGCACTGAAAGGGCTAGAGACGCTCGTGCTACATGGGTGTCCATTCTTGGGAGGGACAGGTGAAGAGGGGGCAGACGAAAAAGACGCAGAGGACGACCCTCAACTGAGGATCGAAATATTAGCAGCACTGCAAAGACTTAAGAGGCTTAACAAAGCAGTTGTTACTGACGAGGAAAGGTAAAACATTCACATAATCATGTATTTCCTGAAGTGACCATTGTTCACCGCGACCCACTCTGCTTTACAACTCTAATTTCAAGTGATCTCGCATTGTATAGGCTATCCGCTGGATGTGAGTCCAGCTTAATGTGTCGCGGTGTAAAAACTCCACTATCTGAGTTGTGGGCCATGCCTATTACCATCACATATCCAGACTCAGGGCTGCTCCTGAGAAATTCCTGATCCAACCCAGGGCCAGACAGCCCTTTTATTGGTAACCTTCGCACCACATTATTTTAGTTCCATTACAACCGATATATTTTATATTTCAGAGGGGAAAGCAAAACACTTATGATGCAGTGGATCGAAGAAGGCGAAGTTGATGAAGAGGAAGTGATGCCGGAGGACGAAAATAAGGAGGAGGAAGAAATCTTTTAACTTAGCTTTTAACCAAGTACTAGTTTTGCAACAGTCCTTCAGAGGTCGCGTAACAGGGTAGTAGATTTACCACCTTTATAAGCCTAATAATCAATTGACATAGTTTTTATAACCTGTCAAAACGCGATTCCCCCGAAAATCTTGCATGGCAATACCAAATTGTGACGTCACTAATTTGCCAACTCCATTGACTATTTATTGATTTCAATGCAACTGAATATCTAACTTTTAGATTTATTGAAAATTAACCAGGTTCGTTACCAAATAAAGTGTTTTTTTTAGAGAATTTGTGTCTCGGAATCATTGATGAGTTGAATCTACTACCCAATTATGACGTATAGATTGTTCTGTTGCGAAAAAGGGATGGAATGGTATCGGTCATGTATAGAATCTAGCTTCGTCTCTCTCTGTCTGCCTTGCTGACAAAAATTATTACTTGCTTAAGACGTTTGGCTGACTAGTCATTTTCCAACGTTTAAATACTTTTTTAATGCATCACCGGAAAGTGATGTTGTGTGATAATTTTAACAGAAAGAAAAACACCATTACTTTTATGTTATTATTTATGTTTAATGTGGGGATAATTATTACGTTGTTTTCAATACCAAAAGCATTATTACCCACAAACATTTTAAACAGAATAAATAAATGCTGTAATTCAAAAAAACATTCCACAAATAAATTAAAACTAAACAAATTGCATCGTGAAGAGGAATTATAAGCCGCGATTTGTTTCAATAAAACTGTCAAATGTGCGACTCGGCCGTTAGATTTATGAAGTAGGTTTGTGTAATCTCTACATAGTATAATAAAAACAAAGTTGCTTCCCGCCGTATACGCTTAGATCTTTTGAACTACGTAAAGAAATTTAATGCGGATTTCATCAATAAATATAGTGATATATAGAATATCAAGCTACGACTAACGGGAGCGGAGCAATAATCAAAGACCTAACTGAACGCGGGTGACACCGCCGGGTATGTGAAGACACAAATAAAATAATGTTGGTGATTTTCATTGTCATTGCCAGTTCGAAGCGCCGGTAGTTATTACGTCTAGACTGGTCCGGTATACAGGGTGTAAAAAGAGACTTCACATACTCGTTAACTACTTATACAGAGTAATATAAACATAACAAACCATCACGCCCGTATTCCTCGAAGGGTTAGGCAGAGTTGTGTCAAAAATCACTGTTTAAACCCGAAAGTACATATAGGGGTTGTTGGTGTATTTAAATGTCACTGTCCTCTGTACTAGTCGAAATTGTGTATGATGAATGATGGGAACAAATATTCTATTTTTTTTTTTTACAAGCTTTTGTATTGTATTGTCATGCAATGTGCATATGTATTCAAGATTCCTTCAAGTGACTGAAATTTAACTTGTAAGATTTGATTAAGTTCCTATAGCCATGTTCCGGCTCCATCATCAGACCAGCTCTGTGACTTTATTATATTGCATTGTCATGCAAATTGGACGTTTAGGCAAAACTTCAGCTCAATCGAACATCGGGAAGTAGCTCAAATTTAACTTGTAAGATTTGATTAAATTACACCGGGACAAGTGAAAGTAAATAAAAACTCGCAAAAACGTGTAAGTTCGGCTTCGTTAAGTATCTTTATACATTCTTTATAAAAACGTAAGTGATTATCATTGCCATTGAGAAACGCCGGCAGTGTGCACGTCTAGACTGGTCTGGTTTATTTATATCAACAACAGCTGATCGTATTATCCTATCGTATTTATGTAGATACCTACATATTTTCGGTTCAGACCGACATTTATTTGGGTCAATGTATTTGCACGATTGTGTTTATGAATAAACTTAAATTTAATTGGATTGTTGTTTTAATTTTGTGTTTTTCATGTGAGGTAAACCAATTTTGATCTATGACGTACTTTATGTATATTATGCTTTTTATATTCAACTAGCGGCCAGTCCCGCCTTCGCACGGGTATTTAACAAATAATTCAAAAATTCTATTGTCCTCGTTCCGTACCCCAGGGACGCCCACGTCATATCGGTGACCACGCGACTTTTTTCTAATACTTACATTTTTGAACTCGTGCTATCTTTCTAATTCGAAGATAATGATGCAGAAGCATTCTTAGTGTAAATATGTAGTCATTTTTTTTTGGTAAGGATTAATAACAAGATACAAATAAAGAGCTTAAATAAGGATATACTGGAGTTCGTCGAAAAGACAGTTTTCCTGGGGATTATGCTAGACTCAAAGCTGCAGTGGGGTCCTCACTTAACATCTCTTGCAGGGCGGTTAAGTTCAGCCGCTTACGCTGTCAGAAAAATCCGACAATTAACAGACGTAGATACCGCGAGACTGGTCTATTTTAGTTACTTTCATAGTATTATGTCTTACGGTATTTTGCTTTGGGGGCGGGCTGCAGATATAGATTCTATCTTTATTTTGCAAAAGAGGGCTGTCAGAGCTATCTATAATCTTTGCCGTCGTGAGTCTCTAAGGGAATTATTCAAAAAAATTAATATCATGACGGTTCCATGTCAATATATATATGAAAACATTATGCATGTTCGAAAAAATCTTCATCTTTTCAAAAAAATTGGAGATAGACATCATTTTAATACTAGAAATAGGAACAAATTAGATCAACCAAGTTTCAGATTGTCTAAAGTACACACTTCTTTTATGGGGTACTCTGTAAAATGTTATAATAAAATACCGCTCGATATTCTCGAACTAAATGAGAGAAAATTTAAAACTTGCATCAAACGCACACTATGTAGTCAAGCATATTATAAGTTAGAAGATTATATTAATGACAAGAATGCTTGGCTTAATGCTGGTCCTGCTCCATAGTCACTCGGGTTCACAAATTAATACTTACATATGTATATTAATACAGGGGGATGTTTCTTGCCACCTTTTTATTTGTATTCTCATTGACCTTAATAACGTGTACCGTTATTATTATTTCTATTTTTTTTTACATACTACAGGTCATCTGTCGAATAGAATTACTTAAAACCTTAGTTTTATATAATCTATCATCGGATCGGTCGGATCATTTGGTTCCCTTCATGATGGTTGAGCTAAGTGGTGCTGATCCTCGCGTCATGTTCGTGAACGGGCGCTGTCAGTGGGATTGGTCATCTCTTAACTGCCATGGCTTACATCTTTAGTACTATTATTATCATATATTTTTTTTTTTAATTGTTTTATATTTAACTTCATTGTTTTCACATGTAGAAGCAACAAGAATATTGTAACCAAGATTCTGTAAAAACCAATTTGAAAAGAGTGTCCATGGAGTTTCTTGCTCGTTCTTCTCCATAGAGACCTACGTTTTGGAACGAGCAACTAGCTTCAACTTTTTGTATGAGTAACTTCTTGAGAATTCAAAAGTGCCTGTAAATGGTCTAATTGAAATAAATGTTTTGACTTTGACTTTGAGCCTATTCTAACGGCGACATTTCAATTTTTTTTTAATAACATACCATCACGCCTGTATTCCCCGGAGGGTTAGGCAGAGATGTACGAATGTACACCCACAGTTCGCCGGCATGTTTTAGGTCCCATGTAATGTTAAAATTCAGAACCACAAAATAATATTCCAGGAATTACCACCACTAATGACGAAACAATTTTAGTTTGTATTATATTTTTCCTCATTATCTATTATTGCTTTTGTCATTGAGGAGTGATATGCCACCACAATGTGATATTATTATGTTTAAAGCCACAAGCGCCAAAATCCATACAAATATAATTGAAAAAGCAACGCTGTCTGTTATGCTTTGACGGCCGAATTACTGACCCTATTTTGATTTTGATCTTTTGTACGGAGTAAGCTTGTACCCAAAGAAAAATCCCTACATAAAAAAAATACAATACTCATTTCTCCAGCACCGTGGGTGCGTTTACAGACATACTGACGTACACAAATAGCCAGACCAGGAACAACTGTCTGTAGGCCGTATATTTCTTTCGTGGAATCGAACCCACGACCGGAGCGGAGCAGCCAATCGCTCAGCCACTGCGCTAACCGTGTCGTCAATTTTCATCTGCGACTTTGTCAAAATCTGCGATAACCGACATTCACGCAGATTACGCACGTAAGGGGGGCGCCGATGCTACACGCGATTGGTCCTTCAGTCGGACAGTCGCGTGCAGCATCGGCGCCCCCCGCCTCATTCAATCCGCCAAAGAGACCCAAAATTTAACTTGAAGTTTGTGCCCACTACTCGTGCCGATTAATAAATATAAATCAGATAAAATGCCATGATAAAATGACACAGTTTTTTTCCTAACAATCAAACACCAGCTTATGGCGCTCATTCATACTACCTATCGTGTCCAAGTATCGTAAACAAGATATGTAGCAACTTGGCTCTCAAATTGCATGCTCCTTGTAAGTTCAAATTACAAAAACAAGGGAAAAATACACGTTTCTCGATACTCGCAATCGTATCAACATTCCGATGAACTTAGCACTTTGATATAGTACATGTGTATGTACTTACGCTTTCATTAATCGCGTACCTCACTGCACAAAATACTTGAGAAAAAACGTTATTTGCATCTGAATATCGATAATAATTGTTGCCTATAGATGCCTGCCTGATTATGTACTTTTTAGAACAATATTCTATTCGCAGCCTAGTGGTCCTAAGCGACTGCTACGCTAGAGGTCTTGGGTTCGATTCCCAGGTCAAGCAAAACGTGTTATTGGGTTTTTCTATGAAATTCTCAGTAGCAGCTCGGAATTAGGATTTGTGCCCGGTTAATGGCAATAGGCTCGCCCCCTATTACATAGGACCTAAACATACCGGCGAACTGTGGGTGTACATTGTTACACCTCTGCCTAACCCTTCGGGGAATACAGGCGTGATGGTGTTATTGTATTCTCCATAACAATTCCGGCCACGGCAGCTAATCTTAATGCAGACTAACCAAGTACGCAGGAGATATTGTAGTGCAAAAGTGTGTGCGCAAACACAGGTGCGCTCCCTGTTCCCTAAGGCCCGGACTCCACCAAAGCGGAGAGGAGAGGAGACATCTCTTCTTCTTTCCGCTTTGGTGGAAACCGGGCCTAACTCTTAGAATCCGATCGGACGGCAATGCAACACGACCGGGGAGAGATCAGGCGCAGGACCAACGGCTTTACGTGTTTTCCGACACACGGGGGTATCACACCACCAACTTTCAAACTCTGGGCTGTTACTAAGAAATTCCTAATGGAAAAACCCAATAACACTTTTTGCCAGACCTGGGAATCAAGTCCAGGACCCCACGCTCAACAGTCGTTCTTGCCATCACGAGACCAACGGGACAGTTAACAATGTTAATGTAGGAAGCAATTAAAAATACTGTCCAGCTGAACACATTTAAAGAATAACGAATGTAGCTAGCATTCCTGTTTAAGCTTTGAACAAGAAGCCAGTAGATATCCATCGCAGCTTCTAAAATAGCGATCCACTAGTCACCGCCGACGGTCGAGTCAGCGTCGACCTGAAGACAGCAAGTCCCTATATAATCTAAAAAAGCATTGTCGCAAAGCCGACCTCACATTTATCACTCAATGAATGTGCTACAGTACCTGAGCATTAATATCACTTATATTGCTTTAGAAAGAGACACAGATATTATAGGTGAGTGAGACAACGAGCCATAATCAACGGCCGGAAACCATAAGGCGCTTTGCAGACGACGGGGCGGGCCGGGCCGGTCAATTTGACCGCGAACGGTAGCGCAATGGAAATCCTATGCTACCAACGCACACAGAGGGTAAAAAGACCGCGCCGCCGGTGCACACTTTATTGTTTTGCGGTCAAAAACACTGCCCCGCCCCGTCATCTGCAAAGCGCCTGATACTACGATAAATAAAAGTCAAACAGTTCAAAGTCAAACCTCCTTGCTATTACCTCTGAATTAGCGAAAGTGACAAGTAGAAAGCAGTGTTGATTTAGGTTGGTCTTCAGAGTGGTCGGTGTATCAGGATGGTCTGCAAGTCTTGGCGGGCACTGGTACCTCAGCCTCTCGAGCCGCGTGCTCTGCGCTCGCTTGATTAGACTCTCCTCGGCTAAGTATCGCATGCGCATCCGAAAGTCATTCACTTCAGAACTTCGGATGTTGTCGAATTCGTTGAGGCCTGGTGAAGAAGAATATCAAATTAGCTTTTTGGAGATTTTTGTGAAAGGTAAACAAATAGATAATGCAATATTTGTATAACAATTTTATTTGTGTATGTAAGACGTAATGACGTAACGCGTTTGGAATGTGGGATTTTCTTAAAAGTTCTTTTAGGTATTTTTTATTGCATAGATCAATATGAAACATACGTAAATTACCTGAGATCCTGCCTGCAAAGCATTCAAGCTTTGTAATTTTTTAAGTTTCTACTTATAACTCGATCTGTCCACTTATTTAAAAGAGATAGGGACATATTAGTGAAGAGGCGAAAAATGCCCCCTAAACTGCTTCGAACGGGTTATCGACCGGCTAATATTAGGTCGTTTTCCCGTCTGTACGGGGGAGTCCCCGACTTTAGTGTGTCGACCGAATTATCAGCCCGATTATTTTACGGATTTTCCGTCTACAGACTGTCTTCAACAGAACCAATTTTTTGGGACAAGCCCGCCACACTATTCCCAACCACTGGAACTTCTGCAAGCCAGAATCAACAGTGGAGACCGCCAGAAGAGCACCGAGACAATGAAGCTCGACGAGTCCCGGAGAAACGATACAACTGTCTCAGATCCCACAACGAAATTAACTAGAAAAGATTAGCAGAGGAGTAGGAAAAAATATAATTTCCACTTCACTACAAACAAGCAGGAGACAGAACAGAACTAGGCCAATAGGCACAAGGAGACGTTTACAACTGGGAGAAGCCCAGATTGCCAAGCACCACGGATTGCAATTATTAATAACTTAGTGGGTCCTAATGACGGTCGACGGATTCACAATTTTTATCATTGAATGGCTGTCGAACCTTGCTGGTGACACTAGCTGATACTCGTAGTCGGACGGTAAAAAATTGTCTGCCTATCCTAATGTGAACCAATTACGTGTATCGGCAGAGCTAGCTAATGAAAATAAACCTTCAAGAGTTCACAACAATGTTGTTTTGAAATTGAAGATGTGCCTGCCCATTGAGTGAATGATAACAAGTTTTCTAACAATCATTTAACAAATAAAATACTGATGTTACCAGTCGTTATCAATTCACTGTTTAATAAACAATTGTATAATAAGTAGTTTAATTTGTCGCGAAACGTTACGACGGAAATAAGATACACATTATTATGTACATAATCGTGTATGTAAGAGGTCAACGACCCTTTGTGGGTAGAAGTTCATCATTCATTCACTAAAAGTTATGTAATGAAGGTATGATAAGTATTTGTAAATGGCATCTGGATGGGTTTATCTTGTTTAATTTTGTATAAACATAATGGTTTATGTTCTAATGCAGAGTACAAAACAATTGTGTATTTCTGAGCTGATATCTCCTACCTGACAAATTTCATCTCCATAGGTCAAGTAATAAGTAATTTGAGATTTCGAGTTTAGTCATTGACTGACCTTTCGCTTTTAAAATAAAAGATAGGCTTAAAATAGAATGTTTATGTATGTAGTTAGATAATACTGATATTCAGGTGCATCTGGTAAAAGTTGAAGCTAACCCCAATATAGTTAAGAAAATATAAATTAAATAGATGATGTCCCAATATAGGTGATGTAGTAGCTAGATACCGTGTTTTTAAATGACTTCTTCCGCCCTAAGGGAGTGTCAGTCTCTTACTGACTGTGTTCCAGTGTTGAGTTAACTCTTTCGAACAAACTCCGCAACTCTAGAGTAGTTAGATACCTAGACCTCACATTTATAGCATTTTTAAATATATTCCTCATTCTTCCATAAATAACAATAATAACATAAATGTGTCCATAAATAGATTGTTGTTTATTCCTTAACTTTTCCCTACACATTGAGGAAGACACATGTTGGTTAAACCCAGGAAATTATAATTTTAACAAAGCCGTTTGTTTGCTAAGCCCGATTTAACTTCAGGTTGGACTTGGAATCCTATAGCTACAACATTTTAACAAAGGTAAATGGTTGTCTTAAAATAAATCATTGCCTTGAATGAAAAAGCTAGCCTAAACAAATTGTTTTTGCAAATAATGAGGGCAGGAAGGATGGTATGAAGTCTTATAAGTCACCATCTGTTTTCTGCATAATTGATTTGGAGTATATGAAGGAAGAGATTTATTAAATCTTGGAGAAAGGTCATTGATATCGCTGATGATCTCTCAATACTTGGATTATAGTAATAGTTACAAAATACTCACGTTTTCCAATCAAATGACTAATATGTGTATTCAGCAACTGTTCTCCAGGCCTTTCAATTGACTTTTTTACAATCATAAGCACACCGCATACTGGTTTTATATCACGGATGCGCTTATTCTCATCATCAACTTCCTCGGGCACCGCAAGAGAATTGACGAATTGGAACACATAACTGGACATTTCATGCAACATCCCGAAAAGGGGATAGTTGACCGCCCTGTCCCATATGTCCTGCAAAAATAAAGAAAATATTATTAGTACAGTTGTTGCAAATCCTATTGACATAAGGTTTAAAATACAATGACAGTGACACTCTTGGAAGGCAACAGCAATAACATGAACTGGTGTTTAGCATCTCAGTCATCATTCTTCATTTCAGTTTTAATGGCTAGTGGAATACCAGTCACTTAGGTCAGGGGCAGTGAAAACTAGGTCAGATAATCAAATATAGACCTAATTACCAGGCAATATTTAGGCTGTAATTTTAATATTTATTTATTTATCATCACTTACAACTACCAACCCCAAATATACCTCATCAATCAATTTAACCTTAACTAAAAGATGTATTAGGAAAATTCCCTTGAAGTATAGACCTTCATAATATATTGTTTGTTTAATTCCTAGTTTCAGCTTTGGAAAAACATTTATGGAGTTGTGGCCCAGTGACCATGAATTTAAAAGGTTATGGTAAACTTGACATACTGCTCTAATTAAACCTTAGATAGTTTGATAAGAATACTACAGACTTGTTTCAACATGTCTAAAAAAATACTATTCACTACTTTAAAAAATGGAACATTGATATGGAACTACCTACTTTGCCTGCTGCTTCACTTGCATTAATAAGTTATTTTTTTATCCCTAAGGAACAGTCTTTTTTTGGATACCAAAGATGTATGACCCAATATACTTTTGTGTACCCCTCACAATATATGTGCATTCATAGTTAGTTAGTGTGGTTGAGTTGTTGAGGAGTGAAAGTGTATTTGCTTTGGCATTTATATTAGTCAGGATTATCTGTCAAGTCATTTAATACGAAAATATCCACAGGTGGTGAAACAGGCCCTAAGCTAGTTCAGCTTTTAATGGAATTCTTTACATGTTGATTCTCGCTACTGTCAGTCTGGTTCATACCACTCATGCTGAGCACAGACCAGTCTGTGGCTTCCAGATACCTTCATTTATTTCAGTAGATAGCTAATATAGACTTGTTGGTTACATAATAATGTGTATATATCATGCGAACGACTCCTAAATAGCTAGCCTGATTTTAATGATATTTTTTGTGTGTTTGAATGAGTCACTAGATTGATTAAATTTATAATTAGACCCAGTAGCACTCTAAGCCAATGAATGGGCAGGACAACATCTGTCGAGACTCCGAAACTACTACACCGATTTTAACAATTTTTTCACAAATAGATAGCTACATTATTCCTGAGTAACATAGGCTATATACCATCACACTACGGCACACTAGGGCGGAGCAGTTACGAAAGATGTAACTTAACACGGGTGAAATAAGTCATGTGGGTGAAGTTACGGGCAGGTCACTAGTTATAAATAAAAATTTAAATATGAGCTTGTGTTACTTGCATCGTCATGTTATTCAATGCATACAGATCCAAATAGATGGGATAAATACCGACATCATCCTCTAGTCTAATTTTGGCCACAGCTGTTTGAAGTGTTGTTCTCCCATAAACAAATTGCAAGTATAAAAGTATACAATGAAAACAATGATGGGAAACATTTTAACAAGAATAATAATAAGCTGAGTGTTACAAGGGTTGATTTTTTTATGTAAATAAGAATAAATTGTCAGCTTGTTTCGAAAGATATCAAATGTCATAGTTATTCTTCAGAATTGTTATTCAATCATTGAAAAATCAGCCCTAAATATGTGTTGCTGTTTGGTTGTATTACTATGTATGAAATTATTGTACAAAACAATACAATGTGATTTCATAAATAGAACTTTGTAATATTATTTAACAAAAGAACTATATAACCCAATTATAATAGAAATAACAGGAATATTTCAGGTATTATTATCAATTCTAAGCCCTAATATAGAATGGTACCTAATTTGGCTTCAAAGATTGATGATTAAACAAAAAATTTAGGATTTTAGGTTACACATGTTCTTCCAAAAATCAATGACAGAGAACTGCTTATCAGAATTTCTAGAACATCTAAAGAATCACCTACATGATAAAATATAGTGCATAATATTGTAAACAATGTAAACTACTTTCTAAATGTACCTAACAAATGTTTCTGTAAACATGTTACTCAATACTTTGACCCACTTTCCCAAAATGCAATCAAAATATCGTCGGCGAGAGGCGTGAGTCACGCGAGGGTCTTCCTCTCACACTAACCTCTTTGACATCCTGAAGAGTGGCATCCCAGCTTATCCTCAGGGGAATGTAAACAGAGTTCGGCAGCAGACACGTGAGCTCCACCACGTCCGACGGCGAGGACGTCCAGTAGTCCCACGTAAACGGACAACTCGGCGCAGGAACCATTGTTTTGGTATTATTTTCCCAAGTTACTCAAATTACCCCCGCGACATTTTACAAACTTTCACTGATAACTTGCGTCTGCAGCGACCCGGTCGCTGTCCACAACTGAAAATAATACACACAACTCATCAGTCACTGTTGTTGAAACCGCAGCGATGTTGAATCATAGCATTTCCTGGTATTTTACGACAAGCATATCGCCATTCGAAACGAAACTGTCAACGATAATATTACACAAACAACATCACAACAAGCATGGAAGACATATTTATTTAATTACCTCTTCTTATAATGTTTACATAATTCATACAATTATATGCACCAATGTAAATTAATAAAATATGTTTTTGTGAAATTGTAAATAAAGATTACGTGCAACAAACTATGAGCAAAGTAAAGTGTTTATGGTAATGTTTAATTCGGTATTTTTTAATACTCATGACGGGATAATGCATTTTTTAGCCAGCACTGAAAAATATTTTTTTCGATATTTATCATTGCACAAAATATTTTCTGATGGTATTATATAAGTATTGATAATACATGAGAGTAAAATAAACATACATTTAAGAAATATAAATAAATCAGATTCTTCCATACTCAGCATCGCGTTTAGCACTTCTTAATTCCATGTCAAAATCTCGTGAACAGAGAACGCAATCAAGAAACGCACTATGTATCTCTGTGCGATGTCTACGGGCGGCAGTTTGAGATTTATTTTATTTATTCGGATACGTTCAAATATAATTATTGAAGGGCCAATAATAGTTGGATGATAGATTTGTTTCATAAATCGAAGATAAACAGACTAGACTTAAGTGATGAATATAATTTACAAAATAAGCTATAAAACTATGGTGTACATATTAAGTTTATAAATAGGAAAAAAATGAAACAAATTGAAACTTACGAACGGATACTGAACGTATTTTAACCTAAAACATTGAGTTGGTCAAACTTGACATTTGTCTCGTGACAAGATCGAATGTTGGGCAATATTATTTAGCAATGAATAGGTTTTTGTGAATATATTGCGCTAAATAAAATGTTTGAACATTCAGTCAAAGTACCAAGACATTACAAAATTGCTGCGAATATCTTTAAGCAAGTTTCTACTGAAGGTGGCAGCGTCAAAACTTTGTTATACGACGATAAACTTCGACATTTCGTAAGTATTTCCACAATTAATGTTATTTTAAACCGATTTTTCTACCCTGTTACTATTAGTTTGTCATATTTACAGAGGACGAATGTGCTTTTCGCACTGATAACAGAAACTATCAAACATGCCAGTGACATAGACAAAATATTTGAGAATTGTAAAATATTAGAAAAAGAATCACGTTTAGACCCATGGCTTGCCAAAATTCTCACAGCAGAACTCCTATTCGGTAAAAAGGCTCTACCTGGCAAAAGCAAGCCGGAGCAAACAGTCCTCTCGTACAAAGACCAGTTTGAGAAATACACTTCTGATCACCAAGATGACTTGAAGACTGAAGGTAATTATTAATTCAATTTTATTCTTTTTCAGATCTATTAACGACATTTACTAAACACAATGGCAGATGCAGGCGATGCTTCATATGTATCCCAACAAACAAAACAAATTATAGTAGTGTTGGGATATCTGTTCATTTACAGTATTGTCATGTTTACTCTACCATTTATAACATTTTTCGGTGTACGGCATACCCTCAGTCTATACTATCCAGGACAAATATTTTTGATTAATTCGTGGTCCGTAGCTTCAGCCGTAGTGGTCGTGAACATAATAATAGGTTCTTATATCTATAAAGCTTACTACGAGAAAGAGTATGATGAAGACGGTAATGAAATAGACCAGCATGCGTATCCAGCGCCTACTGTAGCTGAACCTGTAACTGAGAAGAGCACGTTGAACTTAAAACATGACTAATGCATTTAAAAAACATTCCTTTTTAAAATACAGTATTACAATGTTGGTTTTTGTAAATTTTTAATATAATCTTTTCAAAATACAAGGTGTGTATGTGTGAGTAAACGAATACTGAGTCAAAGTGTTATGATGCTGTAAAATACCAAAATTAAATAGATAGATATAATTAAAGATATAAACTGGTCTTTGTTTTTATTTTAACTCTTCTGCCTACCTACTGTAACTTTGCCTATTATTTATAGATGCGAATATGAGTCTGCCCAAAATATGGGGAGTAAATAATCCTGCTTTCATGGTCCATATCTTGTGGACAAGATAAACAACATAAGATTATCTAATCAATCTTTGCCATCTTACATTATTACATAAGATGCTCAAATTCATACGATTTCTTGCCACTAAAATGTGCTACTTTTTCAATAAATCTGTTTTGTGACCACTATACATATTTATTTTTGCTAAACTTGAAGACATCAAAGTAAATTACTACTACAAATTACTCTACAACTTTGTCTATTGTTCACAGAAAATAAAATAATTCATAGACAAAAAAATTTTATGTGTATACCTTATTTTGCTTACCTAGTTGCTCCCAGACCGAGATATGTCCGCATCAACACAAACCTATTGACAACTTCGGATGCCATTAGAGCATTCCAAGATGAGGGGTACCGGTTCATACGGTGCACCTCAGGGTCTTATGCGGACTACCTAGAACAGATACAGAACCTTACTGAAGAAGACTTTACTCAAGATTATCATGTTAAGACTATGTTTGTGTTCTCATCCGGAACGAAGTTGCATGAACATGAGTTGTACTTGGAAAATAAGATTATTCTGCAGGATAAGGTGGGTTATGAATTATTTTGGTAAATTAAGCAATACTCATGATCTCAAGAAGAAACTATTCAGTTGTTGTTGTTGTTGTTGTTGTTGTTGTTGTCAAAAGGAATTTAAAAAAAAAGCATTGCATTAGATTTAGCGCTCGTTTCTGTAACGAAAATCAACACAAAATTAATATGAAAAATTAAAACACAAATATGATAAATTTAAACTGCTGTGATTGGTTGTAGATAATTGCGTCAACCAATCACCGCACGCGCGTTTGACAATTGGTCACAATCGTATTGAATTTGATAAACCGTGGGTAACTCTACCTTATGCAAAGACTCATCTCTAAAGCCCACAAGAACTTACTCCCCTTAGAATTTTATTTTCTGGCTCAATCTTCATCTCTACTTATTTGCAGGCTACTGCAATGGCAGTACACCTACTGGCACCACCGCCTGGCAGCGTGGTGCTGGACATGTGCGCAGCCCCTGGCATGAAGACCACACAACTGGCCGCCTACATCAGAAACACTGTACGTATCCTTCCACATCGAGCTAGCTGTGAAGCGTAGCAGCACTATAAAATGACGCCTTGCTTTTAGTTCTACCAAAGACAAAAAAATAGTTCTGATCAGGCCATGGAAACTGACCTTCTACAATGTATTTAATTTTCAGGGCCGAGTATTTGCAGTTGAAAGAAATGAAAAGAGATACCAAGTACTGCGTGATTTTGTTGAAAAAACTGGGTCCAGTTGCGTTGAGACCATGCACAAGGATGCTTTAGAAATCAAGAAGGGTGATATGGATGACGTTGAATACATTCTTCTTGATCCGAGCTGTTCAGGATCAGGTAAAAAGCAATCTTGTTTTGGCGTTATTAATATTTAATATCAATGTTGAGTTGACGTAAAATTTTACTGTCTTCATAATGTAGATACACGACTTTATATTGTTTCTCTTTCTTCTCAGGTATGGACTTCTGCGTACACAGCTACATAGAAAGCGCAAGACTCGCTAAGCTAACATCTCTTCAGGAGAAATTCTTGAAACACGCAATGAACTCCTTTCCCAAAGCCAAAAGAATAGTATACAGTACTTGCTCCTTATTCCCTGAAGAAAACGAAAGAGTCATTACTAACGTAGTGAAAACCTCACGGGCCAAATGGAGGGTCCAAGATGTTAAAGAGTTGCTAAAAGGACAATGGAATAACGTCGGCTCGGGCATGTATGGCAGTATGGGCACGAGGTGCATGTACTCCAAACCTGAATCCGATTTCACTACAGGATTCTTCTTGGCCGTTCTAGATAGAGATCAAAAAGACATGGAGAAGAGTATGAATGCTGAAAAGAAGATTCAGAAAGAGTTAAAATCTATTAATAAATCTAAATCCCAAAAAGACAATGATAACGAAGTTGGTGGAGATAATACTGAAATCGATCAAGAGTACATTGAAGAAGACATCAAAGAAAAGCGTAAGTCCAAAAAGAAGAAACATAAAGATACTGATGTAAGTGAAAATGCAGAAGAAACAGACGTAACTGTCAAAAAGAAAAATAAACGTAAAAATGATGAAATTAATCATGTCACGCATATTATAGAACAACTAGACAGTCTAGCTGTGGAAGCCGAAGTTCCAAAAAAGATCAAAAGAAAAGATAAACACGCTGAAATACAAGCAAATGAATGTATTACAAATGGAGAAGATACTAACGATAAAGAAGACGTTGTAAAGGAAACAAAAAAGAAAAAGAAACGAAAATGTGACCCAGAGGAAACTGAATCTATGGAAACACAGATAACAAATCAGTCTGAAATTCCGAAATGTGAAGAAAAAATCGAAGAGGTTGTAGATGTCGGTGATATTCCACAGAGTCAACCCAAAAAGAAAAAGAAGAAACACAAATATTCTTGATGTTTTGACGAACTTGACCCTGAGTTGTTTTTTACAATGCTTTTTATTACACAATCAAAAAAACCTATATTATGAAGTTTTATTTTCGGCACCGGCCTGAATATCTTCACTTAGTAAAATTCTAAAGCGATTTAATCATAGAGATATTGATAAATTTGTTATGATATTACTAACATCGTAATATGGATCCTATACTTTTATGAAATAGGTTCTATTTTAGAGTTGCAATACTAGCAATCGTTATTCCTCGCTTTGAATGTTATTCAATAAATAATCTGCAAGATATAGTACTTATTCTAATGAATAAATAAATAAATGTTCATGCTCACGATTTTATAAGAAAAAAGAAAGCCAAAGTAACATAACTATCCCAAAATGTGTGTTAACAAAGCAATATTTGAATTAAAAAATCTGTAGTTGACATGTTCTAACACGACCACCTTCCTGATATCTATTTCATGTCAAGAATAACGGAAAGGAACTGCCCCGTTAGCCTCAAGGTCGCTAGAGTGACTGAAGAGAGTGGACTCCTGGGTTCCATTCCCGGGTCGGGCAAAAAGTATTATTGGGTTTTATGTGACAGAAGCACGGGGGCGTGCTTCGGAATGCACGTAAAGCCTTTGGTCCCGGATGTAATTCGTAGATCTTTGGACAGTTGTTACGGATAGTTAGAACCAGTTATTGGTTACCGGTCCACAAAAGCGGAGCGAGGCTACAAAGCGGAGAAACGGAGAAATATTAACCAATAGTATTGCATAAAATCTTCACTCCGTCCCTCTATGACAATCCACTGACCTAGTTTGCAATCTTATTGGTTAATATTTCTCCCTTTCTTTGCTCCGCAGCCTCGCTCCGCTTCTGTGGACAGGCACCCTTGCAAAGAGGTGTCATGTTGTCCAGTAACTGGGTTGTGAAGGTCAGACAGGCAGTCGTTCCTCGCTGCATCCGGAGAGACTGGAAGCCGAAAATGCTACACAGATAGTTAATAACGGAACCGATCTCGTAACTTATATTAGGCCAACACAATTTTTCTATTTTTCTTGTGTCCGTAAAAATATACAAGGGCTGCACAACGATTAGCATTACTTTGAAATAAATATTTTCTACTGCACGTTGGAAGATAAGAAAATTATGTTTTTTACTAGTTTTTAAATTAACCCTAGAAAGCTAACCTTTTGATTTACTTCTTAAAAGCTAACCATTCGTCGAAATGACGGGTATTTAAAAAATATGTTTTTTACCATGAAATGTAAACTCAATCATCCTGTTGTTTTTAATGACAGTTATACATAGGTTTAGCAATAAAAATACGTTTTCCAAATTGACCTTATTTATTTACTTTTATGACTACAGTAACTTTTAGGCTTAGAAAAAAGATACAGCTATATTTCTTTACGGTACCCGTTGATTCGACTGAGGTTAGCTTTCTAGGGTTGATAACATAACTTCACAATTTATTTTCATATTTTTTTCTTGAATTCTTCCATTACTGATTCTATGGTAAAAGTTTTTAATACGATGTCTCTACCGCTCTTTATAATGTACCTTCATACATAGTACCTAGTTTAGGTACCAACACATTTTACCTTGCACAAATTAAAAAGATTCCATCGTCTAGACTCGCAATTACCAAGTATATGCTGAAAAAAAAATCACTTCTCGTCATACTCGATAAATCCTGAACATAAGTGGGGCAAACGTCATAAGCGTCGTTTATTTCGTCTAGCCATCGTTTCTACGAAATACAAGTAATACTATAGTTCTTTGTTAATTCGATTTTATTTCAATTGGAACCTTATTTGTGTGGAGTTAGGTGTTAGTTTTGGTGTGTATGTGTTTAGATGAGTTACACGCTACCATGTTATGGTGTCACGAATGTGTCGTGCGCCCTTATTTTCCTTGCATATTTGGCGGGTCGTATGAAATTATGATTGTTATAGTGGGTTACATTATACTGATACGGTGATAGGTATAAAGAAAAGACAAAATAACTCTTATATCTACAGCAATACCGGCGACTTTGTTTTACTTTGCGTTTTAAATGTAGGTAGGAACAGTCAACAAAAAAGATAAGTAACCATGACGTACCTAGCCAGCTTTTTTCGAATAAAATTTGATTTAATGTTCACTAATTAAAATTAAATTAAATTCGCAGACATCCATCAGTTTGGAACAACCCTGGTTATTTGCCTCATTTGTTGGCTTTACCTCTATGAGAAGTCGATACGTAAGGTATGATTAGATGCCGGGGCTGCGGGTTATTCGTAAGAGCACAAAGGGCACAAGAAGGAACATGGATGGCTTTTCGTTAGTAAAAGTCTGACACTCCCTAAAAATCGTTTTGAAAAAATGATTTCCCATCCCTAAAAAAAAAGGTATGATTAGATCAGGTTCTTACCCAAAACTCCATGAAATGGAAAAGGGCATCTTTCTAAATCTTATTTACCCTCTTCCCCCTGACCATCAGCCCCTACAAATTCTTCCTGTAATTCGTTTTCCCGCGTTACTTTGAATATCCCTCGTGGTACACGTCCAGAACATCTCGCCACCTCTTTCTGGGCCGTCCTTAGCAATGCCGTCCATCTTCAGGCACCCATTACGTGGTGACTCTAGCCTAGCAGTCACTGGTCATGCGGCTGGCGTGACCCGCCCAATCCCATTTCAAAATATGAATATTCACCAAAAAAAACAACAAATGAAGCTTGGATACAAAATAACCAGGTCGATCAACTTTTAAGTACGATCGTAATCTAATATCAGCCTTAGTCTGTCAAAATATGCCGTAATTTTTTTGTCATTAATTGTCGCTGAGGTAAGATTGCGACTGGATTTTGAACCTTTTTTAATTATTAGCATTGGCCTTCACTTCAGTTCCTTCAGCGTCTTTGTAGTTCGTCTCAAAGGTCTTGTTCGGTTCAGTTAATAATTCAAAAATAGGATCAAAGCTACGTAACCTTTAAAAAACACAAAATTAAAAATTATAAGTAACCTCCAACAGAAAAATAGAAATCCCTACCACAACTAACAAAAGAGCTGATAACTTTGAAACCGCTGAACCGATTTCTATAAAACATAGCTAAGAACACTCCCGACTGATTCACCTTTCAAACAAAAAATCAAAATCGGTTCATGCGTTCGGGAGCTACGATGCCACAGAGAGACACACACACACAAACAGACAAGTCAAACTCATAACACCCCGTCGTTTTTGCGTCAGGGGTTAAAAATAATACTTACAGGTAACATCTAATCTTCCTGAACACGTCATAGTGGCAATCACACCAAACTTAAGACCGTAAAATAATAGTGATTGATGAGGTAATGGGAATAAGTACCAACTCATGAAATTTTCTGGCATATCAAAATTTCAATGATGATGATGACGATGGTGCCATCTACCCGACTTCGTCCACAGTGGCTGCAATTCGGACTTTCGTCAAGGTGGCGTAGATATTATAGTAGAGAGACCTAAAATCGCAATATATAACAAATGAACATAGAGTGTACTTTATTTATGTAGTTAGTAGAAATTCTGGTGATTGTGGTAGCTACATGGTCGTTGAACCCCTGCCATTAAAAGTGTCATGGATGCTTTCTGACCATCAACTCAACGGGGCTATATTCCATAGGTACCTCAAATAGCCATCATTCCAATTGTCCTACATTATTATACGCATAGACGTAACTTGCTTTCACGTCTCTGCTTCCAAGCGGTCCTTTTGGAAATCTACGGGGGAAGTTTATGTCCAGTAGCGGACGTCCTACGGCTAATAAGATTATGATGATAATGATGACCTCTCTGGAATGTCGTTGGTTTGTATAGTAGGCGCCACGAGTCGTGAGCACAAACGTCAAGTTTATTTTTGGGTTTTAGGGTTCCTTTCTATATTTTTGGGTCACCACCGCTGCACGCGATTGGTCCGTCTGTTGAACCGATCGCGTGCAGCATCGGCGCCCCAAACTCGGCGTTTCTGCTGACGACTCGTGGCGGCTACTATATTGACGATGCTTTTAACGATCGGCAGATAGAAAACGCTCTTGGATAGTAAATCGCCAATCAATTGACATACTTTTTATGAGCTGTCGAAATATGATTCCCCCATAGATTTTGTATTGTAATAGCAACCTTTGACGTCACTTTATTGTCTCAATTACTAACTATTTATTGATTTCAGGGCAACAAAAAAATTAGTTCATTTATTAAGTTTGTAGGGCTAATATTAATTAAGGTAAAAGTGGGACAGACGCCTCAGGAGTATAGCTATACTCCTGAGGCGTCGAAAGAATCGCCTGCTATTTAATTTACCTATTGAAAAACTTTCCAACTAGTACTAAGTGGACCGTGTCTCATGTCTTTGTGCGATTGCATGGGGAAGCAAGGAGCGATCAAAGTTTTTTTGGGATAGATGCCTTGTTTCTCAGCGTAGCGACTATCCTAATACGTCTAAACGTAATTTATATGGACTAGGCAACTATCCCATACATGGGATAGTTGTCCCAAAAGCTAGAGGTCCGTAAAAATCGCTAATACGCTGGAAATATCGAAGACAATGCTTTTTACTTTTCATAAATTTGTAAATAAAGAACCAAAGTGCCTACTTGCTAGTTTTGCAAATAAAATGTTAGATATAAAATGATTTCAAAAAGTGTGGCATCTATCCCACTTTTACCCTATTTCATAAGAGAAGTCGTGTCTACGAAATATTGATTAATAGAGTCAAAGACCATTTTTTATGGGCACGCCGAACTGCCCAATAAGCTTTCGTAACCTTTGCGTTATAAAATAATTTAAAACATTTAGTGGGTCAAGCTTTTTACCACCATTAAGAAGTTGGTATTTAGTTCCGTTATCGCTTCCCTTAGCCTTGAGCTAATAGGTAAAACAACTAAGTTACACTTTAGGCCGCCGCGAGGCGTGCTTAGAAGAATTGATTGAACCTGATTTGAGTGTTTTCTTAAAATTAAGTAGGCAAATAGGTTTAGGCTAGGTTACTACCTGATTACATAATTATTTTATGGCCTAAAACCGGCAATAAATAACTACGAATATGATTGATTTTTAAGCCATATTTTTTAATGAATATCGTTCAATGATTCTCATCAACAATCTAGCATAATAAAGTTCAATATGGAACGGGAGTGTAGGTAAACAAAGAAAAGAAAGAAAAAAAAAATTATTGACGCAGATCATGTGCACACAAAATAATAATAATAAGGATATTAAATAAAAAAAAATTAAAGAAATATACGTATGTGGGATTGAACCATCGAAAAAATAGCGGTTTATCTTTATTTTATTTTACACCGAAAAATATCCTTGTCTTACGTCTTACGTCATATTTTTTTCTCTCTCTTTTAAACGTCATTATTTTTCTTAAAAAGATTACATGTCATGTCATCAATGAATAAAAAGGTTTATTCACGATTAGCCATTCCCACACGGCCGTCCTGACTATTCATCTGTCCCAGATGAAATATCTTCGTCTCCTGTAGCAATCCAGGGTTTCATCGAATAAGCAGAACTAGTCGTGTTAATTGGGCCTTCTGTATTTCCAATTTTCCTTACTGCGTAACTGTCTTTACGCTTTTAATCAATAATTTCATACGGCCCTTTCTTTTTCTTTTGTAGCTTCTAATATTCTCTTCTTGTATTCTCTTTATAAATTCTCTAGCTTTATCTCTTAATTCTTGTCTTTTCTCGTTTAATCTTTGTACATTTTCTTCTTCAATAATTTTCAGAACTTCATCATTTCGGTCTTTTGTCTTTACTCCAAACATTAACTCGAAAGGTGTCATTCCAATACTTCTTTGATAAGTACCGTTCAAACAACGTTGTACACTGGGTACTCTGCGATACCATTTAGTAGGATCATCCGAGCTAAGTTTACTTAAAACGCCTATTATGATCTGATGGATTCGCTCTACTTGCCCGTTTCCTCGAGGTTGTCCAGTCGTAATCAAGTAGTGATTGATATTCTCATTCTGACAATATTCTTTGAAATCGTTCGACGTAAAAGCGGCATTTCTATCAGTAATTATCCGTTCTGGTGAACCAAAAACTTGTTGTTGCAGGCTCAATTTATTTAATGTTTCTTCCGTCGTCAAAGTCTTGACAGGGTAGATCCAAGTAAATTTCGTAAAATCGTCGACCACCATGAGACGTGGTCCTACATGATCTGTGTGGTAGGTTGACAACGGCACATCTCCTTTATCAATCGGGTTGTAGTCTTTTATCAAATTATTTACTTTCGTCGTGTAACTTGAGTCTTCTACGTCATATTCTTCCTCTTTGTTTTCTACTAGCAACGTCAAATGCATAATGCGTTCCATAAAAATACCATCTTTAGTGAATTTCACTTGAAAATCTTTCAGTATCGGATTTCTAATAATTAAATTGACTGGAATGTTGTTATCTTTAACAATATGGAATGTAATATCAGAGTATTCATCATCGATCTGGACTTCAGCCGTGAACGATCCGTCTGTAATTACTCCTGTTTCTGCTATACCAGTTAAACATATTCTTGAGTCTTTATATGTCTTAACATTTTCTTTTATCTTTTCAAACTCAGCCTTAGTTATTAAGTTAGCGTCACTTCCTGTATCTATCAAAGCTAACATTTTATTTTCTCCTATCTTTACCGTCTTAAATGGTACTTGATCCTTCTGTTCTTTTAGAATATTTAGGGTCTTTTTCGGTTTATTAGGACAATCAGGTCCTTTATGTCCGAATTCATTACATCTGAAACATTTTATGCCTTTTGAGCATGCAGAAGATTGATGGTCTAGGTCGCCACAGTTATAGCATCTTTTCGTCTCAAAATTTGAGGGTTTTCGGTTTCCTTGATAGTCGGACGTTGAAGGAGTTGGTCGTAAATCTTTTTTGAATTGGTTGTATATCTCCAACTTCTTGCGAAATTCCTTAATGTCTGAAGCACCATATAAAATAGCTTTGTTTGATTGAGCGTCTCTTATTCCATCAATCACGTATTCAATCAATGCTGTGTCTTCAACCTTTCCGTGTAAAGCGATTTCTTTCATTGTTAGGAAATACTGTTGGTACGTCTCATCATTCTTCATTTTACGTGCAACCAGTCTCTTGTGAATAATTGCACTATTAAGTTTTGGACCAAATTCTTCTATGAGTGCCCTCTTAAGGTTCGAGTAGTCCTTCACTCTTCCGATTGATCGCAAAAACAACTTAGCAGTACCTCCTAGAAGTCTCTTGGTGTAGACAAGTTTTTCGACATCAGTCCACTTCATTAAGTCAGAAACGTCTTCAAATTCTTCTATGAACTCATTTATAGGATAAGTATCATCTCCGGTAAAACTATTCATCGACTTTTCCAAATCGCTGAATGAAATCTGCACATCAACATCTTGATAGTCTTCTTCTTGGGTATTTTTCTTCGGTGCCATCTTTGTTAAATTACCTATCTTTACGTCTTTATATCTTCGTCTTTGTTGAAAGTCTTCTACCGTCCACTATATTCGAAATTTAATTCATATCCCTATCCCGGACGAGCCCCCAAAAGTTGTGGGATTGAACCATCGAAAAAATAGCGGTTTATCTTTATTTTATTTTACACCGAAAAATATCCTTGTCTTACGTCTTACGTCATATTTTTTTCTCTCTCTTTTAAACGTCATTATTTTTCTTAAAAAGATTACATGTCATGTCATCAATGAATAAAAAGGTTTATTCACGATTAGCCATTCCCACATGTATATTATGTGCATGTATGGAAATTAGAAGTAGGTATTTTTGATAGATTGAAACTGAGGGTGGATAGCGATCGTTCCTAAAAGTCATTAAAATTACCCCTCGTAATCAAAGAAGGTCCAATAACTATCTTTCAAACCTATATTTATGTAAGTTTAAAATCGTATCAAATACGAAAGAAAATAGTTATTAAAATTCTTATTTAATATTTACCTAATAACAATCACCGTTGCTAAGCTACCCGAGTTTTATCCTCCAACTGGGCGGGGGTTGTACTCGAACGGGCGTGCCTACATCTAACCGACATTCAACCAATCAGCGACCGGATGCCCGATATTATGACAGTATGGTGTCACTCAGTACCTGTCACTCATCAAATGTACAAACCAAAACTTACTTTAAACAAAGGGAATAAGGTTGAAATTTGCTTAGATGGAACCATGAAAATGAGCTTCCGTTATTGGCTATTGACGTCACCTAGTAGGCTATTTATTTTGTTCATAAACTGGTTCTATCGATTTGTATTCACGACTTATTTCTTGAGTAGAACATTTTCCATTGGTGTGTCTTTTATTAAATAATTAAAATATTACCGGTCTTTTCAGGTGCATTGTCATGCAATGTGCCTATGAATTATGATTTTTATGAATATTTCAACTCAATCAAACACCGGGAAGTGGGTCAAATTTTACTTGTAAGATTTGATTTTGTTCCTTTGGCCACCTTCGGGCATCATCATCAGACCAGCTCTGTGACATCTTTATATTGTATTGTCATGCAAATTGCACATTTACGAAAAAACACATACCATCACGCCTATATTCCCCGAAGGGTTAGGCAGAGGTGTAACAATGTACACCCACAGTTCGCCGGTATGTTTAGGTCCCATGTAATAGGGGGCGAGCCTATTGCCATTAACCGGGCACAAATCCAAACTCCGAGCTGGTACAAAGAATTTCATAGAAAAACCCAATGACACTTTTTGCTCGACCTGGGAATCGAACCCAAGACCTTTTTTTTTTTTTTTTTTTTTTTGGTGGGCGGGAAATCATCAAATAACTTCTCCCGCCCTGGGCGGGGCGGGAGGGAGTGTCAGACTTTTACTGACTAAAACCCACCCATGTTCCTTCTTGTGCCCTTTGCGTTCCGGGGGCGCGGTATCTCTTGCGAACAACCCGCAGCCCCGGCAACAACCCGCAGCCCCGGCAACAACCCGCAGCCCCGGCAAACCCAAGACCTCTAGCGTAGCAGTCGCGCTTAGGACCACTTAGCCAACGAGGCAGTTACGAAAAAAAAACACTTCAATTGAACATCGGGAAGTTGATCAAATTGAGGTTGTAAGATTTAACTAACCACAGACACGGGGCCAGGTGGAAATAATTTTTTGTATTAAAGGACAACATATGCTTCATTATGAGGAAATTAAGGAAGTTTTATTTAAATAATTTTCTTTTTGGTAACAAGGAACTAAAAAATGGCGGATGTCAGTGCGTGTTAACCTCCATAAAGAAGTTATCGCCAAACAATCTGGCGCGATATGTTATTTATTATGGTACCTACGTTGTTATTACAATAAACACGTCACATTGTATTATTATGAAAGTTACAGGGTCACTATCGGGAAGGAGTAAGGACCAGAAACTATAAAAATGTCGGTACTTTCAATATTCATTAAATTAATTAATTATCTTTGTCCTACTATTCCTTGCTAGACATAAATGCGAAAGTTGGTGAAAATGTATAGATGTTTGTTGCTCTTTTTCGCTTAAACGGCTGAACGGAATTAGGTAAAATCTGTCACACATAGATATAGGATCTAGATTAACATGTAGGATATTTTTTTATCACGAGCGGAAGCTAGTATTTACATAAATCACTTAAATTTAAGTTTAAAGGAAATAATACCACACTAAACTTTTTGTACATCACTGCTACACTGCTACGGCGTAGCGCTGCTACGAGTCGTAGCACCAGCTACAATAAAGCAAAGGAAATACCGAAGATTTGGACTTTTTGTGACAAAAAGTCGTACTAGTAGAATCGGGTCAAGTACGAAACGAGCGTTTAATCGTAATTGGAGGTAACAAGCGCTTGTTTGTTCCTCAAACGACTGAGCATTGAGGAAAAAACATAAGCATTTCTGAAGTGCCGACACGACACTACTTACTTTAAATTATTAAGCTTTAGTACTAACTGCAGATAAATAATGTGAAAGATTGATCATTTTACCATTATGACACAGTCTTCTACGTTTTAACGTAACGTGTAGCGCTATGAGAGTGCTACGAAAGATCCGTATCTTCTTGCTTCTTTTTTAATGATAGTTGAAAGTCGTAGTTCTGTTTCAATATTTATAGTAGCACTATTGTTGGTATTAATTTGGCAAGAATAATGATAAGAACAGAGGCCCTTCAGCAAAGGCAAAGGAAAGGGCAGAGGTCCTTTCGATAAAGGCACCTCCTTGGTTCGTTTTTTCTACATATTTATATGTATTTTATCTGTTAGAATCTTTAAAACAATTGAGAAGATTATCTTTTAAAACTATGAATAAAATGTTTTTATTTGTTGATAAGAAATAATATCAGGAAGCACGGATTATGAAAAATCTTCCACTGATAGAAGACTATTGCCATGTGTCATAGAATATATTTTATAGTATATTTGACTTCTACGCAGACATTCCAATCCGTGGTGCTTGGCAACCTGGGCTCCTCCAAGTTGTAAATATCCCTTTGTGCACATTGGCCTAGTTCTGTTCACTCTCCTGATGTTTTTTATGCCATTGGATGGCAAACGAGCTCACGGCCCACCTGATGTTAAGTGGTCATCTCTGCCTATAGACACCTGCAATACCAGAGGCCTTGCATATGCATTGCTATCCCAGAGACAGAGTTAAAATGAACACAGCAACGCTGCTCGAGCTCCTTTACAAAGAGCTCTACTTCGAGTACCCTGCTTATTTGGAGAGAAATGACTATTATGTTTTTTCTTACTCCTCCGACAATCTTTTTTGGTCATTTTCAGGAACCAAGACAGTTGAATCATTTCTCCGGGACTCGTCAAGCTTCAAGATGTCTGCGCTTTTCTGGCTTTCAGGAGTTGCAGTGGTTGGGAATAGTGTGGCGGGCTTGTCCCACAAAAAATAACTCTACATAGACAAAATTGCAACTTGTACATTACATAGTAGCTTTATTTGCAAAACATGCATTAGGATTTGGTCAGTAGCAGCTCGGAGTTAGGATTTGTGCCCGGTTAATGGCAATAGGCTCGCCCCCTATTACATGGGACCTAAACATACCGGCGAACTGTGGGTGTACATTGTTACACCTCTGCCTAACCCTGCGGGGAATACAGGCGTAATGGTATGTGTACATGAGCGTCGGATCACGCGAGAAGTTTATGCAAATTGTCTGAGCTTGCAAATGTCACAGAGCACATTAAGTGTTATTATAATATTTACTATAATTACTTTATTTTATTACCAAATTACGGTTTATAAGAGCTTTTTATGGTTCGGACATGTTAAGAGGATGACTAAAAGGCCACTAACGAAAGGGATTTATATGGCAGATGTGAGTGGTAACGCCGGGAGGGGATGACTTTATTGGTGAGGTTCTCCAGAAAGGTCGGGTGCGCAGTAATCGTAACCGGCGTGCTTGTATGAACAGATGTATGAACGTGGTCGAGGCGAAAGAAGTAAGTAAGGATCGTAACAGGTGGCGTTCTGTGGTTTCTGCCTACCCCCATGGGAAAAGGCGTGAGTTTATGTATGTATGTGAAACTAAAATCTTCTCCGTTTACTGAATAAATTAGGAAGTAAAAAATATATAATTTTCTAATTACTATCGTTCCCCTCTGAATCGGGGCCAGTGTAACACAATATTCCGAATCACATGCATATTTACGTGTTCAAGAAAATCCTAGGAATTCGTCACCACTTACTATTCACACTAGTATTAAAAGTAAGGCAGTAATTACCGTTCTAGGTTCATAAAACGAACTAGAAAAATAACCTAATTAGTTTCTTTATTAAGTACACTGGCTTCATGCTAGCGACTTCGTTCGCGTAGTTTTCTCACCCACATTAGGTTACGTCTTTGGTTACTGCTCCGCACCTATTGGTCGTGGCGTGATGTTATATAAACTATGTTACTCAGGAATAATGTGGCTATCTATTGGTGAAGAAATTGTTAAAATCGGTCCAGTAGTTTCGGAACCTATTACAAATAAACAAACGAACAAAAAATTTTTCCTCTTTATAATATTAGTATCTACAGATTAGTTTAGATATAAGCTGTGCCCGCGGCTCTGTTGGCGTTAATGGGTTCCATTTTAGGCGACAATGATTATGCTGCACCTGACATAAGCTGACATTGTCTCCTTATATATCTTTTAATTTTGGCTCTAATAGTAAAAGTAAGTATGGAGTAGGTACGTAAGTACCTCGTGTTCATGTTTCGGCACGGTATGCATGTTTGGATGTTTGCTGCTTACACGAAGGATAATAGTTACACTGTAATTTGAATAAGCAATGGAGAGAACACCTATTTAAGTGTCATATTAAAATGATTACAAACATAGCTGATAGGAGTTTTCATATTCCCTCTGGAAATGGTTTAATTTTTACGTATTTTTAATGTTGATAAATGCCAATTCTTTCTTCCTCAAAGTAGAACACCGATTTTCGAATTACACAACATCATTATGAGCTCATAAACATAAATAATAATTATAAAACGTAATTGGGACTCATAAAAAAGCGAAACCCCAAAGTAAGAGGTGAAAAAGTATAGTCTTAACCTACATAAACACGCCGCCGCGATATGCTTCGTTGACCGGCGGGCAAAGGATGTGCGTCAGGCTGGCAAGACCACTTACAGTTGCAAAAAATATTTTCAATTTATGATCAAAGGACTTTTTTTCTAAATAAGTAATGACTTTATTTTCCTTGCTTGGTAACATGTATAACACTGAGCAGGTACATTGACAAACAAATTCCTATTTACTTAATAATAATTCTGCAGGCAGTTTATAACGTCATTCTGTAATGTTTTACTTTGATTGCTTATACAACATTCATAATAAACAAAATTGCAGGCAACTGATATTTATAACTACATAACCTTAACACTTATGTTACACATGCAAACGGTTAAGAGAATGACTGCCGTGAGCTACGCGCTACGCTAGCGTAGCTCACGGCTACGTCGTAGCAATGTAAACTGACAATGATAAAAATCTCTGAGAATTACAAGAGTACATATTCATTTATTAAAATGGGATTAATAAACTCGGGATTTTTTTTCCAAAATACCGTATTTAAGTATGATTAAATCCATGATTTAAAGAGTCCTTTAATAATGTTTTTCTTACCAAAGTAATTATTTGGCAATAAGCCTAAAATAATTAATCAGGCATAATATCAAAGTTTTCCTAACGACCTAAACAAAGTCCTGTACCCATTTCTGTGTCCTAGATTGTAATTATATTGATTAAGTTCACAGGTGGTCCCGCTACACTGACGCACACGGGTGCGCTGGCCGCTGGCCGCCCGTTGCCGCCCATTCGAACAACCGTCACTCTGTTCCGTTAACAAAACATAACCGGACGACTACCACATTCACAACAAAAACAACCAAACACTTTAATGGACATTATTAAAAATTCGAAAACTTCCAGCCTTTATGCAAAGTGTTTAAAATTTAAATTAAGAATAAAGTATGTGAATGTTTAATCTGTCGTCGTGAACCTTTTCGTAATTTAAACATCGAATGTTTTTACCCGGAAGTTACGTAGTACGCTGAGGCGAGCTCGTGAATTGTAATTCTGAATTTGAATTTATTCGAACTGGATTTTAGTGCTTGTGATTGGTGTTTTTTGTTTTTTTAATTAACATGGCGACTGAGGAAGCGATGCCTAATACAACTGCGGTAAGTTTAGATTTATTTAATGCGTAGGTACCTTTTATTAATTGTGGTAAAAATGACTAGGTAATACGTGATGCATTTAAATATTTTTTAAAGTTAAAAATTTATATTTATTTATCATGTACCTGTTGATATGAACTGCATAATTAAAGAAAAAACATGTGTACCTATATACTTTTCTACATATTTCGCTTGTAGAGTCATGGACTTCGATGTTTGATGAAACAAAATATTGTATTGATGACAAAATTTATTTTTGCTACAATAAAAATACGTTTATAATACTAATTTTCAATATTAATCGATCAATAAATATATTAAAGAAATCATCTGAAAAAAATTAAAAAAAAAAAACAGTATAATCGGATATTCTTTGAAATAAAATAAAAATATTTATAAAGTAAATTTTTAAGGGCAAACATATTTTATAAAAGTGTGAAAATACTTGTAACGGCTAAAAGTGTAATTGAGCTATAAACACCAGCAATTTCTATCACTCGGTGGCTATTTGAGGGTTGAACATAATAATATTTCAAATTTCGAATTTATGATTCCTTACACAAGAAAACAAAGGAAAACCAATTCTAATTTCTGGCGCAAACATTGAGTCAGATAACCTACCTGTACGTACCTCATCAAAAGCACACTCAACCCTTGATTACAATCGTAACTACAATAATTATGTGTGACTAACTTAGTACAAGCTGAATCATTTTATAACTTATATTTACAAGTTATAAATTAAAGTAACCGTCCATTCGGCGGTCGTGACTAGGCTTACTTAGTCACGCAGCTGGCTGACTCGTTAACGTTTATCTTGAGGAATATCTAACGATTTCTTATACCTAGGCTTCACTTTAAATCATTAGCAACTACGAAGAGCGCAGTCAAGGTTGTGCAATGATTTCTGTTGTATTAGATTTTTGTGTGAGTGTTTATTTTGAGTCATTCCTTTGTTTTGAATTTCGAAATTAGAATATGCCTTTAAAATCTTAGTAGGAAAAAAAACCAACGGCAGCTCGAGGAGTTTTCATTTATTAATTGATATTGAACTAAAACCCAATAGAAAGAGAGCTGAAGTTACATTACATACAATTACACAATTATTAATTCCATTTTTTTTGTAATTGCCGCTTCGTCTTCGCTGACCGTAATACGACTGGAAAAAAATACCTACAATATTGTTTGAAGGGTTGCCATTGTATGTTGTGTTCTACTATTTGAGGAATAAGTAACTAAAATAAAGGAAGTAACATGTATAATTGGGCAGTAGCCCCCATTAATCAATTGACATACTTTTATAAAACGCCATTTACCAGAGATTTTGTATGGCAATGGCAAACTGCGATGTCACTTATTTCCAAAGTCAATTGACTTACTATTTATTGATTGTAAAGTAACAAAAAATCTAAAATGCAATTAATTAAAAATAAAATTAAGGGGTTAAAATGAAGTGAGTTTTTTTTTGGATAAATTGTATCTAATGATTGGTCTACTACTTAACCTTCATATTCTTATTTAGTTAAAGTCTCTCCCGTCTAAATTGCCAAAAGAAGACACTATATAGGTGAAGAAATAAAAAACTAGTACCACTGTTCACGACGTTATAATTTACATATTTCGGTAATTAACGAACGAAGCCAACACAAGCGTGTGGATAGACGCCCAAAATCCACGCGGTAACATTATTCATTGCTGTTGATAACACCAAACAAAGTACGGATAATGAATACTTCTTTCAAGTTATTCTATAGTCTAAATTGATTGACATAAAGTGGATAACACTTCTGGCATAAGCATTGTCTCTGTCAATTAAGCCCTAGCTTAAGTGATCTTCCGCCTACACCCAATCAATCACCCACGTGGCCGGCATGAATCGTCAGTTCATGAATGAACATGGACAGTGGTATCAGTTGATTGAAAGTGGGTGGGTCTGTGAGGCGCGCGGCAGTCCGCGGGCGGGCCGGTCCGAGGGATGTCGCGTCGCCCGCACCCCAGGCCGCGCCTAGTGACGCGTCCCTGTCGCCAGGCCGCTCCGGAGCCCGCACCGGCGCCGGACCCGCCGCCGCAGCAGCCGCCCGACCCGCAGTCCGACGACGAGCGAGAGCCCGGCGACTGGAGGCCCTCCCGTCCCGGCACGCCACCGCAACGCAATGAGGACGTCTCTGAAGGTTCCGAAGCAACTAATAGACCTACCAGAGCAGAACCAGCGAGCCGCTACGCTAATCTCAACTACTGGAAAGCTAGAAGAGTAACCTTCTACAGAAATGGGGATCCTTTCCATCCTGGTGTTGAGTTCCGCTTCAAGCCTGGCCGGGACCTGGCATCGATGGATGCGCTCCTCGACAGGTTGTCAGAGAGGCTGGAACTGCCCCGAGGAGCGAGGTTCATCTTCGGCATGGACGGCGATAGAAAGTACAGGCTTGAGGAGCTGGAAGACGGAGCCTCTTACGTCGTTTCGTCGTACAAGACTTTTAAGGTATGGTTCAATTTTTCATTTGTCATATCACACAGCATTCTCGTCATTATTTTCATAATTGATTTGCAAAATGCAATAAAAGTAGGCAGATATAGAGTTTTCGACAAGGTCAACAAATAAAACGTAGCTTCTTCAAATAGAAGTGCGTGTGTTCTAAGATCTTAATTATGATAAGAGATCTTAGTTCTGCCACAATGAGCCAATCTACAACCTCTCAAAATTTTATTAATTACGTTAAAGTAATTTAATGCCTATGCCGAATGCGTTACATTCTATTATGCATTATATACTACAATAACAATTAAATGCACACCCAAAACTTAAGCGTTAATATCTGAAATCAAACTTCGAAAAATGAGAGAAACTGTGACATGGTTTGGTTCTATTGGGCAGAACTAAACACCAGATCTCGGAAAAAGCATATTTAATTTCTCTTTTAACTCAATATCAAACATTTTCAAATGTATAAATCGCTATACATAATCACGTCGACTTTACTTGCCAACCTCCATCTTAATTTCCCGTAATATCAAAATTATGCTGCAAAATAAATATACAGTCTACACGGCAAAACTCCGCAATATATAATTAACACCTGCCCTACTTCTTAAACGTGAAAAATATTCAATTACCACAATTCATTTAAAAACAATTGCGGGGTAAAGTTTCGTGATCACCAAAATGTCGTAGGAGACCAACCTTGAAGATGTGGGTCGCAGGATAAGAGCCACGCACCACAACCTCCTATTTGCATTTTGATTACATACAACTTTGTTTTGTAACATCGATAACATTAATTGCAAATAAATTACGTTTGGACTAAACACTGTTTTAACGTAGGGCGCGGAAATTGGTTGGAATTGGAAAAGGTTTTCCGAATTCCTAAGTTTTGATTTGCGTGTTTGCTAATTTCTTCTGCAATTGAATTTGGTTTTCGAAATCTAATCATCGTTATGTAAATACGGTTTATTTAATTTGGCACGTCGGTCTCGAAATACGCGTGTTCAATTGTTTCAATGGGAAAAGATCTTTGAATAGAGTGGGTCAATACATAGAGTAGGTGGCGCATGTAATTTATTCAGATTAGGATGAAATCATAATTATCGACAGTCATTTTTCATCTTTTTAGGAAAGACCTATCCCCTTCCACTGTCCTCGATGTTGTACCTCTTCTCGCTATTTTCTGACGAAGCCATCCAAGGCGTACAGCCTTCTCAGTTTGCCGCAACCTCGTGTAAAAGTTCCAGTCTTCAGGTTTCAGTCTTAATTGTGATATGCGGTCATCCGGAAGACATGACTTTATTTTCATAATCATAAATTCGTAATTCGTTCATCTTTATAATTACGTAGGTAATTAATTGATTTTAAAATTATCAATCAATTCTTTTTTGCACATTTCATAAAATGTTAAATGAGTAAACTCCCAAATTGCGTAATGAATCCATTATCGACACCACGTAAGGCCGACCACGTTTTCCATCATGGCCGCCACCGTGTCAAATGCCTACGACCGCTAAGCTCCGGCAACGACATCTACAGGGCAATGCACCACCTTGCACTTAATATGCATCAAGGCAACGCGTGGATTACACACCATTAACATTCGAGACTGGCTGTCGACGGCGTTGGACGTCTTATCTGGACTTAAAGAAAGACGTTTTCTACTGTTTGTTTGTTTGCATTTTAAGATTAGGTGTTGATTGACGTGGAATTTTACTACGTGAATACGCTACCAGCTACCGTCTCTGTTAAAAGAGTAAGTATGGAGTTTCTTGCTCATTTTTCTCCATACAAAACTATCTTTTGGGAGAGGCAACTAGTTTTTTTTTCTTGTAAATGACTTTTGTAAATTTCTTTTATAATGCTTTGATTGAAATAGGCGATTTGACTTGGACTTTGACATTATAAATACCACATTTATTTCAAGTACTATAATTTCCTTCCACGACCTTCCAGCCTCCTTGATAAATAATCAATTTAGATAAATTTTTGGTGGATAGCAAGCAACTAGAAGTATTCCATACCTAGTTCTGCCACCGAGTTGCGTTGCTATATTCTGGTTTGAAATAAATAGGGGAAGGTTTAATTACAATCACATGAGCCACTTCAGCTTCGTCTCTAGGATGCTAATGCATCTGTGAGGCTTGTGTTACTAAAGATGTCTATAGACGGCGGTGACCACTTACCATCAGATGAGTCCTTGGCTAATTTGCCATTGAATAACAAAAAAAGTTTTCGTCAATCTACTTTAAGCCATATTCGAAAAAAAAAATGTTTATTGACACAGACCATGTGCACAAACATAATAATATAAAGGCTTTTCAATAAAAAACAACACAATTGTGTGCCTCACAGCTTAGCCAAACAGGCATAGTTCTGCATAAACGCCAGACCATTTGTGCCTTACTTTTTTTCGGCACGAGATTTTAAAAGGCTCTGTTCCGAATTACTTCTGTGACAAAACAAGGTAACACAGCTATGTATTTTAAAGACCAAACCACAACAGTTTAAATAGTCAAAATTTCAGTACACCAGTAGGATCAATATTAGCATAAACACATAACCTAACAGTACCCTCGCATTTAATACTTGTCTAATTCGAAGGACGTTTGTAATAGACCACAGCGCTACTTATTATTCAGTGCGTCCGCCACGCTTAACGTAATCAGTCTTCCTTTCATATCATACCGCTGGATTTACATATTGACCTGGAAAATCAAAGTTATGAGAGATAGTCCGTGTCCTACTGAGGACAAGCTGTTGTGTCTGTTGCAATAGTTCTACTTAGCTTGTCAACCGGATCTTAAGACTCATGATTTAGAACAACGTTTCTGAAGCTTTTCGGTCTGTGATTCTTCTAAAGGACAGACAATAGGATGCCATTGACCCAATGTTATTGGGTCAACGGCATCCTGTTGTCTTTTAATCAGAATAATCGTGTTTATTTTATACAATTGAGTAGATGACACCACTAATCAATTGACATACTTTTTGTGAGCTATCAAAACGCGACTTCCCCATAGATTTTGTATAACAATACTGAACTATGACGTCACTGTTTTGACATCTCAATTCACTAACTACTTATTGATTTCAAAGCAACTAAAAATCTAATTTTATAGTTATTTCAAAATTAATCGGGTTTTCAGAGGTAAAATAAAGTGGCTTTTTTTTTAAGTTGTGTCTTAGAAATATTGCTTAATGGTTTGTGTCATCTACCCAATTTACCATTGGCTGTAGATTATAACGATCATAAGACTGTATGTCTGTATGGACAAAAACATGACAAAGGATTTTGGGACGTACAAATATGACTTTATCTTTAAAAACGATGCAAAGGTTACTTTCAGGGTGAAAGGAATACCGTTACGAAAACTTTTACGATGCATTTCGCATTCCACTCGTTACACAAGGTGTTAGTTTAAACAAGGGACATACTTTAAGGGAGTGTAGTGCTTATGAAAATAAACCACTTTCACTATGAACATACATACATACCATCATGCCTGTATTCCCCGAAGGGTTAGGCAGAGGTGTAACAATGTACACCCACAGTTCGCCGGTATGTTTAGGTCCCATGTAATAGGGGGCGAGCCTATTGCCATTAACGGGCACAAATCCTAACTCCGAGCTGCTACTGAGAATTTCATAGAAAAACCCAATAACACTTTTTGCTCGACCTGGGAATCGAACCCAAGACCTCTAGCGTAGCAGTCGCTCTTAGGACCACTAGGCCACCGAGGCAGTTACATCACAGTCAGTTAGTTAATCATCAGTTAGTTTCACTATGAAATAGATTTATTTATTTCAATCATAAAACTTACTTCACAACATAGTATAAAACAAAGTCGCTTTTTCTGTCCCTATATCCCTATGTATGCTTAAATATTTAAAACTAGGCAACGGATTTTGATGCGGTTTTTTTTAATAGATAGTGTGATTGAAGAGGAGGGTTTATATGTATAATAACATCAGCATTGCAACCGCGCGAAGCCGGGGCGGGTCGCTAGTAAATAGTAATTAGATTACAAACTACGAGTATGTACAGTTATTATAAAAAACAAAAAAGGAAGCTTATAGTGCATCCAAAAACTCATCCGCATCGCTGTCAATGGGACAAGTGCCCAAAAGGCTGGCAGCATTGCCACGTTGTATGGCATTGCTGATTCTTTGGCCCAAGAAAAGGCCAGCCCTTTGGTCACGTGAAGACACGACCAGACGCTTGGTGATATCTCTAAAATTAAATTTAAAATTGCGAATAAAAATCAGCTGTTTCTTACATGTTGCCAAGTTATGTGAAAAAATATATTGACTCGTTGATTTTTTTCTAGATTTTACGGTTCATATTATAGTAAAAGTTTTTCATTTTCATGAGTACTGCACTCCCTTAAAGCAAGTCTCTCGGTTACCCTACCACCCTGTTTAATGATAGCGGTTCCGTGTCAAACTAAAGTAACTATGTGTCACCATTTCGTCCAGCATTTTGGCCAAAGCATGATCATAGCCACAATTTCAAATTCGTCACCATACCTATACCTCAAATTTGTCTATACAAAAACCGTCGTAAGGGTAAACATTTTCATAAAATTACAATATTTCCAGCAAGGAAATGAATACGCCAAGTCGCTTAACTCAATTATTGTCATTAAAAAAAATAGAAATTACTTTTTATTGCCTCATAAAAGGTGTAAACTGTTATTAAGATAAGCTCGAAGGACATTTTAATGAAAAATCTAAAGGCATTATGAAAGTAATTCGTCTTTGTGGCCCAGTTTTAATATTTTCCGCGTCGCTAATTTACGTTGTATTAAGTATTATTACTCATACAAGGTAATTGTAATGCATACTTCATTTTGAAAAATGGTCCTGTATATTTTGTTGCTCATTAATTATGTTTTGTTTACTTGAACATAGTAGTTGAGGACTAATGTTTGAGTTTGGCTTTTAGAATTGAAGAGAAAAGTCATTCAGATTTTGATAAGACGATGCTTACTCCTATGAGTTTGATCGTTGATAACTATTTAAAACCAACTTATTTCTAATCTTACAAACTCACGATGAACAGACGTTCTGATTCGAATGGTGCAAAATCATTACAGCATTTTTATTAATTAACAGAATCTAACAATGAATAAATTTCCATTTTATTTTCCATGCCGTCCAATCTTTTTGTTTAACACAACATTCTAGTAGATTCTAATGCATTCTCAATTCCTCTGGATAAAGAACTGCTAAAACCGTAATAATAATTGTAATTTGATCTTTATAGTCAAAGCTCCAATTTTACATTTATTGACATAAAATGACAGAATTAAAACAGAATAGTTACCTTGTCCACATTTAAATAATGTTAGAGCTTGCAAAGAGGAAATACAGCAAGTGTAGTGTCATCTCAATGATGCAGATGAGACCATACTATCAATGCAGCTTCGTTTGCACCATGAATGGTGCAAACGAAACCAATTAGTCTCCTCTGCACCATTGATGGTGCGTACGGTACAACGGGGATACGAGTCCATCAATTGTTTTATTAATTAGGTATTATTTCCAGTTGGTAAATAACTTAAAAGTTGGTTGACACAACAGACAGTGCTACTCCATCATCCCACCTGATGATATATCCAGGGAAAGATAATAACCTCAAGTTCACATCATGCAAATACACCGAGGATTTTTTTTTTACAGAATACAGATGCCGGAGACATGATAGCTCACTTTAAACTCACCAACAGATATCTTTACAGAATAATACTGTCGCACTAGTGAATCTGGTCCCGCGTTCTTTACATCACCATCCAACATTACATTCTCAAACCTACATTCGCGTACATTTCACATACCACTCACCGAACCCTAAAAAACAAACTGTCATCAACACTATCGATAACGAGTGAATAAATGAATAATAAGTAAATAGAATAATAGTCGGTCACCGTACATACAAAGTACATAATGTATGTCACAGAACCTTACGAGGTATATGGACTCACGCGATTAAAAACTTCTTTGTGTTTTTTACGATGACTATCGCGAAACGTGGCGTAAATAATTCAATTTATTATACTTTTACTATACCTAGTGTTGTGTAAGCTTGACTTATAGTGGTATTTATTAAGATTTGTCGTGATTTTGAGCATTGATTACGTGAGATTATGGTCACTGATTTACTGGGCAACGAGGTCGCGAATGGCGAAAATTGTATGTAGATTTTTTTGGCAGGGTTACGATAATTTAGATTAGTTTTGGATAAGCAAAAATGTAGCTAATAGTTCAGTAAGAATGAGAGTTCTTGAAGCTGTGAACATTACAAGAAACTATTGTGTATTTGTAGTGCAACATAGCTTTTGCCCACGATTTCGACCGCCTTAATTTTCTTTAGTATCACAATCTCTTCTAAATAATAAAACGTAGCTTTTAACTCTAAGGGATAACATAGCTTCCTATTAGCGAAATTATTTTCAAAATCGGATCAGGAGTTCCAGAGATTAGCGCATTCAGTAAAAACAACAAACTTAAACGGTTAAGAGTATAGATAATATATTAATATCATAATAAAGTAAAGAGAAAAAGTTAGATTTCACTAAATAAGACCAATGCGTAGTTTGATTTTTCGTAGCAGTTCGTAGCACTGGCGTAGCTCAGTCGTAGGACTTGCGTAGCATATGTCTACTTAGGTATTCAATTTTTACGAGGTCTCCATACAATAATGCACCTTATATATACATACCATCACGCCTGTATTCCACGAAGGGTTAGACAGAGGTGTACCAATGAACATCCACAGTTCCCCAGTATGTTTTTTTTTGGCCCCATGTAATAGGGGGCGAGCCTATTGCCATCAACCGGGCACAAATCCTAACTACGAGCTGCTACTGAGAATTTCTTAGAAAAACCCAATAACACTTTTGGCTCGACCTGGGATCGAGCCAAGACCTCTAGCGTGGCAATCGTGCTTCGGACCACTAGGCCAATGAGGCAGCCCAATGCACCTTACAAGAAAACATAATCTTAAAGGCCATTCATTATAAGACCCGCCATTATCAAAGCCCTTTCACAATAATGAAATTAAACACGATGATAAGAAAAAATTGTAATAACCTCAAGCGTTTCTGCCAAGAACAATGTTTCATACCGCTAATACAATACTGCGGAGTCCCTAACGACTTGGGTGCGGCTCGTACAGTCATCATGTAAATTACCGTGAAGTTGTACTTGTATGAGAAATGCATTTTTTTATATCAATATAGGTAGAAGGCAAATTAAATGTAGGAGTAATAGGTTATGTGGAGCGGGTGGATGAGTTTAGTTGGAGGTTTTTTTATGTCATTGGATGGCAAACAAGCCGACGGGCCAAGCTGTCACCGCTACCTTTAGACATCTGCAATGCCAGAGGCCTTGCAAATGTGTTGCTATCTCAGAGACAAAGTTGAAATGTCTCATGTGCCTGTAATTACACCGGCACCCGTACCCTTTAAACTGGAACAGAGCAACGCTGCTTTCCGGCTGAAATAGGTATGGTGGTAGTTCTTCCCCGGACGAGCTCCTTCACTAAGAGCTCTTACTGCTACTACAGTTGGAGGCTGTTATCTAAAAATACTAATTGATTAATCAAATATAATATTGTTGTGTTTTTTTTAGTTTGTTATTTAACTGTTAAAGTATTTTAAAAAATTCTCATTTAAGGCACAGTGTTGTGTTGGTGTATTTGGACACTTCAACTGTGTGGAGATGACGCAGCGGCTACGGCGTAGCCGGCTACGCAGTCTCGTAGCCGATCTGCTACGGCCTACGCGTAATCTGAATCGAATGCAATTTCGTCTTGGTCTAAAATTACACTGATTTTCTATTCAGTCGACAATCACAAATGATGGAACATAAAAAAAATTGAATCTTGGTCACTAATTAACAAATATCTATAGAGTCAAAATGACTGGAATGCTGATTTGAATAGTTCAGTAACAAAATATGTCACTAAAAATCGCAAACTAAAACGCTTTACATAAAATTAGAACATACAATTTTTACAGTAACCCAAATTTTATTTAACAATTTTCACTAAACCGTTTTCGTCATACCTGTACTTTGGACAGGAAATGTCTAAATTGCACTTTTGTTCCGCCGTACGTCGTTCGTGATTTCAGCGTACCGTATCGAAACATTGTAAACGAAGCTATTGAGTGCTGAACTGCTGACCAAATCGAGGATGTGGGTCAGTACGTTGCTACCTCACAGCTTAACGTAACGTTATTTTGTGCGTTTACGTTTTCTGTACTTAATTTTATGAAGAAGTAAAGTGTATTTGTGTTTTTTTTTTAGTTAAAAATATTTCTCTAAAAGATAATTACTCTATTCCTGAGTGTTTTAGACATATGTTTTGATATGTACTTGAAATCCACGCGAACGAAGGTAAAGTTCGTTTTTTTTTTCATTGTATTTTTATTTCATCATAATCATCTCTGGAAGTACTGCTCTGATTGCAAAAATCATTTCACTGATATTAAGCTATACTATTGTCGAGTATTATAGGACATGGTTTATAGAATACTTGACTTTAACGTGGACGAAGGAACGAACAGAATCTAGTCTTGCTATCCTACTTAATATTATAAATGCGAAAGTTTGTTATGTTGGATGGATGGATGTTTGTTACTCTTTCACGTTTAAACGGCTGAACGGATCTGGATGAAATTTGGCAATAGGATAGATTGTATTGTGGAATAACACATAAGATACTTTTTCTCTCGGTAAAATTTACGGTTCCCGTAGGATAATATATCAAATTAGACGTAGACGACGTCGTGAACAGAAGTTAGCCGTTTATAAATCAGATGGGGATGTGATGTGTCACTGTCACGATTTTCGGTAACGTAACTTTATGCGTTTACGTTTTAGTTTAAAACAGAATAGTGCTGTGTCATGGTGTATGTTATTTTTTGTTGACAGATAAATGATGTGCATGAAGTTACTAATTTTAAAAATGTTACATGTTTTTGTTGTGTTTGAAACAGTGTAGAAATAGTTGAGAAATGTCTAGACTAGTTTAGACTATTAAAGACTGACTTTTCAACAGTCAGATAACTTTTATCTGATGAATATAAATACTTTATTTTGATTAATTATTTTTCTCTTCGACATTAATTCTACATTTGAGTATGCCTCACACACTGATTCCTTGTCTTTGAAATGTATAAATGTATTTATATTACAATTAATTTAGCTTTCGTTTCTAATTTGTGGCAGTGAGTAAGTATTGCAGTACTTTGAGTGACTTTTTTTAATAGATCGTTTTGACATCGGTATAGTTTTATGGAATTGTACAACTTATTGTAATACATTTTTTTTTTAGAGAGTATGTATGGAGTTTCTTGCCCGTTCTTCTCCATACGAAACTACCTTTTGGAATGGGCAACTAGATTCAATATTTTTAATTTTAACATGTAATTGACGTTCAAGTGCCTTTTAATGGTCTAATTGAAATAAATTATTTGACTTTGACTTTGATAAAAAAGCTGTCAAACCACTATTTTTATTTCTACGTTGCGAGTTATCTAACAACCAGTACCAACCACCAGTAACAACCAGTTCTCAGTAGCAGCTCGGAGTTAGGATTTGTGCCCGAATAATGGCAATAGGCTCGCCCCTTATTACATGGGACCTAAATATACCGGCGAACTGTGGGTGTACATTGTTACACCTCTGCCTAACCCTTCGGGGAATACAGGCGTGATGGGAGTTATCTAACAAATGAAACATCAGCAATGCAGTTCTTTGAATATTATTAATAATTATTATAACAGTAAATACATTGTGTATTAAGTACGATTATAAATTCTTATACTTCAATTATAACTCATGTGCATGTTAAAAGCAATAAATTATTTAAAGTAATGCAAGTCCTATAAAAATATTTGCATAATTCTCGTAAAAACAACATTTTCTTCCCGAGCATGCATAGGGTCCAACAATAGCAACAATTAAAAACAAAAAAACAATTTAAGCAAATCCGACTTTGACACACTTTGCGAACTTTCATTTAAACTTAATTATAATTCTCGGCTTCCAAGAATTATTACGTAAAATTAGTACCAAAAAAATTGGATCAAGGTTGGCAACACTGAGCGGCCCTTCTTGTTTACGTTATAATGAGTGGGCCGAAATTCTTATCGGTTGCGTGCTCCCGTCGCCTGATCGGCCACCAGTGGGCATAACAGCTCATAATTGCTTTACGTGAAATATAAGAGCTTAAACCGACGTCTGGCCTGATGCATATCTGCCTATACTTTAGTAACATTGCGTGGATTCTATTGAGAGTGACCTTGGCACCCCCCGCCCTGCTCTAACCCTCTACCGACAAATAAAATTTCGAATAGTCTGCTTCATCCAACCGTCGTAATCGTACCTCGAGCATTCAGTTTAATATAGAGCCCTATTACGTGTATGTAGTGTATCATCTCGCGTGTCCTTCGCGTGTTTTAAGCCGTTACGTTGTTGTGATGGGCTTTTGTTTTGTTGGTACTGCAAATTAGTCAGCTGTTGCGAGTGGGCCTAGTACCATGTATGGTGGCTGAGGACATAGACGTGTTCTCCTTATCGTAGAACTGAAGAATTTTAACGGGAATTGTTAAATTAACTGTGGCATCCCTGATAATATATTGAGTGCAGAAAAAGTGAAGTGGCTTTTAAAAAACACTTCATGTTTGGAAGTTTATTGAAGTAAAATCGATCATTTTATGACCTAGTTCGTATCTGTTTGGCGGATCTGTTATAAGCGATTAGGTATGTAAATAATATCACGTACTATGCAGTTATATGCAGATGATAAGTAGAGTGTTTCAACTCTACATTTTTATCACATTAATGCCTTTTTACCAGTTAACATATTTGAATTCAGATTTTTTTCTGTGACACGATTACCTATTAAGTTCATAGTTTTTCTTTTATAACATTTACTACCAATCCGCCCCGGCTTCACACCGATGCAATTCACTAAACTTCAGCCGTTTTATTGAGATTTTTATACAAAAATACCTTCCAATTTCCAACTTTTTCAGTGGATTTTCTAATATTATTTATTACCTTGTAACAATTAAAGCGATAAGAAGACAGCTATATCGGTCGAGCCATTCTCGAGTGGTAGTCAGTTTTCAAACATGCGGCAATGTTCATAATGAACAGGATATTATCCACACGGATGCGCCAACCTTATAGTACCTAATTAATATGTACCACCACCAGAAACACTAACATTGACAACCATGTGATAATAGATGGAATTACTAAAAGACAAAAATTAATAATTCAACAATTTTTTTTATGAATTTGACCAATCGACTCGAAAAAAGAAATTAGATATCTTCACTGGGAACATCCCTAGTAGCTTAATTTTAATTCCCAACTTTTAGATCTAACTTAACCTTAATCTATACTAGTATTATATAGCTGAAGAGTTTGTTTGTTTGGTTGGTTGAACGCGCTAAGCTCAGGAGCTACTGATTTCAATTAAAAAAAATATTTTTGTGTTGGATAGGTAGTCCATTTATCGAGGCAGGCTAGCTACGACACACGAGAGAAGAGCAGTAACCAAATAACTTAACGCGAATGAAAAAAACCACGCGAACGAAGTCGCTGGCAGAAGTTAGTATGCAATAAACATAGGTACATAATTATAATAATAATATGTAAGGAGTATATGAACTACTAAATTATAAGGCCAGTAACTTTATTAAAAAAACCATTCTTGCATTAAGTCATATAAAACCTTTACTACCCAACAATAAAGTTCTATGTAATCATAAAATAAATACAATAATGCTGTTATAGTTCTAGGTTATTAAGTATCGAGACACGCCACAACATACGGCCTTTTTTGTTTTTTTTTTTATGCTCATATAAAAGCGCAAGCATTCGCGTGTATGAGATTCAATCTTCGTTGACAGAGCGAATATGACGTGAACTGAACGGTGTTGCCCTGTTAAAAAAAGTGCATTATTTTTTATTAGCGTGACTATTGTAATAGGTCGTGTGTTAATAGGTCGTGTGTTTGCATTGGAAGGGCTTTAGAAATTGCCGTGGCAAAGAGTGGAATCATAGTAAGTAAAAAAATATGGCTAAATGTTTTGCTAAGCGCATAACTCGAGAACAGCTGCACCGATTTGACTGATTCTTATTTTTTGTGTTGATAATTTCCCAGACAAGGTTTTTGGAAAATCCTCGGAAACAGTCGGGCATTTGCACTCGTGCAAAACCGGGGCGGTTCGCTAATATTTAATAAAATATTAAGTTGTGTGGAATAACAGCGTAGCTTCAGGTTCAGGTAAAACATTTTAATTATTATAAAAGACATAGACCAGTCTTGTCTAATAGTAAACAAGCTTCATTATAATGTTAATTAATGCAGACTTGCATTTTGTCGGGAAAGAACAAGTCCTTATGTACATATATTTAAAATCCTTGCTGCCATAACTATTAGGCCTCTGTTACGTTATAACTAAACATTGAACAAGACATTATCAACCAAAAACTCCCAACAACGAATAACTACAGACGTGCAAATCGCGTATCTAGTTTAAGTATATGCAAATGTATGCCCGTAGCGGCCGGACAGACGTCACCCACTATACGTTAGGGTTATCACTGCATGCTAAACGGTGAGGTGACACGAAGACATACGCGTTACAAACAGTAGGTACTTGAACTTGACTCGAGGTGTTGAACGCAAATGACATTTAAGTACAGACAGCGTTAATTGGTTATCCCTCTTGCATTAAAATTCGTTCGAAAAGATGGTAACTAGATGATGACGCTGTCTGTACTATGGCAGGCAAACTAAGTCTTTGACTCCTCACATCAAGGTGAATCGAACCTTATCGCAATGTATTTTGAGTCTACATCCTTGACTCCCCCACCTAACGTTTAATATTCGTACCATAATACTAGCTATTGCTTATGACTCCATTATAGTGAAAGTCGAAGAATCCCTTAATTCGGTGTGTAACAAGATACATCACAAAGCTGTTATATAAAATTTCGCAAGGAAACGATTATTTTCGCGAATAATCAATGTTTTCGATAGCGCGCAATGTAATACACATAAAACATTGTTCTTATAGGAGACATTTAAAGTTTTTAAAAATTATTTTCGTAAAAAATTGGTAAAAAAACTGGAGCTTTGATCTTCAATATAACCAAAAGATTTCTAAAAATGTAAAAAAAAAATAGCGTCTCTTTTTACACCCATTAATGCCATTGAGTCTACGAGTAACTTTTTGCTTTAATATACATTTTTGAATGAACGAATGAATGAATGAATCGAACGTTTAAAAACATGAAATGTTTTATTAAGCCATTTCTGCTCGTAAAAATTCTTCAGCCTACGTCATCGTCATAAGGCGTTAATGACTTTCGCGAGTGGGCTTTGAGCTGGTGGTTCGGTTCTCGAGGGGCTAAGAACAGTTGCGAAGCTGTGGCGCCCGAGCCGGTACCGGTGGCTGCATGCTGCTGACAGCTCAATGCTGGACAGTGACGAGGAGTCGCCGTTTATCGTCGTCTCCTTGCCGGTGTACTTCACTGAACCATTCGTGAGTTGGTTTTTGTTTTTATTAATGTAGGTACTCTGGTTCTTTTTTTTTTTTTCTGTTGGTTAAGAAGTTCTTCTGTGGTGGGCTTCAAGTCAACAGACAAGACAAGGTGAGAATGTAGATCATTAGCCCTCTTTACTTATTACTTAAGACAGGCAGTCAGTCAGTGCGCCACCACCCGCCAGCTGTCACCTTTTTTGACTTGTCATTTTAATAAAAATATTTTAACGCTTATCGACAACCATTTAAAGGCCTAACTTAAATAGCAAATGATTTGCTCTGTTGGCGCCATGCTGTCACAAGGAGCTTTGACAGTTACGGTTGGTTACGCCGACGTTTATTATTTTTTAACTGTAAACAACGATTAATATAAGTATAGGGGGTAATTTATTTATTTATTTATTAAAACTTTTTGCACATAATGTAAATAATACACTGTACAAAGGCGGACTTAATGCCTTTGGCATTTTCTACCAGTCAACCTTAGGGTGATGCAGAGACAAAACATAGTAGGTGCAAGGAACAGAAAGTTTCCAGGAATAAAATATAATAAATACATACATGCAAACAAAATATACAGAGTAGAGAAAGCCAAAAAATACATAGGTGGAGAAATATAAGAAACTAATGGTGAGACGAGTCTGCCAACTTCATAAGCAAGTGTTCACGAGCTTTTACTTTGAATATGAAACGACTGGTAGCCATCCTGATATTCTAAGGAAGCGCATTCCAAAGGAAAACCGCCTGGACAAGAAAAGAAGATTTAAGAAAACCAGAGCGGTGAGAAGGACATCGTAGAAGACGATTAATAATAATAATATGTAGTATCACAAATAAAGGAAACAACTTGTGGAAGTTCGGTGATCTGAGAAGCGAAAAGCAACAAACCTATAATGCAAATTGACTTAGTTCCGCTAAAACAAACTAACCCACATCAAAACTTCTTTAATTTTTTAAGGCTGATTAACTTTTAATTTAAGTTAGATGTATAATGAATAATTATTGCTGGATTGTAATGATACATTTGGCATTTTGAATTCGTTGGACATAATTAATTCAGTAATTGAAAGGTTGTGGGTTGGCTCTGTTTGGCAGAATTAAGCTCATTATTATGCAACTGATGACTTATTAGCACACCATATTTTAATACCAAAGTGTTTATGGTAACCCTACTTAACCAATCGGAGCTCATTAGCGTGCTAGTAGCATAGGAGCCTTTCATATTATTATGTACTTTACATAAATACATACTCATAATAACTACAGCCATTACTATTTTACTTAATAACAGCACATATACAGGCTGTATTTAAATTCTCTTCGGATCTTTCAGGGGCTGAAAGTACACATGAATACGATCAACTTTTATAAGGGGACCAACTCTGTAATAATAAAAACAATCCTAAAATGTACTAACATACAGTTTAAAATGGTACAGCTGTTTTATTTTTCAGTTGATGGCGATGCGGAGGAAATTTTGTAATAGACTTTTCTTGTTTCACTTGTTTTAAGTTATCTTATATATTAAATGTGTAATGACTGTACATATTTGGGTTTATATTTAAGGGCCGATCCCAAAATTAAAGTCGTGTGTATTCATAAGTACTTATTATCATCACCTCCTAAAAGATATGAAGTGTTTTAATAATCAGCCTGTATATACAACGCAACATAGTATGTAGTTAATAACAAAAATCATTCTTGACACATAACTGCAACTCATTTGTAGAAAAATCCATGAATATTTTTCCAAAATCATTATAAGGACCCACAAAATCCATTTACAAGGAAATGGAATAGCTAATGTCCCCTTATCAATTACATAAGCCAATGTTTTCCTTGAATATTCAAATGAATTGCGTGATCCGGCCCCGGTTGTCGAAACGGCGCGTCAAAAGTGAGGTTATGTCACAAATGCTTTAATGAATGCGTAGTATTTTAATAATTTCTAGTGTTTGTTGTTACTAATGGTGGTTATTAAGTTCAGGGTAAAAAGAAATGGGTGCTTAAGTTTTTTGAGAATGGTTTTTTTTTTTCGGTAGGTGGGAAATCATCAAATAACTTCTCCCGCCCTGGGCGGGGCGGGAGGGAGTGTCAGACTTTTACTGACTAAAACCCACCCATGTTCCTTCTTGTGCCCTTTGCGTTCCGGGGGCGCGGTATCTCTTACGAACAACCCGCAGCCCCGGCAGGCATCGGCCCTCAGTGGCCCCTTCCTTATGCTGACATTCCTTTGAGGCGCGCGTGGAACACGAACGCGCCGTCGACACGGCCTGTCGTTGTGTTAAACGTAAGGACGGTGAGCTACCCATTGCTCACCGTCCACAGGCCCGTATTTGAGAATGGTGGAGCAAAGCTTTTTAAAGACTTTTACGTTTATATAAATTCTATCCTTAAAGGAGTGTGCCCACTACAACGTGTCAGGTGTACAACAAGAACGAGCTAGGAATGTGTCTTAGGAAAAAAAAAAACAATGTATCTAAATGTATGATACCAACATCGATGTGCAATACACGGAGCATCAACATTAATCGGTTGATACCTTCTAGTGGGCATATAGTACCTAGGTAGTCCGTGTCATGTTTCTTTCCGTGCCTAATACGTTCATACAATTTGTATGGTACGGTGTAGTGAGCAGACTACTTAAGTTTCTTTCTTTCTTTTTTATTCTTTGCCCTTCAAATGTGGTTATTTTCTTAGTTTGGTATAACTGTTTCCGAAGTACCTATACAAAACCTTGTCATAGATTAGTCTTGTCTACACTTAAATGCTAATAGATTTCAGTTTAGATTTATTTTTTCCGGAATATGCGTATCCAAACGTTTAAAAAGATTATTAAAAAGAAAACAGTTTGTACACCCATTAAATGTTGGCAAGCCCTTTCAATCCAACTTCCTTATGGGACACGATATACAATTTTCCTCGTAAACGACAAAATGACTAACATTATTAGACATATTAATTTCAAACGCCGCAGTCCACTAGTTATGCAGCAATTTGAGACGTGACCTCGACGAAGCGTGCCCCACACGTGGTGGACGATAGTGTGTACAGACCACTCTAGAAAGACCCCCGAACCATCACTTATGGCCCCAAGATTCGCGTGAATGCAGAACTTTCGCGAGGGGGCGGGGAGGTCAATTCGCTGGTACGTTTATTCTAATTGCACGCACAGACTTGCGATAAAGCTAGGCTGTCCTTGAAGGACGGTCAGTACCACCGGCCAAGGACTTTGGAATAATTTGGATAAAGCAGGGTTTTTGTTTACTCGTTCAGTGGTCGGTCGGACGCCGGTGGTGCTTGTCCTCGGCGAAACATAACGTGACAAAATACCGCGGCTTAAGATTCGGTATTCTGGGAACAGGGAGGAAGATTGGGTGGTTTCTATCATGGTAAGCTTTGGTTGTCATTCACTTTTTTCTTATTTGTTCCGTCATTAAGATTCGTAACCACATTTCAATTGAATAAATAGAAGTACTTAAACGGACTTGGCAAACATCCAAATTCTATGCAAATTATTTTATTGTGCAATTAATTTATCATGTTCTAGGTGAAATAAAATGCATTATTTTTCCTATTCAAATGCAATAGAAATTTCATCAGATATGTTCACACATCTGGATTCATTTAATATTACGTAATACTGAGAATACCAATACTTTCATTAGGGTAAGTAAAAACAAATATATATATTCTTAAAGTATACAAAGACAAAAGCAGAAACAAAGAGAGCGGCAAGTAAGGGTTTCTACCAAATGACAATCTAAAAAAACGTATCAAAATTTTCTTTCTTGAATTTATGAGCTATGTACATATGAGTCGCACAACAAAAGTAGGTTAAATCAGTATTCTCGGAAACCTAAAAAATAACGGCCAGCAACGAAACGGAAGCAAGGGAATTTACCAAAGAACCATAAAATTCTGAATTAATCCATTTTCCTTGTTACATTCCCCACACGTCAGCCATTGAAAAAACGTTAAAATGTTACCGTTTGCATTAACTTGCATTGCAATGGTTTATATTGGACATCGAGTCGAATAGTTCAGTTTCTTTTTTATATTTTCCTTTACTGTTATTTCTGACTGGGTTTCAGCCGCGATTTGGCTCATGTTTAAAAGTAATTTTTAAGGAAAATACTTTTTATTCTGGTTATAAGGTACTCTATGGTTTTGTCTGTACCCTGCCAAAGTATATATATGAAAAATTACATGATGATCAGTTGAGTACTTTCGACGTAAAAGCAGAAGTAACAAACAAACAAATAAACAAACTTACTTTCGCATATAAAATACTAGCTTCTGCTCGCGACTTCGTCCGCGTCTAATTTGGTATATCATCCCACGGGCACCATACATTTTTCCGGACTAAAAAGTAGCCTATGTGTTATTCCACAATACAATCTATCTCAGTGCCAAATTTCATCTAGATCCGTTCAGCCGTTTAAGCAGAAAGATTAACAAACATCTATCCATCCATCCATCCATCCGAGGTTGTGGATTCGAAACAAACGATTCCCCAGTCATCTAACTTGCACTAGTGGTTTTAAGTTATCGTGGACATTAATGTCATCGGCAAAGAAATATCGTGAGGAAACCTTGACTTACATTTAATATATGTAGTCTGAAATCGCCAATCTACCTTGAGCAAGCGTGCTGATCAATACTCGTGCCTTCTCTTTATGCTGCTATTATTTTATTTTTTTATTATTCTTGTCCTCGAATTGGTAAAACATTCTAACATGACGGCACGCCTAACCACAAAAAAAAATGAAAGATGTAGCTACGATAAAGTCATATTCGTCTAGAAATCATGCATTTTCTTTTCGTATGCATGTCAGTGAAATTTCGCAGTTAGCTTGCACACTCATCAAACAACGTATTCGTGTCAGGGGCACAAAGCTCCATAGTTCAGGTCGAACCGCTTATATACCGAAATAACTGAAAACATTTACTTCTGATGACGTCATTCGAAAGCCTAATAAAAACAATTGAAGCCTAAATTCGGAGGAATGTTGTTCTTTTCGAACAGTTGAAAGAAACACGAACTCCCATTGACCTGAATAAAATAACTGTTTAATATCTTTGGTATTTAGTTCGTAAAAAATATGCTAGGTATGTCGAACCGTAAAGCACCGAACGAACCGTAAGTTTCTAATGAGTCTTTCATTTAATTTTAATTATTTTATTCTATAAATAATGAAACAGTGCTCAATATAATTATCGTGCAATATTTCCTGTTTTTTGTCTCACAAGAACTTCTTTTTCATCACCAACATATCAACCGATACGCCCACTGCTGGATATAGGCCTCCTCTAAAGATAGCCACAATGACCGGTCCTGCACAGACCGCATTATTTCTTGTTATTTGTCTCAAAAGATCTTCTTTTTCACAACAGAAAAATTCTTACCTTGCTGTCGCGTCGGTACCGAGTGAAAAGAAACCAATGAATAAGGTAATTGATGAAGCTGAAGCATGTGTCTCATTAGGCTGTAGGCAACTCATCAAATACTCTGGCACGTGTGATTATTCTAGGACAGACACTCTTCTTCTTCTTCTCCATAAAAAAGTTGCACTGGACATGTAGGCACGGGCTATGTAATAACATTCTATCTCTCTGCGTTCTTCTTTATATCTGCAGGTTCTTCTGCTTTGGAGCCTTAGGTAAGTATTCACTTTGTAATATATGCTATACCTATCTATCTATAAGCATTTGCACACTATCTATACCATTTCCAAAACCTACGGCCCGCTTGCGCCACGTAAGTTAAAGGTAATCTTTATGAACTTCGGACTAGTCGCTACCACGGGCCCGTTATGTTGAGTATTTTGTATTTAGCCTCGTGTTAGCAACTAACTCTGAGGTATGTTCCCGGTGCAAGTGAGCTTTAGTAATCTTATTGAGATTTTCAACTTTGCTTGGAATTTGGTTTCTCTCTCTAGGTATTATATCATAAGCAATTTCTTTAATGACAATTCGGATAGGCATCCGTAATTCATCTCCAATTTTAGCTTCCTCTCCCTCAATCAATACCCCAGCTGCAATACATACAATAACAATGGTGTTTTACTAACAGGCAGCGAGCTACGGCAAAAAGAATGGCATGTGGTATGGCGGCACAACGACCGGCACTAGTGCTTGGTCGCGAACTGGCACTCGCAAGCAGTCGGTCGCGGAGTCGGATGCCCCTCCCCCGGGGGGTGGCAAGCCCGCCAGTGGTCGCGTCATCAGGATCATCAATAATATGGACCATTCTATACAGGTAACTCGTCATAGAGTAAATAATGGTAGCCGTGTGCACCTTCTCTTCCCGGTCGTGTCGGATTGCCGTCCTATCGGAGTGATGAAAGTAAGGGAAGAGGAACTGTATCTGTGTTTGCGCAAACGCTTGTGCACTGTAATACGTCTTACATACTTGACCAGTCTCCATTGAGATTGGCCGCCATGACCGAAATTTGGTAGGGAGGATATTAATTATGAGCATTAACATTTTTTTCTTGGTATATTTTTTTTTTCTTTCGGACAATTTCGGACGCTAACTAGGAATCCGGAATTGCCGCTCATTCCCTTCCTTAGTCCACAATAAAGCCTGTGAAACTGGTAATAACATTCAAACAAAACATGCCATATTTTTACATGTTCCTAAGCGGAACAGAACAATTAAAACTAATATAAAACCCTGTATTTATGCCTACAATGTTAAAGGCATCATAGATTGTGAGGCTATACATTAAATGCGATTTCACGCCAACGATTTGTAGTGAAATAATAAGACGTTTTCAGTGCAGAGACCTTGGGCAGTAAACACTGGTGATTGCCGAAGCTTTGCGAAATTCTCCGAGGTCGAGTCATAAGTGGCCGTATTCGTATTAGAGAACTATTAGGGCATTTTGTTAATGTTACGTTTAGAGAATTTTTAGAAGTGTATTCTGAAAACTCATCAACGCATTATTGTGTTTTGTTTTTTTCTAAGTTTTAATGTAATTATGTAATCAGCCCTTTATCTTTATTACATGGTATTAAACAAAGTTGCTCCCGCTATATGTAAGCTTAGATCTTTTAAACTACGCAACGGATTTTAATGCAGTTTTCAGGAATAGATAGCGTTATTCAAGAGGAAGGTTTATGGGTATAGAACATCACGCTAAGACCAACGGGAGCGGAGAAGTAACCAAAGACGTAACTGAACGCGGATGATGCCGCTAGATACTTATAATTTACTCCTCTTTCTCTCTCTTTATTTTTTACCTACTGGCGAGAGCTCCACTCACTAGGGCTTTGCGTGTGGTGGACGAGGTTCATGAGAGGATTGATGTATTGTGTTGTAGCTTGAGTGAATTCGCAAAAGTTACATTACATATAATATGTTATTTAGATGTAGGTTAATATTTAGAAAATTATGTAACTTCTTAGGATGTAGATTAAGGTTTAATATGTAAGGCCACACTGTCGCATTGGATCGCTGATCTGTAATGGTAGTTGTAGGTAACATTGCACAAATAAATAAATAATAAATAAATTTGGGTAATGTCGAGTTCGCTAATGTTTTATGGTTTTAAAAAAACAAAAGCTTGAAAACTGTTGGGGAGTCAACAACTCTACATGCATGACGAAGTAAACGAATATTTTGATCGTTTTAAAATCTGTTTAACTATAATAATAGGTACCTATGTTCGAAACCTATATTACAATAACACTTTTTGCTCGACCTGGGAATCGAACCCGAGACCTCTAGCGCAGCAGTCGCGCTTAGGACCACTAGGCTAACGAGGCAGTTAAAAATACAAGCCGTATACAAATATTGTGAAAATGTTGATGATGATGATGTTATGTTAAAAGAGTACGGTAGGCAAGTGTGGTGTTTCTTGCCCATTCTTCTCTATGCGAAACTACCTTGTGGAAGATTAATTATTTTTTTTTTGTTTAAAATATTCAGAAGCATTAAAATGTCTGATTGTAATCCATTCTAAGTTTTTGATAACATGTTGATGACAGAGTTTTTATTCGCAGTGTCGTGTTTTATTAAACTTACGTACAACACAGCCGTTTGAGGAGGTGCTGGAAGACTTAGGACAAGTGTTAAAGATGAGCGGAGCTAAGAGAATGTACACAATAACTGGACAAGAGGTAACGCTGTATATATTAGTAGGATTTATCTCATGTTTTAAAGAATCTTTCAATGCTATGTTTTCTGATTCATATATATTATAACATACCATTACGCCTGTGTTCCCCGAAGGGTTAGGCAGAGGTGTACCTGTACACCCACAGTTCGCCGGTATGTTTAGGTCCCATGTAATAAGGGGCGAGCCTATTGCCATTAACCGGGCACAGATCCTAACTCCGATCTGCTACTGAGAATTTCATAGAAAAACCCAATAATATTTTTTGCTCGACCTGGGAATCGAACCCAAGACCTCTAGCGTAGCAGTCGCGCTTAGGACCATCAGGCTACCGAGGCAGTTCTTAGGCATGGGTTCAGAGGCATATATATTATGTAGTTCGATATACATTGCATTGCATCATCATTGCTTAAATGTCATAAACGCTTAAATAGTCTAAGGAAATCTATAGCTGCATATTGTTGTTTATGTTACCTACTATAATAACTGCACAGTTAGCATTTGGAGATAATTCTCGTTGGACATACACCTACTCACTGCCTTTGCGTCTTCTTTTCGAGTCGACGGATACTTAATTTCTTTTTTTCTATTACTTCAATATACAAGACGTGTAGGGACACCTTGGACACTGCAGCAAATGGGCTATCGTTTTTTATCTTCCACTTTGCTACGTTATGTTTGCGGCAGCCTATTTGAGTTACGGGCCTGTGGACGGTGAGCAATGGGTAGCTCACCGTCCTTACGTTGCATAACGACAGGCCGTGTCGACGGCGCGTTCGTGTTCCACGCGCGCCTCAAAGAGATGTCAGCATAGGGAAGGGGCTACTGAGGGCCGATGCCTGCCGGGGCTGCGGGTTGTTCGTAAGAGATACCGCGCCCCCGGAACGCAAAGGGCACAAGAAGGAACATGGGTGGGTTTTAGTCAGTAAAAGTCTGACACTCCCTCCCGCCCTGCCCAGGGCGGGAGAAGTTATTTGATGATTTCCCACCCCCCCCAAAAAGAAAAAGCGTATTTGAGTGCGCAGTCTATTGAGCGCTTTCCATATATGCCACTGCAGATCATGTCCAAGTGGTCGTGTTCCTGGGGTACGTGACATTCGTGTGTCGATTTCTAAGAATATGTGCTAATAGGTGTTCACGTTTTCAGGTGAGAAGCTTCTCTCAACTGCGGAACGAGTTTGCTGACGTGGAAACCTTTTATTTGGGCTCACTGATGGTGGTTCCAGCTTTGAGCCCTGGAGTTAGCGCTCCATTACCTATCGAATCGCCTATTAGAAGGTAACATGGGTAGCATTTCTTGTTAGTTTTAACATAAAACTAATACTACTAACTATACACTAACTATACTAATACTTCATTGCCCATAATAGCAGCGCTCAGCAACGGTCCGGCCAATGTCGCCTCGTAAAATCCAAGCGTTGAATGCCATCGCGCCGCCCGCGATTCGTCGTCTTTTTTTTTTCTTGTCATACACAAAATATTTTAACGCCCATGATTTAAAGCCCTAACTTGAATTGGAAATTAATTGCTAAGTGGAAGTCGGACCGATGTCATGACCGATGTGCATGTTTTCCATCCCTTTCTATAGATGTCAATAGGAATTTAATAGTTTTTTTATTTAGAGTGACATATAAGATGTAATTAACTGCCCCGTTGGTCTCGTGGTTGCAAGCGCGACTGATGACCGTGGGGTCCCGGGTTCGATTCCCAGGTCGGGCAAAAAGTGTTATTGGGTTTTTCCATTAGGATTTGCTCAGTAGCAGCCCGGAGTTTGGAAGTTGGTGGTATGACACCCCCGTGCCTCGGAAAGCACGTAAAGCCGTTGGTCCCGGCTGTCATTCGTAGATCTTTGACAATCGTTACGGATAGTCAGAAGCCAAGAAATCTGACAATCAGTCTAACCAAGAGGTATCGTGTTGCCTAGTAACTGGGTTGTGGACTTTGTGGAGGTCAGATAGGCAGTCGCTCCATGTAAAACATTGGTACTCAGCTGCATCCGGTTAGACTGGAAGCCGACCCCAACATAGTTGGGAAAAGGCTAAGTAGATGATGATGATATAAGATGTAATTATTATATATCTACCGTAGTCTAGGATCACCGAGGTCACCAAATTATTTTTCTGGAATAAGTATGGAGTAGGACAAATAACAACAATGTGAGTTATAGATCTCGATCACGGGGCAACGTGGCGGCCCCTCCGATGGCTGAAGACATGCGCGGGAGACGCGCGAGGAGCAAAAGTCGACCGCGAGTGCTATATGCTCCTGAAGGAGAGATCGTTCGTAATTCAGGTATTCCATCACTAAAGTATAAAAATTTTGTTTTACTCTTCCAAAAAAAAATTGTCAGTGAGAAATTGTGTGTGTTTTCTGTTTCTGATTTTTTTTTATTTCCATATAAATAAATAAATATGGAAGAGCTTTTAAATTGGAGTCCGAAAAACTACCGAAAAACTTAAACTCAAAAATTTGTTTACAGTTTATTTGGTTTTTAACTATTTGATAGATAGATATGTGATTGCTATCAGCACTTTTGTACTTAAAAAATGAGGTGCTGCTGTTTTGATCGACTCGAACGATAACCTTCAATATTTTCCCATTTCAATAAAATTACTGTTTCGGTTTGTGTACAGACTACACACTACTAGAAGTACTCAAAGAGGAGCCGATCCGAGTGACGATCAGAGGTCTACGGCGTACGTTCTACCCGCCGATACACCACGCACCCATTGACAACGGCCCACCGGAGAAGAAACTACAACTTGATTGGGTGTAAGTACCAAAACCATGGCCAAATAATTCAAATTGCAAATCTATTCTTGAACTTCATCATGTACCTACACAAACTAACTCTGAGATTTGTCTAGGCCGCATCCTTAATCATCCAAATCAAACGATCAATGATAATGATGATAATTATATGATCAATCATTAAGCATCCATAATGATATAGTCTCGAAAGGTTCACTTTCGTTCTTAAATTCTTTTTATAATGGTTTATTTGGAATTGCCAGTGCCAGATTGAGGTCTTGGGTTCGATTCCCAGGTCGAGCAAAAAGTGTTATTGGGTTTTTCTATGAATTTCTCAGTAGCAGCTCGGAGTTAGGATTTGTGCCCGCTTAATGGCAATAGGCTCGCCCCCTATTACATGGGACCTAAAAACATACCGGCGAACTGTGGGTGTACATTGGTACACCCCTGCCTAACCCTCTGGGGAATATAGGCGTGATGGTATGTTTGAGTCAAGAGTTACGCCTCATTTGTTTATCCGCCTGTACTTTTAGTTAAAACTGATCTCAATTCCTACAGCTACGGCTACCGTGGATCCGATTCCCGTCGAAACCTGTGGGTGTTACCGACAGGGGAACTCCTGTACTACGTCGCAGCAGTCGCCATCATGTACGACAGAGATGAGGAGTCCCAGAGGCACTACATCGGCCACACAGAGGACATACAATGGTAAGAATTTATATTAAATCGCAATTGTATTAAATTTTTTGTCCTGTTTAAATATGTTGCAAGTTGACGTTAAATTAGGATGGTTTTGTTTCATGTTCTGACTAACTTTTAAAACAGCTGTTCTGTACATTATCGTGTAGTACGTAAGGCATTTCTGAAGGCAACACCTGTTTTTTTCGTATTGGAGAATGTTTATATGTAAGTATGCAAGCCTTAAGAGGAAATAATCTGGGTAGACACATAATTCAGAAGGAAGCAGAGTTTTGTCTGACAGTTAGGTATTGCTGTGTGTTCGTCTCTTTCTAAAACCCAAGGTACCATAAAAACCTCGCCTTGGATACTGCAATTTCTTTTAAACTCTCACTCAATTCCTTATAGAATATTTCTATGTGTATTTTTCTTGTTCTACCAGTATGGAACTGCACCCGTCCCGCGAGTTAGTAGCGAGCGGGCAGCGCGCCGGGCGCGGCCGCCGGGCGCAGGCGCACGTGCGCATCTGGAGCACCGACACGTTGCAGACGTTACACGTGTTCGGCATGGCCGAGTTTGAAGCCGGGGTGGCTGCTGTCGCCTTCTCTCAGTTGGTAAGCACCAACAGTTTGTACTAAGGCGATTCACCCACTGGCGAAGCGTCCGGCGCGTAGACGCGTCGGCATCGGCAGTGTGTTCTATATAAATTTAAATACTTGTATACGACATTACAATCTGCCGCCCCGCGCTACGCATCGGGGCGCGGTGCAGTGTGATAGCCGCCTAAGATGTTGTATTATAAGTAATAAGTACTTAGATAACCCCGCCTGCATTGACCGCTTAGTTTGTCCCGTGGTCGGAAGCGTGACTGCTAAAGTATGGTCCTAGGTTCGAATCCCAGGTCGTGTAAAAAGTGTTATTGAGTTTCACCACTAGGAATTACTCAGTAGCAGCCCGGAAGTAAGTGGTGTGGCATCCCCGTGTTCGTGAAATTATGTTGACGCATCGGGGGGCGTGAAAAATTTTGTTAGAACATCAGAAACTTATTTTTGTAAAAAAAGTTGGAAATTTGGCCTTCAATACCTCAGCAACCTGCAGTTTCCCAGTAATGGCCCAGAACAAATAAAAACGATCGCAATAATAGGCAGTGTGTTTTGACACCTGTTATAAAATGCTTCTAACTCCACAGAATGGCGGTAGCTACGTATTGGCAGTGGACGCCGGTCGCGAAAGCATTCTCTCCGTCTGGCAGTGGCAATGGGGACATCTGCTCGGCAAAGTCGCTGTAAGTTGAAAAGTTTACTTTAAATACCAAGCCTGTAGCTAACATTGTGTGTGTGTGTGTGTGTTCCGTCATAATGATTTTCTATAGTATTTCCATGTATCACGACTGGTGACTTCGAATTTTGTGAAGATTGCAAAATGAACTTTACATACACAAAAGTAAAAACTAATCGCTCGTCTTCCGACGTATTCTCACGGTTTCCACAGAACCGAATCCTACTTTGCGTGCAATGAGGCTTTCTTTCCGTGGTCGTGTGAATAGATTCATATATAAATTACTTCATGTACCCACCTATTTGAACATTTCTCCTAATGACCATTAAATAAAGCATGAATACCGAAAATTAACCTCGTATATAAATAGCCTCATAAACCTATCTGCATTCAGGTATTCGAGAAACTAATATAACATTACGATAAATTTAATAAAATCTAGATAAGCCATGGAATGTATAACATGTGTATGACGTACTGTCTCGACCTTGTGGACTCAGCTCAAGGTTAGGCGACACATTAAGATGTGGGCGCCATGTTGCAACGCTGGCAACACATAAACTTGAGAAACGCGAGGGGTTACCAGCGTTCGTGAATGTCCCCCGCTTTTTATTTTAAAAAGGTGATAGGATCTGAGATATGGGTGCTGCAGAATACATTTATTTTAGGTAAGGAAAAATTCCAAGTATTTTCAAGTGATTTTAAAAGTGTGGTCTTTTTATATCAACTTGCTTTTTTAAGTGGAAAGTATGGTTTAAGTAAACATATTGTAATTTTTTTTTAGTGATGGTTGTCATGTCGATGTCTAAATTGAGTCATTTATTGCAATTAGACCATTCAAAAGCAAGTTTTAACATCTTTTACAAAAAATATACTGAATCCAAGTAGTTTCCCATTTCAATAGGAAAGAAGCGGTAATGAAAAATAAAAGAGTGGCCATGAAGTACGACTAATTAAATTGGTCATCGACTTAAGGCGTCAGAATGCTTCACAAGTATGCAAAATACTTCGAAATACTTCGTGCATCTACACCACCTATATTTCATTGTTCTTGCTAAAATACAAAAGCAACGTAAACAAAGAAACAATAAACGTTAAGAAACCCATTTTTCGCAATCGCAAAGAAACTAAAAACTCCATCCATAGATTACGATAAGGCGTGCAAGCTCCACGAAAGCATAAATCAGTTCGTAGCGTTTGGTCGCAAGTTCAACACACTTGAACGTAGACACGCCCCCTGGCTACGAATGCTACGAAACGGCTACGAATTATTGAATGCTACGAAATGAATAAGACATAGGCGTTATTTTAGTATTGGTTACTTTATGTACTTTATAGTTTTTTGGAAATGTCTATAACAAAGTAAAATGATATTTTTTTGTGAAGGAACTACGAAGTACTGCGCAATTTCATTGTCAGAATTCACACGACGCAGCACCATGAACGCTGAATTTTCACAATGAAATGTGTATCTTTTCGTGTAAAAAATAAAGTTATATTTTGAGTGGATGTGCGCGCAACGTCTCATCGCGTCTCTGTGTGAACGGACCCTTAGAAAACGGTTCCAAATGGATTGCCGTTTGGAACCGTCCTCTAAAAATTTGTATGATCCTTACATTTAAATTAGGATATTTGTGCACTTGTATCAAATCAAGACTAACCCTGCGCATTAGTGAAGCTTTACGTGTTTAATTACTTGATTTTATATTTACTTGTTACTACTAACTACTTACACCTTCTTTCTTTCTATAGAATATTTACTGGGAAATGTCTAGTATGACCGTCAAGCTTATGCTAACGCAAAGTATACTTAGTAATTACAGTTACGCCCAACTAAACGTCAGAGACCTAATTATTTTTCAAAATGGCTTCCCTGTGCCAGGCATAAAGACCATGCTAAATAACACTCAATCATTTTAACCACGATTGATCTTATGTAACACCTATTTTTATTACAAGAAAATATAGAAAGAAAATATTATTTTTTCTCGCTAGCTAAGTAATAATTCTTCATAATTGTCAAGCAACATCTAATCGGGTCACGCGACCCTACTCTTGAACATGGTCGGTACAACGTGGCGGGAAAAACCGTATCATGTTATGCAGGTTTTGTTTGTAACGAACTCGTTTTTTTTTCTGAGCCATTAACGGTTTATTTAGAACAGGCTGTGTTATACAGATGGTAGTATTCATGGTACAAATAAACCATGGCAGTATTGAAAAAATACCATAGAGTCACCTAATCTTTTAGTCGTACTAGGAGTCAAGTTGGAAGTCAAATTCAAATCCGTTCATAGATGATGTCTTCTACCTAAATAGCTTCATAGGTCGAATAGTTTTCGAGATTTCGTGTTTAGGCAGTGAGAGGGAGATTTTAAAAACACTTTAAAAAAAATTTGCTTGCGCTCTTGTAAATAGTTGGTTATTTAAGCACTAACTTATCTTAAGATTTTAATAGGATTTTTATGGTCTGTGGTTAATAGTGCATTAGTAGATAAGGTTACGAGGATGGTGCTTGTATGACTAGATGTATGAATGTGAACGGAGGCAAAAGGGGTCGTAGCAGGTGGCGTTCTGTGGTTTCTGCGTACCCCCATGGAAAAAAGGCGTGAGTTTATGTATGTAGATTTGGATATCTACTTCAATAAACTAGAAATAACTTGGTCTTGACAACAGCATGGTATGCTTACCGTTTTATTGGCGATTGCAGACTTTGCAAGAGGAGCTAACCGGCGCCGCTTTCCACCCACTTGACGACAACTTGCTTATCACACATGGCAAGGGACACCTGGCATTCTGGAATCGTAGAAAAGATGGATTCTTTGAACGCACTGATATTATCAAACCGGTACGTTTTTTTTAATTTATTTTAATCACTTTTATTTTCCAAAATAAGGTTCTATTTGATATTGAATATGCTTAATATGTCCCTAACGCAGATAAGGAACACGCGAGTCGTTACCCGCGTAAGTTGTAGAGTGGAGATACGTAGCATCGTAGATTAAAAAACCGTAATTATAATTATCGGTTTTAATTTATTTATTTTTTTACAGCCTTCTCGTACGCATGTAACTGCGTTACAATTTGAACAAGATGGTGATGTTGTAACAGCTGATAGTGATGGTTTTATCACAATATACAGCGTCGATAGTGACGGAGCTTACTTTGTACGAATGGAATTTGAGGTAAAATCTTACAAAAATGGCAAATGGTAATTTTGGTTTTACTTACTTGTAACCCGACACACTATCTTTTTGTAACGTTTAGGCTCACATCAAAGGCATTAGCTCTCTAGTGATGCTTTCTGAAGGAACGTTAATATCAGGAGGAGAAAAGGACAGAAAAATAGCAGCTTGGGATTCTCTTCAAAATTATAAGAGAATTACTGAAACGAAGGTTTGAATATTTTTTCTTTTTATAATTAAGATTTTTAAAAGCTTCTAAAATTTAAAATACTGTGTTTTTAGTTACCAGAGTCAGTAGGAGGAGTGCGCAGTATCTATCCTCAGAGGCCTGGCAGAAATGATGGTAACATTTACGTTGGCACTACTCGGAACAATATCATGGAGGGATCTTTGCAAAGAAGATTTAATCAGGTATACGTATAAAGTTACATTCATAGTTTAAATTTGAATAACAAGGTTTTTTTAACACGTGTTCGAATTATGAACGGTAAAATTTTATAAATAGAAATAGATTTTTTTTTAACACTCACGCCTGTATTCCCCGAAGGGTTAGGCAGAGGTGTAACAATGTACACCCACAGTTCGCCGGTATATTTAGGTCCCATGTAATAAGGGGCGAGCCTATTGCCATTAACCGGGCACAAATCCTAACTCCGAGCTGCTACTGAGAATTTCATAGAAAAACCCAATAACACTTTTTGCTCGACCTGGGAATCGAACCCAAGACCTCTAGCGTAGCAGTCGCGCTTAGGACCACTAGGCTGCCGAGGCTTTTTTAATAGTATTAAAATTGTAGTTGCAATAAAGATTTTGTGCGGAACTCTAGAATATAAAGCCTGGGTTTAAAGGTGGTGTTCGGTCATCATAAGCAACTGATGGGATTGGCTGTTCATCCTGATGACGAAATGTTCGCAACTGCGGGCCATGACAAAAATATTGCCCTATGGAAGGGACATAAACTCGTGCTTGCTACCCAGGTAATGGAACGAAACAGTTGAAATTTACCTTTATATTTAAGTAGTAATAAGGTTCCTTTTAAATTAAGCTGTCATGTCATTTCCAGGTTGGATATGAGTGTGTATCTCTGGCGTGGCATCCAAGTGGAGGAGCGCTGGCTGCTGGTAGCACTGAAGGTCATCTCGTTGTTTTGAATGCAGACGCAGGTTCCCATGTAGCCACTGTACGAGTTTGTGGCTCACCCCTCAGTTGCTTGGCTTATAACTCTGGTAAGAAAACTGTAGACTAGATAGTTCGAGGTTTAAAACAAATCCTTGGACGATTTTCACACGACACCGCTCGCTGATGCAGTAGGCCGAGGCAGCGAACCCCGTGGAGAGGCGATAAGCGCTCGGAAGTGTTTCTATCAGTCTGACTACAGACGCTGAAATAGTACCAGCAATTGAATTGCTAGAAGTACAGGAAATCATTAGGTAGGTACTACGGCATGTAGGTGATCCGAGCCATCCGATATGTTTAGACAGTGTACGTATATGAGGTATCAACGGATTACTTAGAAGCCAATGCGGTGTGAAATCCGCTTTTCCACCAGCCGCATCGTCATCTTGTGGAAATCGCCTTATAAGTAGCTCACTCCCATATTTTGGAAAGTAAAAGGTAAAAGTGTGTCTTAGTTAATCACTCATTGCATTTCAGCCGGAGATACTCTAGCCATAGGATCACAAAACGGCAGCATTTATTTGTTCCGTGTTTCCCGCGACGGGTTTTCCTACAAGAAATCGAACAAAATTCGAGGAGCCCAACCTCTCGTGCAGCTCGACTGGAGTCTAGACGGCAATTACTTGCAGACTGTTACCGCTGATTACGATCTGGCCTTTTGTAAGTTTACCTTTATTACGTGCTTTTGTTTCTCATTCGAACACTCTTTCTTAATTGTTTCGTTTTCTTACAGGGGATATTAAATCTTTATCACCAGAAAAGAGTCCAATCGCTATGAAAGATGTGAAATGGTACACGTACAACTCTACTGTTGGATTCCTTGTATCAGGTACGAAAGGTTCCTTTTTTGTATTTCTATGTAGTTTTAAATAAGACATCTAATTAGATTTATTATTATTTTAGGGATGTGGAATAACCGGTTCTACCCGATGACGACACTTATTTCAACGGCGAGTCGGTCCGCTGCTCACGATCTTCTTGTTAGCGGTGACTTGGATGGATACATCCGCTTGTTCAGGTAATATTTTGTACCAGCATCTTCGTCTCCAGTAAACTCTATTTTATTAATGTAAATTATAGTAATATTAATATTACTTATACGCCCCTAAAAAAAATCTTACACTTTTAAGTTTAAATCAAAAGTACTAAATAACCAATGTTATTTGACTCTACGTAGTAAATGAAGTACATATTTCGATACTGACTCCCTTTCTCAGGTATCCCTGCGCAAGTCCGAAAGCCGAATACAACGAAATGAAAGTCTACAGCGGAGCCATACACAGCGTCCGCTTCTTGTTCAACGACCGCTGCATGATCAGCGCTGGTGGAACCGACGCCGCCCTCATGCTGTGGGACCTGGTGGATGATTAGCATCCATTAGCGCCGGGTGTGCGGCCGCCGCAAGTAGTGGTAGCACCACCAACGCCTTCGCCGCCGCCCCACGCGCTCGTTTCCCACCCCACTTTTAAAGTGTTGGATTCTGATGAAGTTGATTGAACCATTTTTGAAATTTCAAAGGGTTTCATTGATAAATGACATGGATTTATCGTTGTATGACGTTACTCCGATGAAATCAAACATGTATATGAATACGTATTTTTAAAATACTTATGACAGAAAACTAATTCTGTTCTGATATTCCTGAAACGATATAGGACATGACACTTTTATCTACTTTTATCACCTACCATATCATGTGGTTATAATTTTGAGAACTTGTCTATTATATTTAGTTACGTAGGTTTACAAGACACTGCCATTCTAAAGTTGCATAATTATTCTATTTATAGGTGCGTAGTTATTAATCACGCTATAATATATTAAGTATTATGATATTGGAAGATATTTATTATAAAATATAGAGCGCAGTTAGGGTAAAAATGTTAAACATTTTATCTGAAAAAATGCAAGGCTTTTATATGTACAATTGGTTACCTACCGGTGCTGATAATTAAGTATTTTCCTAAATAATATGAAGTGGAAAATTTATATATTTATCAATAATAATTTTCAGTTTTTAGGATGATCTATCAAAAGAATATTATTATCTTTAATTTAATGCCTGGCGACCGACACTGCATAGAAATCATAAGATATTAATCGTTGTAGTCAAAAGCACTATTTACATTCTAGAAATAATATAGATAATAAATTATATAAAAAAATGGATACTTATCACGAGGACTTCCGGAATGTGGCAGGCCACAAACAAAAATTTTGTATACTATCCTCTTTTTATTTGTCATTTTTACACTGAATGATGTACCACGTATTTCATAATGCTAATCTTTATTTACATGAACTTGGTACAAAAAAAATCAATAGATTTTAATAAATATTATATGCATACAAAACAAATATATGTTATAATATAAATATTTCCATGATGAAATAAATAAAAGAGACACTACATTAACCAATATTATTTCATTTGCTCGCCTTTGTCTAAGTTGATCACCTAACCTTCTACTATTCTCAGATCAACTTATAACGTGTGTTATTTGTTATCGATATTTTCCGTTAGTTAATATACATCTCCATCCACACCTTGACCATTGGTGCGTTTCGAGGAATAATTTTGATGTACTTCATTTGTTACTTTTCGAAGTTGGTGCACGTCAAGGAATATCCCCAATTAAAATTTCATATTCTATAAATTTGTTAAATTCTTATTTTGTGGTGGGCTATGTAGGTTATTGAAAAAATAATGGGTTTGTGTAGTGTAGATAGTAATAATTTAATTTAAAATGGCTGTAACGAGAACGAAAAGCAGCATTATCTTAACAAGTCGGTACTTTAGCGTGACTTGTTTTTTGATCAACGTTCTAGTAACACTAAGATCTTTTCAATGTTACCAACATATTTCACAAAAAAAGCTTCTCAATCACAATATTAACATTGGAGCTTTCATGAATTTATATAATAATTGTAACTTTGTTTCTTATCGTCGAGATAGTCCTGGTTTTGGAAAAGTATATAAACATACATACAAAATGATGTCTTCGTTTAATTTTCTTAAATGTTTTTATAAATAGGTACTTACTAAGTAGGTAGGTACCTCGTTATGGCGAGAAATGGTGTAGCTTTGTTTATTTAAATTGCATATGTAAATTTAAATTGTTTATTTAGGGATTTTATTCGTCATAAATATGAAACATTTGGTAAAACAACCTGTTTTTATATACATAATAATTGATGAATTAATAAAATAATGTCAGTTATCATTTAATGTGATTTTATTTCATAAATCAGTGTCCCCCATTATGCCCTATAACACGTCAATTAGCTGTGCAGAGGTGTAATAATGTATTATAAAAAAATCAAATAAAAGCCATTGAAATGTAAATGTTTCTTCAATAGAGAAACTCACACATACATACACTAACAACAACTGTGCCCAAAAAGCTTCTCTGCCTAACCTTTTGGGGTAAGGTGTGATGTTACTTTTAGAACAAGAGCACTTAATGCTCAAGAACTACATAGTATTCTAAATTGGAACGATCCCACAATAAAAAGAAACCGTAAATGTCAGCTTGACAATGACATGACAGTTCACTACTCAACCGGAGCTTGCAACGCAAAGTACTGTGAATTCGTGAGAAATCACCAGTCGAATGTTTTCACAAAATTTTAGTATATTACTATTCATTGTGAAAGAATGACTAAGCCACGTCCGTGTGGTTGTAAAGGCTGCAGAACATGTCTGGTATGTGAGACACAATATGGAGCTGAAAACTTAAAACTACAGCTGGAACTAGACAAAAGTAAAGGTTATGTTTATTGTCCATTTTGCAATAAAGCCTGGCGAGGCTGGGACGTAGACTCCTATAAGCAACATCCTAACCATGAAGGAGACTCTATAGATTACCCAGGTGTGTATATACAAATGAATTTCATATCTGAAGAGGAAGAACGATTTCTTATAAAAAATATCGATGAAGTGCCATGGGACGTGTCTCAGAGCGGCAGAAGAAAGCAAAATTACGGGCCGAAGACAAATTTTAAAAAGAAAAAAGTAGTGGTTGGCAAATTCGAGGGTTATCCAGAATTTACCAAATATTTGCAGGAGAGATTTCAGAGTATAGACTTGTTGAAGAACTATTATGTCATTGAGCAGTGCTCTTTGGAGTATGATGCCAGTAAGGGGGCATCTATTGACCCCCACATAGATGATTGCTGGATATGGGGTGAGAGAATTGTTACTGTGAACTGTCTGTCTGACTCCGTGCTTACAATGACAACTTTCAAAGGTGAGGCAAAGAAGTATAATCTGTATTGTGCTGAACAATATGGCCCTGTTGTTGCTGCTGATGGAAGTATTGTCACAGACAACAATATGCAACAGTCAATGTTGGATGCTTGCAAGTCTGTCATTGCTGATGATGTCATAATTAGAATACCAATGCCCAGGTAAATTTGTTGTTTTAAAATTGTAATACTTTAATTAAATATGTGTAAGATTGTGTAGGAAAGCCGTTGGTCCCGGCTGTCATTCGCAGATCTTTGACAGTCGTTATGGATAGTCAGAAGCCAGAAAATCTGGCAACCAGTCTTACCAAGAGGTATCGTGTTGCCCAGTAACTAGGTTGTGGAGGTCAGATAGGTGGTCACTCCATGTAAAACACTGGTATTCAGCTGCATCCGGTTAGACTGGAAGCCAACCCCAACATAGTTGGGAAAAGGCTAAGTAGATGATGATGAAGAATGTGTAGGAAAAAGCCATATGTTTTGTTAAAATAGATAAGCATGGCACACTATTCACTAGTTTATTTAAACAGTTCAAGTAAAAATGTTTCATGAAAATAGTAAAATGTTGTGCAATAACTTAGAGTAAATAATTTGTATGTCAAAGTTAGTGAAGAATATTTTTGTTTATAGTATGACTGCTTAGCAATTATTTTTTTTATTTATACAATTCCAGGAGGTCGCTTTTAATTATTTATGGAGAGGCAAGATATCACTGGGAGCATTGCGTTCTGCGTGAAGACATTGTGTCACGAAGAGTATGTATTGCGTACAGGGAGTTTACCCCACCATACCTTTATGGAGACCAACAAGACATTGGCAATGCCATCAGAGAAATTGGTAAACATTTTTGGGATCACAAAACAAAAACATATGATACTGTGAAAGATGAGAAGCGTAATGAAATAAGGAACGGTCATGTAGAGTTACCAAATGGTACAAAATCTCCAGGGCTGAACCTATCACCCCTAATTGGACAAAATATAAAGTTAGAAAACCAAATAGCTTAAAAACTGCTATGAAATTTAGTATTCGTTACCACTAGATAAATTATGGAACGTGACTTTGTTATATTTTATATGTATTTGTATTTTTCCTTTTTTTTTAATGTTGACGTAGTTTTTTTATTTATCAGGCTGGTGTCCTCAATTGTATGTTTTAGCGCGTATTTTGTGTGATATAGATGGTTCGTTCTATCGATGAGAGGATGGAAGAGGAAAAGGGCAGGTGTGTTGTAGTCAGGGCCAACCTGTGAGTATGATGGTGGACAAAGTAAAAGGAATCACGGTTCGTAGCTTGTTGTAGTTTCTGTCTACCCATATGGCCAAAGACGTCAGTTTATATGTATGATTAAATAGGTAGTTAATATCAGTCAGTAGTTATTATGTTTGTATCAAGCCACTAGCTTCATACGGTCTATAATAATTAGGTTTCAATTGAGTGTGTATTCATTTTTTTTTGTAACAAAATGATTGAATTTTGTGTCGATTGTCTGGCTAAAATCTAACTAAGCATAAGCCAGATAAAACTTAAAAGAAGTACTGATCAATTTTAAAGTTGACCGAGATATGACGCACTGCATATGCGAACTTCGTCATGCTTTCACACATATGCCTTATCTTATAGCGATTAAGTTCAATATTGTGTCACAATTTCAAAAGTCGCATTGCATCACATCTTTGTGTAAACTGACCCTAAAACTATTTTTAGACTTGTCCTCATCAATTCAATGTATATTTTGGCAATTCGTTTTTTTTAACATGATTTTTGTCTAAATTATTACCAGTACAATCTATATCAAAATTATTTGGTTCTTGTATACTCGTATAGGGTTGCAAAGTATTTTGCAATTGATACTTGCTATTTATTATGACTAATTAAATCCTATATTTTTAGTCCTATTTACATAATTATGATGTAGTAATAATTATTTTAAATTTTTTTAGTTGTTCATTATTCACATAGTTTTTGTCATATACTTTTAATAATATGAAATGATTATGTCAACACATCCCAGTATTTTTGAGAAAAAAAATTCTAGTAGTAACGGTAGGTAATAGATGGTGTTAGGTATGTGTAAAAATAAGTTAAAAAAAAAAAATGAAAATTTTTAATGCATATTGTGACAGCTAAACATTGTACTAATAATTATAATGTTATTTATTTTGCGAAAAACAATATTATCTTTTATTAATTGCATTAACCTTATTACTGTGCACATGCTTAAGCATAAGTACCTATACTGAAAGTACTTAACTAAGTATGTCAATTTTAATATCATAGATGGGTAGTGAGGCCGAAATTCATTTCTATGCTGAAGTAATTAAAGATCATTTTCGGTTGGGTTGCGCCTCTGGCACTGCGGTTACCTTGAGTTTTTCACTGTCCCACGTCTCATTGTTCTGCTCGGAACCTTTATTTTATAAAGACTAGGCAGGTAAGAAGGCACAATATATAATTTGTTCCGTTGGTTCTAAGTCTCGTCTCATGACATAAAATACTTTTTCGCCTATTCTTATTTCCTACCCACGTATTGTTACTTACTTGCCCCAAGTGCCTACGGCCAAATAAAATATTGATAAAAATAAAACACACTTTAACATAACATACCATCACACCTTTATTCCCCGAAGGGTTAGGCAAAGGTGTGCCAATGTACACCTACAGTTCGCCAGTATGTTAAAATCCCATGTAATATTTGGCGAGTCTATTGCCATTAACCGGGCGCAAATCCTAACTACGAGCTACTACTGAGAATTTTTTAGAAAAACCCAATAACACTGTTCGACTGGGAATCGAATCCAAGACCTCTAGCGTAGCAGTCGCGCTTAGGTGAGGTCCACTAGGCTAACGATTCAGTCACCCACTTCTAACGTTTTTATAAAACTTTGTGGAAATGTCTCCGTTACAAAGAAACTTTTTTGCCTATTGTTATTGGATAGGGTTCGTTATATTTTATGGTATATTCGACGTAAACACGGACGAAGTCATGGGTAGAAGCTAGTATAGTAATCATCCCAGTATTACTCACGGAACTCAGTGATATGATTACTTACGGATAACCATAATTTAAATACGTATATAATTATCTTGCTATCGAATCGAATGATCGCTTTTTCTTTGTGACCTTTATCAAGTAATTAGTTTGGAATCAAACAATATATTTTTTATTATTTGTATTGTAGTCCGATAAGCACTGATAACACTTATGTGGGTACATAAATTATGTACAGTCAACAAAAGAGATAAGGAACCAGATAGACTAATATAGTTGAAGATTTCTTTGAAACCAGTGGTCGTTTTAATAATTAATACACTGTTCATTTTCAATTAATAAAAATAAATTGAATTTAAAAATCATCTATCGGTTTTTAAAAAACTTTGAATTAGGCGACACTGGCTAATTATCTCTTTTGCTGACTGTACATATGTCTATAGCTTTTTAAATTACAAGCACATATACAGAATGGCGTCTTTCTTTTGTTGAAATATTTGCAAATAATCAGGCATTATAGGTAGGGTATATAATAGCAAAAATCCTATGTACACAGCGAGCCGGATTTTTTTTCAAGTAATGTACCTAATTGTGCACTAATTAAATTGCTATCGTTCGGATAACCCTCAGATAAATCACAATGATTCTTATTTTAAAAAGCTTGCTGTATCACAATGTCTGTATTATTTTTACAGAATATCCAAAAATAGGTTAAGTACATTTTTTCTTTTGATTTAGGTATCGTAACCGGCACGAGTCGTGAGCACAAACTTCCAGTTAATTTTTGGGTCTCTTTGGCGGAATGAAGGAGGCGGGGGGCGCAGGCGCTGCACGCGACTGCTCTAACGGACGGACCTGGCTTGTAGCTCACGACTGGTGCCGGTTACTATACTTCTAGCAGCAAAACCAACAAAATTATATAGACGCAAATTTTCTTTGTTTTTATGTTTGTATGAGGTAATCTGTAGAAATCCTGGTCCGGTTACAAAAAAAAATCTTTTACTGATAAAGGGCTACGCTGTTGTCGAGTGTCATATGATATGATTTAGTGACTTAATACTCTTTTTCAGTTTCATTCAGCTTTTGTCCATAGAAAACACTATTCTAGTATGGAGATGCGTACAAAACTGGTGTTTTCTAAATACAAAGGCTGAATGCAGCTGAATAAGTGTATTTATGTAGTCCTGGTGTGTTTGACAACCACGCGCGAAGTCGCGGGCAGACGCTACTCCTGTTTATTGCAGTACTCTGGCTGTATTGACTGCACCAATTTCAATGTTCATCAAAATAATTAGTTAACAATGTTCCTATACTGAGTTATCTCATAATCATTGATAATACTTATAAGATTTTCTTAAATAAATGCCAAATATTGTAGCCCAGCGTGATAGTTTTATTTCTTCAATAATAAACTAGCTGTGTACCCGCGGTCAGTTACGTCTTTGGCTGCTGCCCTGCTCCCTTTGGGTGTAGCGTGATATTATGTACGTTTAAACCTTCCTCTTGAATCACTATCTATTGAAGAAAACAGTATTAATATTCATTGCGTAATTTAATAGATCTAAGCGTACCGAGGGACAGACGGCGGAAAGCGTCTTTGTTTTATATAATATATACTGTGCAGAGATACCATATTGTTATGAATATTTAATAATTTAAAATATCAAACAATTTACAGTAAAATTGTCCATTAATTTTATATTATTTAAAGAAAGTGTATTAATCACATCGAAACACTAGTGAAATTGTTTATCAATGAAACGCCTCATTGGTCCTGTGATCGCAAAGACCACTGCTGAGGTAGAGGTCCTGGGTTTCAACGATTCTAAGTTTCCTAATTGAAAAACACAACAACTCTGCCCGACCCGGGAATCGAACATAGGACCACGAGACGAATGGGATAGTCGAAAATATAGAAATACCAGTTACATCTAAAAGCAAGCAGTTTTTATTACTTTTAATTAATAATTGTAAAACAAAATATATTTTAAGATAGACAATTTAATATTATGAACCATTTGTGGGTCTAAAAACATCGTCGGTGGTAATTCAAGTGTTTAGCAAAATCAAAAACTAAAATCAACCGTGACATTAGATCATTGCATTGCTTAGTCCACAAAAACCTTGTGATAATTAATACAATTAATGCAAAACAACATTTAGGTACTTAAAAAGTTAACGTTGTACTAACTCATACCAACTTTTAAGTGTAAACTTGAGTCTAAAAAGTCAGTAGAATTTTTTTTTAACCCCCGCCTCAAAAAAAGAGGGTTTTATAAGTTCGACGTGCTGTGTGTCTGTTTGTAGCACCGTAGCTCTTAAACGGCTGAACCAATTTGAATGCGTTTTTTTTATTTGAAAGCAGGGTTCCTAGCGATGGTTCTTAGATATGTTTTATCAAAATCGGTTCAGCCGTTTCAAGGTTATCAGCTCTTTTGTTAGCTGCGGTGGAATAATTATTCTTCTGTTGGGGGTTACTTAAAATTTTTCATTTATATATTGGAAAATAGTGTAGCTACCTACAGAATTCATTTTGTATGTACATTCTAAGTTTATCTTGGATATCTGTGAAGCAAAATATGGACACCGTCACAGATTTCAGACAGGTAAACCTGAAATATCTTTCTGAAATCGCTAGTCCGCCTTGATCAAGCGTGGTAATCAATGCTCGTGCTTCTCTGGGCTAAGGCTAAGGCTCTGTGGCTAGTATTAATAATGCCAGTTTATATTATTATATAACCTGGCATTATTAATACTAGCCACACATTAGCTTTATTGACTCTATACTTTTAAGTTATATCTTGCGTATACAAGTGCGTGTCAATTTTAATTAAATGTAGTTTTTTGCATCAATTTCCACAATGTTAAACTTGAAAGTTTGTATGAGTCAATGTACAAAGTAGACGCTCTAACAAATATTGTGATATGTGTCATTTTTATCAACTATTTATGCCTGACTTGAAGCCTGGTGGTCTATGTAGACCTGGCCCTCGTTTTTCTGCATTTCCTCTGCCTCTCTTGCCATGATCATGTTCTCCCTGAGTTTCCATGCGATCAGAGCTCGTGCACTCTTCAGTTTTCTGATGCAACGGGCCAGGAGAAGAGCGAAGACTATGCCGAGAAGCTGGAAATAAATATTTAACTAGTTAACAACATGAGTTTCTCTTTGTAAGAAGCCTACCTCACTACTACGGTACGATTGGCCCAGTGGCTGAGCGTTTGGCTGCTGCGCTGCGTGTCGCGGGTTCGATTACCGCACGGAACAAATATTTGTATGGCCTATAGATAGCTGTTCCGTATCCGGCTGTTTGCGTTTGTGAGTTTAATATGTTTGTAAACGCACCCACGTCAGGAGAAATCCCTAGTGTGGGGTAAAGTTTTATTTAAAAAGAAAAAGTACTCTTTATCACTCAAACGCCTAAAAGCCAGAATCATCAATGGCGCCAACCAGAAAAAGGCCGACCCTTTCTGGTTTTCTGGTTGTCGAAACGATTCCCCCTAACACCGTCTCTTGAAACAATATTACTTTGCCTTGCGCACTGTTGGATTTTCAACACTCGGCTCAGTACTGAAAGTTGAAATTACAAAGTTATACTAAAATGGTACTGATTTTAGAGATGATGGTACAGTACAGGGCCCTGTCTTGGATCCCGCAACGAAAGCATCATCATCATCTACTTAGCCTTTTCCCAACTACGTTGGGGTCGGCTTCCAGTCTAACCGGATGCAGCTGAGTACCAATGTTTCACATGGAGCGACTGCCTATCTAACCTACTATCGTGTTGCCACTAGGCAACACGATACCTCTTGGTTAGACTGGTTGTCAGACTTCCTGGCTTCTGACTATCCGTAACGACTGCCAAAGATCTACAAATGACAGCCGGGACCAACGGCTTTACGTGTTTTCCGAGGCACGGAGGGTCATACCACCGACTTCCAAACTCCGGGCTGCTACTAAGCAAATCCTAATGGAAAAACTCAATAAAACTTTTTGCCCGACCTGGGAATCGAACCCGGGACCCCGCGCTCATCAGTCGCGCTTGCAACCACGAGACCAACGGGGCAGTTATCCCGCAACGAAAGCGAAGGAGTAAAAAAGAACATCATTTCGTTGCCTGCAACATTGCAACATTATTTTCATTTTTCCAGTTGCTTAAAATAGCGTAGCTGCAATAATGCTAAACAATTAAAAACTAATAGGTAGGTAAATCTTGATAACATTAGTTTTAGATTCATGGTTAAAACCCTCAATCTAACATACCTTCTTTTCTTTACCAAAAATAACTACGTCGAAGCATTTCAACATTCATTTCTATTTAATGGCACTGGTTACAGCTGTGTTACTAAAACGAAGCATAAATTAGGTACCTAAGAATACAGTGTTATCAACAGCAACCTCACAGTCCTAGTAACTAGGGCACGAGTGTATCCTTGCAAACAATACTATCTTTGTCCAACAGTTTTCCTTGTAATAAAGTTACGATAACAATTGCGATCATTTACCCACGGATTTTCTTCAATCTTACAGATAAGTTTGCCGTGTCAGGCATAGAAGAGAGTCAGGTCACTATTAATGAAAATTATTGTTAGTAACAATCTCATCAAAAACTTAAGTTGGAAAATTGGAGCCAAGTTCAATCATATTCTTATATGATTGGTTGTTGATTTCTCCGACAAAAGAATTGAGATCTAAACATAATTATGTAGATTTTTAGTTATGAAGGAGTCGAAACTGGCTCTAAATGATTCGCCAGTTTCTTTTTGGATCGCAGTCGTGGATCGTTCAGTTGTGGATCACGGACTCGTTCGCACAATAATTCTTCCGTCTGTGTAAGGCTTTATTATTATTTAGTCATTTAGATTTATTGCAATGCCGGTCTATTCTATAAAATTGACCCTCGTTGTATTCAGGTGAAGTGGTCGAGAGGAGAGCTGGTGTTCCAGTGATGCAAAGATACGTCACTCAGCACACTTCACTTAAGTCTACCGAAGGAGATTTTTACAAAATGGCAGTGAAGATTCGCCAATCCCTTTTCGAGAACGTCAATCTAACCTCGACAACAATGTCCATTTCTTGGGATATAACTCAACTGATGTGAGGCAAACCGGTCCGACCCAACTACTTAGAGGATGGATTGTCTGCCTCCGCGTATTACAAAGTAGATAGGATTACTTACATTTAAATATACCTTCGAGAAATGAATAAAATTCACTTACATTAATGAACATTACGGAAACGCCGAGCACGCCAATGACGGTGGAGTTTTGTAGAAGCGAGTTCACCAAAGCCTCTTTACATCCGATGCCTGAGATCCTGTCGCAGACCCCCAAAACGCTGGAGAAGCAGCATACACTGGGCACCATCATGGTCACGGAGGCGCCGTCGTACGGCACTGTTGCCTGCACTACATCCTGGTTGTTGTTGTAGTTGAAGTTCAGGTAGTCAATGAAGGAGTTACTGCCGCAGCAACCGAACTGTAAAACATATTCAAAATTAAACGCATTTAACTTTCTTTCGTAAGCCAAAATCCTGCCTCTGCCTCGGAGAAGGCGGAGGTATGAATGTGTATCGGACTTCTACTGACTAAAACCCCACGGTGTTCCTCTAACTACTAGATATTGGCCGGCACACGAGTGTCGCTCTAAGCATGCTTCCGCACATTTCTCCTCCGATATACTATCCTACTTCTAACTAATCCTACTATTATTATAAATGCGAAAGTTTGTGAGAATGGATGGATGTTTGTTGCTCAATCACGCTAAAACGGTTGAACGGATCTGCGTGAAATTTTGCACAGAGATAGGGTACAGCCTAGAATAGCACATATGTAGAAAGAAAGAGAAAGAAAAATATTTATTTTAGACCCACACATGAAGTACAAGATTAAAAAGAAAATAATAAAAAAAGAAAATAACATAAAAAAGACCTGTGCGAGGCCAAAAAAGGTCCCCATCTCAGCAAAATGCCACGATATTATTTAATTTAATGAATTCCGCAGCGCTGGTATTCATAGGCTACTTTATCCTAGAAAAATATCTGGTTCCCGTGGGAAAATATATTAACTTTGACTAGGACGAAGTCGCAAGCAGAAGCTAGATTACTATACTGGGTCTAGCCGTTTAGGTATGATAGAGTTAGTTGTCTATAGTTAATTAGTGAATTACTGCAGCACCCGACCTGAAGGATATAGACAAACTTATTTTGCTGAACAAAGTACGTTCGTTTTTTTTATAATTGTGTGGATGGCAAGTTAAGTGGCCAACGCTACCTATAGAAATCTGCAATATCAGAGGCCTTGCAAATGAGTTGCCATCCCAGAGACAAAGTTGAAATGTCTCATGTGCGTGTAATTAAAAGAAGCTAATAGGAATGATAGTAGTAGTTCCCCGAACGAGCTCCTTTACAAAGGGCTAAAGCTTGCTATGCTAGGTACTTTATTACAAAAATTCAAAATAACTAATGGTGGTTTATTCCATTTCTAAAAGAATAGTCAAATAGATAAGTGCTTGACTTTTGAATACATAATACATTTTCTAGTTTATTTAAAGATTTACCTACACAGTTATTTCTAGTAACTAATTTCGTGATCGGTCTGTCTGGCGAGTAGGTACGCGAAATGAAATCCTCCTTAGAGATAGGACCAGTCAAAGCGGGCCCTTTACAACGCCTCCCAACGCATGGCCATCCTAAACTCTCTATAATCCTTGAATTTATTCCACTTGCGAATAGAGTAATAGTCATCACTCATTATGACAGAATCGCTTTGAAAAATCAACGGTTAGCTGCCAGCCTGCTGCCAGCGAGCTATTACCTCTTTATCTTGTCATTATAAAAATAATTTTAATGCTCACGATTTTAAGTTTTAACTTAAATGGCAAAGCTGTTTTGAAGCCGTGTTGAGTGGTGACGTTAATTAGGTAAATAGTCAAAAAACTCTATTATTGTACATTAGAGGAAGTTTGAAAGTAGCGTCGGTGACAGAAAAGTTGAAAGGAAACCTTTTATCTTGGTATTGGCATGTAAAGAGGAGGGATGAGACGCGTGTGGCCAAAATAAATGTGGATGGATTGGGAGGAAGAGGGATGAATTGTGTTAAGAATGATATGAACGGGAAGCGAGTCAGTGATAGCATGACGGTTGACAGGACGGTATGGAAGAGGACAACGTGTTGTGTCGTGTTGGGCTGGAAGACGATGAGTCAAAAAATCTCTATTGTAACTTACATTTGCTTGCAGAGCGTCAATTTCCTGTTGAATCTCAGGATCATTGTAGTCCGATATTGGCACGTCGATGTATTGCAATATCTTATTACCGTCCATTGTGAAAGCGAGTATTACAACCACCAGTTTGATGATGAATACTACCATCAAGATGAACGCGTACTGAAAGAAAAATTCTTGATTAGATCTAAAATACTAAGTCAAACTAGTCAACAATCCTCTGACGTTTGGTGATGCTTGAATGCGTTTACAAATATAAAAAGCAACCTGGAACAAGTACCTGTAGGCTATACAAGTATTTGTACGGGAATCGATCCCGCGACACGCAGCGCAGCAGCCAATCGCTAAGCCACTTTTTTTTGTTCTAGTTTGGGTGGATGTCCACCGCCCTGGGGAGGACGAAAGGGTCTGTCAGACTCGTACTGACTAAAAACCACTTCGGTGTTCCCGTTCCACACTTGCGCCAACCAATCAAAGGAAACTAAGGTTTACTGATACATACCGTGTTGACCATGCAAGTGCTGAGCTTCAAACTGCCGAAGAATCCAAAGATGGAGACGAGCATCAAGGCCAGCCCGATGAAGACGCTCATCACGGATGGGGTCACAAGCCCGCTGACCTTCCCGTCGTAGAAGAACGAGAACCCATGATAGTACGAGTATACTGAGATACCCAACACTATCATCAGCCCAGATATCACCTGGAATACAAAATGGTGTAAATTACGTATGATAAATAACAAATTTTTATTTCAATACTGATATTTCAACTGCCTCGTTAGCCTAGTGGTCCTAAGCGCGACTGCTGCGCTAGAGGTCTTGGGTACGATTCCCAGGTCGAGCAAAACGTGTTATTCAGTTTTTCTAAAAAAAATCAATATTATTAATAAATAATGAATTTTGTAAGGCAGAGCAGATATTTTTTGGTTCCCATAATGAAATTATTCGTATTTATAATTTAAAAGTAAGACATAGTTTTAACCCCAAGAAGCGGTTTGAGTGGTTCCAATTTTGAACCCCCGACTCAAAAATAGGGGACTTATAAGTTTGACGTGTTCATGTGTCTATTTATCTGTGCGTCTGTCTGTGGTACCGTAGGTCTTAAATGGATGAACCGATTTGAATGCGGTTTTTTTAAATGAAAGCAGGTTTCTTAGCGATGGTTTTTAAATATGTTTGATCAAAATCGGTTCAGCCCTTTCAAGGTTATCAGCTCATTTGATAGCTCCAATAGGGATCTATATTCTTCTGTCAGTGGTTACTTACAATTTTTTTTTTTTAATGTGTCTAAGTACTTAATTAGTTACTGTTGTTGTAGTTATTGTTGTGTAGTAACTGCCTGGGTAGCCTAGTGGTCCTAAGCGCGACTGCCACGCTAGAGGTCTTGGGTTCGATTCCCAGGTCGAGCAAAAAGTGTTATTTGGGTTTTTCTATGAAATTCTCAGTAGCAGCTCGGAGTTAAGATTTGTGCCCGGTTAATGGCAATAGGCTCGCCCCCTATTACATGGGACCTAAACATACCGGCAAACTGTGGGTGTACATTGTTACACCTCTGCCTAACCCTTCGGGGAATACAGGCGTGATGGTATGTGTGTGTTGTGTCTGTGTTAAGGACAAGGTTATTTTGTACACTGAGACACCATTGCGGCAACATGGTTACGCTGCCATGGCTTTAACCCTCCTTACACATAACTGAAAAAAATATGTCATCCGAGTAAACGAATTAGCGTATTCTGCTTTCTTGTGACTTTTTAACCGACTTCAAAAAGAAACAAGTTATCAATTCGTCTGTATGTTTTCTTTTTTTTTTGTAAATGTGTTACGCGATAACTCCGCCAGTTATTCATCGATTTTGATGATTTTATTTTTATTTTTAATAGGTTATACTTCAAAGGTAATCCCATATATATTTTACCCGGGGGCTGCGGGTTGTTCGCAAGAGATACCGCGCCCCCGGAACGCAAAGGGCACAAGAAGGAACATGGGTGGGTTTTAGTCAGTAAAAGTCTGACACTCCCTCCCGCCCCGCCCAGGGCGGGAGAAGTTATTTGATGATTTCCCACCAACCAAAAAAAAATAAAAATAAAAAAAATATATATTTTACCGGAACTGGTTCAGCAGTTTGGTAAAAAAAAAAATACTGAAAAAAATATGTCATCAAATTAAACGAATTAGCGTATTCTGCTTTCTTGCGACTTTTCAGTTACAAGACACCACGTCTTGTTAATTTACGTAGTATAACTGTTCCTTCATGGATTTGGATGACAAGAAATAGATAATAAAAACCGAAAAATTAAACCTTTTTTACAAAAAAGACAACCGCCTTAGTGAAAATAACTTTAGTTTTGGAAGTCGGCGGCTTTGGTCCTCTTTGTTGTTTTGTATTGCCATTGCCACCTACTTCTAAAACTAAAATTATTTAGAATTCGGTTTTTTTGTGAAAAAGTTTTTACAATCTTTCTAATCTAGTATATTTACATATTTTTAAATTTCACCGACCTTTCTTTTGCAATAGGTACTTAATCACAACATCGGTTTCAACGTCCTACGCAATCCAAAATGAGTCATGTCCGAAGTATTATCCATCACAGATTACCTACTATGATATTTTTTATAAATTATTATTGATAAGATGGTTTATGTGATCGAATACTCGACAAAACAACTTTACTTTCCTCTTCATTTTGATAACGATAAAACACAGATAAATGGGGCATAACCGTATAAAAATTGAATTCAGACGACATTGGATACCGCAGTATCTTTCTTTGGTTTTATTTATTTTGATTTTTAAACTAACATCAAAAGAAGACCTTCCTCTTTTTTTAAAGTCCTTGACTCATTCTCGCTGTACACTCATTGTATTTAATAAACAAGGTTAAACAAGATGTTAGTTTAAACAAGGGATATACTGTAAGGGAGTGTAGTGCTTATGAAAATAAACCACTTTCACTATAAAATCAAACTTAATATTGCAAATAAAAAATCAGCTGTTCCTTACATGTTGGCGAGTTATACGAACATAAATGTACGGAGCAGTCAAGTTCCTCGTTTACCCCAAAAATCTGTAAATTTTTTTCCATATAAGAATATGGAAAAAAATTTACAGATTTTTGGGGTAAACGAGGAACTTGACTGCTCCGTCAAGGTCCGTCGTTTAAGGTAGCATAAGAATGCTACCTTTCAATGATAACCTATTTCTCAAAAAAGGCAGGTTATTAATTCCGGGTAAAATAAAGTTTCCAAAGACAACTAATCGTTTCCCGCAACTAGTATGCTCCTGTGTGGCATGGCCTTTAGTGTTCTAAAAACAGGACGGTTTGCAATTTTTTCTTGTAAATACAAAAACGTATAACTGTTACTTTTATTCCTCAGATAAAAGGTTCAGATAAAGAGATCAGTTATTCCCACATAGTATAAAACAAAGTCGCTTCCCGATGTCTGGCCTTCTGTATGCTGTATCTTATAAACCACACAACGGATTTTAATGCGGTTTTCATTAAAATATAGAGCGATTCAAGAGGTAAGTTTCTTCTTCTTGTTCTAAAAAAAACGTTTCCCCACACTAGGAATTTCTCCTGTATCGTGAGTGCGTTTACAAACATATAAACTCACATACACAAACAGCCAACACAAACAGTAAGTTTTTACGTATAGATAAAACAACACGCTACGACTAACGGGAGCGGAGCAGTAACCAAAGACATAGAAAGCTGAACGCGGGAGACACCGCGGAGTATATAACGAGTTTTTAGATAAATAAGAATATGTCTTAATTGTTATGTTGATATTTCGTATATAGACATCCTAACGGAAAATAACGGCAAGCACTTATAAGGGTTAACGTTAATTACCGATATGATAACATTACAATAAAATGTTTGAGCTGATGACACATAAAGATTTTTACAATAAGTAATTTCGTATGAACTCGCCGTGAGATTAATAGGTAATTTCATTTCTTTTACATAAACATTAGGTAGCCAAGTGCACATCGCGGTTTGCTCATCAACCTTAAAAAGTCATTATCACTCAGTCTTCAAAAACACCACATAATTAGGAAAGGTTATGACTAGACTATGTTATAGGTCTCATCCCCATTTAATAGGCTGGCCTCCTATTCTATGGGAGCTAAAACATACCGGCGGACTGTGGGTGTACATTGGTACATCTCTGACTAACCCTTTGAGGAATACAGGCGTGGTGGTATGTATGTTTGAAATACCTAGACGATATCTTCTGTAGCCATTTGCAATCTCTCATACCCATAGGAGCTATTTGGAGTAAGTGTATCTTGGACATCACTAACATCGGTGAAGGAAAATTATCATGAGGAAACCTATATTTTGTATATGCATAACTCTGAAATCTCCAATCCGCCTTGAGCAAACGGGATGTTCAATGCTCGTGCCTTCTCTGTACGAGAAGAGGCCTTTGCTCTGCAGTGACATAATAATAGGCTTGTATTAGAGGAGCTCACCAAAAGTGTCAGGTCTTTGTGTCTTAAATCGAACCTTATCAGAGTACACATTAAGCTCGATTTCGATTGAGTTTGCGGAAATCATCAATTGAAACAGTAAGAACTAAGATAGATTGAATAGAAAGAAGATGCGCTGGTTTCATTCGGGTGAGCGATTAGCTGCTGCGCTGTGTATCGCGGCTTCGATCTCCGCACGTAACAAATATTTGTAGGGCCTACAGGTATTTGCTTTGGGCTTAGATGTTTGTGTGTGTGAGTTCAGATATTGATGTTTGTAAACGCACCCACGATACAGGAGAAAATCCAAGGGTGATGGCAACGTTTATTTAAAAAATAACATTCTATTTTAGACATAGACTAGGCTAGGATAACAAAGAGTTTTAAGAGCTATTACTTGTTACAAGACGACACTAATAGGACATACTATCAATCATTATCTTTATCAGCTCTTACGTATTTTGTATGACGGGGACTTTGTTCTAAATAATTTAATGACGCTAGCTAGACTAACACTAAGTCGTGATTATTGAAAAATAATGTACTATGTAATAGCTAATATTGATTTTCAAAATCGTCTTTTTTTATTGAAAAAAAAAAAAAATCGGAATGGTTTGACAGATATTCGTAAATATTTGTGATTTCTGTATGTAGCACCACCTTCCTAGCTCTAGCTCGCATCGCACATCTTCCTCACTCAGCTAACTCGCGGTACGCGCACCGGTACACGAACTAGCTTTGATGGAAACCGCACCGATTAGCTACTTTGCACATTGCTAGTAGAAAGGCTGCCTTAGGCCCGGACTCCACCAAAGCGGAGAGGAGAGGAGATGTATCTAAACAACCAATCGGATACTGTGTTATGTGGAAACTAACCATGTGATGTGATAATAACGCAAGCCGATTGATTGTAAGGGGACATCTCTTCTCCTCTCCGCTTTGGTGGAAAACGGGCCTCAGGGTGCGATACCAGACTGCTGTATGTTGATGGCATTGCGCCATATTTTAAGGCATATCTAAATGTACCTATATGATGTACAAATTTTGAGTCGACGGTCGTCGTCAATCGATTGTGGTCTGCGTCACTCTCTATTAAGGATCAATATCGCTAGTATCTATCTACCAAGTCATAACAGTAAATCCACTTCTCGAAACAGAACATATTACAAATTATTATTGACGCTTACAAATTGACTGTTGAGTTTATTTTCAAATGTAGTGTTTCTAGGTGGAATGTAAGACCTTGTTATCAATGGATAGTACCTATATGTCGTTTTAAGTATGTACCTAATGATGCGCAATAAAAAATACAATGCATTTTATGTTCCAACGTATTTATAATTAGATACATAATCTATAAGTTTTTTTTATTAGAACACGCTAATCTCCAGAACTGCTGGTTCGATTTTAAACATTCTTTTGCTAATAGCAAAGCACCTATATAGTAGTAATTGGAATGTAGAACACATTAAAAAAACATTTATTTTTTATAGGATGCATTTGCATGGCCACTCATACAAATATACATATTATGTCCTAGTACAATGGGATAAATATTGTGTGTTTATGATATAATTGGTTGGAGCCATTTACGTGAATTAGAGTACTACCCAGTACTGTGGTCATATCAACAGATTGATCACAGAACCTACGTACATCACGCCTGTATTCCCCGAAGGATTAGGCAGAGGTGTACCAATGTACACCCACAGTTCGCCAGTATGTTTACGTCCCATGTAATAGGGGGCAAGCCTATTGCCATTAGCCGGGCATAAATCCTGTCTCCAAGCTGCTACTGAAAATTTTATAGAAAAACCCAATAACACTTTTTAGATTTAGTAAAAATGAAAACAAAAACATACTCACAATAAACATAGTAGTGATGGTCAACAATAGAAATCTTATAGACTTCATATTGTACTCAGTTTCCGTTTTAGTGAAATGCATTCCCGAATTGTTGGCCGCCGCCGACGCAGGAGTATCACCCGTCATATTCACTTTTCAAATTAACACTTGTAAATCGACTACACAGCTCCTTAGCGGATACCTTAGCCACGAGTATCTTAGTGATAAATAAAATGGAATCTGATAACAATTGTTTCACACACGCTCATGAACACTGTGTGTTTTCCAGCTACTTGCACAGATTACGTTTCGGCTTTAATATCCGCTAATGCGTGTCTAACTTCAAGCCTGTAATGACAAAACGAACTAATTATAAACAATACGTTTCTTTTTGTTATTACTTGCAAAGGCTTTCTGTTTTAATCGTTCAATAGATTATTATCTTGCTTTATCTTTTTTAATATCAGTTTTTAATGCACTGGAATGATAGTGGAATTATTTATCTTTGCTTTAATTTGCAAACACAATTTGAGTTTTATTTTCTTTCTTTTTAATTTTGAAATAGTTCACGTCACATGAGTTTTACGGCTTCAGTAACCGGCTGCAGTCTACATACTAACTGTTTCAGTTAATATCGATTGCTCACGGGTTTAACTTGACCTTCAGTCATTCAGTGAATTAAATATTAATACTGTAGCCGACTGTCCTTGTGTCGTACTTATTGACCGTGGTGGATGGTACAAGCAGAGAAAGTGTACTGTTGTCAACACTTTGTTATATAATGATTACCTATTGGCACCCATGGAGTACCAACCTAATGGGTTATTTTTTTTAGATAAAATGCGAGCTTATCACTTTAGTCCAAGATCCCAGAGTCACCAGGGGGCAATTCTACTAAGTTTTAGAAACATTTTAGGAACAACATTTTCGGAATCATCATCATGACCCTAATATCAGCCGATCGACGTCCACTGCTGGACATAGGCCTCCTCTAGAGATAGAATAACCTGCGCTGCCAGCATCCAGCAATTTCCTGCAATCTGATAACAGTCTCAATCTGTCATCTACGAGTAATTTACCGATATTTTTTGGTATTGATTGTCGCTGAGATGAGTTTATTACATATGTACATACATATGTAATAACGCCTGTATTCCCCGAAGGGTTAGGCAGAGGTGTACCAATGTACACCCACAGTTCGCTGGTATGTTTCAAGTCCTATGTAGGTGCAAGCCTGTTGCCATTGACCGGACACAAATCCTAATTCCGAACTGCTACTGAGAATTTCATAGAAAAACCCAATAACACTGCTCGACCTGGGAATCGAACCCAAACCCTCTCTAGCGTAGCAGTCGCGCTTAGGACCACTAGGCTAATGAGGCAAGAATTAATTAGTACAATTAGACTTCAGACCGATGTCATTTTATCTTAGATTAAATTTTGTGATTATATTTAGGAATATAAGTAGTTTCGAAGGTGTAAAATCAAACAAGCCAGTGTTGAATCTAGCCAGTATACACACCATCTTATCTTTCGATGTTTTATTTTCAAAATTACAGCCGAGTTGAAATGACGTAGTTAGGGCCACTTTAGGATCTTAGTCCACTAGATAGCAGGCAAATTTTCGATGCCATGGAAGACTGACAATGCTAAATTGCCAAACTGGAACACGAGGTATGACGTTGATATTAAAAATAGACACCGATAGTGTCCAGTTTTACCTATTAGAGAATTTTCCCTTTTAATCAGCTGATTTTTCATCAGATTTTAGCGAAGCTAATTAAAACTGCTTTTCGTGTACCTACTAAGTACAAACGTGGGTGCTCCATTGGTGACACACACGATTGTTAAGCGTGGGGTCCCGGGTTCGATTCCCAAGTCAGGCAAAAAGTGTTATTATGCCATTCCATTACGAATTTCTCGGTAACTGCCTGGGGTTTGCAAGTTGGTGGTGTGACACCCCTGTGCTTAGGAAAGCACGAAAAGCCGTTGGTCCTTGGAAAATGGTTTATTATCATAAGCACTACACTCCCTTGATGTAAGTCTCTTGTTTAAACTAACACCTTGTATAAAAATAGAGCAGAACAGATAATGTTACGAAATGTTTGTTTGTTGTTGGTTTAAGTAACAAAACAATACCATTTTATGGTATCGTCATCATTTGCTTAGCCTTTCCCAACTATGTTGGAGTCGGCTAAGCAGCTGAATACCAGTGTTTTACATGGAGCGGCTTCCTATCTGACCTCCACAACCCAGTTACTGGGCAACAAGACACCTCTTGGTTAGACTGGTTGTCAAACTTCCTGGCTTCTGACTATCCGTAACGACTGTCAAAGATCTAATAATGACAGCCGGGACCAACGGCTTTACGTGCTTTCCGAGGCACGGGGGTTTCTCACCACCAACTTCCAAACTCCGGGCTGCTGCTGAGCAAACCCAATAACACTTTTTGCCCTACCTGGGAATCGAACCCGGGACCCCACCCTCGTCAATCGCGCTTGCGACCACGAGACCAACGAGTCAGTCAGTACCATTCTATATGTTATTAGGTATATATATATGGAACACACAAGTACAAGTGCCATGTAAATATACGTATCTACATAAGGATTTCAGGATGATAACGACATCCACTCGCTTATCGCTTAAGCCTTATTCGGTTATCGGTGATATCACGGTATTGTTTTTATAGAAAACTCGAGTAGATAAGTACCTATCTATAGACTATATTTTACATTTTTTGTTTGTGTCGATTGCGGATATATCGCAGGATCTATATACGTACCTACTACTACAAAGGATTTCATTTTATTTTTTTATTATTGATTATGATTACATTTTATTATTGATTATGTAGATACAAAAAAGCAAAAAAAAATTAAGCTCATTTTAATTCCTTCGTTGGTCACTAGGATAACAAACTTCAAAAAGACTTTTTTTGCTATCCTACAAGGATTAGCAAAGTGTTTCAAGCTCCTTGAGTGGAGTCAGTGGAGTGAGACAGTAATTTCCCACTCCTTGACAAAGGCCTTCCTAAATTCCTTCCATTTTCCTTCACGTACCTTCTCTCTCCAGTTCCTGATAAAGCCATCCAAAGCGTCCCTCCTCGGTCTTCCGCGACTCCGTCTACTAAGTCAGGACTCTACTTTTGTCACATGCGGGTCCATTGCTTAGCCGGCAACCGACAGACATGGCCCGCCCATTTCCATTACAATCTTGCAACTTTTTGATCTACATCGATAATTTACGTTCAGAAGTTCCGGACTCAATTCCTTTTTTTTTTTTATTAAAGTATGTTTGGTAGTATATCTACTAACTAGTATATGGTAGGTATACTAAGTACTTTGTATACTAGTTGCTAGGCTTTTAACCTTTTTATTGTTGAAGACTTAAAATTTTACCTCGGTACTGGTAAATGGACTATGCAAAATATAGTTTGCATGCAAACGACCAACTTTTATATCTTAATTATTTTTAAGAGTTGGGGCTGTATTTTTTGCAATAAATAATTTATTAATTCTAGATTCCATAATCGGACAATCGAATCTTCGCAAAAATCCTAGGATGATTTGTAAAGAACCGAATAGTTGGAAGCTAAGGAAGATTTTCGTAATCATAAGGCATTTTTTTGAGATCATTGAAAAATTTCAGTAAGTCTTTGAACTTAGGGAATAATGTATATATGAAAGGTAAATAAAAACATCAAAATATTGTATAAATAAAAATATTTCTTTCTTTACAATACTTTTTATAATACAATTTACTTAATGATTAAAATAGTGACAACATAAATGTTATTAAGTAGCGAATTTCTAAAGAAAATTATATACTTTTTAATAAACTTAAGAATAAAAAAAAAAGTTTCGTAGTAGCAAAAAAAAAATAAGATGGAAAGTACAGAATCGGACATAGCTATTAACCTATAAATGCTGAGAACAACTGGAATGTATTTTGCCCCTAAAAATACAATTTCACAGACATTTAAAAAAAAAAATGACTATTTTATAATCTGTACTAAGTTTTTATTTCTATCACAAACCGAAACTTGTGTTCGCTTAAACTGCGTAGGTATATTAGTCGCCACGAGTCGTGAGCACAATGTCAAGTTAATTTGTGGGTTCCTTTCTGGGTTTTTTGGGCCGCCGACGCTGCACGCGGTTGATCCGCCAGTCGGACCGATGGCGTGCAGCGTCCGCGCCCCTGAAAACCCCGAAATGAACCCAAAAACTCAAAAATTAACTTGATATTTGTGCTCACCACTCGTGGTGGCTAATATACAATACCCCCGCTTTATGAAGATATTTTTGGTGTATTTTTTCTTAAATTAAAAACAAAATTCCTGGTTCTGTAATCTATAAGCTTGTTACACCCTACAATTGACTTTATAGCCTACATTAAGTGCTATCACAATAACCCACCATCCAATTACGCAACCCACTCACAAACCCCTTCATTTCGAAGGGCATTCTAAAATCCATCGCTATCATTGTTTGGAAAATCCATCTCCGCTACAACATAAAAAACGCAATGAATATTGTTGAACTGTCAAATTAAAAAGATTGCGATTGTAAGTGATTCACGGAATTAAGCTGCTGGTTCAATAAACCTTATTTTTAACTTTTGTCGAACCAGGACCAAGGTATCGGCCTTAGTGCTTAAGCGGTAGTTTGTCCATGGAATGGAACATAGACAACTGGGGCTTTTTTCTCGTCGTTAGGGTTGAGGGAGGTGTAGGCATTGATCACGCGCTCCTGAATCTCCCACCTTCTGCGTTCGCGTTCGGACTTCGCCTTGCGTATAGAACTGGCCAGCGAGAACGAGAACACAATGCCGATAATCTGAAATTAGATAAGATAAACATTAATATTTATGATACGGGAAATTGGTACTACATTTTTGGTGTGACAAAACAATAGGATGTCATAAATTTTACTTTTTTTATGTCATTGGATGGTAAACAAACCCACGGGCCACCTGATGTTAAGTGGTCACCGCTACCTATAGACATCTGCAATACTAGAGGCCTTGCAAATGCGTTGCCATCCCAGAGACAAAGTTGAAATGTCTGTAATTACCGGTACCTATAGCCTTCAAACCGCGCACAGCAACGCTGATTTGCGACAGAAATAGGTATGGTGGTAGTACTTCACCGGACGAGCTTCTTCACAAAGAGCTCTACTTCTACCAAAAAGAAAGAAGGAGTAGGTAGTAATATTTTCGAAAAATATCATGCTAAAATGTTCATTGATATTTACGCCAAAAACAAAACGAATTGAATGCTCTCTTTAAAGCAATTTGTACTTTAACTACTTTGTTTGAAGGACGTCATTGCCACGTCATGGGGCAATTTTTTTTACTCCGTCATTTGTCTTATGATACGAAGGTTGTTTTACAACAAGGTAATCAACTATGACATCTGAATACATTACCATTAAAGTTACATTTAAGGAATATATCACGTTACGTCAGACCTTATCAGAATAATGAGTGTTAAACAATCTTAATCGAACACACAAGGAGTCCGCAGCACGGACGGTCATGTCAGGGTCATTCTCGTTAACCTCAGACAAGTGCAATTCTTCTCATATCATGCACAGCCAATTAAAAACATTGCTCAAACTTCATCCACACTTATATTAAATGCGAAATTATCTCTGTCGGTTTGCTACCTCATCACTACAAAACTGCCGAACCGATCGTAATGCAATTTGACAAAGTGGTAACTGAGGATCTAGATAAGGATATAGGCTAGACATTTTTAATCCACGATTTTATCTGCGGCAGTGATAACAGTTTTTGAGGCGTACGATCACTAATCACTAACATAAGCGAGTTAGGTATCACATCCTAGCTGTGTACCCCCGCAGTGTCATCCGCGTTCAGTTACGACTTTGGTTACTGCTCCGCTCGTTGGTTCTAGCGTGATGTTCTATGCGTATAAACGTTCCTCATGAATCACTTTATCTATTGACTAGCTTCTGCTCACGACTTCGTCCGCGTGGTAATTTTTACCCGTGTTGAGTAACGTCTTTGGTTACTGCTCCGTTCTCGTGTGTCGTAGCGTAATGTTATACAGCCTATGGAACTCACAAATAACGTGGCCTTCTATGGGTAAAAGAATTTTCAAAGTCGGATCATAAGATTACCCTCTACAACCGCACAAACTCTACCTCCTCATAATATAAAAGATAATATATATATATATAAAAGGCCTAACGTTTAGTATAGCCGAAGATCGCAATAAAATCCGTTGTGTACTTTAAAAAATCTAACTGTACAGAGGAACACACGGCGAGAAGCGACTTTGTTATATACTATGTAAAGAAGTAACACTAACCTGGATGAAAGCAATGGTCATGGCTCCAGCGCCCAATAGTCCAGCGCTCTGGTAGACTAAATAGAACACTCTGGGCAAGCATCCATTGGCATACAATTTCGTGCATTCGTCGATCTCAATTCCCCCAATGATTTCGTAACGGGATTCGGCGCAGCAGGAGTTGGGGACAGTGATGTTGTTGATGGAGATGCCACTGACTTCTTTGGGTGGAGGCACGACGCTCCAGTCCATGTAGCTGTCCACGCCGCAGCAGTTCAGCTGGAGAAGGAAAAGCAAGATGGTGAGAAATTTGAGAAATTGGTTAACTTTATCATGTTGTGAATATCGCAAGGTGCGTATACTAATTTAAATTTTGAGGAAACTTTTTACGCTTTTTCTATCTCATTGGCTGGCAAACAAGCCGTCGGTCCACCTAATGTTAATTGATCATTGCCACCCTTTGACACTTGCAATACCAAAGGCCTTGCAGATGTATTGACATCTCAGAGATAAAACTTAAATGTTTCATGACTGTTAGACATAATATGCAATACCAATGGCCTTACAGATGCGTTGCTATCACAGACGGAGACTAAAATGTGTCATGGTTCTGCCTGTAATAATACTGGCACTCATACCCTTCAAACTAGATCAGTTGAAAGCGGCCTGTATCCGTCCTACGGCTGATACTCGTATGATGATGTAGGTAAGTTTCGTTGCTGGCCGTACCACGTAGTAAGTTTTTTTACATTTACATAAATGTTTTTATGTCCTGCTTCAGTCGTAGCAGAGGACAATACTAATCTATATTATTACCGGAAAATACCAACTAATTAACATTTCACAGCTCAATAAAAATGGATTCACACAATTATTACGGGCAATTAAAATTTTAGTGTTACGTAGGTAATATATTTGTGCCACTTAGAGAAAAAAAACTGAACTGCGCAAGCGCATCGGCTTATCAAGCCACTTCAAAGCCTTACAAATGTAGGTTGTACATTATAAACCAAAAGGCATATAAATACTGATAGCTAATGATTTTACCTACGCAAACATACCTACTAACAGGGTCAGAAAAGTTATTGTCATAAAAACAGTAAATTGTCCTCAATTACGTAAAGGCATTAATTTTATCATCATCTCTTGTAAACTACGAGTTTTCCTCAATAATTTTTATAAAATATGTCCTGTGAGGACAGAAAACATAGCAGAATAACGTAGTGAACCAACTGTAGTACTAAAGCTAACTACTAACAACTAACTGTAACTATTGTGTATATTGAAGTATTGCAATAATGAATTACTACCTTCTGCTCGCGACTTCGTCCGCGTATTTTTTTAACTCGCATTAGGTTACGTTTTTGGTTACTGATCCGCACCTATTGGTCGTAGCGTGATGTTATATAGCCTATAGCCTTCCTCGATAGATGAACTAACACAAAAATAATTTTCCAATTCAAACCAGTAGTTCCTGAGATTAGCGCGTTCAACGAAACAAACAAACTCTTCAGCTTTATAATATTGGTATAATATAGATCAGGTTATTGACTTGATCTTGAATGAGGACTCCACGTATAACTACGTGACCCAGATTAATAATTATACTAAGCCTGTTGTTTAACAAGTTTAAAATAACATGTATACCTATTCTAATTTTTAACCTCCGACGCAAAAACGACGGCGTGTTATAAATTTGCGTGTCTGTGTGTGTGTGTGTATGTGTATGTGTGTAGCTCCCGAACGCATGAACCGATTTTGATTTTGTTTTTTGTGTATGAAAGTTTAATTAGTCGGGAATGTTTTTAGCTACGTTTGACGGAAATCGGTTCAGGGGTTTCAAAGTTATCAGCTCTTTTGTTAGCTACGGTAGTGTTTTTTTTCTTCTGTCGGGGGTTACTTAAAATTTTTAATTTTGTGTTTTAAAATTTCAATGTTCCTAATTTTTAACCGACGAAATAAAACGGAGGAGGTCATCAATTTGACGCGGTATTTTTTTTTTAATGTATGATCACTGATCACGCATAAGTTTTTACAGACTAGTCCAATTTTGATATTTTTCATTGGATAGGGTATACCTTGTAGTTTATTCCATATAAATTTAAAAAAAAACCTACACTAAGTATGGGAAAACATGGATGATTTATTGTATACTCACAGATTTAAATGCTGAGTTTTGTATTACAATAAAAGTAATCAAAAATGAAATATGTAGTAATTAAAAGATACCTAATAAAGATAATAGCCACAAAGGAAGTCGGTGGGTATACAAAACTACAAACAGAATCAAAGCCGCCGACTTCCAAAGCAAAAGTTATTTTTCACTTTTCGACGGTTACATTTTTTTGTTAAAAAGTTATTTTTAATTTTATTTGGTGACTTAACATTTGCACGACCAAAAGGTTAAATATAGTGTAACAAACCAACTGATCAATCCTATATTCTACCAAATAAAGATATCATTCATTCATTCATTCATTCATAGTTATATCAAAAACGAAAATACTCGTGCCATTTAAGAAACAAATTAAAAAGGAACATGTTATGCCTATTCTCTCGCACAGTATAGCGAGTGAGTGAGAGAAGACGATAAGTGCCGTCATTTTGAATTAATTTTATAAAAGAAAGAGTTACACGTGTCAAGTATGCAAGACACGATGACACTTTGAAACACAGCACTCATGTTCAGTGGGCAAGATAAATCTTGGCCAATGAACACGCAGTGGCGCGTGATTTGTAGGGTGCTCAATGAGTCCCTTTTCTATCGTTCCTTTAACAGAACTTTTCACGTCATTTTAATGACAAAGACTTAGAACATCGTACTCTGCTTTAATCGCAGTTCATGGTACCATACTACTTATCTTACTATCTTTAAACTATTTCATGGTAACGATATCATGGCAAACTGGGTTAGTAAGCTTTAAAATTAAATATGTATGCGAGTGCAAGGTTATACAGTTTGCAAAATGTCTGCAGTGATTTTAAGTGTTTCCCAAAAATATTAAAATAGATAGAAGAAATGATGAAGAAAAAGAAGAGGGTAAAAATCAAGACCAGCTATTGCGTAAAAACATCCCTAGGTAAAAGGTAAAGTGAGCCTTTATCATCATATCTGCAGTAGGACGTCCACTGCTGGACATAGGCTTCGACCCCATAGATTTCAAATAGAACCGGTTGGAAGCGGCCTGCATCTAGCCTAAGTGAGCCTTATTATACCAAATCAACTGCTCACCTCAAGCTTGGTTACTTAGTAGAAAGAAGTGTAGAATACAACGCTTATTGTCAAGGTCCCAAAGTATACTGTCAAATAATCGTTCACACAACACGTTAAAAAGCTCAGAATATAACTTACCCTGCTCTGAATGAAGTCAAAGGCATCTTCGACCTCTTCATTCTGGTAGTAGTAAGGCAGTGTGACCCTCAGGTTCTCGTCCAGCATGCCGGTGACTTGCGATCGGAGGCTGTAGGCTGCGATGGCTGCTGCGATCTCCAGGATGAAGACCAGACTGAGGATGACTGCAAACTAGTGGGAAATGATGCCTTATTACATGTTTGCAGGATTCTTTATTACAAGGGCAGATAGATTAATTACGGACAATTTACAAAATAAGTGTATTTTGGTTCAGAATGTTTTAGGCCGTAGGATTCAGTATATAAAATGCTTTGAGCTATTCGGCCGTCATAAGAAAAAAGGACGTAATTACACAACATAAAGTAACCGATTTTCGACCTTAAAAAGTAAAAACTTACAGTCGGAAATCGATTACTTCGTTTGTCATGTAATTATGTCCTTTTTTTCTTATGACCGCAGTATTATATAGTAACCAAAGTGACAGACTTTAAAAAGTTTACGGTTTGAATATCTTTTTAGGACTAAAAAAAAAGCATGCTCTTGAAAGAAAATAACACTAAATACCTACATAGCATATTAGCATTTGGGATCCTTTTATCGTTTAGGAGTTACACATCATAAAATATATCTCAATAGGAATAAATAGGGTCATGGAGAATGTTTTTATAACATTTGCTTTTCCACACGACCATAATGTAGTTACTCACAATGTTAACCAAGCAGGTGCTCTCCTTCAGTGCGCCCACGCAACCGAAGAGAGACACAAACAGCATGATAACACCGATGACGATGACGAAGGTTGCCGGAGAGAAGAACTTCTCATCGAGGAAGAATGACACATCATGGTAGATCGCGTAGATCGTCGTGCCCACTGAGATTATTAATGCTGAAGTTAGCTGGAAAGAAATGAATAAAAGTAAGTTTTTTTTTTTTTCATGATATGTTTGCTCTTGACTCTAGTCTAGGTCATAGGTGACAAAGTCGACTGTGGAGTGAGCTTACCCAGAAGAAACCGGTTCACTCTAAATTTAAAGAGATTAGCGTTGAATGCATTCGGAAATACAGACGCACGTCGAGAGTTCCACTCCTTTTCAGTGCCCATTATAAAAGGCAGTTGAAAAAGAGAGAGTCTGAACAAGCCAGGATGTACAGACAGCGTCATCAATTGGTTACCCCTCTTGCATTAAAATTCGTTCGAACTTGCTCACTCTTCCTGTACTTCATAATACAGTTTTTAATACTAGTTCACAGGACAGAGATTTCAAATAACTAGGTCTTAATGAAATGCAAATAAAGATTTTACATACATTACATTAACATACCATCACGCCTGTATTCCCCGAAGGGTTAGGCAGAGGTGTACCAATGTACACCCACAGTTCGCCGGTATGTTTTTGGTCCCATGTATAGGGGGCGAGCCTATTGCCATTAGCCGGGCACAAATCCTAACTCCGAGCTGCTACTGAGATTTTCATAGAAAAACCCAACAGCACTTTTTGCTCGACCTGGGAATCGAACCCAAGACCTCTAGCGTAGCAGTCGCGCTTAGGACCATTAGGCCAAAGATGGGTAAAGATTTTACTAATATTTTTTTTATGTTTGACTAGCTTTTCCCAGCGGCCTCGCCCGTGCGTCCGTCAAGGTTGGAATTTATTATGTCCACGCACGCAATAGACGTAAAACAGTTTGTAGCTCCATAGATGAAATGAAGACCAATTAAATAATTCTATTGGTATAGAATTCAGCAGACCAAAATAAATATTGAATTAGTAACCATTTAGGTTATTCGAGAACTTAAAACACATGTCCTGAACTTGATTATCGTGTCAATTGGCCCTACAGAACTATTGTTAGAATTTAAACAAATAAAGGAAAGAATCAAATAGTGATCCATTATAAATAGCGTTGTTATTTAAAATAACGAGGTACATAACAGCTGGTTGTCAAAATCGCAGACCGTTTATTGTGATGTGTAGTATTTGTGTACGTGTAGGTACTGCACCTATTAGTATTGTTTGATTAATTTTTTGTCGGTCGGGAATCTTCCCCATATAAAGCCACTTATAAGGACCACTCTTGCAGCTCCCCTAGGCTCACCTCAGCCTTGGTGTGATAACCATGCATAGTTAGGTAAACAGGATGAAAAGGACATCGTAACACCAACGGCGGCGGCGTCCGGCCCTGGTGCAAGCCATGGTCCGGAGCGAGAGGGAATGGGATGCAGTCGCCTCCTTCTGCGAGGCAGTAATGCTTGAGAAGGAGGCGGCGGGACGGTTGAGACAGCGGTTCTCCCGTCCCAGCCGCCGCGGTAGACGCTCCGGACGTCGGGAGCCGCGAGACGACTCCCGGCCACCGTAGATACTGGCCTGTGGACGGTGAGCAATGGGTAGCTCACCGTCCTTACGTTGCATAACGACAGGCCGTGTCGACGGCGCGTTCGTGTTCCACGCGCGCCTCAAAGAGATGTCAGCAAAAGGAAGGGGCCACTGAGGGCCGATGCCTGCCGGGGCTGCGGGTTGTTCGCAAGAGATACCGCGCCCCCGGGACGCAAAGGGCACAAGAAGGAACATGGGTGGGTTTTAGTCAGTAAAAGTCTGACACTCCCTCCCGCCCCGCCCAGGGCGGGAGAAGTTATTTGATGATTACCCACCCACCAAAAAAAAAAAAAAACACCAACTATTACCATGGTTGATGCATAATCCTAGATCCTTCAGGGTTGAAATTTGTAGCCGGTTATTAGAGAAATATCTGTTGCACTTTTGTAAGGAATTGATTTTGGGGTCTAGAATCAGAAACTGGATTCATGTTAAAGTCTGTTTCGTGATTTTCCTGTAGTAGCTCCCATTGCTTCACTTGTTACTTCTAGTTACGTCTAAGGTTACTGCCCCACTCCCGTTGGCCGTGGCGTGATGTTCTCACATTTAAACCTTCGTCTTGAACCACTCTATCTATTGATGAAAACCGCATTAAAATCCGTTGCGGAGTTTAGAAGATCGAAGCGTACCAAAAGACTTTGTTTTATACTATGAAGATATTTTAGGTCTAATTTGAACCCAGGTGTGAGAACCATGCATAGTTTTGTACATATTTACTAAACTACCCAGGAGTGTGCGTGTGTGCATGTGAAACTCCATAATATTGATTCGATCATAATAATGGCCCAGTGGCCACGTTCGCGGCAAGACCTTGACTTTTGAGTGGACACTGAAAATCGATACACTCGTGACTAACCGCTTAAGCCATTGTGCGGAGATCATATTACTTACTTGTGTGTTTTTTTATTGTTTTATATTCAACTTCATTGTTTTCACATGTAGAAGCAACAAGAATATTGTAATCAAGATTTTGTAAAAACCAATTTGAAAAGAGTGTCCATGGAGTTTCTTGCTCGTTCTTCTCCATAGAGACCTACGTTTTGGAACGAGCAACTAGCTTCAACTTTTTGTATGAGTAACTTCTTGACAATTCAAAAGTGCCTGTCTAATTGAAATAAATGTTTTGACTTTGACTTTACAGTGTAGTTTAGTGTTTTAAACTGAAAATGTCATACAATCCATACACGGTGGATGAGACATCGTAACATCAAGTTTTACCCTTTTACCATGGATTTATTATCTGATTATAGACCCTTCAGAGATAAGAATCATCGTCGATCATTAAAAATAATTTTGCTATACATTTTGACCGAGTTCGTAGGTCTTCAATGCAGGAGGGAGGCCTATGTCCAGCAGTGGACATCCTACGGCTGAAATGATAATGATGACGATGGAGTAGGTATTGACATTGTGTAAGACAGCTACTTTTACTATCAGAATTTTGCTGGGTTCTCTAGAATTATATACTGAAATCCACGGTAAAAGCCTGAGTCATGATGTTACTTCCAGCGTGTGCTTTCGTTTCCTTATTAACAGTTAAAGAGTGAAGGGAAATGTCCCTATACAAATAAAATGTTTACTTCGATAGAACAACTTTGCGGACAAATAAATGGTTTGAGTGTCAACTAGCGTAAAGGAACGTCTCCTTGAGTGGAGTAATTGTCTGTCTGTATGGTTCTGCTGGTCCCCCTTACCCCTTAATACCCCTATTGTGTTTGACATTTAGATAACTTCAACATAATTATGCTCTTGCCCCTATACCTAGACTATTTGAAATAGGCATGTTTTGTGGCATGTTTTGTTCTACGAACGATAAGCAAGAAAATATTTTGTGATGATCACAAAATGTATGTAAGTAGTGTGGATTTCTATCAAATATTTGACTAATTTACCTAATTTGTGGTCCTAAGCGCGACTGCCTTGCTAGAGGTCTTAGGTTCGATTCCCAGGTCGAGCAAAATGTTATTGGGTTTTTCTATAAAATTCTCAGTAGCAGCTCGGAGTTAGGATTTGTGCCCGGTTGATGGCAATAGACTCGCACCTTGTTACATGGGACATAAACATACCGGTGGACTGCGGGCGTACTACATTGGTACACCTCTGCCTAACCCTTCGGGGAAAACGGGCGTGTTGGTATGTATGTATGTGTTGAAAATAACAACCAAATTAATGAACCACAAATGAACGAACCCTTAAATTTTTCCTTTTAGATAATGAAAACAAAACATGACAATTAAAGTACATAATAGGTAATGCGGTGACAAATATTTTGTTTAATACTGAGGTATTTATCAGAACAGTCAACATTCAGAAAATATTATCTCTTGTACATAGAGACGAAGTTTTCCTTCAAGATAAACAGTTATTGTGTGTTAAAAGCGTGACTAACTATCTAGTATCTATATGTACATCCATTGTATTTTCTTCTAATGACAAATATTCTGAACCATTGTTCAGATTCCTACCAGTGCTTCATTTATTACTTCGCCTGTAAGCTGTTGAACAATAACCGACTTAGGTTATTTTAATATAAAGGCGTTAATGGTATGTATATCACGAGGAATGCTATCGGTGCTAATAATTTACATATCTCTATGTAGTCTGAAATCAATAATACTGATAAATAAACGGCTGAAAACAATGACAGGATGGCCTCGCTTGAGCGCTGAATAATTTATTTTATGCAGTGCCACGTAGATGTTGCTGAGGCTTTTCTTCCCAAGTTCCTGTACCTGGGAAGCTGTACACCTTTAAAAGACGGCAAACCTTAGTTAGAGGATGAAAATTCTGGGATCTTAACCTCCCGAGTAACATTCCGATTGTGTGTGCCGACACCACTAGATTGTTAGGAAGAAGGTCGGTAGACTGCCGTAGTTTTTACTCGACAAGCCATAATAACTGCTCCTACTTTGTTACTTCAGCGTTTGATGTTTTCGTGATATGTTTTGGTGGTAATACCTATATTGTAGTGGCAACATTGTGGGTTCTCCACAAACATCATTAAAGAACAGTTGCAGTTGAAGAAGAATTTGGAGTTCATGCAGATGGACTATTGAATAGACACTCCTGATACCAAGTTGAACAGAGTAAAGATAAAAAAATACATGATTTTTCAGAAGGTCACTCAAATTATGCGCGTTTCTTGCAACATTGCTGAATCGGTTGATAGATAGAGCGAAGTAGAGCAGATTAGATACGACGAACCAATGAAATCCTACCAAACACCCTTTGTCTAAGTTAGATAAAAACGTTGGGGGGTTCCTAAAGATTAATCAGACCGTACTTGACAAAAAAAGGACACATACCTTATATCTATTATTTAATATATAATATAAACGAACTGCCTCGTTGGCCTAGTGGTCCTAAGCGTGACTTCTACGCTAGAGGTCTTGGGTTCGATTCCCAGGTCGAGCAAAAAGTGTTATTGGGTTTTTCTATGAATTTCTCGGTATCAGCTCGGAGTTAGGATTTGTGCCCGGTTAATGGCAATAGGCTCGCCCCCTATTACATGGGACCTAATAACATACCGGCGAACTGTGGGTGTACATTGGGACACCTCTGCCTAACCCTCTCGGGAATACAGGCGTGATGGTATGTATGTACGTAATATATAATATAATTTCGAAAACGGCCAACAACCTCAATAGACTAGCCAATTTCGCAAGAAATTCTAGATCACAGTTCTGTGTACAAACAATGCATGCTGCACTCTTTTTTCCCTCACTCTTATAGTCAGTTAGGACTGCAGTCTAACACGACCAGATATGAGAGACCAACAAAGGACCTACTGTTTATGTGCTTTTCTTTGCGCACCACCAACTTCTAAATTCCGAGTTGCTACTGTGAATATCCTAATGGTAGAATCAAATACCATTTTGCCCGACTTAGGAATTGAACCCAGGACCTCACGCTCAGAAGCAGCGACCCACCAAGCCAAGAATACAGGAGATGCAATACAGAAGTGTGTGCGCAATCACAGGTGTACTCCCTTTTCTGGTGCTATACAGGGTTATTTGTAAAACAATGACAACCTTGCAGGACTGTATTACTATCATCATAAACAACAACTTTTGTTCTATAATTTTTTACAGAATCAAGCAACGCAAGCGCATTGAAGTGAATGACCGACTGAAGGATTTCCGTAAAATTTTAAATAGGTCAAGTACAAACCCCCCCGCCGCCCTAACCCCGCTCCCCTCGCTATTTTACTATCGCTTTTGTTTGCTTCGCATAGACTTCGTAACATTTAGAGCGTTCAATTTAAATATTTTTATTTTTGTATGAAAATCTGATGAATTAAAATATGAAAAAATTTTAAATGTCATAGAACAAAAGTTGTTGATTATGATGTTAGTAACATAGACCTGAGAGGTTGTCATTGTTTTACAAATAACCCTGTATAACACGACCGGGGAGAGGTCAAGCTAAGGACCAACAGATTTACGTGCTTTTATGTGACACGGCAACTTCGTCTTACTAACAGTCAGTATCAATCGCATTTAAGATCATAATACAATGCTTTTAACCGTTAACTATGACTAAATCCTGATTGCGTGGAAATCAAGAACAATGTGCACGGATCATTGTTTCTATTCCATAGCCATTGAAATTTAAGTAAACATGGCAATTATGACATTCCTTAACGCTTGCAGAATATGATGCCTCTTTGGATATGAATAGGAATAAATGAATAATAATTAGGTATATTGTTTATTGACTTGTTGGTTTCAGATACGCCCGCGTGGTTTTTTTTAACTCGCGTTACTTTTTGTCTTTAGTTACTGTACGGCTCTCGTGTGGCGTAGCGTAATGTTATACAGCCTATACAATTTCTCATGAATCTAACTGTAATATACAAAAAGAACCTTTCCAATCAGACTGATAGCTTCAGACTTTAGCGCGTTTAAACAAACAAACAAGCAAGCAAAAAATCACTTTAGCTTTTAATATTAACTAGCTTCTGCTCGCAACTTCGTCCGCGTGCACCGCAATTTCAGTTCAATCAGTCGAAAATCTAAGAAGATTATTACAGACTGTTATCCCCTATTTTATCCCCTTAGGGGTGGAATTTATCAAAAAAAAGTCTCAGCCCGATCGGTTTAAAATTGACAAAGTTTCATACAAACTTTCGTCCCCTATTTTATCCCCTTGGCGGTTCTGGGTTTTTTCGACGCTGCTCACGATTGGTCCTTCAGTCGGACCGATCGCGTACAGCGTCGGCGCCCTTAAAAACCCCGAAATGAACCCAAAAACCCAAAAATGCACTAGACATTTGTGCTCACGACTTGTGGCGACGACTATACCAACAAGTGCTCGTATTCTATGCTGCATACATGAACAACTTGGGAATAACCTCTTTTAAGACGTATACACAAAAAGCCACTTATGAAGGTTCCAATTTTTAACCCCCCAACGCAAAAACGACGAGGTGTTATAAATTTGACGTGTCTGTGTGTGTGTGGCTGTCTGTGGCAACGTAGCTCCCGAACGCATGAACCGATTTCAATTGTGTTTTTTATGTTTGAAAGGTTAATTAGTCGGGAGTGTTCTTAGCTGTGTTGGATAGAAATCGGTTAAGCGGTTTAAAAGTTATCAGCTCTTTTGTTGGCTACGGTAATGATTTTTTCTTCTGTCGGAGGTTACTTTTTGTTTTTCTTTTAAAAGATGAAATCCTAAAGAAGTAGACTATTTCTCAGGTAAAAAAGAAGAATAAGCTAAAGCTAAAGCTATTAAAGCCTAACAAAAATATTCAAATTGCTTAGAGTATACCGTAGGTTTCTAATATCAGATTTGTAAACAATAACATTTATGTATAATATATGTAAGGTCGCAATCTCTTTAGCAAATTGACCAATAACTTTGATCGAAATTTGTTGTAATGTTATACCTAGACGTACATACAAGGGATTTACTTAATCTGATAAATGGATGGTAAACAAACAAAGTATGTAAGTATGTACTTACTACATACAATTGACGTCATTCTTTTATCATATAGCGAAGCAAATGGTATACATGAAAAACCCAGCGAAAGCGGGAAAATTTTAAAAATGAAGTAAAAATTTCTTTAGCAGGGTTGAGCGATTTTTGTTAGGGGCAAAACTTATGGTTTGTGTCACCGACATGTAAATGTTACCACGTCACAAACATGGTAATGTAACGTTAAGTATTCCCTTCTATCGACAGTCGCCTGTTTTTTTTCTTTTGTGAAGTTATGTACTATCTACATGTTAAAGATCTGCTTAAAGAAGTCCATAGCTAGGTAAAGGCCTTATATCATGGTTTCCCGTCGTCGGGAAAATGCGAGGGTTATTTCGGACTTATACACAATTAAATGAAATGTGGAAACATGGGTGCGGGTACGGGTCCTCCAACTACCATAAGTCAGGAGTGTGTCAGGATGCCGAGTATATACTCGGCATCCTGAACCTTGCACATACCTGTCCTAAGAATCCCAGCATGATTTTCCCAAGCTACTTTGAACTTTATTTCTAGGACAATAATAAGAAATATTCCTGCCATTATGGTTACGACGCGGTACCAAGGATGGCGCTATCGCTCATGTATACCCGTCTCTTTCTCTCGCACTGGAAAATTGATGGTATAAACACTTGAATACGGCTTCTGTGTTCAAACATGTGTTTGAAGGCCAGTGTAGCAATAATGAGCGTATTAAAAACATACAATTCTCTTTTGTTTTTTCTTAGAACACAACCACGTGTAATTTTCTTGTCTCCTCTATATTCTATGTAAAATTAAACAAAGTGTGTTGATTGACATTGTTTTTTAAGACGTTGCTCATTTGTTTATTTTTGGCTCTGACTATTATACTAGCTTTTACTCGTAACTATGTCTGCGTAGAATTTAATAATTTAGCAAAAGTGAAATTATTTCACGGGAGCACAAACGCGATAAAAAGTAGTCTATGTGTAATCTATCTCTGTACCAAATTTCATCCAGATGGGTTCAGCCGTTTAAGCGAGAAATAGTAACACACATCCATCCAAACATTCGCGTTTATAATTATCGTAGTAAGATTTTTTACTCTGTTACACAATTACGTCATGCATGTTCCGCAGTGCCAGTCGCGGTGGCCCAGTGGTTAAATCACCCGCCTCTCATGCACGAGGGTGTGGGTTCGCAACCGAGCAAGTACTGATTAGACTTTTAAATCATTACTGGCATTGGTAAACGAAAACTTCGTGAGGAAACTAGACTCATGATAAATATGTATAAGTCCGAAATCATCAATTCGCCTTGAGAAAGAATTGTGAATTGTGATCAAGACTCATGCCTTTTCTGTTTCACAACTGATGTGCATGGGGTCCTGGGTTCGATTCCCAGGACGAGCAAATTGTTATTGGGTTTTTCCATTAGGAATTTCTTAGTAGCAGCTCGGAGTTAGGATTTGTGCCTGGTTAATGGCAATAGGCTCGCCCCCTATTACATGGGACCTAAAACATACCGGCGAACTGTGGGTGTACATTTGTACACCTCTGCCTACGCTTCGGGGAATACAGGCGTGATGGTATGATGGTATGTCTTTTCTGTATTTGAGAAGAGACCTTTGCATTGGGACGCAATTATTTGTAACACATTTAGCACTGTACTGTGGACGTGGGTCTAAAAAGGCGTCTTGGGAATGAATACTTAGATAATAGCTATTGATAACGATAAGCTTACTTATAAATGTATGACTTGCAGCAGTAGTCTGACACACCACAGATACGTTGTTTATTTTTCCTTGTAATATGCTTCGTCCTATGTATATGTTTATTTAGCTGGGGGATTCACAAACAGCTGTTTTATGCCTAGCTTAGTAGCTATACATAGGTAGATTTAATAATATTATGTATCCAATTGTTTTCCAACCTAATTTATACCTTTATTCCCATAAAAGCATTGGTTCAAGGCGAACATTATCATTACCATCAATAAAATAATAAACGAATAATGGTTAACAAGGTTCATTGTGAACCGCGCCAACACGTAGTATGATCGATATTCGAAATTTAAAGCTGTATGATGCCTTAAAAATGTTACCAGCCTTTAAACTTGTAGATAAGCCGCTTAAATGTATTGCTGGCAACATTTTGTGTAGTACATACTCAACTTTATCGTCATTGTGACTGAAACAAGTGAGCATCACCGTTAATTAGCCTTCAACGTTATCATTTGGCGTTAATTATTACCACTTTAGAACGTTATCTTGCAGAACGTTAAAAAATATCCTTTTAGTTTCCTTCAAAACAACTAAATACTTAAAAACAAAGTTTCATTAGGTGCTCTAATTTGCATTAAAATTATTTTACATTTTTTTTTCTAACATTTATTTATTACGCTAACTGCATTATTAAATTCACAGTCGATAACTAGACTGAATTAGAACTAAAACAAAAATAATTTGAAGTCGATAATCGCCTAGCTACTCTATTATTTACATACTTAAAACTTTTTTAACTCACAACCCTAATAGTGACATTATAATATTTATAATCCCACAAACGTATAGAAACAAAGGTATTCTATACTATCCAACAAAGTTGAATCACATCTATAAAACCAGATAAGACATTGCGCAAATAATATGGCGCAATTACCTACATGAACGACATGAAACTACACGACAAAAACACCATAGTTTAATAAAAACTTACCACAAATATAGCTGTTATACACAACAGCATATATTTAATGCACTTCATTCCTACTTCTTGACTTGACCTCGGCATTTTGATTTTCGTCGCACAAAATGCTCGAATGATCTTTCCACCACGGTAATCGAAGGAGTACTGAAAATTTTCACTGTTTCTTATCAGATTGATAAGGTATCGTTCGCGCGCTTCGTTCAACGTTGACTGTTTTGCGGGAGGCATTTGGATGCCTAGGAAAATACGACGTTTTTTTTAGCCAATTAGCTGGTTCGGTTAGTGAGGTGAAGCGCTAATGTAATAGCAAATAGTAGACGTCACGCGGCCGACGGCGTTAAATGTTATGTGATCGGATTGGTAGAATGCTAGTTTGTTATTGATTTGAAATATGGATGGGGAAAAGTGGACTAAACGATATGGTTTTATTTACCATACATGGTAGGAACACCCTAACGGATGGTTTTAATTAGATTGCTCGTTTAGAATCCATTGTAGTTGTATCTATTGTTGTGATATAATACTAGAGTTATGTGGTTAATAATGCATATCCTTACTAATATTTAAATATCAAAGTAACTCTGTCTGTCTGTACATTACGCTTTTACGACTAAACTACTGAACCGATTTTGATGAAACTTGGTACGGGGTAAGTTTGAACCCCAAAAAAGAACATAGGCAATTTTTTTCCTCGACTTCTTCGGTATCCGTGATAATCCACAATTAATTAAATACTAATATTGTTTGTTAACCTGATTCTATGACATTACTAACATCGCAAATGTTTAGCGGCAAAACAATAGAACATTGAACACCAGTCAATACGTTCTTTTTCATTGCGTGTCGGTGATTTCACACCAATTGGCCTAGACAGGTAATGTCTCTGTTTAGTTCATACTAAGGGCGCCTTTAAATTAGAGGCGTGAAGAAGCGCTGCAGTGGCGCCACTGTGGCACAATAGACGCGCAACTTCTCATTTTCACACGATATCTAGAAGCGTACTCGCATCGCCACTATTGCAAGTCGTTTTTGCATATAGTAACCCGTTATTTAATTAATTACTAGCTTCTGCCCGCGACTTCGTCGTTGACGTCTATATGACGTTTATATGTTAAAGTCCTAAATTATCCCACGGGAATACAAAAACGTGATAAAAAATATCATGTGTTAGGCTGTCCGCCCACGACCGACTTTTTACCGATTTTTTGTCGGCCGTGTGCGTTGATATATTAGAATTCATATGTTCCATTCTCGCCAACACAAATACCGGTCAAAAAGTCGATCGTGTGAGGCTTAAAAAAGCAAGATTTATATCTATATGTGTGCTAAATTTCAGGTAAGTAAATCATTCAGCCGTGAGAGTAACAAATAAACATCCATTTGTCCTCAAACATTTTGGCATTTATATTGTAGATAGTAGGATCATGATCATTAAAATCGCGTAACTGAATCTTAAGACTAACTAAACATTACTAAAATTAACTAAAACATTACAGTGGCCTGAGTGTGGCGCTGTAAGTAGCGCCACAGTCGGGCCACTACAGCGCCTGTTCACGCCTCTAATATGAAGGCAGCCTTACACCGAACTCTAAGTAAAAATTGTTTGGCTGGTTATATCATTACCTGAGGTGACGTCACGTCACCTCGCGCTCGTGTCACGTAGTATACAAATAGTTAATTGTTCTTTGCTAACGCTCAATATATAGCGTGTAAGGGAAAACGAATCGATAAATTTTGACTAGGCTTTCAGACATTAACTTACACGTATTCATACTAAATTTCTTCAGTAACTTTTAAGGTACATAGTAGGGTTATAGATCAATATTGAAAATAGAAATAGTGTTTTATATAAGCTAGCAACCCGCCCCTGCTTCACATGTGTGCAATTTACTAAATATCATATTTTTGTGTGGTTTTCATAGAAACCTTGTTACAAATCAGTCGAGATTTTAACTTATATGTATAGGAAAATCACTGGATGCGGGCAGCGCAGGACCGGTCACTGTAGCTATCTTCACGGGAGGCCTAAGTCCAGCAGTGGAAGCCGTGCGGCGGTTATAATGAGGCGGATGTATGAGAAAAACCGCTCAAACTTAAATCTGTAATACGTTCCAGAGGCATCGTAGCGGATAAATGCTTTGACTAGAATTCGGTGTTTTAGTACTTCATAGCTCTCCCAATGGCAGTAAGTAAGCAAGGGAAATCAACACAGAAAAAAGACAAGCTTAATTTTTAAACATTTATTTTTGTATGTACCACAATAAACATATGTCTTATTAACTAAGTTACATAAAAGTAAGATTTATAACAAATAAATAAACAACAAAATAATTTCTATGGGTATCATAAGGCCAATTCTAATGATTAAAAACATTCAAAATCGACAAAATAATGTTAAACAATTTTGGGGAATAAGCGGCAATTTTCACAGATTAATACGGAAAATAAAATTAGGTACTTGACCCACTAAACAACTGACGTATTTTATATGAGCTGTCAAAACGCGATTTCCCCATAGATTTTGTATGACAAACTAAACTGTGACGTCAGTATTTGCAAAATCAATTGATTTAATGTTTATTAATTTCAAAGCCACAAAAAATCGAATTTTGCTGTTTAACTAAATTAATCGGGTTTATAAGGCTAAAATAAAGTGCATTTTTAAAAAAATTGTCTTTTGAAATTGTTGGTTAATGGTAACAACTATCCAATTGCAATTGATGCTAAAATTTAGTGAAATTACCGCCTTGGTTTTAAATGTTAACTAAATACAGGAATTATTGCTTTTTATCTACACAAGCGAATAAGACTAGCTTTTTAAAACTAAACTTTAATGCAGTATAGATTACGAGTATGTACTTTGTGGTACATGAATAACTATATACAAAGTAACTGCAATAATTAAGTAGTATTTACCTATACTTACTACAGAATAATTAAGTAGTATGTACCTATACTTACTCTATATCTTTACAGCTCTCCGTAACCCATTCTCCTCATACTGCTTTCTGAAAAACAAATTAATTTATTGATTGATTGAATTATTTATTTGAATAAATAAATCAATTAATTCATCAATAAATAAGTACATATTAATCAATCAATTAATACATACATACATAAATCAATCAATTAGTTAATTAATCAATCACTAAATCAATTAAAAATGTTAAACAAATTGATTAAAAAAAAACATAAACAATTCATATTTTTTTAAGGTAAGTAATTTGCTTTTGTACATCACTTAGTTTATATGAAATGCATTGTACTCACATTTAATTTAGGTGGATATACCTATTATTTAGATGATTTTTTTAACCATTACATTAAAAAATGCTTTTCTTTAATAAAAAAAAAATACTTTAATACGTTAGTCCGGTATTTTTTTAATCACATTAAAAGTTCTTTATATTAACTTATCTGTCACAGATGGCACGTGAACTCCTTCTTTTCAACCAGTAAATTATCTAAAGTTAAGGGTGAATTACCCGAAACTTTTATACCAGTTTCACATCCAGTTGCAGAATCAATCTTTAAATTTAAAGTGACTTTCTATACAGTAGTGGGCAATTTTTACGCTAGCTTAAAAAGCTTTTTTTTTTATTTTATGACATTTATTTTTCAAAAACAGAACAGTTATTAATTCACAATGAGAAACACTAGTCAGCAATGAGTCGTAAGAAAGGAGTTTCAAAACTCGGTAGTCTAAAATTATTACAATTTTGTTAGTAACTTTCTTAAAACTATGTTAGTTTAAAAAAATAATCTATGAACATTTATTTTGATAATAAATACTTAATAAAATAGGTGTTTATTCAAAAAATTAAGTGGCAACATACAGTATAGTTGAATCTTAGAAATATAGGAATGTAGGTAAAAATCCAGGACTCTGACACAAATGTATTATTTATTGTTTAAAATTAATAATCAGCTAATATGACTTTTCAACGAAAGTACTACCTATTTAAAGAATGCTTTCTGCAACTGTTTTAAGTTTTTTTTTTATCTGTGGAATAAAATGGACGTCTGACGGTTTTTTTAAATGTCAAAAATTCAAAATTTGGTACGGGTATAAAAGTCTGGTGAAATTTGCGCTAAATAGAATAATATCAAACTTAAGGGTAAGCTCCTTATTTAGGGGTAGGCACCTCTCTCTTCTCTGGATATTTTTGCCATCCATAATGCACCAGCTACTGCCAAAGCCTGAAAAAAGCAATGCAAAGTTAATTAAAATAAAAAAATACACAATTGCCTGAACGGTTATGTATTACTTTGACTAATTAAAATACTTTTGACGTTGCGCATTTAAATTTTAATTTCGTCGTAAATGTTATTATCGTCTCCCAAATTTTAACATATAATGTGTAGTCTATAGAGGTCTAACAGTTTTAATGGGGAAATTGGAAGTAGCTCTACATGGTTCGTATGATATAATACACTACTTTTCGTTCCAAACTTGGCTGACACACTGGCGTGTGTCTAGAAATCTAGATTATAATCTGTAAATATTTTTTGTTTGCTTTAACGCGCTTACTCCGGATCTACTAGATCAATTCTGAAAATGTTTTCACAATTAGAAAGAAACCTATATTATTCATGGGTAAATATTATTACTATAAAAAAGAATCGAGATCGTTTAGAAAATTCACACTTCAGGGTTTCCTCACCTGCATTAAAACTAAGAAGATGCCAGCTATGCCAATCCCAGCGGCGTGAGACTGCACCCAATTGCCGAAGGACTGCGAACAGCCAGTGGTATGTGCTACCGTAGCATTGCAGGTGAAGGTAGTCACTGTTCCATACGCGTGGTTGCAGCAGCTGATTGGCAGACCTTGAGTTTCTGTCGTGCCCAGGTGCAGGAACCAGTCACTGGCGTTATTGACTCCACAGCATTGGAACTGGAAAAGAATTTGGAGAATGGTTAACTAAGACACGGTTGGGTTGAGTAATATTGTTATGTCTTTTGCTGCACGGGTTGGAGCTTATCTATAATTACCCGACTAAGACAATGTCAAAAGTAATAATACAATCTATGTATATATGTTCATCTAGTTAAAGGTAGGCTGCCTCGGTAGCCTAGTGGTCCTAAGCGCGACTGCTACGCTAGAGGTCTTGGGTTCGATTCCCAGGTCGAGCAAAAAGTGTTAGTGGGTTTTTCTATGAAATTCTCAGTAGCAGCTCGGAGTTAGGATTTGTGCCCGGTTAATGGCAATAGGCTCGCCCCTTATTACATGGGACCTAAATATACCGGCGAACTGTGGGTGTACATTGTTACACCTTCGGGGAATACAGGCGTGATGGTATATTTTTTTTTATATTTATTTTTTAAAGGTAGGTCAGAGAAAATTTAATATGGCAGCTGACAGCGGACTTAAAAATAGTAAGCAATAAAAAAATTAAGAAGTTATTTCATGTTTGGTGTCTAATGGAAGGTCGTTTAATACATTTCAATTATGTGTTCACCCAAGTTATATTTTATACCCAAAATAATGTTCAATAGGTGGTTCATTTATTTCAGTCATAAAATTTACTTAAATAATAATTAGATTACGATTATGTACAGTTACAATAAAAAAACAAAAAGGAAACTTATTGGGCATTAAAAAACTCATCCGCATCGCTGTCAATAGGACTAGTGCCCAAAAGGCTGGCAGCATTGCCACGTTGTATGGCAATGCTGATTCTTTGGCCCAAGAAATAACGTAAATGATAAAATAACATTTTTGTCTTAGTCGGGTTTTGTATCTTTTTGACTGTGCGACGGTACTAAGCGCGATTATTGAGTACCTAATAGTAAAAAGTCAAGGTGTGTCCCGTGGTTTATGACAATACGCTCGACCCCTAAATCACCTAGGACTTAAATAAAGGCTACATTTACCACTGCCAGGGTAGCCTTTGTTCCGAGAACTAAGGTGTGTGATGTCCTAGTATGTGCAAGTTTGCGTGTACAGTGTAAGCATATCATTAGTGTTGCGTGCAAGTTGAGGGTCATGAGATAATAATGGTAAAGCTTGTCATTATTAATCAAAGGCTTCACTGGAAGGCTTGGCATCACTAACCTACATTCTGTAATAAATGTAATGCAGAGGTCGACCGGGTTACCGGCAGATAAAAAAAAGATCTAGACAGTATAGTCGATTTCCGAATTGAAAAAAAGACATGTGTATAGATTAGTAGTATGAAGGTATATACGGGTTGAAAAAGGCACGTCCCATTTCCGTTAAGTACATAATTATACTGTCGATAATACTAAGAAACTTTGAGTAAAACTGATTGCTGGGGAACTACAATTTTTTTGTGTGATATTTAACTGCTTATGGTGCCGTGGTGGTGTAACCTCATTTATGCCTCATTATAACCTCATGTTATCCCATTAAGATAAGGTACATTTTTGCAATAGGATCTGGAGTTAATGCTCAGAATTTTCAAACAAAAGTTGAGTGTGTAATGACTCGAATGTACCTTATAGTCTATAGGTCTACCTACGTTTTGGAACAAACAACTAGCCCCAACTTTCTGATCGACTTCTTGACAGTTGATAAATGCCTGTAAATGGTCTTATTGAAGTAAACGACTTTGATTTTGACTTTGAGGTACTTACATCTTCCTGAACTTGATCCCAAAGCTTAGTGACTTCGATGCTCTTGTTGACACCATACAGGTCCATTGTGGATATGAGTTGGTGCTGCACCAGCACCACTGTGTTTCCCTTCAGCACGTATCCAGCGATGCAAGCCGACAGTTGGAACACAAATATCAGAATCATGGCTCCCGCGAACTGAAATGATAAGATAAGAAAGAATATTAGTTTTGAATTATAGTGGTCGCTTCGGAAGGGGTTTCATTCTCAGGTCGGGTTTAAATGGTTTTTGAGTTATGAAAGAAAGAAGAAAATTCTCAGTAGCCAACAGACTGAAGGCCAATTCTCGTAATTAAAAATGTCCAACATCAGTCGCAATCTAATCATAGCGACAATCTGTTTGGGGCTGAGATTACAATGCGAACGTTCCTAAAATTTTCTATAATTGCCTCTGAAATCTGGATCTTATTGTCAATAACATAAGGCTGCCGACAGTGATGTTTTTAAACGGTAAAAAGATCGATATTGATTATGCTGTTTTTATCACTGATGAACAAAAAAAAATACTTTGATTGTTATCTGAAAACACTTAGTAATTAAATAAATAAGTAGGTTAGGTTACAAAAACAAGTAACAAACAGCTGAAAAAACTTAATAGTCAGCATAAAAGCCACTTGATTATTCTAACTAGGATTTTGTACAAACTAAATTGAAGAGTGTCCATGGAGTGTTGTTCTTTTCCATAGAGGCCCACTTACGTTTTGAAATGAGCAACTAGCTTCAAATTTCTGTGTAACTGATCAACTTCTTGACAATTGGCTAGATGACACCACTAATCAATTGACGTACTCATTATGAGCTGTCAAAACTATAGATTTTGTATGACAATACTAAACTATGACGTCACTTTTTTGACATCTCAATTCACTAACTATTTATTGATTTCAAAGCATCTAAAAATCTAAATTTATAGTTATTTAAAAATTAATCGGGCTTTCAGGGGTAAAATTAAGTGGTTTTTTTAGAGAAGTTATGTCTTGGAATTATTGTTTAATTGTGTCATCTACCCGATTCAAAAGTGCCTGTAAATGGTCTCGTTGAAATAAATGCTTTGGACCAAAATTTTAGCATTCCATTTTAGAATCATGTACAGAATGTCTATGACATTAATTAAGGCCGCCTTTGTACTTTTTTAACCCCCGACGCAAAAACGACGGGGTGTTATAAGTTTGACGTGTCTGTGTGTGTGTGTTTGTGTGTCTGTGGCATTGTAGCTGCCGAACGCATGAACCGATTGTAATTTTGTTTTTTAGGTTTGAAAGTTTAATTAGTCAGAAGTGTTCTTAGCTTTGTTTGATGGAAATCGGTTCAGCGGTTTCAAAGTTATCAGCTGTTTTGTTACCTATATTTTTTTTTTTTTTGCATAAAGTAAATAATACATTTACAGTAAACGTTTAGGCACGTTACGAGGTCCCAACCTTTGTATGACAGTTACAACACCATCAATAACGTTACTCATCCAATTAGAACTTTGTAAGTCCTTCAAAATTTACACAAAACATAAATAATTTTATACTGTAGGTATGCACCTAATACCTAGGTAAGCCCAGTGTTGTCTATCTTATCGCTACGTTCGTTCTGTTTGCAGATACATATAATTTAGGCAAACAGGAAATCATAGCAACATTGAGCGTGAAACTTTCAAGATTCTTATGTGCTGACTATTTTAAAAGAGCAGAAGACTTCGATTCGACTTCTATACTAATGCTCCGCTCCCGTTGATCGTAGTTTGATAGTATACACGTACAAACCTTCCTCTTGAATCACTCTATCTATTAATGAAAACCGCATTAAAATCCGTTGCGGAATTTATAAGATCTAAGCGTATAGAGGGACAGACGGCGGGAAGCGACTTTGTTTTATACTTTGCTGAGAAGATGTAAAGATAATAAGGCTTTAACCAAAATGTTTGTTGTTGAATGTGACGCTGCTTTGCGAAAGAAATAGTTTTTTTTTTTTTTGGTGGGTGGGAAATCATCAAATAACTTCTCCCGCCCTGGGCGGGGCGGGAGGGAGTGTCAGACTTTTACTGACTAAAACCCACCCATGTTCCTTCTTGTGCCCTTTGCGTTCCGGGGGCGCGGTATCTCTTGCGAACAACCCGCAGCCCCGGCAGGCATCGGCCCTCAGTGGCCCCTTCCTTTTGCTGACATCTCTTTGAGGCGCGCGTGGAACACGAACGCGCCGTCGACACGGCCTGTCGTTATGCAACGTAAGGACGGTGAGCTACCCATTGCTCACCGTCCACAGGCCCGTAAAGAAATAGGTATGGTGGTAGTACTTCCCGAACGAGCTCCTTCACAGAGAGCTCCAGTACTACTAAAGACTTCTGCATATCAGCAGATCAGCTCATTTTTATTGATTTATGTATTGTTTCTTATTTTAACCGTTCTCTCATTTCACACTCAAAACCTTTCTCATGAAATCAGTAAGGTTACAACAATGATAAATTCATTTGCGTATGGTTGGACGTTTCCTTGCATTTCTATCTACAAGTGCTCATTTCCCTTATCAATAAACGCACCATCTTCAGTTTCTTAGTCATAGAATTCGAGTGTTTTATATTCTAACAACGCAATAGGTACAGTTTTCTTCGCAAATACTACTACCTACTATTACCCTCACACGACCTTCTCTCTTTTAAACAAAATCTCTCGTTTCCTCACTCTATGAACTTCTGTATGAACAAAAAATGATGTCTCCTTCTCTATGAACTCTTACATTGTGGGTGCGTTTACAACCATATGAATCTAAATACACAAACAGCCTGACCCAAAAAATCTAAGTGTAGGTCATACAAATATTTGTTGGGTACGGGAATCGAACCCGCGACACGCAGTGCGACTGTCAATCGCTGGGCCAACTACGCCAACTCTATTAACAACCAATCACAGCAACTAAAGCGTGCTAGACCATTTGTCAGATTAATTTTGTGTTGATTTTCTTTGGAGAGTCCAGGGCTAGAGAATTGCTAGACCAATATGAGTCCAATATATAATCAAAGATTTTACGTTCTCATACCATTCATCACGCCTGTATGCCCTGAAGGGTTAGGCAGAGGTGTACCAATGTACACCCACAGTTCGCCGGTATGTTCAGGTCCCGTGTAATAGGGGGCGAGCCTATTGCCATTAACCGGGGACAAATCCTAACTCCGAGCTGCTACTGAGAATTTCATAGAAAAACCCAACAGCACTTTTTGCTCGACCTGGGAATCGAACCCAAGACCTCTAGCGTAGCAGTCGCGCTTAGTACCACTAGGCCAACGAAGCAGTTATTAAGCATTTTACGTTCTCATATAAAAAAATTGATATACGGATCCTTGTACTTTTAAAATTCCTAACACATACTTGATACAACATTCTTAGAACGAGCTTTGGTTGCCATGGTGATAGCGTGGCTACCTAGTGTCAACAAGTATTATTGATCACTAGCTTCTGCCGAGGAGAGGCGAAATTAAAAGTGTGGGGTAATATTCTTCAACCTGCCGTGGCTGCGGGTTGTTCGTAAGAGATACCGCGCCCCCGGAACGCAAAGGGCACAAGAAGGAACATGGGTGGGTTTTAGTCAGTAAAAGTCTAACACTCCCTCCCGCTCCGCCCAGGGCGGGAGAAGTTATTTGATGATTTTCCACCCCCCAAAAAAAAAATATGTTTTTCAAAAAAAGAACTAAATTCAGTCCACCAATCACAGCAGTTCGGGATCCGGGGGCAGGTTTGTTTCATTTGTTTTCGTTAACGAAATAAAGTGCATGGAAATTGCATATAAGATATCGTTTGTCATGTCTTTACAACCTAAACAATCACGACACATCTAAAACTAGTACTTATAACTACGTTATCAGTTGCCTTTCTCTTTCCTACTCACCAAGAAGAAGAACACAAAGTTACTACTAGTAAATAAAATCGAATAATTACAGATCAAGTGTCGTGGTTAACAAAATCAACTGGTTGTTAATTTAATTATATAAGTACCTTATTTTGACTAATTATTTTTCTTTTCGACATTAATTCTACATTTGAGTCTGCCTCACACACTGATTCCTTGTCTTTGAAATGTATAAATGTATTAAATATTTTAATTAATTTAGCTTTAATTTCTAATTTGTAGCACTGAGTACGTATTGCAGTACTTTTATGAGTGACTTTTATTTTTGATAGATCGTTTTGACATCGGTATAGTTTTATGGAATTGTACAACTTATTGTAATACATTTTTTAAAAGAGTATTTATGGAGTTTGTTGCCCGTTCTTCTCCATACGAAACTATCTTTTGGAATGGGCAACTAGATTCAATATTTTTAATTTTAACATATAATTGACGTTCAAAAGTGGCTTTTAATGGTTTTATTGAAATAAATGATTTGACTTGACTTGACTTGATGGCCCAGTGGTTATGACACCCGTCTCTCATGCATGAGGTTGCAGTTCGTTATCGGGTAAGGACCAATGTGACTTTAAAATTAATCTGACATCGTGGAAGAATAATATTAGGAAGAAACCTGGAGTTTATAATTAAATTAGCCTTTAGCAAATGTGGTGATCAATGCTCGTCCCTTCTATGTAGATATAAGACAAGGGCTTTGCCTGCAGTGGGACAATAATAAGCTGGTATTATTTACTACTTCCTCGTTAGCTTAGTGGTTCTAAGCGCGACTGCTACGCTAGAGGTCTTGGGTTCGATTCCCAGATCGAGCAAAGTGTAATTGGGTTTTTCTATGTAATTCTCAGTAGCAGCTCGGAGTTACGATTTGCGCCCGGTTAATGGCAATAGGCTCGCCTCTATTACATGAGACCTAAACATACCGGCGAACTGTGGGTGTACATTGGTACACCTCTGCCTAACCCTTCGGAAATACGGGCGTGATGGTATGTTATGTTTCATTTAATTACACGGTCAATTTAAAAGCACTTTCACTAACTCTAAAGATTAATTGCATGGTAATTTATCTACTGACATTTCTTTGGTACGTTCCTCTTTATCATTCTCGTATGTAGGGCAGGCGCCCGGTACTACGATCGAAAAGTAAACGAAGATCTAATTCCGTACACCCCAGGGCTAGCCATGTGTCAACAATGGATGTTTTATGTCAAAGACTTTAAGGCTGATTGTACACGAGTTTACTCGATGGAGATGCTCACGATATCAAAATAAAGTATTTCTTTTTTGTTTTTTTGTTAAAACGCGCTTATCTTAAGAACTTTTTGTCGGATTTGAAAAAATGTTTTTTCATATGATAGCTAGATTTATGAGACATGGCATAGGCGTAATATCATGCTACGACCTACAGGAGCCAAGCAGTCACCAAAGACGTAATTGAATGCGGGTGAAAAAAAACAAGCGGATCAAGTCACGGGCATTACCTAGTGTTGATGTTACATAACATTTGGTAATGTTTGCTACAATTTGTGCCAAAATATTAACCAACAATTAATGTTCTACTACAACTTATACGTATAACTGCAGTGTTTCAGCACCTTTTAATATAGTTAGAACCAATCTCAATGTCACATTTAGCAGAGAACATCATCTAGCAATCTCATGGTCACCAGCCTTTATATTCTAACAAATAATTTTAATAAAATTATGTAATTATCTCGTGAATATCGTCGCAATCATGATAATAATGTTTACACTTTCAAGCAGTGACGCAGCCTCCCAGAATATTAACATTACAGTGATAATGTGCTTCTAGAACAGAACTAAAGGTGTTGTTGACGGTTTATATCACGACGAAAATGCCTGTAATTAGGTACTAAATTACAAGATAACAGTTATTTCAAATGTCACACATTGCCTATACATTTCCGCATTAACAAACAACAATTTCATGAGCCATCAATCAATAGCTTCAATTAGCAAGAATGAATCACATAAATCACTATAGTATGCTCGAATCAGACAATGAGATAACCAGCTTTCACGGTCATTAAATGACGTTTAGATAATAAATGTTCCACTTACCACCATATTCATAATGTAGTGCTCCATGAATGCTCCATAGAATCCGAAGAAGGAGATCAAGAATATGATGATTCCTGTTGCGATGCAGAACGCTGGCAGAGAGAAAAATCTCTCAGATAGAAACGGATGGTATCCATTGTACGCTGATTGTACAGACCCGCCGACCGATAGGATAATAATACCGGTGATCTGTAAATACCACAATCAACACTAATAACATAGAACTACCTCACTTACTTCTTTTTATTACAGAGTTGTACACACACACAACTTACCAAAAAGAGAAAATTTACTGTCACTAATATATATTTAACAGTTGTAAACAATTTCGACCACATTTTTGTTGTTAATTTATTCAATTTGCTACGTGTACGCTCGCGTGACAGCTTCCAGCGTCGTATTCTTAACTGGCTACAGGTATTTTTATCACTATAAGTAGGTATACTAATCTTGATAAGGAAAACAAGCGGATTTATCTCATCGGAGGCGAATATCACTCACTCATTTACACGATATACTTTAAACTGAATCACACACGACGCGTCTTTTATTTTTTTTTAAATTTCCATCTATTGTCAACTATAAATAATGGAATAACTTAACAATAAACGTCAATTATTTATGTTTTTGTTAACTTATAAAGCGGAGGAGTAGCACACAATAGCTTCGCTTGCGATTTGCCGACATTATGACAGAATTTGTTAATTTTAACTCGCTTCAGAGTACTAGGCTACGATGTTATAATGCTTGCACGTTGCGATAAGAAAAACATACGTTCAGCATTTTACAGTATAATTTCCATTACAATCTGAAAATGTTATTCATACAACGTAGCTTGTACGCGACGGAAAACAACGGTCAATGAACAAATGTCATTTTTCTGGACAACAGAGGGAGAAACATCATGCTTGTAATTTCCGAAACGGCAGAGGTAGGTATGTGTCTAATAAGTTAACTTTCCTCATCAGCTTGCGTTTTTCTTCCATAGTACGTACGTATAGGAATATGGGAGATAACAAGCGATGTAAGATTTTGACAATTGAGTGGGCACTTTGATTTTTATACTGGATGACGTCAGAAAGTTACGGTACTACAAAATTAAATACGTACGTGCTTAAGTAGTAACGGTACATCATGTAAGTAAACGTAACTTATGCCAAAAACAAAAAAAAATCCAGAAGGTAGATATACTAAAGTAGAGTAGCCGCCACGAGTCGTGAGCACAAACGTCAAGTTTATTTTTGGGTTTTTGGGTTCCTTTCTGGGCTTTTAGGAGCGCCAAAGCTGCGTCGGCGACCCAGAGAACCCAGATAGGATCCGAAAAACCCAAAAATGGACTTGACATTTGTGCTCACGACTCATGGCGGCTACTATATCTACTTTGTTCTCTTAACAATTAATAGATTAGAGAAATACTATTGTATATATTGTAATTAGTTGCCAATAAATTCCTACACACATACCATCACGCCTGTATTCCCCGAAGGATTAGGCAGAGGTGTAACAATGTACACCCATAGTTCGCCGGTATGTTTAGGTCCCATGGGGGCGAGCCTATTGCCTTTAACCGGGCACAAATTCAAACTCCGAGCTCCTGCCAATTTCATAGAAAAACCCCATAACACTGTTTGCTCGACCTGGGAATCGAACCCAAGACCTCTAGCGTAGCAGTCGCGCTTAAGACCACTAGGCTAACGAGGCAGTCCTACACTCCTAAATCCTACAGTCCTAAATATCTACACTCTAAATGAATTAAAATAAAACAAATAACGTATTATAAATTGTATTTATTTATTTATTAAGACTCCAACTCAATCACTTCGACCTTCGATCTATAAGCTAAGTAACCGCCCATCACCGACAGGAGTACCTGCAAAAAAAAGGGAACAATTACTGACAATTTATATAGGTATGTGATGAACAGTCTATTTTGGTACTTAGCTAATGAGTATCACGATTAATGACGACGACATGCTTCTTATAGCTAATGTTTAAAACAATGCGTGATTAGGTATCGATGAGTCTCGTATTCGATTCCACATCGAATCGTAGGCGTTTTAAAAACTCGTCAACTAATTAATCGATTTATCTGTTATAAGTGATAAACTGATAACTTATTCGAAAATCGTACTCTTTGCTGTTCATATTCATACAGCCGGTGTATTCTATAAAAAAATCCTTCGATAAATTTACGTAAAAGCGAGCTTAAAGTGAGTTGTCATCGCACATCATTACAAAATTCACCGAGAAAGAGATTTTTACAGAATAGCACTCCAGCTACGGTTTATATAGACCTCGAGAATTGTCTACTATAGTGGTCGCCAGAAGTTGTGAGCACAAACGTCAAGTTAATTTTTCGGTTCCTTTATGAGTTTTTTGGGCACCGGACGCTGCATGCGATTGGTCCGTCAGTGGGACCGATAGCCACACACGACTCGTGGCGACTGCTATATTGTATTGGGCTTATGTTAGGGTACTTGTCCTGCTTGAAATCATAGATAATAAAGCCCTAAACACACTCAACGATGAATATATCATAGTGTTAGTAGCTATGTTAATAGGTTAGTACTTTTAATTGAGAACGGTCAAGGTCAAGCAATTTTAGACGATCTTAATTAATTCAATTGACACGACAGGCGACACGGCGAATGCAGCGCTGCTTCAGCTATGGTCGGTGATACAGCAAACAAATACATATGGTGGGTGGTATATGGCCTGTGCGGTAATATGGTATGGTAGGTACATTAACGGAGTCTCCTAATACAGGCATTATTTGCTCAAAAGGAAACTGCAATCACAAATATTTTGGTAAAGAAATAAAACATTCTTTATTTTTGATATTCTTGTATTAAACACAACCCATTGAATAGACTACATTTTACACCATCACTTCGACATTCAGTCATTATTTAGCTAGCTTTGATTGATGTATAAGAGATAACTATTGCATCCTAGTAATTTCAAAGGACTGTAATCTGACAGAAAATACTAAGTGCCTATATTTATTATCAGTGGATAATAGTACTTCCCGTTCAGATATGACACATAGCAGCGGCCACAGCTGTTAAATTAGCAGCAATCCGTTCATGGACACTCGTCCTTGTATAGTTTGTTTTGCTTCTAAATGCTAGCAAGACATTAAAAACTGGAGTAATTGCAAATAAACCACATTAAATCTTAATGTAGTAATAATGCCCGTAACACAATGTAAAAAAGTATTCTCCAGGCCTGATTTCGATCACGGTGGAGACTCTTAATGGAGACTAGCCAAGTACGCATGAGATGTTATAGTGCACAAGCAGAGATTTTTTTTAATATTTTTGTTTTTTTTTTGGGGGAGTGGGAAATCATCAAATAACTTTTCCCGTAGTGGGCGGGGCAGGAGGGAGTGTCAGACTTTTACTGACTCAAACCCACCCATGTTCCTTCTTGTGCCCTTTGCGTTCCGGGGGCGCGGTATCTCTTACGAACAACCCGCAGCCCCGGGCACAACAGCACAAGCGTGTGCGCAAACAGGTGTATTCCCACTTCGCTATATCTCATAGCCGGATCGGACGACAATCCGACACAACCGGGAAGAGATAGGGCGTAACAACAACGGCTTTACGTGCTTTCCGAGACACGGGGGTGTCACACTACCAACTTCCAAACTCCGGGCTGTTACTTCAAAGATCCTAATGGAAAAACCCAATAACAGTTTTTGCCTGATCTGGGAATTGGACACAAGATCCCACGCACGGAGACCAACGGAGCAGTTACAAAAAAAACACAAATACTAAATAGGTACTAACATTACTAACCTGCAAACATGTGACGACCACCGCACAGACGGCAATGACATAGGCATTGTAGGAGAGCCACTCGCCGAGGACGCTTGCGCAGCCGACGCTGTATGCGTTAGCAGTAGTGCATTCAAACGGAGAGATGGTCCCGTAGTCAATGAAGCAACAGCTGACAGGGATCTGGTTAGATATCCAGTCCATACGGCCAGCTACTCCACAGCAACCGAACTAGAAGAGATAAAAGGTATTTTATTCTAAACGTTATTGCCTTGATTAATCACTTTGTAGCTAAGCTGAGAACTTATATCTGGTGGGCTAATACTACTACCCGATGGTTTCTGTCAGGATTAACTAGGGTAAATACACATTTCGCGGTAAACTTTGCTTTCACGATGTAGGATTTGGGTGACGTCAAATGTCTTATGTAGTTACTACAGCGGTATAGATATCGCCAGAAAATAAGAGGTATGTGTTGGAGGAGGATGGTTATGATAAGGAATGAATAAAGAGGGAAATATTAACGCCCCTCTTACAAGGAAAGAAAAAGGAAAGGCTGAGGAACAGTCAAGTGACAAGGAAAATTGAGGATCATAACATAAGAAAAGTGTAAAGTATAAATGTAGATTTGTGTAAAAAGAAAAGATGGATAAACTGTTTGAAAGATGATATAGCCAGGAAATAAGTGAATGCTAAGGTGTCGGCCCATAGAAATGTAGGTGAAAATACATTCTGACCATAAACAAATTAAAATTAGAAAAGATGAATATGAAAAGATGACTTATTTTAGCTGTTGCAAATGCAGAGGCCATTCTCATTTTATGCGAGTTTTCATTATTGAGTCCGAACAATTAAGTAAGTATTGGAATTGAAGCTTTGGAATTTGATCTTGATTAAAAAATAGTTTTGAGTGCGTTTTTGAGACAACGTTTTTGCTTTTTAAATGATGTGATCAATAGAAATATTGCTCTAAATTTCTGTTAAGGAGACCTTGACCAAACCTTTAACTAACCTGAAATAGTAAATTTCTCTGAGCTTTTCGGACCTGAGGTGCTAAAAATACAAAGGATCACTTTAATGTACGCACCCCTATCTGCAGATCATCCCACAACATGTTTACTTCCAGTCTGGTTCCGTATTGTTGCAGTGACTGCAACATAGGCAGCCTGATCTCTGAATCTGTATCGTTGCTCAAAGAGAAGGCAGCTATCATTATCGCAATCTCGAAGACCAGCGTCACCAGAAGAAGCACCACATACTGTAACATCGACTGTACTCATTATTTTTTCATTAATAATGTATCTGTACTCATTATTTTGAGGATATGAAGTAACTTTGCTTCAAATTTTTGTGGTAGGTAGATGTCTATCGAATATAGTATAATAATAATATCCTTCCGATAATTGACACAACCTGGGAGATATTAGGCGCAGGGCCAACAGGACGGGGATGTCACACCAGTCACCACCAACTTCACAACTCCGGGCTGCTATTGAGGAATTCCTAATGACACTTTGCCCAACCTTAGAATCCAATCAGGGACCCCACAGTAGTCAAAGTAGGTAGATAAGTTTCTTTCTTCATCCCTGTTTTATCTCCCATATAAAATAATACTTACCCCAGCGACAAAGTAGAACTGCTGTGAGATAGCGCTGTAGACTCCCAGCCCAGACCCCACCAGTATTATGACCCCAGTAGCTACAGTGACACCCGCTACATTGAAGAACCGCTTCGTGACGAAAGCATCGTATTCCGTGAATAGTACCAGGACTATTATACCCACCAGGAGGAGTAGAAAACCTGTCAGCTGGAAAGAAAGATCTGATTAGATATTTTGAGCCCCGACGAAAACAGAGAGATGTTATACGTTTAATGTGTACATCTGGGAGTCTGTATGCGGCGTAGTAGGTAGCTCCAGTGCAATGTAACTGTATTGGTCTATCTGGAAGGCACTGTTCGTCGGCTGCGCAACAAGTAGCCCGCTGCAAACATAATTTAGCGTAATGGGGCATCAAAGCACCCAGTGCAATTACGAAGCTCCTGATCAGACAATGTCCCAATATGCTGACTTCAGCATATTGGGACATTGGTCGGTGCAGATGAACGGACAATGGGGACACTTGTCCCCATTGTCCGTTCATCTGCACCCTTGACGATCTGTATAGCCTCTGATGCGGCAATAAACGTGGCAACTTACTGGGCCTAAGTAGGATAAAATATTAAATGTATCATCGATACCAAAAGAAAAAATTAAAAATTTTAAGTAACCCCCGACAGAAGAATATATAGATATCCCTCTCGCAGCTAACAAAACAGCTGATAACTTTGAAACCGCTGAACCGATTTCCATCAAACATAGCTAAGAACACTCCCGACTAATTCACTTTTCAAACAAAAAAAAAACTTAGTCAATTCGGTTCATGCGTTCGCGAGCTACGATTCCACAGACACAAAGACATGTCAAACTTATAACACCCCGTCGTTTTTGCGTCGGTGCAGATCGCTTCCAAGCTGCTTATCTATTTTGATTTAGTTTTGTTTTGTTTTATAGTTGGCTTGATCGAGTGTTTTTAGCTATGATTCAAAAAAATCCTTTTAGCTGTTTGTTGATTATCAGCTGCTGCTGTTGTTGAATGGATGTGAGCATCTACCACATGTCGAATTTAAATTTGGTATTCTATTACGATTTTTTTTGTCATAATCATTTGTCAATATGAACAGACGTTAGGATGTTGAATATTTTCCTGACCGAAACTGTAACATAAACGTTGGGAAAGTACACTTGGACGAAATGTGATACTGCTTATTCGAGTGGCGAAGGCGTGCCCGTGGTTAGGTATCGACCTTTTTGTAGATAAACCGTATAGTCGGAGAGTTGCTTAATGCTTATGGAGTGATCACTTTTTTTAATGAATGTCATATGAACAAGTTCTTCACACCACTTTTATTCAATATTAAACATGGTAATTTCTAAATCATTCCGAAATCTTAGGAAGATGGTGAGGCGATGGTGCGTCAAGGGCCGGATAGCGTACAGAGGCCCCCTATCTGTCAAATTTCAATTCATGTTCAATTGGGAAATTCTGACAGTTTGAGATATCTTGATGTGTCGGTACATAAAACATCATCTACTTAATGAACATTATTCTATTGTGCTATTTGCTAAAGGTTCCTGATTCAGAAACGTACGTGATGGGATCTCGACAGCCAAACTTGAACCGAAACTTTTCAGAAGCAAACATGTTTACCAGACAGATGCCTAATCTGATAGAAGAAAGCAGGCAGGATACCTAATCTATTGTTTATGCATGCTTCAATCTCGTTTATCAATGTCTCGACAACCGTAATATTATTTTTAGTAGAGCTCTTTGTGTAGGAGCTTGGTGGGGGAAATAAGTAGGTAGGTAGCTAGGTAGGTAGTTTACCTACTACCCATACTACTAGTGTATCAACTAGGTGTCCTAATGTATTCTAAACTTATATACATTTTTGCTCAATGTTAGTTAACTAATAGGCTGTCGGTATTTGTTGTAAACGACTTTGTGATATGTCTTTTTACACCACGTAGGTATATGGCTGCGCGCAAACGGGCCGCCGTCCGCAGCCACCGGTGGCAGTCGCGCACCACATTATTTGGGAGGTACCACGACTGTCATCAATGGTCGATGACCGCCATTAGTAGTCGGGGGTCGCTACAATTTGCAACACTCTCTTACTGTACAGTCTAACGATGGATTTCAAGATAGGTGCGGCACATGAGTGGCGAGTGTTTATAAGTAGCGGGTGGCCGCCACCGGTGGCGTGACGCAGGCACTGAGTCGCGTGTGGACGCCACTCGCCACACGTATGCTGCGATTCCATAAAAAACGTGTTAAAAATCATGTAAACAGCTTGTAGCCAGCCATCGGTGGCTGTGGTCGGTGGCCCGTTTGCGCGGTGCCTAATATAGTTCTTAGCTTAGCATAGACCTCTTAAAATGTTATACCAGAGGGCTTCCGTGTCTGCACAATACGGTATTTAAATTATTTTGGTAGTAGCCATATTTCGTAGCGGGTAATGTTGCGCTGCTGTTTAGTGGATCCAGAATAATACACTAGCAGAATATGAAAATTCGATCATGAGACTGTCAAACCTTGTCCTCCAAAACATAAGATAGGATAAACAACTTGTTACGTTCGCGGGTGAAATTGACAATGATCACATTCGAGGCCAACACGTGAAACTCACCATGAACACTCCATTCACGGCTGCTAACGAGTATTTCACTGACTTCAAAACCTTAGGAACTTTAAACTTCAAATTTAAATCGTAACCCATTTTTACAAACTTCAAATATTAATATTAGAAAACCTTTAATACAGGGACATGTAGATATAAACTGAATAAGATAAGTTTACTGAAAAATGAGATGATGCATTATCAATCATACCAAACCAATATCTTCGTTATCTCGACATTATCCATCTAATCTCAGAATGTAGAAACTGTAGGCATCGATGTCTTAATATTCGCGGTTTAGTACTTTAATATAAATTATTGAGCAAGCAGATTAGCGGAAGGAGAACGGACAACCTTCTACCTCTAACAACAAATAGGGCGATTACCACTTTCTAATTGATCCCGACCGATGTCAAAGAACTTCGTCTTTGCGACCCTTCTACCATCATCTTGTTGGCTGGTTTGTAATTATTGACATGAGATGAACACGTCTTGTCATTTAGTGTAAGTTAGATGTGCTATGAAGAAAGTTTTATTTTTTACGTCGAATATAAGTCAATGGTAGATTTTTGTAGAAAAAAGAGCACTTCTCATCAAAAATCTACCATTGTATATCATCACGTATAAGCTAGCAACACTGGCTCATCAATACAGTAGCCTTTCGAAACATTTTATGGCAATACAGACATTCGCTATTTTCGGCGTGTATCAGACGTTGCTCGTGTCGTATTGTTTTATCGCAAAAGATAATAATTTTGGCGGTAAGTTTTGTTTTGATTTCGTGGGTTTATAAATAATCGAGTTACGGTGTTGCGTAGCTATTATTAAAAATCTGTTTAAATGTGCGAATAGTAACAAAAGAATGATTCACCTTCGTCGCGCCGTCAACAAGCGAACTCCAATCGATGTTTACCTTGCGCGACCGTATGGAGAGAAAGGAATTAAAAATATTAAAATATTGGTGTCTTTTGTTCCAGATCTAAGTTTTTATAATTAGATTAGAAGACAAGATTTAATCATGGCTATTGGCGCAGGAATGTCGTGTGTGAAATATCTGCTGTTTTGCTTCAATCTTTTGTTCGCGGTAAGCAAGATTTTTTTGGCGTATGAAGGCTGTATGTTGTTCGCCTTCGATTTTGTCAAGCTAAGCGCTTGAATCAGTACATATTCCATGAAAGTTGTCTTTACATAAACACATATCTTGATTTAATTGTATTGGTAAAAATGTAATCAAATACGCTACGTAGTTACCCTCACACCGTTATTTTGTAATAAACGTTGAATAAATGACGCATTATTACCTACGAGGAAATTGCAAACGATTGCACAATATAGAACTCTGGTTTTCGTAGAAAAAAAAAGTAAATTGGTGGAAAGGTAGGTTTACATTAGATTGACCATACATATTTTAGGAGGTCAACCAAAATATTTTTTTGCCCCCTATTTTTTTTTTTGCTCAATTTAGCCTGGAGCTTGAAATATTATATTAAAGTCTCTTTTGGTGTGGAATAGGGGAGATAATTTTGGAATACTACACAAAACGGAAAGAATAAAACAAACACCCTCATAAGTTTTTTCATAAAATTCTTCATATTAAAATACATTATTTATTTCTAGATCACGGGTCTCATAATCCTGATCGTTGGCATCAAAGCCGAGATCAACTCCTCGCCCTACATTGACCTGACCGATGAAAACTTCTACACATCCGGACCCATTGTTCTCATCATCGTTGGAGTGATTGTGTTCATTGTTGCCTTCTTCGGATGCTGCGGTGCTGTCAAGGAAAATCACTGCATGATTGTGACAGTGAGTACCTTTTACTGTTTGCACTATTGTTACTTTTTTTTTCAGATAATTTATAATTGATACTTTTTGTTGACATTTTAAAACTTCTGTAGGTATTTTATACTTAGAACACAAATATTAAAAAAAAAACGGAATTGGTATAGCATAAATATCATGGCTTGTTAGGTATTTTGCATACAATCAAATACATGTAGATTCTTGACAAATTTGAGAGGAAGTAAGTCAAATCTAATTTTATTTTTACTTCCATTTACTTATTAATTTTCATCAAACTTTTATTGTGAGGTAATTCGAAATCTGTTCATTCAGGTTTTTATTTTTTCATCTTAATGATGTTGCTAGTGTCCTTGATTTGGGAGATATGTAGCAAAAGTAAGAATTTGCAGAATATTACACATTACAGGACCAGATATAAAAACCTTACATTAAATAGATAGTAAATGCACTGATTATTATTTAAAAGCTTCTGCCAGTGATTTCGTCCGCGTGGTATTTTCACCCACGTTAAGTATTTGTTTACTGCTCGTCTCCCGTGTGTCGTATAAAGCCTAAAGCCTTCCTCGATAAATGAACTATCCAACACAAAAATAGTTTTTAAATTCGAACCAGTAGTTTCTGAGATTAGCGCGTTCAACTAAACAAACAAACTCTTCACCTTTATAATATTAGTGTAGATGTATTGAATAATTATATACAATAAATATAGTCTATGCTTTCAATTGCACTTATGTACAGCAGTAACAAGATGACATCAAAATGTAATCATTATTATTATATTTTGTACCATCACGCCTGTATTCCCCGAAAGGTTAGGCAAAGGTGTAACAATGTACAATTGTACTCCCACAGTTCGCCTGTATGTTTAGGTCCCATGTAATAGGGGGCGAGCGTATTGCCATTAACCAGTCACAAATCCAAACTCCGAGCTGCTACTGAGAATTTCATAGAAAAACTGAATAATACTTTTTGCTCGACCTGGGAATCGAACCCAAGACCTCTAGCGTAGCAGTCGCACATAGGACCACTAGGCCAACGAGGCAGTTCCTTTTCATTTGATTTTGTCCTTATCAACTTGGTTTTTTAACAACAAAATCATACACGGATAGGTTTTTCTCAGGAATAAGTCTCGTTTATTGTTTTCGTTTTTTATTATCGAATGCCATTATGTCTGAAGTTTCGCCAGCAAATTTAATTTCATCCTTCAATCTGTTCTCTCTATGTGTGTCGAATAATATTCGTAAGTAATGGAAATGTTAGTACCTATTTGGTCATGTGTTTTGAATATGGAACTGGAAAATTGGAAAACATACTACCGGCTTGTCCCGGCTTCGCATAAATACATTTTCATAAAAAAAAACTACATAAAAAATCCGGTGTTTTTCAGTGGGTTTTCTAACAATTTTCTTGTATACCACAACCCTTATAATAACTAACAACAAGTAAAAATATCAGGCAAATCTGTCGAGCCGTTCTCAAGTGATAATCTTTCATAAAAGCGGCATTTGATTTTTTTTATTGGGGGAAGCTTAGGAGTACATCTTTAGCGCTAATTAATAAAACAGTACACACACTCCCGACTAATTCACCTTTCAAACAAAATCCAAATCGATTCATGCGTTCGGGAGCTACGATGCCACAAACACACACACAGACACGTTAAATTTATAACACGCGGTCGTTTTTAACCCCCGAGTTTGACGTGCCTGTTTGTGTGTGTGTGTGTGTCTGTGGTAGCGTAGCTCCCGAATTTTTTATTTAGTTTTTTTTTTGTTTGAAAGGTGAATTAGTCGGGAGTGTTCTTAGCTATGTTTGATAGAAATCGGTTCAGCGGTTTCAAAGTTATCAGCTCTTTGTTAGCTGCGGTAGGTTTTTTTTTCTGTCGGGGGTTACTTATTGCGTCGGGTGTTAAAATCAATATAATTGGCATATATTTAGCATATACCCACAATCATTATAATATAGAACAACGCCCTACCGGTATCCTAACCGCTAATTTATGAATAAGTAGCTATTTCTAAACTGAAAAGTACAAACTAATCCATTAGTCGTATCTTCAACCTACCTCCATGTCTTACATCACGGTAGTGTATCGATCGAGCGGTACCGTTGCACCTATTGTCACTGTCTATACCTTTCATTACCGTAGCGAAAGGCGTGAAGGACTTGTAACAAGTGCCTACTTCCTACTCGTGCTACCAGATTCCGTGTTCTCGATGAAAAGTTGTATTTTCGAACTACCTTTGTCATACAGCTAAAGTTTTAAGCAAAAATCTAAAAGTCGAGATCGATTACAGCTAAGAATCGTACTCATCGTTCTCAATCGTACTCATATAAAATAGCTAAAGACATTTTTTGTTTGTTGAAACGCGATGTTTTTTGGAACTTCAGAAAATCTTTTTATATTTTTGTATACGGTAACCAGATAACTGCCTCGGTAGCCTAGTGGTCCTAAGGTCGACTGCTACGCTAGAGGTCTTGGGTTCGATTCCCAGGTCGAGAAAAGTGTTATCTGGGTTTTTCCATGAAATTCTCAATAGCAGCTCGGAGTTAGGCTTTGTGCCCGGTTAATGGCAATAGGCTCGCCCCCTTGGGACTTAAAAACAAACCGACGAACTGTGGGTGTACATTGGCACCTCTGCCTAACCCTTCGGGGAACATAGGCGTGATGGTATGTAATGTAACCACATTCATGAGGAATAGTATAGGCTATAACAACATGCTACTACAGGGGGGGAACGGTAACCAAAGACGTAATCTAACACGGGTGAATGAACCAAGCGAACGCAGTCGCGGGCAGAAGCTAGTCTCTAATACAATCCAGTTTGAAATAGCCATTAATTAAGTGATCAAACTTCTTGCTTAAATTAGGATTTCACTTTGGCCCACTTTAGAAGTTTTTTTAATTACTCGTCAGATTAAAAAAAAAATATATGTTATGCTTTATAGAAATATAATTTGGTTTATTAAAATACAAGCCTTTGCCCGCGATTTCGACCTCGTCAAATTCAAAGTCAAAATAATCAAATCAGTTCTTCGATGACGTCTCCTACCTATAACATAAGTCAAATAATTTTCGAGTGTTTAGTCAGTCGGTTTTGTAATGTTTGCTGCATCCAAAAACACACCATACAATCTTGTTACCAAGCAGTAAAAAAATACATTTCTCACGTTTTTTATCCGTATTTCAGTTAGCTGTAGAGTCGTTATAAATTGTTGTAAAAACTCATTAACTCAACCCGGCTAGCAAGCAATTTATTTAAAAAAAGTCCCTCTTTATTCAGTGCCTACAAAGTCCTTTACATTTAACATTCAAGTCGTCATCCGTGGTTGTAAAGGGATGTTACGGAGCTTCGACTTCGGAATCAATCCGAAAGGTCGGAACTTCCGATTGTTATTGCATTGCTTCCACTCCGATACTTATGAATTTAAGGTTGTAACGAAGATCGAAACGTGTCAAGCCACCGCGGTTGGATAATATTTTGCTTTATTGCATGTTACTTACATAATATTAAGTTAATTTAATATTTATATTTTACTGACTGTTGTCCGCGACTTCGTCCAAGTTTCTTATTTCACGCGCGTCAAGTTACCTCTTCAGTTACTGCTCCGCCCCCGTGCGTCGTAGCGTGATGTTATATAGCCTATGTTACTTAGGAATAATGTAGCTATCTATTGGTGAAACAATGGTTAACATCGGTCTAGTAGTTTTGGAGCCCATTCAAACAAACGTAAAAAAGAATCCTCAAGCTGCATCCGGATTGACTGGACACCGACCCCAACATAGTTGGGAAAAGGCTAAGTAGTAGTAGTAGTACAAGCACTTTTAAATTGTAAAGAAGTTACACAAAAAGTTAAAGCTAATTACTCGTTCAAAAACGTAGGTCTGTATGGAGAAGAACGAGCTAGAAACTTCACGGACACTCTTTTCAATTTCGCTTTTTGGCTTACGCTTCTATTATTACATTATGCCTGTCTTTAACACACTTGTCGTCTACTCCGACTTCAACTTTCATAAATAGAATTTAAAACATCCGACTCCAGTTCTGGTTTAACCAGCTCAGTAACATCCCTAGTTCTGTGTCCACAAAGTCCTTTACACCAATATCTAATGTACTTAACATTCAAATCGTGAACCGTGGTTGTAACTCGTATATTAATCAAGCGGTACTCCGGCTAGCCCACGCCCGCATTTCTTTGCGGAATATTTTAGCACAACGGATACATTTTGCAAGTATAAGATTGGTGTATTTACACCTGCATTCTTTGCAACTTATAACAAACTACTCCACTAAGTTCCGTGGCTGCGGTTTTTTTTCACTCGCATTAAGTAACGTTTTTGGCAACTGCTCCGCTCCCGTGTGTCGGTAGCGTGAAGTTATATAGCCTATCGTATTCATCACGAATCGGGGTACTATATACGAAAGAATTTTTCCAATCCGACGGGCTGTTCTAAAAATTACCACGTTTAAAACTCTAGCTTCATTTTATTATTACTTATAAATGTATTGCAATAACATTGGACATGCAGCGTTTTTGGGGTTTTCTATGAAATTCTCAGTAGCAGCTCGAAGTTAGGATTTGTGTCCGGTTAATGGTAATAGGCTCGCCCCCTATTACATGGGACTTAAAACATACATCTCGGCCTAACCCTTCGGGGAATACGGGCGTGATGATTTGTATGTGTATGTAAGTAGGTACATTAGACAAAATAACGTTACTTATTTTGTTGAAATAACTGCTTTATCAGTGATTTTTTAATGTAAAAGGCGAATAGTTTACATTGCTTTGTATTTAATAGTAAAATAACGAAGCGTACTACATGCTAACATTGTCAAAACTATGGCGGGAAAATGATATTTGTCTAATAATACATATAATTTATGCACTAGCAATGTGTAGCGAGGACTTTTGCCCAACCGTACCAAATTGATGCCACGATCATGACGTTTGGTAAGGCATGTACTACGCAGATAGACAAGTACATTCCAAAATAAAACGCTATTTAAGAATGACATACTATCACGCCTGTATTTGCCGAAGGGTTAGGCAGATGTAAACCAATGTACACCCACAGTTCGCCGGTATGTTTAAGTCCCACATAATAGGGGGCGAGCTTATTGCCATTAATTTGCTGCCGAGAATTTCATAGAAAAACCCAATAACACTTAGCTCGAACCTGGGAATCGAACCCAAGACCTCTAGCGTAGCAGTCGCGCTTAGGACCACTAGGCCAACGAGGCAGTTTAATTTAAGAATGATATTGGAGCAATAACTGATAAGTACGTACTTAAAGTAGTTATTGATTAGTAACATCGCAAGGTTAACATGCAATAAGTAATTAAGGACTGCAATACGATACGTAATTGGTCAACCAACTAAAGGCAAGTGCAATGTCGTGCTGGAAGGGGCAACGTATTCTCACGAAACAAAACATTTATTAAATGTAAACAAAATTCAATGCTCAGAATTTAAATAATAAGAGTTATTATTGATTACTTTCGAGAACAAAGATAACATTCAAAGAATCTTTACTAATATTATTGAGAGGAGAATACTGGTACTATTACAAAAAGTATTTTACCTATGGAAAGCTAAACTATTGCCAAATGTCACAGAATATGCCTTATGGCTTTACTTTACTTCCACACAGAGAAGGCGCGAGCAAAAAAAAATCAATCTGAGCTATTATTAAATGTCATAGAATGCCGTACAAGGACCCCTGACCTTATTGGTGAGGTTCTTCAGAAAGGTCGGGTGCTCAGTACTCGTAACCGGCGTGCTTGTGTGACCAGATGTATGCACGTTGACAAGGCAAAAGGTGCATGTAAGGATCGTGTAGTAACCGCCACGAGCCAGGAGCACAAACATCAAGTTAATTTTTGGTTTTTTGGGGGCCGACGCTGCACGCGATGTGTCCGTCTGACGGACCAATCGCATGCAACGTCGGCAGCCCAAAATACCCAGAAAGAAATCCAATAATGAACTTGACGTATGTGCTCACGACTCGTGGCGACCACTATAGCAGGTAGCGTTCTGTGGTTTTTGCCTACCCCCATGGAAAAAAGGCGTGAATGTATGTATGTATAGAATGGAAATTAACAGATTCCGATTCGACTCGCTCATAAGTAACAAAATTCATTGGAAAACTCACCAAGTATTTGGTACTACAAGAAACTCTTAATTAGTTCGTAAAACCATACTTCTGTGCGTACAAATTATCGTAGGTACGTTACGTGGTATTGTGGCCCCGAGATCTGCTAAAAAGTAACCATTTTGATAGTTTAGCATACATTCACAACAGAATGTTATACAAATTGCAGTTGTATTACATAACTTGTCTTCATCAAATCTATGATACTGATATTGTAAAGCTGAAGTGTTTGTCTGTTTGAACGCGTTAATCTCTGGAACTACAGGTCCGATTCTTAAAATTCTTGAGCTAGTATAAAATTTACCTATAGCACTCAGGGATGACGTTGCTTGTTATTTCTAAGTTTTATTATTATGTAATAAAATAAAAATAAATTGAGTAATCCCCGACAGAAGAATAAAGAACCCTACCGCAGTTAACAAAGAGCCAAAATAACCTTGAAACGGCTTAACCGATTTTAATAAAACGTATCTAAGAAACATCGCTAGAAAATATGCTTTCAAATAAAAAAACCGCATTTAAATCGGTTCACCCGTTTAAGAGCTACGGTGCCACATACAGACACAGACACGTCAAACTTATAAAACCTTTCTTTTTGAATCGGGGCTTAAAAAATACGGGCTTCGTAAGAAAATTCACGCGGACGGAGTCACAGGCAAAAGCTAGTGACTGTATACAGATCAAATTGAGTTCTATGAATACCTGGAAATGTGAGCGTAGTTGTGACATTTATCTCTAAGCACATAAGGTTCACTTCATCGGCTACAGACTACACTTAGTCATATCAAATTATGTACCTAAGTCAGCTACGTCATTCGGAAAATCCCGGTTGTTAAATACAAAATTGCCTAATTATCACTAAAATACATTAAAAGCAAAATGCGTCTTTGTGCTTTTGTAAACCGATTCATTTCGACAGACTAGCTTAAACCCGCGTTTTCGCGCGCGTAAATCTTACAGATCCCAATTTTTTTAAGAATAAGCTAAGCGCAACTGCTACGCTAGAGGTCATGGGTTCAATTCTCAGGTCGAGCAAAGTGTTATTGGGATTTTCTATGAAATTCTCAGTAACAGCTCGGTGTTAGGATTTGTGCCCGGTGAATGGCAATAGGCTCGCCCCCTATTACATAGGACTTAAACATAACCGGTGAACTGTGGGTGTACATCGGTACGCCTCTGCCTAACCCTTCGGGAATACAGGCGTGATGGTATGTATGTAGAATTGTGGGAAAACGTAGCTTCTTATTAGCGAAGAAGAAGAATTTGGAGAATCGGACCAGTAGTTCCGGAGATTAACGCGTCTAAACACGACTATTGACGATTTTTAAACTCAACGCAGACAAAGTCACGGACAGAAGCTAGTTTCTTCTAATCTTGCTCCAATTTCGATAACATTAAAATTAACAGACAAGTAACAAATAAACAAGTACAATTACTAATTTGCACTGCATCCCAGCGGTCAATTGACTAAGATGAAGTCAACCTGCGACCTTTGACACGCAACTGTCGTCTCATCCAGTTAAATGACTACATCCTTTTCTACTTAACCGACTATTATATTGCTGCGCTCCTAATAGACTAAGATTTTCGACTAAATAGTGTGGGTAGACTGAAGATTTTGCTTTTGTAGGCGTTCAAGTAGGTAAACCCCATTTATTATATCAACACATACGTCTATCGTTACTGCTCCGCTCCCGTGTGTCGTAGCGTGATATTATATGACCTATAACGTTCGTTGATAAACGAGCTATCTATCGTAAAAGGATTTTTTCAAATCAAACCAGTAGTTCCCGAGATTTTGGCGTCTAAACAAATATTCAAACTTCGTTTTTTTTAGAAAAATCACGGCCAAATAACGGCAGTTACGTATATTGTTAAAATGACTACATTTTGGTGGTAGTATAGTGAAATAACGGAGCTTATTTGCACGCTAACATTGCAATAACGATAACGTTGTAACGTTATTTTAAGTGGATGCTAGTTAACTGAACTATTAGTCCGAAAGGTCACGACCCGAAGATGTTCAGAGGTCATTATTGGCATTTGCTCTGATTGACAATTAATGATTTTAATCCATAGACTCATTTACGTTTCTAATCTGACTAACAATTACGTCACCCACTCATTACACGGAACCAACTGGACTGTCGATTCATAGAAATGGATGTTTAGATTACATTTAGTTTCACGCTTTATCCACCGGATGGTAACTTTTGCGATAAGCTAATTCATTCACTATAGATATTCATATATATTTACATATTCCATACAAGGCTTAAAGCTAGAGCAAACTTCCTGCCTCGTTAGCCTAGTGGTCCTAAGCGCGACTGCTACGCTAGAGGTCTTGAGTTCGATTCCCAGGACGAGCAAATAATTTTTTTTACGTTTTTCTGTGAAATTCTCAGTAGCGGCTCGAAGTTAGGATTTGTGCCAGGTTAATGGCAACAGGCTCGCCCCCTATTACATGGGATTTAAAACATACCGGTGGACTGTAAATGTACATCGGTACTCCTTTGCCTAACACTTCGGGGAATACAGGCGTGATGGTATGTATGTTAAAGTTATGGTTGCTGATAGGGCACAGTAAGGTATTGGCAGAGAAGCGACTCTAGCTAGAAGGCTGCTCCCTTCGTATACGTTTGGCCTATAATACGAAGCAATGTTGTCTTGTATTGCACAATCCTTATTCTTAATTTATATATTAGCTAATACTTGAGTCTTCGTCCACGCGAATGTTGGTTAACTGCGGTGTTTCTTTTTTGCGTAGATTCCTAATTCTTTTTTTTTTTAATAAAAGTAGCTTAAGTTACTTCTTATAACATCATCTAGCATCAGTAAAAGTCTTGTGAAAATCAGTCCAGCCGCTTCGGAGATTTGCCGGAACAAACCACAGATATAGACAAAAAATAATGTTTTTTCGTATTGTAAGTACAGTGTAAACATTCATATTATTAGTTTGACATTACAATCAAACACTTTAATTTTATTTATTTGTATAGATATATACGTACAATTGAATTGTAAAAAAAAAAAAAGAATCGATCGAAAAAACATATTGTATCGAAGAAATTTAACTAGACAACTTGAGAGAACATCAAATTCATTTAAAAGCAGGCTTGCCTCTATAAAGCATGCCTCTATGTGCATTCGTCTAACAGTCACAATGGCGATCTAACAACTCCACACAAGCACTAAGTGGTCGCTTTAGAAAAGTCTAGAATGTGGACAATGCCACGGTTTATATTGGTTTACATCCAGTTGAGTCACCTACTGACTGACAGCGCGTGTACTCGCACTGATGTTATTTTATCTTCCTGTTGTATATCCTAAACATTTACTGCACTAGCAATCGCAAATTGGCTTAATAGAACAGATAGTAAGAAATGGAAACTGGTCATTTTAATATGAAAACAAGAGCCGAACATTAAATACATAAATAGCATGACATACCATCACGTCTGTATCTCCCGAAGGGTTAGGCCAATGTACACCCACAGTTCGCCGGTGTGTTAAGGTTCCTTTATTTTGTGTGGTTAATGGCAATAGGATCGCCAATAGCCATCGACCACAAAAAAAAATTAATACCTACGTAAATGATTTACCCCATTTACGAGGAAACCAACCACAAATGGTGTTATTTGCTAATGATACTACACTGATTTTTAAAGTAAATAGACAGCACCTTGACGACGTAAATAACGCTATACTTTAGGTTCATAATTGGTTTAGTGTTAATTGATAAGAAAACCAAATGCCTACGATTCGCTTTACGGAATGTTAAAGTTAGTGAATATAACGGTATACATATATATAGACACGAAAAGACAGTGTTTCTCGGGATTACACTTTACTCAAAACAGCAGCTGTGGGTATCTCACTCACTTAACATCTCTTGCAGGGAAAGTTAAAATCAACCGCTTACGCTGTCAAAAAATAGACAAACTATATAGGTTTATTACTTATTGTTACACTTGGATCCTCGCGAGTGATGCCGCGGCCGCACCTAGGCATATAATAATGTTCAAAATAGTGTGATATTACAAGCTTTAATTCAGACAAAAAAATAGCAAAAAGTATTTATAATCATGAAAACTAGGTACATACAAAACAAAATTCAAAGTGCATATTTTTAGCCGCAGTTATTTATAACAGAACATTTAATTTAGGTTTTGTAATCAAAACTATTAAAACAATGAGCGGGCATGATATCCAGATAAAGTAATTAGCATTAGTACAGTTATACGCGGTAACAGCGGACAATGCGGACATATGGAATTTCCTGTTCGTTATTTATATAACACAATTAAATGAAATACTGCTGTGAGTAATTAATTGCTTGCATGTTGACGATTTCGTCTGGGTTGGTAGGTTATGTGTGTGCTTAATCTAGAAGTTGCATATACATACTAGCTGGCAAAACCAAAAAAATGGGGAAAATACAAATGAAAAAAGGAAACGAATAAAGGGTGGGGTTGCCCTAATAAACCTCCCGGGTTTATTAGGGCAATCCCACCCTTTTTTTCGTTTTCTTCAGTGTCCGAAGGGTGCCAAATGGAACCCATTTTATATTACCTAAGATTCCGGTGTCTGACTGTCCATCTGTGACAGGACTGTATCTTTTGAACCATAATAGTAGACACTTAAATTTTCACAGAGAGTACACTGTAAATCTGTGTGTGTAACCTGTGTATCTTTTGACGGCACGGTTGGCGCAGTGGCTGAGCGATTTTCTGCTGCGCTGCGTGTCGCGGGCTCGATTCCCGCATGGATCAAATATTTGTACGGCCTACAGATAGTTGTTCCGGGTCTGGCTAAACAGCCAGACCGGGAACGCACACAAATACAAACATGTATGTGAGTTTATATGTTTGTAAACGTAACCACGACACGGGAGAAATTCCTAGTTCCTAAAAACACAAATAAAGTTCAAATTAAAGAGGATCTATACTAGAAACGTGTTTTTTTTTTGTTATTGTCCTAAATATTGTACGGTGGTATCAGCCCTATATGTGCGACTTGCAGGCCGGCTTTCCTGGTGACTTTTTTTTTTTCGGCGGGATATCTGGCGCTTATTATACTTTAAAGCCAATCTTTGGTCTAAAAAAATATTTGTGAACTATCTTCAACTGCTCGCCGTGACAAACTTCATTAAGTAACTCAATGACTTGGCAACGAACACCACTGTCAGATTAACAAATCGTCCCGTTATTCCTACAAATACTAGAAAATCCATTCAAAAATAAAATTTCTCTTAGCTAACCTGTTTTTCTAAATCTCCACCGATTTGTAAATTGTAAGCTGTCAAAAACAGAACACTTGGCAAGGCCTCTCGGATATAAACTAGGCTGAGAGAATCGGAAAGAGTTTTCTTACATAGTTTGTGGGCTACTTATAAATCTACAAAGCTGTCTAGTATCGATCCGTCCTAATTTTACTCTGCATGTTACGTGGGGTCGCAACCCGGCACGGGCAATTACCTCTATGCCATTTTCTATGTCATAATAATGTAATTTCTTAGTTTATTTTGGGCACCACTGGCTTCGGTGCAGGAAAATATCATGAGGAAACCTGGACTTGTAATTAACATTATTTTAGATTCGCCTATCCGAATTGAGGAAGCGTGATGTTCAATGCATACATGTGAAGAAGCATTTGACCCATAGTGGGACAATAAATAGGCTAGCATAAATATTTCTGAATGAAACGAGCCTTCACTTTCTGCCTTTTGTCGGAATGAGAAAGCCGAAATAATTAAGTATAGCACTTTATGAGGTTACCCACACATACAAAGGAACACACAGTATTTCTCTTTCACGCACCGTTATATTGCATGTGTCAGCCTCATTAAATCGCCCTACTAATTCACCAATGTGGAAGGGTCTTACTTATCGCTGAATACTTATTGACTACCTACGATGTCGGGCTCGCAGAGTTACTGACCGATAGCTATTGTGTAAACGAACTTACATGATTTCTGTGAAACGAATAATGTTATTTGTATCACTTTATTTATTAATAGGTACGCGAAATGAGTCAGTGTTGTTTTTACGTGACAAATCGACATAATCTAGAGACGTGTTCTAATTTATGTATGTTATCAATTGAATTTGAACGCGCGTATGAGGAAAATAATTGGTAAATAAAATAGATACAAAAAAAGAACCGAAAAAATGTATCATTCTTTACGTATATAAAAATTAAAAATTCCTACCACAGCTAACAAAAGAGCTGATAACTTTGAAACCGCTGAAACGATTTCCTTAAAACATAGCTAAGAACCGACTAATATAAACAAAAAAAACTCAATCAAAATCGGTTCATGCGTTCGGGAGCTACGATGCCAAAGACACGTCAAACTTATAACACCCCATCGTTTTAGAAGCAGCCGTTTCGGAGATTAGTCAGAACAAACAGCCAGACAACATTTTGAAAAATTGGTTTTTGGAATATATAAGTAGCCTGTAGACATTATTATGCTGGTATTATGACATTCAATTCATTCGAATCAAAAGCAAAAATATTTAGTCGAAATATCACTTCGCATATCATTACGTTAACAAAAACATAATCCGACATTAATTTGTTTTGAGAACAATTTAAGTCTTCTGACGACCGGCACTGGAAATCTCGTACAGCTCACATTACAAAACAATTTATTGTAACATTTCAAACATTATCATAAATATTGTTTTATACTTTTTATCGCGTTGGATGGTGAGTCAGGTTGGCATCAAAATTTCCCGCCATTGAATCATTTAAAGCATTGTTAAGGCATACTCATGACATCAGTAATTGGGTACTTTGTATGTCGTTAGTTTATCGTCGCAATTCATACGAATTGTGTGCTTCAGCGGAAAATTCAACAAAATGATTCTCCTACTTACCTTTGAAGAGGAATAAAGAGAATGGTTATAGAGGAATACCTTTCAGAACAGCACAGAAACACGAGCTCAAAGAAAAAAATAATGTTCGTATTCAAAAATACCTGAACATGAATGTTCTCGAATGGAGACCACGCACCGGCAAGCGCAGCGTAGGACGTCCACCCACAAGGTGGACAGGTGAACTGATTAAGACCGCAGGAAAACGCTGAATGCAGGCCGCTATCAACTGGTCCTTTCCGATTCTATGAGGCCTATGTACAGCAGTGGACGTCCTACGGCTAATATGATGATGATGATGAATCAGGAAATTTATTAACCCTAACTAAGCTGTGGTGGTGCATCAAGCGGCTTTACCAACAAAATGTTTGCCCACGTGACCAAGCACACGCCTGGTGAGTGAGATTACCCATCATAGATTGCTTTTGTTGACGAGCACCACCTGGCTGCGTCGCCATGGCGTCCCTTTGAGGCGGTGCTATTAGTGAGAAAATTCTTTAGGTAACATAATGATGATTAGCTAAGAATTGACAAAAAATAAATGTCCAAAATATTTTTCCTATAATCTTTTCAGTCAAGATAAATCCAATAGTATCATTACCTGCAGTGAAGCTCAAATGACCATCATACCATCACGCCTATATTCCCCGAGGGGTTAGGCAGAGGTGTACCAATGTACACACACAGTTCGCCGGTATGTTTTAGGTCCCATGTAATAGGGGGCGAGTCTATTGCCATTAACCGGGCACAAATCCTAACTCCGAGCTGCTACTGAGAAATTCCTAATGGAAAAACCCAATAACACTTTGCTCGACCTGGGAATCGAACCCAGGACCCCATGCTCATCAGTCGCGCTTGCGACCACGAGACCAACGGGGCAGTTAAGTTAAGGTAAGCTCAAAAGAAGGGTATAGAATATTGTTTTTTTGCACTCCTGATCGATAGCGGAAAGGTCACGCGGCCATTAATAATAATGATCAGAATGTAATATTATTTGTAATACGACTAGTTCAGATAGTTTTATAACTTTAGTTAATTAGGGAGTTCCTCTATTTCCCTATTTCTGTCGCAAAACATTTGGCTATGTTTTGCATTCAAAGGAGTCTGTCTACTTGAGACATTTCAGCTTTGTCTCTGGGATGGCAACGTAACTGCGAAGCCTCTGATATTGATGGGCATTTGGAAGGCAGTCGACTGTAACTGTATTTTCTCAGTAAAAGTCACTTGCTAGGAATTTAACAGACTAAGTAACTACGTACTCTCCAGTTAGTAGTAGAATACAAACTATACTTCGTTTGTGTTCTATACTGCTTGGCAAGACGGTTGGCACAGTGTCAGACAAATTGTCTGCTGCGCTGCATGTCACAAATGTCTGTATGGCGTACACGTAGTTGTTCTGGGTTTGTTTGGGTGTATGTTTGTAAAAACACAGGAAACAAACATACAGAAAAAAATCCTAGTGTGAGGCAACCTTTTTTCCAAATAAAAATAAATATTAAAGGAACTAGACACGAGTTAAGTAATCTGCACCGTAACAGTTCTAGAACTAAGTAACTACGTAATAAAACGCTATCCGCCTGTTTAATTAGGTATTTATACAGTGGCTAACATTCATAACAAGTCTGAGAAAAGAATCTTGTTTTTTATTTAAACTGAATTTAAAAGCTGTAAACTCTGAATTCGCACGTCATTATTAATTGGTCCATTCTTATTGCACACTCACCTCCAGTAAAGTCTAAATTATAATCATACAGGCTGTGCATCTTTCAGGAGGTGAAAATACTCATATATACAAACAAGTTATAATATAGAAACAACCCTGAAATTTGTAAAACAAAGGCCTCTTCTCATACAGAGAAGGCACGAGCATTGATCACCACGCTCGCACAAGGCAGATTGACAATTACAGACTTTTATTGATTATTAGTCCAGTTTTCCTCAAGCTATTTTCCTTCTCAGATGTCAGTGATGTCCAAGATAAACTTAGAAAGTATCGACCTATCATTTCAAACACTCATAACTCTCTTTAATACCTACATAATATTCTGTCAGGTCTATTACTTGTGGTTTTATTCTGAGACACGATATTTAGACTGGTTTTTAAAGGGATATTATGTCGCCCAAAGGCCGCTGTAAAATTATTATATTACGTGTCGATGGGAGTATCTCTGCACTGTGAAATGTTCACCTCCAATTAGCACTCGCCTGAGAGATCGAACGGCCATCTTGTGCCACTTTAATAATGCACATTCACCGGTACAACTGTATGTATTCTCCAGACCGATTCGGGCCACGGCGGCTAATCTTCTTAGCCAAGTACGCAGGAGATATTATAGTGCACTAGTGTGTGCGCAAACACAGGTGCACTCCCTCTTCCCTAACTCTCATAGTCGGCAATCTGACACAACCGGGAAGAGATCGGGCACTGGACTAACGGCTTTACGTGCTTTCCGAGACACGGGGGTATCTCACCACCAACTTCCAAACTTCCGGCTGTTACTGAGAAATTGTTAATGGACAAATCCAATAATACTTTTTGCCCGACCTGGGAATCGAAAGCAGGACCCCACGCTCAACAGTCGTACTCGCTACCACGAGACCAACGGGCAGTTACAACTAATGACTGGAAGAACCGTCTAGCCATCTATAATGAAGAAAATCTCCAGTACCGAAGTAGGTCAAACAAAATTGAATTCTGCTTACCCTAATTTAATTTATTACCAATAGCTATTAGCGCTGATTGGAGATGGAACAAGGCACACAGTGGGATATCAAATCAATATGTATTCTATTCTCGCTTCTGTCCTCGACTTCGTCCTCGTACATTTAGGTTATCCCAGATTAAATAGTAGCCTATGTCCTTGCGTGGGGTTTAAGATTGCTTTGTATAAAATTTCACCAAAATCGGTTCAGTGGTTTAACCATGGAAGCGTAACATAAACAGACATACTTTCGCATCCTATCCTACTTTCCTATTTAATATTAGAAGGTTGTGAGGATGGGTGGATGGATCTTTGTTACTCTCGCACGCTTAAACGACTCAACGGATCTGGATGAAAAGAGCATGCGACAATTTGGACCCACTTTTCAACATTGCTCAACAGTGATGAGACACGTGTCATATGAAAGGTCTTCAAGAGTACTGGATTTCATTTTAAGGAGTCTTACCTTAAGAGCTTTCATTTGTAAGGGTTTTGTCATTGCTGGGTAGTTTGAGAATCTTTGCTCATGATTTTCACGAAAATGACAAAATGTACCAACTCGTGATTTTCGCGCTGGATTTGAAGTTAGCTGCCATAGAATGAAATTAAATACTCTTCAAGGTCTGATCACTGTTGAGCAATGTTGAAAAATTGGCCCAAGACTCATACAACGGTGCCTACGGTCCTTTGGCACTGAGATAGATTGTAGTGTGGATTAATACGTAAAGGTTTACGTTTGGGATACTTTTTATCCCGGAAAAATGTACGGTTCCCGTGGGATAATATATCAAATTTCACGCGGGCGAAGTCGCGGGCAGAAGCTAGTTTATAATAAATAGTATAGTATTTCATGCTTACTTAGTCACCTTTCCAACGGCCTGAAGCATAACATTATTATTTTGTACCGAACCACCGACCTTCATTGGCCACCGATAATGCGCGCTTGTGGCCAAGGACTGACCGGTCATGCTCACGCGCATCGATTTTCATTACGAATTTAATGTTATTGTAAAACTGATGTAAAATGGCTGTGTTCGGACGTTTGTTAGTTCGTTACTTTACTGGGAATAACTGGTTGCTAGACCGGAGTGGTACAGGGAAACTGGGACACCCAATTTACATCTGCTTAAAGGCTGATTTTGAATTTACTGCGCATCTGTTAGTGGGTAAACGTACTCATGGACCATATAATAAACAACTTTAGAAGGCGTTGCACAGACTCCAGACAGATTAGCCATGATATTCCTTAGGTCCTAGTGGATTCAAACAATTTTTACCACGGGACCGACACAGAAATTTAAAAAAATAAATTAGCTGTTCCTTACATTTTGATCGCGTTGTAGTGCATTTTTATAGTAATTCCACCCCCTGAAAAACACATACTATCACGCCTGTATTCCTCTAAGAGTTAGGCAGAGGTGAACCAATGTAAACCCACAGATCGCCGGTATGTTTGTTTAGGTCCCATATAATAGGGGCGAGCCTATTGCCATTAACCGGGCACAAATCCTAACTCCGAGCTGCTACTGAGAATTTCATAGCAAAACCCATTAACACTTTACTCGACCTGGGAATCGAACCCAAGGCCTCTACTAGGCTAACGAGGCAGTCCCTAAAAAATGCGCGGTAAATAAAAAGTCAGCCGATATGACGCACATCCAGCAAATTTCGCAAATTCTATTTCCATGCTCAATTATCCCTCCCTTGTGATAAGTGGCCTTTGTTCTAAAGTGGAACAATTTTAGGCCTAAATTAATTAAACGGGAGTATACTCTACTCCCGTTTAATTAAACCCTCAATCATACGCGGTGGGAGTGTGGGAGTGACGTCGTAACAAACCTTTTACTATAGACGATGTACATGATTCTAGACCTTCTAATTTTCGTAGGTTATTTTTTTTTTAAACCACTGTTTCATGCATTTTGACTGTATAGTAGCACTTAGTTGTTCCAGGGTTGCGGAATAAAGGGCATTAGGAGGCACACGGAAAAACCATGGTTTTACACTTATAAGGAATAGCTTTTCTTTTATTTATTTATTTATATCAGGCATCTGGGCTCATTGAAAATAAATAATTCAACACATACAACAATATAGAATACTATACATAAACAATATAATTATTTAAAAACTACTTCACACGTTAAGTCGGCGTCGTGTGTGGCGCGGTGTCGGGTATCCGGCCTCAGAATCGACGGAACACTACACCTCTCGGCCAACATTCCTCCATGAAACTGGACAGATGTTCAGTCGGCTCCCTCACCACAAAGGAATTGAAATTCACGCTGTGTCGAGACTCCAACCGCTCGACTCGACCCGACGAAAAACTTTGTCTTCTTGAGGGTCTAGAATCATGAACTAAATGATGGTGAAAAAGTCTGTGTCATGATGGCCTTCCGCCCCTTCATAGGAACGTCATATTAAAATAACGGAACTTTACAATCTCATCCTAGAAACATGGAACAACGTCAGACAAATTCAGATTTGCCCATATAGAAACTGGTTAGAGTTGGTCACGCACACAGTTACAAATAAATGAGTAGGTACCAGTTCTTCGTTTTCCTTAATGGGTTTACCTGTTAAAATTATGCCTTGCATTCACTTTTTGCGTCTCACGGGGATTTTGAAGCGATAAACAATGTACCGTAAATCAAATATGACTAGTTTTTATATTTAAAAAGTCAGTTCACTACACCGTTCCATACCATGACCGTGCTATGAACGTAATAGGCACGGAAAGAAACGTGACACGGATTACTAAGTATGCCCAGTAGAAAGTATTAACTGATAATTTGTTGACGGTCCGTGCATTTCACGAAGCGGTGTTGGTCAAAGCCTCACACTTTTCAATACAAATATAATTAATTGCCTGACTCGTTCCTAGCACAGTTATGGGTATTTAGTAATGCATTCATTTTAACATAAGCGAACTTATTTCACCCGCGTTAAGTGACGTCTTTAGTTTCTGCTCCGCTCCCTTGGGTCGTAGCGCCTATGTTACTCATGAATAATGTAGCTATCTATTGCTGAAAAAATGCTGACGAAATATTATAAAATGCGGTTCCGGTGAAGCACAATCAGTGTGTGTCTCAGAGTGGTACGGGACTGTGTAGTGGGCAGTGGGCTTGACCCCTTTATTTGTCATCCACATTATAAAAAATCTGAATAAATTAAAAACTCCCAGCAAGAAGAAAACAATATTATTATAGCAACATTAAAATGATTTTATTGTCTTGAACTTGACATATTGTGAAAACAATAAACATGAATTACTACCCTGACCGTTCAACATTTCAACATGATTGCTCTAGAACAAAATATAGAACAAAAAGAAATTCCAGACAAAAGCTTCTGCTGTGGCAAATATTTTTAGAGGAAATAGGTTATTGGGCCACTTTAGCAGCCCCTCGTACGAAGTCTACGATGTAAGAATCAACCGATTAATATACCTAGCGACGGAAACGGATTTAGTGAACCCCGTTCATTGTTCTCGTAGGAAAATTACTAATACAGTGCAGGCGTGTAGGATTCAAGTGTCCTTCGGGATGTGGCTTTTATTGCTTCTTTGGTAAATCTAATATCATAAAGCTGAACAGTTTGTTTGAATGCGCTAATCTCAGGAACTACTAGTCCGATTTGAAAAAATCCTTAGCGTTATATAGCCCGTTCATCGAGTAAGGTTTATAGGCTACCATTACAACGCTACGACCCACAGGAGCTGAGCAGTAACAAAAGGCATAACTTAACGCTTTATATGAGTATAGTGTCATATTATGTGTTCAACCACACAGAATATATTCCGGTTATACTTAGGGGAAGGCGGGGGGGGGTTAGTTAGGCAATTATACTTCAGAGACTTCATGTTGTTTCGGACACCAAGCAGTGTAGCAGTCAAGTCGGACATATTTTCATAAACAACGAGTATTGTGTAAAAGTTGCTGACCTGTAAAACATGAGTTTATAATGACTCGGGCAATTTTGCGCTCACGGAGCGTGAACTATTAGGTACCTGGCGTAATTAATTATATTTTGAACACTGTTACACTTATATTTCTAAAAGCCTAGATTTTCTAACATTAGGTAGATTTAAAACAGGATTACTGATGATATAGGCTGAAAAAAATATATAGTTAGTTTAACAAATGTTCTGAAGGCAAGGGTTTAATTACACGGTTATGTCAATCACCTTATTTTTTATGTTAATTATTGAAAACATGACACGAAATACGCATTTAGTAAATAAACACCACGTACTTTCCGCCCTCGTGTTAAATGTCCTAAAAAAAGCGTGTAAAAATAAAGGGCGTTGAGCCAACTTTAATTGCCAGAGATGACGTCAACCCTTAGCATCTACGAAAGACATTATTGCTAGTTATATCTATAGACATGTCTATGCCTCGTGTAACTGCCTCGGTTGCCTAGTGGTCGTAAGCGCGACTGTTACGCTAGAGGTCTTGGGTTCGATTCCCAGGTTGAACAAAAAGTGTTATTGAGTTTTTCTATGAAATTCTCAGTAGCTGCTCGGAGTTAGGATCTGTGCCCGGTTAATGGCAATAGGCTCGCCCCCTATTACATGGGACCTAGATATACCGGCGAACTGTGGGTGTACATTGTTACACTTCTGCCTTACCCTTCGGGGAATATAGGCGTGATTGTATTATAACAACTAGCGAGATAAGTAAGATGTTCTAGATAAACAACAAACAAAGAACCGCAATTGTTATAACTGGGACAATGTGATATGTGTTCATTTTGTGGATCGTAGCGTCATTTACACACATGCCAATCAACACCATTCTGCTGTAATCAAAATGTTATTTTTATCCCTACACTTGAATATATAAAACACTCGTTCTGTGTTTATCTTGGACATCACTGTTATTGGTGAAGGAAAACATCGTTAGGATTAATATAAAACTGAAATCGTTGAGCCGTCTTGAGCAATCGAGGTGACTAATTCTTTCGCTTTCTCTGTATGAGAAGAAGCCTTGAACTTGCAAAGAGACAATAATAGGCTAGTGTTATTATTGTATTCATAGAAGTCTTTAAAAAGCTTTTTATTATTAAACATGAGTACTTTTGTACAGTTTGTTTCATTTTGAAAAACTACAGGGTACTTCAGCTGTTATGAGTGCGAATTGTTAGCCTAGTTCACGCAAAATCTATACCTACATAGCTTAAGATCATTTATCTAAATGTCGTTATCTGGACATATGTCTCCCCAACCTAAACCACATTGCCAAACCCCCTGCCATCTAGCACCAGCAGAATTTATCTAACTTAATACTTTTCCATTTTCCAGTTCTCAGTGTTCCTGCTGCTCATCTTCGTGGCCGAGCTGGCCGTCGGCATCGCTGGCTACATGAAACAACAGGATCTGGAGAACTCCATACTAGACCACTTGAATAAGACTATCAAGGAGTACCCGTCCAACAAGGACGTCGCCAAGACGTTTGACATCGTTCAGACAGACGTAAGTACCTTTTGCGAGATCAATTCATGATTAACCCTTGTATTGACACGAACTATGGAGAATATGTCGTATACATACCATCACGCCTGTATTCCCCGAAGGGTTAGACAGAGGTGTACCAATGTACACCCACAGTTCGCCGGTATATTTAGGTCCCCTGTAATAGGGGGCGAGTCTATTGACCTTAACTGGGCACAAATTCTGACTTGGAGCTGCTGCTGAGAATTAAAAAAAAACCAATAACACTGCTCGACCTGGTAATCGAATGCAAGACCTCGAGGGTAGCTAGCACTAGGCTAGAGGCAATCAAAAAAATACTAATCCCACAATTTCCTGTTTTCAGCTGCAATGCTGCGGTATCAACAGACCCGAAGACTGGGCTGCCCACAATATCACAATACCCAGCACTTGCTGCTCCGGCCAGGAGATCACCGGAGGAGTCCCCGCCCCATGCACCGACAAGTCGGAACACTTCCACAAGGAGGGCTGCCTTAACAAGCTCGTCGCGTACTTCAAGGAAATTGCTATGGTGCTCGGAGGCGTCGGCATAGGAGTCGCTATTGTTCAGGTAAGTTCTTCTAAACCTCTTCTAATTGTTTTGTAGTCCTACAACAAAGGGAGGTAGGGACCCATTCTTGTTCGTGGCAACCAAAAATTACCAGTGTAGGATACCACTTGCTCTCGATATTTAATAAAATAGTGTTCACCTTGATATCACCTTTATTGATAAAAGTGACGAGTCGAGCGGTTTTGGACCTTGTGGGATGCAAATTATGACTGCGTGAACATGACCTGATCGACAATTAATTATGATACGCCCTTTTGTACTGTAAAGAATGTAAATGTGATAATGGGCTCCAGCCACGAGGCTATTTTGGGAGTCTATTTACTCAGTGGCCTCGTGTTGGGAGCCCATTATAGTGGGCCTTCTAAAATCACCTTTCTATTCTGTAAATTCTTTGATGAAAAGGGTTAGGCTTCACTAACACTTTGTTTTCTTTTTCAGCTGCTTGGTGTGATATTCGCTTGCTGTCTCGCTCGTTCCATTCGCAGCCAATACGAGACCGTATAAACACGTAACATGCTATTTCTTGCATAATCCTTAGATATAGATGTTAATAGCAGTGCCCAATATTTTCCACAAATACCTACATTATTTTTTTACTACGTTGTGATCAAATACACCTCTAAAGTCTATGTATATTTTGAAATAATTTATTTTATTATTGTTAACTCAGATAATTTGTTTATTTTATTGTAAGTTGTAAATGTTTACGTATTGTCAGTATAAAACGCGTGTAACTTTCAACCTTGCCATACATGCCATTGCTTGCGAGTGACATGAGTGATATAGCACAATGCACAGTTTTTCTTAAAGTTCACGATGAAGTGTGCTCAGTGTAGAAGACTGATTTTTCGAATAGAAATGGATACATTATGCCAAAAACTTTTATCGGAATTTCCTACTTTTTATACTTACCTAATTCTCAATTCAATTTTCTAGTATTAAAATGATTATTGTACCTTTTACTATCCATATTTAACCAATGTAGAGTGGTGCACATTTATTATTACTTATTATATTTAGATTTGTACGATTCGTTTGTGGATTAGACGCAATCTCACAAACAAGACGCGATCTCTCCGGTTGCGAAGTCCATAAAGATATTTTCTAAGTGAATTATAAGAATTGCATCTAATTTTAAAACGGAACCATTAATTAGTTCATTATAACGTTTGGAAAGTGTTCTAGGTCGTGTATATTTATAATAAAATCTGCATTATCCAAAAATGAGTTTTAATCAGGAATATAATGAAACAGCATTCAGTGTCCTAGTTACACACATTTTTATTTTTATTCTCCTATTTTATACCATGATATAAGTTGTAATAACAAAGGATGGTTATTAGGTATCAGAGCATGAACGTTGAATTTCGAGGAACATCAGTCGCGTTAAATACAGCTGTTGTCTTGCAAGCAACACATTTCGAGTCACAGTATAAAATAATTATAAAATCACAATGACAAAATATACCAGTCCCGAATACAGTTTACAGTATTCACCTGCTGTATGTCGCAAGCATTTGAATCTCACAGCACCAGTTCCGACACACGCGATATCACCCAATTTATAAAATCTTCATTTTCACGACGGTATCACCAAAACATTCATATACGCGCGACATACATACACCTTTAGCTAAACTCATTACAACGCTAAAATTCTAATTAGTACTAGGGTTAAGACATACATTATCTAGACAATAAAATAACTTACATCTAATACTGTTTACATACTAAACGGAATATTTTAGAAAAGTTTGAGATGTCAGACTGGAGCGGAGGCCAATGTGCCCGAGTTTTGGCACTTCATAAAGATAATAATGGTAAAATTAGTAAAAATTATCATTACAAATTAATTTCATTTCTTCGTCCGGTGCTTTATTGATATGTGATAACGAGTAAAACATACTATCAAATCTATAGTCCGCTGCTACCATGACGACGTCGCATAATACATATTGTCGAATCACTCTACATCAAACGATCATAACGAAAACGTATAACACAGTATTGCAATATATATTCCATAAGTCCGTATTATAAAAATAAATAGGTATTTAATTATATCCCAGACCTATTCTACGCATTCAAAGTTAAAATCATTCTAGTGAATAATGTAAAAATATAATTCAATTATTTCGTGTATAAAACCACATTAGATTGCACAATTAATAAGTCAAATAAAACAAATAATAAGTAGTCCCCAAAAATCCTTTTGTTACGAAGTCCTAAAATTCCAAATAATTTGACTATCTAATCCTTAACAAAATGGACCAAGTTGAAAACCTATCTAATGTAACTTTCCTTCGTTTTCAGTCAAATAAGGCTTTTGAGTGATATTTATTCGGCCTTCAGTAATTATAAAACCCAAACTAGATTCGATTAATAAATATAACACGTAGTATTTCAAAGTACTGGCTGACATAAAACTTGACCCTCCGACAAAGCCATTAATATTTTATACATTCACAATTTCGCATTTTGTCTTTTCAGCCTGTGACATCTCACTAGAAAATTAGCAACTGATTTGCCTCGTCTTGAAATAAGATTTTCTTAATTATAATTACAAAGCATTCAAGTCTATAATGGATTGGTTTGTTGTTCATGAATCTTTAAAAACCATCTTAGTTTGTACTTGTCAATGCTGCCAGTTCGTTCACTTTATATCCATGAAATGTAAGTACTACCATATTATTACGAATTAGATATTAACAGGATAAGAGATATTACAACCATTTAGTAACTCATTTGAAGACATCAGTGGCCGAGGTAGAACATGTGTCATTTAAAATGTGGAAGGAAACTATTGTTTGTTACATTTGTGTACGCACATTTCATAACGCATCGCAAATAAGTAAGTGTTGTGGATTAAAAGACCCTAACTAAAATGACTTCGATTTACCCAAATGAAAAAGGGTTTAAATATTTTTACTTTTTGCATGAATAAAAAATTAAATTAAAATGGGGGGACTGACAGCAGTAAGAAAATTGTCTTTAAAAATATTAATCTAAATCCAATACGACATGCAAGATTTACCCTGAAATTAAAAAAAAAATACGGGGCAATAATGCGATTTATTCCCAAATATATAATAGTAGGTATCGCAATATTCCATACATACTTACACATAAGTAGTAACAGTTGAAGAGTGTATGAGATCATCGCATTACAGCGGCAAAATTGACTCAAATCACTGGTTAAACCTACGATACACTTTCATTAGTAAACTTATCACTGTATTTATATAACACAGAGCTAGAAACATTAACAGAAATTCATTCAATTCACAACTAAATCGTTCATCATTCTAAAATTATTTCAGACCGTCATTAAGCATGTTGACATCACATTAATTGCAACTAAAAATTAATAAGCTGTATAAACATCGTGCGCTAGATGAGACACATTTGTTAAGTGTAGTGAGTTTGAAAGTTAACAAACGTGTCTCAGGGAGCGCTTAGTGATCGGATATAACATCATAAGCTTATATTTACGTGAACAGGATGGATTTAGAACAGAATGGTATTGAGTATGATACTGCAAGTTGTTCCGTAGCGGCGGTGCGGGGGCAGCGCAATCATGTCGCGTAACGTTTGGTCCAGAGGCGCGCGATGCGGTCGTGCTCCTCTCTGTTCTGGAGATACTGCGTCGCAATGCTGCCAACCAGAGGATCAGCTGGAAGATGACAAGATTACAGTTAGATATTGCCTATAATACTCGGTATCCTGATTAATTTATACAATATATACAAAAGTGAGTTAGTTAATTAGTTATTATCACTAGGTAAAGCATGTTATCTCTTCACCACCTTTGGTTGACTGTTAAATAATGTCTAAGGCATTAAGTCCGCATTTGTACTTTTTGTTGCATTAAGTTTACTGCACTGAACTGCCTCGTTAGCCTAGTAGTCCTAAGCGCGACTGCTACGCTAGAGGTCCTAGGTTCAATTCCCCAGGTCGAGCAGTGTTATTGGGTTTTCTATTAAATTCTTAGTAGCAGCTCGGAGTTAGGATTTGGCCCGGTTAATGGCAATAGGCTCGCCCCCTATTACATGGGACCTAAACATACCGGCGAACTGTGGGTGTACATTGGTAAACCTTTGTCTAACCCTTCGGAGAATACAGGCGTGATGGTATGTAAGTTTAATTAAATATAACAGAAACGTACACATACACGTACGTGTAAATTGTGGAATGCAATAAATAATTGAGTATTGAACGTTAGTCTATGTGTGAAGCGCAGAATAATGGACAAAACTCTTGTCAGTTTTATTTCAACCTTTTATCTATTTATTGACAATTCCCGTTCTATCCATCATCGATTTTCAATAAACGACGCACTGCAAACTAGCAGCGATATAAATAAACACGGGCGATAGGATTAAAGCATGAACAAAACATCAAGAGGACATTGAGGACGAAAGGGCTTTGACCTCTCGAGACCATGCATCAAAAGCTTTTGTGTTACAAACATGCTACATGGAATGAATATTATCGAAATGATAATATTCATACTGTTGTCAACTATCCAGCATTTCTATCTTCACGACAATTACTAAATGGCATAGGCAGAGTTTCCTAAAAATAATAAAAAAATCTGAGTTTTTGTGGTTTTTCGAACGGAACAATAAATGTGACAAGAACGCGTAAGGTGCTGTGATTGATTAACTGAATTATCAATAACCAACCACAGAAGTTGACGCGCGCTTGATCATTTCTAGTCTCATTATTTTTTTTAAAAGGGGCTAAACGGCTCATAATGTTATACTGATAAGGATTGAAATGCCGCTACTCGAAGCTTGCAGTAAATTGACTTGACATACCAGCAAGGAAATTAATAAGATACTTACATAAAAATTATAGTCATAAATAGAAAGTTTCATACCTGGATTGCAGTCAGTAAGCAGTGAGCATATTGATAGTAAAACTTTAGATATTGTCAGCGCCGGAGACCAGTTGTCTTTGAGAATATCTAGACATATCACGCCCTGGCTATTGATGTTACAATGATATATTCTAGTCCGGAATGTCACCTGGAACATACATAAGGAAAAATTAATATGAAATCACGAAATGCAGCATTGATAACTTTTTAGTAATCAGTATTACCACCACACTTCAGAACAGATAATGATACTGTGAGTTTCTATAGTGTGTATTAAAAGTAATTAGGACACGTAAAGGGGTTTATTACCCTACATAAAATAAAAGAACTGCCTCGTTAGCCTAGTGGTCCTAAGCGTGACTGCTACGCTAGAGGTCTTGGATTAGATTCCCAGGTCGATCAAACTGTTATTGGCTTTTTCTTTAAAATTCTCAGTAGCAGCTCGGAGTTATGATTTGCGTCCGGTTAATGGCAATAGGTTCGGCTTCTATTACATGGGCCCTAAACATACCAAAAACTGTGGGTGTACATTAGTACACCTCTGCCTAACCCTTCGGGGAATACAGGCGTGATGGTATGTATATATTAAATAAAAGACACCTCTGCCTAACCCTTCGGGGAATACAGGCGTGATGGTATGTATATATTAAATAAAAGAAAGAGAAGTGTTTCAGTCACAATTATCTGAACAGGCAAAATCGCTTACAGTTTGGCCGACGTATCTTGGTAATCCTGAAGTAGATTTAAGAAAAAAGTTGTCTAATGCGCAATTAATCGGCTAACTTCAGGATCGCCAAAATACGTGCGTCGTACTCTTTAAGTTCAACGAATCAACATCGATCTATGAAGAAATATATTCTTCGTCATCATTGAAACAAACGACCATCGCGATACGCTTCGTCTATTAGATACGCGTATCAATCTAGTTGGGATATTGCTCCAACGAAAAATAGCATGCCGAGTTCAATGACGCGAAACTTGTCGCAATATTAGTCTCATCTCACGGAGATGAGGAAGTAGGTACCCAGTTCTGTTAAAAGTAAAAAAGTTGCGCGGCCATATAATTTTAGTGTTCAACAAATACATTCAATCAGAGGATAGTGAAGTCGGAAGTATGCTCAACATGTTTAATATTCGGCTTCTGCCCGCATAGGGTTGCCAGGCGTCCGGATAAAGCCGGACATAGTCAGGCTTTTTCGATGCGTGTCCGGCCAAATTAGTCAGTATCCAGCTTTTATTAGGTTTTACATAAAATTCATTAGAAGTTCAGTTGATGAATTATCGAAAAAATTAAATACATACAATAATATTTTTAATTTAGAATTCTGACATAAAATCCAGCTTTTTACCCAATTGTACCAAAAACTCCGGCTTTACAGACTGGTGGTGAGGCTTTCTGGATTTAAGATCTGGCCATCCTATGAGCGCAACTTCGTCTGATGGCACTGTTCAATAAAGTAGCTTTCTATCAGTAGAATATTTTTTTGTAATCGAATCAGCGCGTCCAGGCATGACCACTTACAAACAAGCAAATAGTTTTCCCTCATAATAATATTAGTTTAGGTCGATAAACACCGGCTCTAGGTACATAAATCAATGTTTATTTGAGTCTTTAAGTTAAGCTTTATTTACGAAAAATATCTGTCTGTCCAATATTTGTTATCTGCTCAAACTCACTAACAATAAAATTCGCATAAAAGGAAACTGCATCACGGAAAAGGATACAGGTACTTTTGGTGACGCAACCAGCTATTTATAGGAGGGACGAAAATGAATCTCGTCTCACGCCATTTGTAAGAGAATTAAGGGCAATATATTTAAATTATGTGCGCATTGACTACCGCGTAGTTATGGTCAATTAGTGTCATACTGACTGTTAGCAAACAAATTGCAGTTGTAGTTTGAAGTTATCAAATATCTGCAGTAATGATGGCCGGCGCGACAGGCACCCCGGCTCCCGTAACTCTACACTCTGTGAGGGTGGCCTTATATAAAAGTACATATTGTTATTAAGTGTACCCCTCTAAAGCTTTAGAATACAAACATATGTATATAAAACCACATGCTGATACATAGATTCAAAACTCGTCGTTAATTCTCTCAATGTATCATGTGTGCTTATTATTATACACGAATCTGATTCAATACCCTTGGTAACCGCAGAAAAAGTGGTTTGAAAGTCGACGTCTAACTCGAGCGTATTTCTTAGAACCTTTTGCATGTTCCGACATTAAACAAAAACTAATAATTAGGATCCAATTTAGATGAGGTAAAGATACGTTCGAGATGAATGCGTACAAAAATCGCCGGTCTGTCTATACAGATATCGTTTGTGGATGAGGAGAAGTAGGTGCGATGCACAATACATTTTGATGAGTCAAGAAAATTATGTGCGACAGTGATTGATGTAATGCGCCGACGAAATATTTATAGAAGCCTGCCCTCGTCCCACATTCTAGCAACTATTTTCATTCCTATGAAGTTCATTGAAAATGTTAATGGAGACTAAAAAAATTCAATCTGGAACCATTACAATTTTCAGCATCCTTTTAATAAACCCGACGCATGAATTAAGTATGTCTGGCATTCCCTGATTGATTTGTCGGACAATGGCGAGTGCAGAGGGATGTTAGCACTAATTAAATACAAGGGAGACTCGCGCCCCCGCAGGGTTCGGACCTCGGTTTAGGGCGTTGCTAAACATTGCGCGGCTAGGATTTGGGGGCGAATGAATTGATTCGATGTTATAGTGAATAAATCTTGATTGATATTGTTAGTCTCGAACGAACAATTATCGGTGGCTAAATAACACAGACAATAAAGCATTTGATACTAATAATAAGAGATTTAATATCATTGGAAAATGCTACAGTACCGACTTAGTTTATTGGGTATAAAGTAGAGATTTTCCAGGTGCGATCTTTCTTAAATTGCCGTCCTTATATGTAACTTTCGCTGGCCAGACTCTATAGTTGTTTCCTATCTATGTTTACTAATATAATATTATAAACTGGAAAGATTTTTTGTTTGTTTGTTTGTGACGAATAGACTCCGAAACCACTGGACCGATTTTAACAATTTTTTCACCAATAGATAGCAATATTGTGCCTGAGTAACATAGGCTATATAACATCACGCGACGATCCACGGGAGCGGAGCAGTAACGAAAGTCGTAACTAAATGCGGGTGAAATAAGCCACGCGGACGAAGTCGCGGGCAGGTCGTCTAGGTTTATAATATGAACGGTATTTTATGGGTTTTGGAAAAAGGTTATCTCGAAATATTGTAATGTTGATAATTGTGGATACATTGTTTTCAAGGAAAATCAAGAAAAAAAAAGCTTGACAAAACTAATAAACAACATAATTCACAAAAAATAGTACTTTGAAATGACAACATTTTTGTAAAGTTTTCGAACAAGGTGTCTATTTGACCAAACATACGTAAATAAAAACAAACATAAACAAGAACAAAGTCAATACTTTCTTCAAAGCATTTGTGTTGAATTATATAATTAAATTATGCTCACTAATGAACTAATTAATATGTTTAATTAAGCATTAATCATTTCCGTTTCCCACTTATACAACTATTTCATTCCATTGTATTAAAAAATGTTGATACATTTGTCTAGTTAATGATTTAAAAATATTACTATTTGTCATCTACCTTAGAGAAGGGATATTTTGTATTAATTGCAAAAAGCAAAATGGAAACCTATTTCTCAGTTTCTTAACATAAATTAGGTATAAAGAAAAGGATCTAAAGGGCATGACTTGTTAGCTAACCAACTAAACACCTAAATTATTGCAAGAACCTTGATATAGTACAATATTTGTCCTATAACCAATAAGATATAGCTTATAAATTACTCTTGTGAGACACAACACATTTTTAAACACCTTAAGTAATTTGATACAAAGCTCCTAAAAAGTATTGTTGACCTGTACAATATTGACAGTAACTTAAGCTTTGAAAATGAAAATTGTTTAAAAAAAAAAAATCCTTTTTTTATCAGAAAGGTATTCCTGCAAGATTGTATAAAAATAAGGATTCATGTTCACTAGAAAAACTTAAAAAGGGCCGTGTGTTCCATAAGTGTTCACGAGGCATGAACGTTACCATAATGCTCACATGAAAATTAATGCATAAAAATTCAACATTTCCAAATTGAGGAAGTATAATATTATGTAGACAGTTAAAACTGAATAAGAACAAAAAATATTACCTTAGGTGGTTTGAATGGATATTCTGGAGAGAAGTGGATGTCTAAAAAGAAAACCCCACCCTCGTACACCGAGCCAGGCGGGCCTAAGATGGTGGATACCCATTCATACAGGTTGTCTCCTTTTGGCCCAGCACTGCAGTTTGGTGGTGGGTCTAGTGTAATCTCTGCCAATTCCTTCTGGATCCTCTTGGCCGATGTCCCAAGTGCCTTTGACATCTTAGGATTTGGTTTATGTTCTTTTGCTTCTGGTTTACTATCAGCAATGGCCCCACTTGAGCCAGCACCTCCTCTGCCGCGACCAGTACCACTCCCTGATGAACCAGATGCACCGCTCATTATCTAAAAGCACCAAACGTCTCATTCCGCTACACCAAAAAGCTGCTAGTTAAAAAGCTTGTGATATGAGTGTAATGACTTATGGGGAAGCTTGAAACAATGGCTGATAAACCCATGCTCTCATGGTTGACAAAGGAATTAAAAATGTTTTTCAAAATTGTGTGAATATTCTTAAAATAATGTTTCCCAAAATAAACAGGTTTGATGACACAACATTGTTAAGAGCAAATAACTCTGAGAGTGCAATGACATGAAAATGAGAAATGATATTTATTGATTGTTGTAGTATAATTGCTTGCGAATCGTATAAATGCAGCGACAACTACATTGCAACTCATTTTTAGTTACAAAATCACAAAAGATGAACATGTTTTTTTTTATTTCAAGCAAGAACATTTCACTAGAACAAAGACATTCCTAATCCCCGCACATATTACATCAAACATCAGCATTAAAACAAATAAAAAATACTATGCTCTACTGACAATTGCGGAACTATAAAACTCAAAATAACAATGCAAAACGTAATGGAAAAAGATTTATTTGTACCTTACGAATAACAGTCGGCCATCTTGTGGGCTAGCGTTATCCGATAATTTACAAGATTTTGATTTACCAGTGACCCAATTGAATGAAAAAGACTGCTCCCGATACGCAATAGTTATTTATCAACGAAATTCGTCCACGACATGTGCAAAATTTGTGCAACGCTATTTGTGTAATCTCCGTGTTAGATGCCCCGCACTGCAAAGCGTAAATAGGCAGCCTGTTACTTTCCGCACTAATAATACCGCTCCTTAATAAGAGACAGAAGAAGTAATTATACCTTATTCAAAGAATAAACTTGAATTTGGTGTGTTCCGGCAAGGTTTTCAGAGCTTCAATCCACTTCTACCACATTTCATCCATTTGTCTGTCAGTCACCCTCACCAACACAAACAACCACTGAAATTCACAGAATGCACACAAGCTCAGATATAAAACAAATACATGTAAAACAGTACCTTAGACATTTGAATACTTACAGATTTATAATCAAACTAATTATACAAGTTTATTGCTGGACAAATAAGCAATATTTAGTAATTAACTAATTAAAATTGAATAGAAGTCATGAAAAATTACACGAAGCACAACCACATTCCGACATTTTTTAACTTTTTAATTATTTTTTTTAATTTCCTGGTGTTACCAACTATTTGCCTATTTTTAAAATTGCCAACAGTTTTTCGCATATATATGATATTTTGTTTATTTTTCTGCCTTGTCATCAAGTGCCACTGAAATCTCTACAACAAAGTAAATCTAAGGATACAGATATAAATAGCTAAAAAAATCATAATATATAAATACAGAAACCTACAGATATTGTAAAAACACAAGATAAAAAAATATATTTCATTTTACGCTCCATTCGATTTCCAGGTCGGCTATATTTCGGACATTTGTGCAAATAACGTAATGCTTGGAGAACATGATTTTTTCTAATACGTATTGTAAAATATGATATTATTTAGGTATCGTTGCTGAAGAAGTCTTGACTTTCTGTATGATTTTTTAATGTTTAACACCATTGACATCCCTATTGTAGACTCAAAAAATGGCATGGCCAAAAAATGGATGACGTCCGGACAAAGGTTAAAAAATGAATGGAACAAATAGACTGACTTCAGTTTTAACCGAATTTATTATACTATTTATTTCTATGATAAATAAATAATACTGCGAATAATCTGAAAGTGGCCACCCTTTTGGAGTTTATGTCTGTTTAATTTGACGTACTCTACGTTTGACGTCTGTCTGGTAACTCTGGCATATTCATTTATGTCAATGTCACTGTGACCTGTGAAGGCTGTGTGTTTATGTGTTTCTTTCTGCTGGATAAAAACTTATTTCAGCACAAATATTAATATTTTTCATAAAGTGGTATAAAACAGCTAACAAAATGGGCAAACGACAGCACCAGAAAGATAAAATGCAAGTTTTATGACTTTGACGCATTTCCATTTAGTGTTTTGCAAGCTTTACTTTTTACTTAGATGTTTTCGAATTCTCAAAATCTTTATTAATTTCTAGGTACCTGACGTACACTGAGTGGACTACACTGTACGGAGGCAAAAGATCTGGCACTGCCAAGGAAGAGGATACTACATTCAAACGCTTACCGTTCGACCATTGTTGCCTGTGTCTTCAGCCATTTGATGACCCTTACTGCGATGCAGATGGCAATATATTCGAGTTAAAAGCCATATTAGACTTCGTAAAGAAGTTTAAAGTTAACCCTGTTACTGGGAAAGTAAGTAAATCTCCTTTATAGTTTGTTTTACTTTTCATGTGAGAAATTTGTTATGAAGATATGGCAGGAGTGACATCAAACTTCATTAGTATTTTTTTTTGTGTATAATATATTAAAACCTTCATTCCAGAAACAAGACATTAAAACTCTGACTAAGTTGAACTTCGTCAAGAATGCTGAAGAGGATTACCATTGCCCTGTTCTGTTTAAACCATTTACAAAGAACTCATACATTGTGGCTATCAAAACCAGTGGCAATGTGTACTCAAATGAGGCTGTGGAACAGCTTAACATTAAAAGCAAGAACTGGAAGGATCTTATCAGTGACATACCATTCGCCCGGACTGATATTATTATTATACAGGATCCTAATAACTTGAACAAGTTTAATATATCTACTTTTCATCATATCAAGAATAATTTGAGGGTGGAGACCGAAGGTAAAATTTTATGTTAAGACAGATTTTTGACTGTGTGGGGAAAAAGTTCATGGAAAGACTGGGAAGGCCTTTGCCAAGTAATGGGACAGAATCAGAATAAAAGTCTGTTCCATTAAGTTTTTGAAAGTCAATTTATTTTTTTCAACTTGACCATGACATTTTTGAAAGTCATTTACAAAAGTCTACTTGGCCCTCTCAACAGGTAGTTTTGTGTGGAGTAGAATGGACAAGAAACTCCATACTTACTTTACTGTATGCTACTGATAATTTGATAAATCTATGGCGATATGGGGTGCTCATAAAACATACATACATCAAATTCTCTAGTAAACAAGTAAGCCTACCCTTAGCAGCCTTAACATTGGCTTAAGAATTAGTCTGGAACCATGAAAAGTGTCCCCCTAAACAGACTAGACCTAATGGACAATTAATGTGGGGAAACATATTATAATCACAGACATTAACATGGTTTGTGTTGTTAATTTTACAGAGGAAATAGCGTTGAGGAAAGACCCTCATGCTAGACTCAAGACTGTATCAGCTGAGACAAAGGACATCCTGCAAGAACTAGAGAAAGAGTACAAGGCACCAGAAAAAAAAGAAGTTAAAAAAGAGGTTTGTATAATTTTATTGTACTCTGTCTTTATTCTCATGTGGAACAAGATTTTAATCAGTTGGCTTGCTGAATCAACTACAAATTTCAAGCCAAGTATGCAGAAAGTTTAATAGTGCACAAATATGTGCACAAACACAGATCAACTCCCTCTTCCCTCACTCTCATAGAAATGTGTTCTTAAGAGTTAGTTGAGAAACCAAAGCCTTTTTTCTGGTACCATTTAGAAAATCACTTTCAGTTTTTTAATCTGTGCAACTTAAAACACCAAAATTGTCATATATTAGGTAGCAGATAAGTTCAATGCCGCACACTACTCTACTGGCATGGTGGCAGCCAGCTTCACCTCCACTGCTATGATGCCGGAGACAGTTCATGAAGCAGCCATCATCTGTGAAGATGATGTCAAATACGATATGGTGAAGAAAAAAGGTTGGTTGGTAAATTTTATTTTTCTGTCTGGGAACTATTAATTTTTGTTCAAAGTAGTAACATGATTTTTTGGACAATTAAAGATGGTAAATGAAAAAGAGCTTTTTTTTTAAAACAAACAAAAATATATAAACTCACATACACAAACTACCAGATACAGAACAAGTACCTGTAGGCCAAATAAAAATTTGTTCCGTGCGGGAACCGAACCCGCGACACGCAACGTAACATGCAATCGGTCAGCCACTGCACCAACCGTAACATCGTTATTTACTATTATGATGTTAATTTTAAGAGTTTCATAACCCCTTCTCAATAGATTTCTAAAACCTTATTCATCATACCATCACGCCTATTTTCCCCGAAGGGTTAGGCAGAGGTGTAACAATGTACACCCACAGTTCGCCGGTATGTTTAGGTCCCATGTAATAGGAGGCGAGCCTATTGCCATTAACAGGGCACAAATCCTAACTCCAAGCTGCTACTGAGAATTTCATAGAAAAACCCAATAACACTTTTTGCTCAACCTGGGAATCTAACCCAAGACCTCTAGCGTAGTAGTCGCGCTTAGGACCACTAGGCCAACGAGGCAGTTATATATATATATTATATATACCTACATTATTATTATATATATATATTATATATACCTACATTATTATTATATATATTACAGTAGTTATTCCTTTTTTCACAGGATATGTAAGACTGGTGACAAACCTGGGTCCCCTAAACTTTGAGTTATACTGCGACTTAACGCCGAAAGCGTGCGACAACTTCATAAGACACTGCAACAATGGATACTACAATGGTACCAAGTTTCACAGATCCATCCGCAATTTTATGGTAAGCACTCAGCACTCAGCAAGACACATTAGTGCTAGTACTGGAAGTCTTTGTGAAGGGGCTTGTCCAGGGAAGTATTATCACCATACGTATTTCTGTTTTCCTGTATTTTGGTTTGAAGGATAAGGGTACAGGTACAATTACAGGCAGCTGAGACATTTCAGCATTGTCTCTTGTATAGCAACGCATCTGCAAGGCCTCTGGTATTGCAGTCATATTTGTTGGTTTCATTCTCATATAAGGAAAAGACTTAAAAAAAAAAATTTAAATTTCATTAGTGTATTACTTTCATAGCAGATAAGAAGCTGTAATGATTTTCATGGATTTTGATGGAGACTACAGTCTTGGATTTACAGTTAACTTCATTACAGTAATAAAATCCTTAAGTAAAACAGTTCATGCAGAACTTTAACCTATTTAACAGCAGCTCCTTCCTATAAACTACAGGATTTCCTGTTTAGTCAGAGAGTAAGCTACCTATCGCTTTTGTAAGTATATAAAGTATATATAAAATAATATAAATTCAGATACAAGGCGGCGATCCAACGGGCACGGGACTTGGCGGCGAATCAGTGTGGAAGAAACCATTTGAGGATGAGATCAAACCTAACCTGCACCACACTGGCAGAGGAGTGCTGTCATTGGCGAACTCTGGACCAAACACCAATGGATCACAGTTGTAAGTACATATATTACATTTATTGTCCTCATGGATAAATGGTCGATCAGCATAGGTACTCTTGACTCATCATCTGCTTAGCCTTTTCCCAACTGTGTTGGGTCGGCTTCCAGTCTAACCGGATGCAGCTGAATACCAGTGTTTTAGATGGAGCAATTGCCTATCTAATCTCCACAACCCAGTTACTGGGCAACACGATACCTCTTAGTTAGACTGGTTGTCAGATTTCCTGGCTTTTGTCTATCCGTAACGACTACCAAAGATCAATGAATGACAGCCGGCACCAACGGCTTTACGTGCTTTCCGAGGCACAGGGGTGTCACACCACCAAATTCCAAACTCCGGGCTGCTACTAAGCAAATCCTAATGGAATAACCCAATAACACTTTTTGCCCGACCTGGGAATCGAACCCAGGACCTCACGCTTATCAGTGGCGCTTGCGACCACGAGACCAACGGGGCAGTTACTCGGAGCATAGGTACTCTTGACTATCATTTATAATTTTATTGTTCTAATGGGGTCAAGTTGTGTGTGTATCTTAGTTTAATATACATAGACCAGGAAAAGCTACCTCAAGGCCACGCAGTTCAGTAGCCAATTGATCAACCTATGCACCAACCAAGTCAGAAAATAAGCCCACTGTGTGTTTACCTTTTATGTAAGCCAAACACAGCAATATACTGTTTTTATCACAACTTTCTTACGTGTATTGTATTCTAACAAAGTGAAGCAAATTCTAAACAAATGACTTTAAGACAGCTTTTTAATACTTGAAATTCTTCTATTCCAGTTTCATAACGTTTCGTTCGTGCAAGCAACTAGACGGTAAGCACACGATCTTCGGCAAGCTAGTCGGCGGCATGGACACCCTCACTGCCATGGAGCAGATAGAAGTTGACAATAAGGACAGACCCATACAGGACATTGTGATAGACGTCGCGCAGGTGTTCGTGGATCCCTTTGCCGAGGCTGAAGAGCAGGTAATTTTCTTATATACATATATATATAGTCACCTGGGCCCTGTCCCTAGTCCTGGCCCGTAGCCATAATCCTCTTAAGGATTATTAAGATTTCTACATAAAATCCCGGCGGCACGACTGCCGGGCAGGCTTTGCTACATGCTACACCTAGCACACAACATCCGCGCTGTAAAAGCCTGGCGGCTGCGCAGCCGGCACATGTGTGTGACTTTACAGTAGCATAATAAGTTTGTATGAGTTCAAACAGACAGTAACTTAAAACAGGTGACACTATTATAGATGAACTCATTTTGTATTTTTACAGCTTGTCAAAGACAGAGCACAAGAACTAAAAAGGAAAGCAGAAACTGAAGGCTCTCAAGTGAGGCCGAAGAAGGCGAAACAGCCCCTTAAAGTATTCAGAGATGGTGTAGGAAAGTACCTCAACTTACAAGAAGTGGCGCCACCTGCAGCACCGACCAGCAGTAAAACTGGTAAAACCACAAAGTCACAAGAAGGTCCCATCAAAAAGGTTAAAAAGGATGGAAAATTTGGTTTTGGTGGTTTTGACAGCTGGTAGATTATATTAAAAATTATGTTAGTGTAAAATATTCAAAATAAACTCTATTATTATAATATTTAATTTTATTTATACCTCCTAAAATACTGACAACTTTAAATAAATTCATAACAATTTCTCTTTTATAATTTCACAGTTTATTTATTATAATAAATTCATTAATTAAGTACTTGTAAAATGTTAATTTATATGCTAATTAAATGAGTTAAATATCCAATGTATTTAACTTTACACTAATCAATCCATCAACACAATAATAGGTGCAGTTATTATGTATATTTATTTATTATTCATTTACCCCTTAAGTCTTTTTTCAATATATGAGTATAACTAGGTACTCTACCAAGATGTTTTTCTTGTCCTAAGCTAATATATAATGTTCATTTACATAGAGAGAATTCTCTTTGTAAATGTAAACACAATTTTATTTACGCATTAATCTATGCATGTAAATGAGCCATTATGCATTTTTTTTGGTGTGCAGGATTTGTTATTAGTTTCTTACAATATTTGTGATATCAAATACCTTACAAATGTGCCTCTAATTTTCTCTATCATGATTTTGGCAATACCAAACTATTACTATTGGTGTTAATTCCTAAGATCCGTTAACTCGTTTTTGCACACTAGGAATATACAGAGAAATATTCTTATCAACTATGCAAAGTGAACAAACTAATTTTTATTTAACATAATTGGGTATTACACCACTAACCAATAATTTCAGGACACAACTGCTTTAAAAAGAAACACTTCATTTTAACCCTGAAAACATAATTAATTTTCAATTAACAGTAAATCTGGATTTCATGTTGCTTTTCAATCAATAAAAAGTGAGTCAATTGAGTTGTCAAAGGTCACAGTTCACTATTACAATACAAATTTTACAGAGGAATCATGTTTTGACAGCTCATAAAAAGTATTTCAATTGGTTGGTGGTGTTTAGTATGCAATTATTCAAAAACCATATAAACAGCTTTTACTTGTGGCTGGTTGCAGCTAGTATGAATAGTGTACTATGGCTAGCAATTCAACCAATCATATTGCATTTGTCTAGGCTTGAAATGAAGCTGAAGCTAACTTACTAAGTTTGAAAGTGAGATTAGCTAAAGAATTGTGTGCCATAAGTTTGCCATTCACAGTTCATACGTTGTTTTTTTTAAATTATTGATGTAGCACAGTGGATATACCATTTATGTTTCATCCTGTTATCATGTCTCATTGATAACCATGTCATGTCATGCACCTATAGCCTGGTTGGCACTTCTCTCAAAACATATCTTAGTTTGACTTTTAAACATTGTTGTTAATTGTTTTTAGTTGTAATTGGTGCGCCTTCGTGCAGTCCTCTGCTTGTCAAATCTCATTTCCATCTCTTCTAAAACCTTTGGAGTGTATCGTACAACCAACTTCACTGAACCAACAGCTTGCTTCAACAACTCCACAGCCTTCTCATGGTTTTCACCTTCCACGGACACGCCATTCACGGATAACAGCTGGTCACCTCTTTTGAGTCCTCCATGGCGATCAGCGACGCCTCCTGGAATGATCCTCGATATGTAAATAGGGGAATTTTGTTCTTTGCCACCCATGACGTTGAAACCAAGACCTTCCTCTGTCTTCGGAAGCTCGACAACCCTTGGATGTGCGTGGCCTTCAGCGGCAGCGAATGCGGCCACTGTGGCCTTGGCTGTAGCGGAAGCTCTAATGTCGGCTGAGCCTTGAATATCAACAGTTTCGTAAACATGCTCATACACTTCGCGCACAGCGTTCAAGAAGTCACTTTGTAGCACTTTCTGCAGCGCTGCTAGCTTCGTTGCAGGTACTTCACCACTTTGTTGAAGTTTTTCGAGCAATTCGATAGCTCGTTTTATATCTCTAGCTAACGTTAACTGCTCTCCTGAACTGCTCATGTTATCGGAATTCGTTTTCTTTACAAATAACTGGAAATGAAAAGAAATTGGGTGTGTTAATAAACACGAAAGCACGTAACTGCGGTGATCAATACACATACAGCAAGTAGATCACGTTCTAAAACGTTGAATTTCATCAGTAATTCAGCATCACATAAAGCTTTTGCACATCTTGGTGCAAATTAGAATTTGTAAATAATATCAGCTAGGGTTATACTTTTAATTTATTTTTGTCTATAAGAGTCTTTGTAAGTTCTCAGTTATAGAAAATTAATTAAAATATCGATTTCACTGAAAGTCTGAAACATATTTTCATTTCAATACTGGTTTCGGAACGTTCCTCATTTGACAATTCGACATTTCACTGTTGTTTTGTGCAGTTGGTGTTTCAGCTTTCGTTTGGAAACAAACAAAAATAAAATTTGTTTAAAATTAATTCTGTACACATAAACCGTAAATATTGTTATGCCTTCACTAATGTTTACTATGTTTCTAAGCTAAAATTAGCGACTCTTCTGTTACGCAGATATAACTGAGTGAATCTAGAATCTTATCTTTCGAGTTTTCTTGTTCGTTCAGGAATAAGTAAAGAAATGAATGTTTTGAACTTTTAAATGTTTGAGTTTGAATGACAAATTGACAAGTTTTCAGTCACGCCAACATTTCGCCAAAAATGCTAAATATCTAAATTGCCATATTTGGGCTGTCATTTTTAACTTTGATTTGCAGTATTATTATAGTATTTTGCAGCCTAAATGATTTAGCGTAAGTTTAAATAATAGTGTTACGTAAATAGTATAGTGTAAGTGAGTAGTGGGACTTTTTAATTACAGAAACAATGGATGATTTAGGTGAGTTTAGTCTTATCATAACCTGTTTGGGTTGCTGTGTATAAGAAATGACGTGTTCTGCTAAAATAACTTGTTAATTTGCATATTTGCCCCTTGCCGGACCTTCTAGTCTTATCCATGGCACTGTAGCCAAGTGGCGGTGCAAACTTTTATGCTAATAACTTGTTACTTCCTGCCTGAGTTAAATTTTTTGTTTATTTTACTTACAATCTATGGATTCTATAATTCTGATTATTATACGTGATCATTATTGCCGAGGAGATGGGTTAAAAGCTATTCCTTTGTAATGGGATGACAAATTTTTTATTTACATTTTCTTATCTAAACATACTTACAACAGATAAACAGAGTTTGACATAAAATTATGTCAGTGACCTGATCAAGCATCAAATATTATTCAAGATATTAATTCTGTAGTGTTTTAAAGGAATATTTACGAATATGCATACATTTAATGAATGAATTTAAATATGGAAATACCTTTTTTAAGGCAAAATATTGAATAAGGGTATTATGGATGATTCAATTTCATTCATGAACTAAATTAGGCTACAGCATGATTCACTTATTTCAAATTAGCAGTGACCTCTCTGTTTCCTTTTACATTTTAAATGTATAAACTTTTATTGTTGTGAGTGCGCACAAAACCTTGCCATAGTTTGATTGGGATCAGGAGAATATTATTTCTATGCATATGGAACAAACAAAAAAACATTAATTATAAAATAGTTTTAAAGTAAGGGGAATAAATCTTGTTTTATTATATTTTAGTTTGGAAGCATATGGACTATGGCAACAGCGTGTTGACTGAAAGAATGGCATAATTTTTAACCCTCGACACAAAAAGAGGCATGTTATAAGTTTGGCATGTCTGTGTATCTGTCTGTGGCACCATAGCTCTGAAACGGGTGAAACGATTTGAATGCAATTTTTATTATTTGAAGGCAGGTTTCCTAGAGATGGATTTTAGATATGCAAAATCGGTTCAGCCGTTTCAGGGTAATCAGCTCTTTTGTTAGCTGCGGTAGGGATCTTTATTCTTCTGTCGGGGGTTACTTAAAATGTTTAATTATTTCTTGGAAACTAGGTTACTACACACATATCTTATATGTGTTGTTTAAGATTAATTCACTGGAATAAGGTCTATGGTGGGCATGACTGCTTTTGTATGGTACATACTACAGTATAAATTATGTCATGTAAAGTCCAATTCATTCTGTCTCCTACATACAGACTGACAAGTAAACTTAAGGATTAATACCAAAATATAATTCATAAATACTGGAACTGATTCTAAATTGTAACTGTAACTGATTCTAGATATGGTTCTATTCTGCTTTTTGTGCATCAACAGATAAAATAATAACCACATTTGGCCTTGTCTACAAGATGTTGCATTAAGCCATTTATTTCGCGACATGTTGTATTGCAAGTCGGCCATTCTAGAGTTGGGCTGTGTGTACACTCGCGACGTCGAATTTTTTCCGTGTGTCCACGCCTTTAAACCTTGAAAGCACCATCATTGTTTATTGCTATTAACACCTACTTTAATTGGTAGTCATAAATATACGAGTACCTACCTATCTTTATACCTATACTGTGTTTATAGTAGCCGCCACGCCAGTAGACGGTGTACGCGACAGGTCTGATAGCCGGCCAATCGTGTGCAGCGTCGGTGACCCAAAAAATCCAAAAAAATGAACTTGATGGTTGTACTCACGACTCGTGGCGACTACTGTTCTCGTATTATAAAGCTGAAGAGTTGATTTATTTATTTTATTTAAAGAAAACTTTACGCGCTAATCTCTGGAACTATTGTACCGATTCTGAAATTTTCTTCCCTAATAAGCAACTAAGTTATTCCTACCTACTACAGGATATATTTTATTATAAAAAAAAATTGGGATCTGTAAGAAAATTGACGCAGACAAAATCGCGGGCAGTAAGTATATGGCGCTAATCAGTAAGTTACATAACATCTTTAAGGGAGACACGAAACACTCCGAAACAAACAGGTCTTAAGGAATGTGGCGCAATAAGCCAGTTCACGCACACAACATGACGTATTGACAACTTATATCCTGAATATATCGATAATATAATTTGCAATAAATATCGTTTTTAATGGGATAATGAGTTCTTTGACATTCTATTTAAGAATCATAACACGATACTCGATTTCATTACTTGGCAGATCAAATACATATTTTTTGTTTTCATCTATCTTTAACATTAGCTAAAGAGTTGTTGGTTTAAACGCTCTAATCTACCTACCTACTAATAGCCAGATTAATAAGCAAATGTATATGCTATAAAACATCACGCTACCACACACGGGAACGAAGCAGTATCCAAAGACGTAAACGCGGGAGAAAAAAAAAATACCACGCGACGAAGTCGAGGGCAGAATAATATAAAAAAATATAACTGGTGAATAGAGGTGATGAGACAGACACTTTACAAGAGCACATATTTACACACAATCTTTTTATTTGAGAGTCCAATTAACATTGTTTAGATCTATACGTAGACGACCCTCTCGTACTGGAGCAATGAGTATAACTATACCTTTTTACATATACGTTATAACATAATAGCTCTTTATAAGATTGCAAGGTGGGGACCGACAACGCCGGACATTAATCATCGCAAGGCGATGGGGAGTCATCTAGGGGTTATTTCTAAAGCCATTAGCGGGTTAGACTAACTATCTGAGCTACTATTTTTATCAGAAGTTAATAGAGTTCCGTAAAAATGGTGGTGTCCGCTTGTTTGCCTACGTACGAAAAATATTTGGCTAATGAACGGACAGTAAACACGCTCACTAATTCACTGCACGATCAATACCTAATAAGAGAAGCGGAATATAAAAGTAAGCTCACATAACACACGATTGAACGACAAGACTATTAACTAACAACAGATGCAAATACAAGGGCGCTCTTATCATGATTAGCAAGTGCAGCTGGACACAAGAAAGCAACCGACAAATGGCATGAGAAAATTCTCTACCCAACACATATCCTTCCATATTATTTTAAGAATACGACGATGCAGACGACTGTTCCCACTAACTGTGAGATTAGAATGAGATATTGCAGCAGTCGGCCAGTATTACTTATTATATCATACCACACAATGCCGCGCAATTTCCCATTAAAAACCAATCAACGTTAAGTGGCCCAGCCATATCTTAACAAGCTATGATGTACGTTGATTCCTCCATAGTCCCATACCTACACGTAATTCTAAAAATAAAGCTGTAGGGATTAATCAGACACTCAAGAAGTATCCCAGAGGGGGAATGCAAGAAATCTGTTACATGTCAGTGTGGAATGTCCATGTGAACTGACAGTCCGATAAATCGGATTCTTGAGCTGGAATCGAGATAAATGTTTGTTGAGCTGCAACGAAAATAATCGATTAATTAGATGGTGTAACTCGGTAAGGAATTGAAGTTAGTGATATTATGTTGGCACCTTTAAATTGATTTGATTTATTGAATTTAATTGCGATGATTACTGTATTCGATGTAGCAATCAAAGCAAGTCAATCACCGATAGTAGGAGCTCCGTTAAAAACTGTTAAGACGTATGGTGCTGATGAAGAATCATAATAATATTGTCTCTGACCTCTGCCGATTGATGGAGTTATACAGGTTGGTTCATATGACCATTCTCCAAATAAGATGACTTTTAACTTAAAATAATTACATCGACACGAAGTCAAGGATGACCCTTTCAGCAGCAATAACAATGTGGTCACTGAGGCCTTTAAACGTGAATGGTTTAATATAGTAATAAAATAAATACAAACGATTCAAAATCAGCAACAGATGTAATTGTTTATGCAATTGCTTGCGCTCTTTATCACATTTTTTTTTAAATGTTATCAAACAACGGTGCAGTCGAGTATGCAAATTAAAAACGGTCTATCGATAAATTTTAAGCATAGGACGTTCATTTTCTTGGAAGGATAATCAATCATTGTCTTTTATCCAATGGTAAATGCAAATCCAATCCACTGCTGGACATTGTCTAATTACTTAAATTATCAGTTCAACATCATTTGTGGACTTCGCCGATTGTTGTTTGCTCGTTCTTCTATATAGAAACCTACGTTTTAAAACGAGCAACTAGCTTCAACTTTAAATTGTAACTTCTTGACAATTCAAAAGTGCCTGTAAATGGTGTAATTGAAATAAATACTTTGACTTTAATATATAGAACTTTTGTATAATATGTACAACTTTAATTAGGAACTGACAATTTAATTGTGCTTGCGATCATTACGTTTCCTTTAATTACATATAAGCCAATTAGTCAAATTAAATTTCAATACTAAAACACTTTTCAAAAGCTTTCGCTCAAATAATTGGACACAAATCTACTGTACATTTAAAACATCGAATTTAGTAGTAACCCAAATAACGTAACCATTTATGACGTAGAATGGATATAAGTAGACGTAACTTCCGTTGAAGGAAAATCCTGACCCGATGACCTAATAAAACATCATAAAACGAATGTATGATGGTGTGAACTGCCACAGGACTCAAATAGCAAATATAATTAATAAGACATTAGATTTAGTTAGTTAGGGGCAATGATAGTTTGAGACTAAGAATAAAGAGAGGACGAAGTGGGTGAATGATGCAGGCGTTGTAAAAAGTACTAATGATTCCATAATACTCTGAAGTTTCTCAAGTTTTATTTGGTATAGAACACGATCCCTACAAACCGTTTGTAGTTTTAGACTTTTCAAAGGCCTTCGACACTGTAAGCATAACTCCCTAACTTCTAAAAAACGCTTTGTCATTACCATATGTATCATATTTCCACATTTTACACGCACTATTCACGCGATACCACGGTTAATATGCTTCGTTCCCGTTCAGCCTAATTAAATTAATTAGTGGTCGTCGTGCACTGGGGAATGTTGTAATAGGCGACACACCTATATATGATTAGGAACACGTAACTTTGGACTGTGAATCAATATCGTTCTTTGATGATTAACACATTTTACACAATTTACACTGGTCAAGTGGTAGAAGTTTCGTTTCACAAATTTTGACTTGGAGAGCTACAGCCGTAAATTTTTTTGGGTAAGATGATGGCTGCAGAAAACTATTGCTTATGAGGCGTAATCGCCCCGTCTAGTAATTCGATCGAGAATTTAATCCAATGATCGAACTGATTTGAGATAAGTCTTGTAGAGAAGTTCTGGAACAATACAAATTAAGAATAGACAACTGTTTTCTATTCCAAGTGTTTATTGAGTAAAAGTTGCCGTGTTGACTGTGATTTTAAATTACATCGCATTTATTTAATACAATGCATGAGTGATCTCAGACACCTTGAAAACTTTATGATCTCAGAATTACTTGGAAATTACAATGTCAACCTTGAACTCCAGTGCTGCAAATTCTCAGCTGATAAACTGTAGCGTCTGCCAATTTCAGTTTAATACTACTAACTTTCCCCGTCTGACCTAAATCGTATCAGATCTGTTGCCTGTTCGATAAGGCTGTAAATACATAGTTTAATGACGTCATTACGCCGTCACTGACTTGGATGAGTTGCGTGTTACGCGTCCCCGACATTTGTCAGTCGCACGCGTGTACCCAGTCCTAACGTACTGGTTGGAAATAGTTCGTTATTAAAATTTTGATCCATTTCGAAATTTAAAATTTGAGTTTAGATAGTTTGCGAATAGATTATGTCGACTTTAATAATTAAATCTAAATTAAACTAGTTGAAATTGATTGTGTTTACATGAAGATAAGATAGGTAACCAAAATAAAATTCATTGGTGACATTTTTCCCCGTAAGCTTATCCGCTGTCATATTTTCTTTCGTGATGTTTATTCATTTACAAAAAGCAAGTTGTAAAGTCATATCGACGGGTGGTTTATGTGTTTGTGAACTTTCATTAATGTTTCTCTACTGTTTTTAAAATAAATACCCTTGGCAGTTAGAACGATTGTTCTTGGCTAGGTTTCAAACTTTTAATCGCGTTTAGGGACCGTAAGTTCAAGACCTATCAAGGTTAGATTAGTCGTAACGATTGATAAAAGATTTATTATTATATTGAGGCCAGAAAATTTGGTTTTGTCTTTGAGATAAAAATAATTGAAATTGTGGCAAACAGTTTTTAAACAACCAGTTTCAGAGGTAATGTAGTAAGTTGCTGTAGCGGTAGCCTCAGCAAACAGCGGCTAGTTCTTTGCACTGTACGATAGTTTGGTATGCAAGTGGGTTGAGTTAGCACCGAGCCAGTACGACTCAAATATTTACTTCCTTATTAGAGACCAGCCAGAGAACAATAGAACAGCTAACTCGATCGTAAAATTTACAAGTAGTAAAATGCACTTTGCTGTACAAACTCTTATGTCCATGTTTAGGAGTTTTTGCGCAAGAGCCGGAAATCTGCAGAATGCCTGTAAAGTGTGTACATACTTTCACGGCGATTTATGAACATTTACACAATTTTATTACGTCTTAAAGTTAATTAACACGATTTCTATTAATCTTTGAGAGCGGTTATTAACATTAAAGTTTATGGCCCTTTCTTTCCAAATAGATCAAAGTGGTCGTTGTTACTTCTATCTAATGACAATCGTAAACTTATAGTGAAGTGTGATGGAGTGGAATGATGAGCCGGATGTCTTAAGTCAAGAGACGCGTGCGCATCGTATTGCTGCCGGATGTGGCTTGGGTGCGGTAAAATTTGGCGGGAACGAGCCACGAAATTAGATTTGTTCTCTCTACGGAATCCATGATTGATCGCCCTCTCTCTAGCTTGCTGACAACTCCACCTCTAAACTGAGAATTACAGGAATTCTTTCGAGACGTATTGCTTCTTTTTCATTAGGTATTTAGAATCGGTCGTGCTCGTAAACATCTTATCGGTGCTTTGATCTGGCTGAGTGTTAGAGACGAATTTGCCACATCGTTTAAGTCTATGGCATCAAAATTCTTCTTACGTTCAAACGAAAGAGAACTGACAGTAAATCGATTTCTAGTCGTAAAATCTAGTGTGAGTTCTAATAGGAAATCGTTGTATGATTTACCTCTATAAATTTAGTACCCATAAGAGCCGGAACAAATGGATTGATTTTGACAAATGCATTGATTTGTTGCCGTCCCCGCGTATAAATAATACTGGAAGTGTAGCCGGTGTGGCTGCGCGCGCGCCGGCACCGGCACCACCACACGACAGTTGTGACCGCGCCGCGTTGACGAATACTCTACTCGGAGCACCGCGACCTCGCCCCCGTGACATTGCCTTATCACTTATCACTACGCCTATCGATAACAAAGTAAAAATAATCGATATGACGATCAATACCTCGGTACTCTACTGATAGCTTTCAGTCGAATCGCGTCCTTGTGATAGCCCAATATCGTGCGCGCATAAATCATAATTGTTTACACGAGATGCACTGAATAGTAATTGCAAGCGTTTTGCATTTCCTCGCGTAGAACGTCGTTTACGCGAATAGTGTGTAGGCTGTGATTATGGTGCGCTGACGCTGGTGTTGTTCCTGTGGGTGTTTTAATTCTCAAAGACAGCTGTGATTGGTCGATGATGGATCGAACAATGTATGGCAAGGTGCTGCCAGGCACTTACTATCCGTTCCGCTGCGCTATGAAGGAGAACGGAATATCGCCCGGCTGTGAGTATTAATCAATATTAAATTGTGTACAAATGGTGTAACGGATATTTATCGGGTGTCTATCTTCCACCTCGTGTTTGTTTACTGTAATTACGAGTGTGGCTACAGCTGTGTATCGGTAACATTATAACTACGTCCACGCTATAATTTCCCTGTGCTTGTGTTTATTTTCTCATGCGAGTTCCTCGAGTGCATCCACGTCGAATCGTGAGACTGGTCTCTCAATGTGTGTTTATTTACTACGAAGCGTGAACCGTACAGATGTACATTTCTCTTTTGTAATTCAAGTGATGTTTGCCAGCCTGCTATTTTTGGAGTGTTTAGTTGAGCGTCTAACGGGTTGATGTGTCAACATGTTTGTATATTCCTATGATTAGTTCGCACACCAATTGTCCTAACTAAAACGTATGGTCGTTTGATAGTATTCAAGTCAATTAAATTTTCAAAGCTTTATAAAGTACTTCGAGTGAAGTCATTCTTGTTTGTAGTCAGGTTAATTTGGTTTCATTAGCATTAGTTGACGGGTTTGCGGTTTTGTTCCGTTCTTTTATGACGGTGTTGTCTATTCCTGGAAGACCTCGTGGGTGGTGACCAAAATGTACGGACTTTTACTGTCATCATCAGCTTTATAGTGTATTTTGAAGGCACCTTGCTGACTTTATGTAAACAATTTGTCTGTTACGTGTACGTTTTTATTACGTGTATCACGTGTTTGTTCTGTACAGTCTTCTCAAGATCTTAGTGTAAAGGGCTACTTATTATCTTCCTAACTAACTGCCCGCAACTTCTTTCGCGTGGTTTTTGTCTCCCGCGGCAAGTTACGTCTGTAGTTGTTGTTCCTCTCCCGTGTGTCTTAGCGTATTGTTATATAGCCCATACTATTCGTCATGAATCTGGCTCTCATATACAAATTATTATTTTTCCAATGCGACAATAATATTATGAATATACTAGCTTCTGCCAGCGACTTCGTCCGCATAGGTTTTTCACTCGCATAAGGTTACATTATCGGTTACTGCTCCGCACATATTGGTCATAGCGTGATGTTATATAGCCTAAAGCCTTCCTCGATAAATGAACTATCCAACACAAAAATATTTTTTTCAATTCAAAGCAGTTCTTGAGATTATTGCGTTCAAATAAACAAACTCTTCAGCTTTATAATATTGGTATAGATGATGAGTGATCGAGCAATTCGATTCTGAACTATCATTCGCATAGCAAAATACTCTATAAATCTGTACATAATATTTATAATCGGTGTTGAAGGCATTACTATTATATAGTTATCATTGTGTTCAATCCCACGTGTGTATTAGCGTTTTGCTGCTAAATGTGGTATTTCATCACTAAACGGAATGCGGTGCGGTGACATTGTGAGGTCGTGTGTGCGAAAGGACCTGCATTTGATTATGTTGTTAGAGGTCTGGTAGAGGTTGTGTGAGCTGGATTTGGTAATTGGAAAGGTTAATATAATAACGCATTTGGTGAAAATGATCTAACCTGTTTCCTAGTACCTATAATTGTGAAAATGAATGGAAGAATGGATTTTTCCATTTATTCCGTTACTTTTTCACATTTAAACGGCGGAAATGATGAATGGACAAACTAACGTGCTCATAAATAGGGACTTTCACGGAAGATGTTACAATGTCCACTCATGTATTCATGTTATTGTTGGGTTGTTCCATACCACTGTTTTATTAATCGCCTTACATGTAAAGGGGGGAACTGGTATGCTTGTGACAAGTAGCTATTTGTCGTGGGTCTTAGATATTTCAATTTGTACTAATAAATTAAATTGAAATGTCTGTTTTTAATGTCAAAATAACAGCTGTTTTACTAAATGCAATATATCAATGTTTGACGGTAAGTACGTGTACAAAAAAAAAACTTTTTTCTGTTTGTTTGTTCAGATTAATCTTCAAAACGGTTGCACCGATTTTGACGGGACTTCCACTGGCAAATAGCTGATGTAAGGAGTAACCAAGGCTACTTTAATTTCGCGCAAAAGAAATAAGCCCTCTTGATAATCGACATTCACGTAAATAACGCGGGCATAAACTGATTTTAAAATAACAAAGCTTAATTTTGGAGATTCTTTGGTAAATTAAATATGAAAATGTTGTATTTATTAATTAATTTGAAAACATAAGTTGCAACACAGATTGATAACACTCATCGATTGAAATAAGTATCTGTTATCTTATAATAATCACTTGCACTACTGATTTAATTACATATGTGACACTAATTAAAAATATGTTTAATCGTAATTAAAAATTAACGTAACACAAAAGAAGGTAAATTACAACTGCAGTACAATTCTGGTGAAATCTCCTTCGAGGAATTAAGTGAGCTTGAGGTGAGCTGTTCTCGATGTTAAGAATTGACAGCTTACTTCAAACTCACTTCTAAATTCACCGACAGAGATTTGAACAGAATAGGCCGGCTAATGTCTTTCGTTGATAATTTGTATGGTCGGAATATCTTTGTAAGTCTCGTGAGGTGTAGCAAATCCAGTATTTTTATTGATTTGTGAATTTCATGGATAATTGTTAATTGTTGAGGCCTCTTGGTTATCTGCTAGGTAACTGTGCTTTGTCCGATAGAAATTTATCAAAGAGAAACTAGTATGGTGTAAGTCTAGAGATAGATGCCATAAGTATAAAATGGTATATAATTTGAATTTAGCAGAAAGCTAATTTGACTCGTCATTGTCTATACTAATATTATTAAGTTGAAGAGTTTGTTTGGTTGAACGCGCTAATCTCAGAAACTACTGGTTTGAATTGGCAAATTCTTTTTGTGTTGTATAGTTCATTTATCGAAGGAGGTTATATAACATCGCGGCATGGCCAATAGGTGACGAGCAGCAACCAAAAACGTAACATAATGCGGGTGGAAAAACTACGCGGACGAAGTCGTGTGCAGATGCTAGTTCATGATAAATCAATACACAGTTACTTACAAATTAAATATTGCACAAACTCTTAACAAGACAAATAATTCATTAAACGTTTCAATTGTGGCATAATTTCGTATCTATAGTATAACAAATCGATATCTAGTTCACGTAAACAACAACTAAATATTTATTACATATTTTCCTGGTAACTGCCTCTTCGGCGTCGGTAGTGTAGTGGTCTTAAGCGCGCCTGCTACGCTAGAGGTCTTGGGTTCGATTTCCCAGGTCGAGCAATGTGTTATTGGTTTTTCTATGAAATTCTCAGCAGCTGCTCGGAGTTAGGGTCTGTGCCCGGTTAACGGCAATAGGCTCGCCCTCTATTACATGGGAGCTAAACATACGGGCGAACTGTGGGTGTTCATTGGTACACCTCTGCATAACCCTTCGGGGAATACAGGCGTGATGTAATGTTATATTTTTATGGTCTTAATCAATGCTTTTTTTTAACCCCTGATTCAGACTACCATAAACCAAGGCTCCAATTCTTTGTCTAGCATTTTATGATGCTTTAAGAATCTGTGACATACGTACCGATACATTTTATTTCCACTTTATAGATACTTAAAAGATATTGAGTGTTCCGTAGCACATAGTTATAGTATTAGTAATTAACGCAAGGTCACGACACTCATATAAAGATTACATAAAGCCGCGGACGCCATGTGATTTACATAATCTGTGTCATGCATGCGCGTACGCATACACTTGTGTTATAGTGTCTGTATTATTGTAGTGGTATTAAAAAGATTTATTTTGTAATTTTTCTACAACATCTGTTTTTAGTACATGGCTAGTCCATACATTTTTTAAAACGAACGAACATAGATTCATCTTCAATTTATGACATTGATTCTCGCGAAGATGATATTGCGATTAGATTTTGAACGTTTTTTAATTCTTCTTCTGACTTCTGATATATATATTGTTAAAAGTAAAAAGTAGTAATTAATCAAGAATAAATATAATTAAACAGAATTACAACCTTGGCACACTCACCACATCGAAAACGGAAAGACTATTTCATCTTGAACAAAACAAGTTTTCATTGAAGCGTGTATGATAAAACGTATAAATGGTGGATAAAGTATCCTCGACACCGACCTTTGCGAGGTCATGGTATGACATAATATCGCTTGCGCAGTTGGAAATAATTAAGAATCAAGTCCTGAATGGCTCGTAGCACCTGGTTGCAAACAAGGGCGGGCATTTGTCTTTGTTTAAGAGAACGGAGAATCCTTGATTTCAGATGATTCGGGGTGAATAGTTTTAAACGTTGAAGAAGTGAAATAAGTGCTAACGTTTATGTATGCATCACATCACACAGTTGTGTGCGAATATTTTGTAAGAACGCTTAAAACAGTAATAAAGGGCAGATGGCACTGGATATCATTTGAAATATAAGTCTTATTTCAATGATCATTCATCTGTTCGTCTATTGTGTAAAAATCTCCCTCAATAATTTAGATGAAGTGAGCTTAAGGATCTGTACACCGAAGTATTCCCATAACAAACAGGTAGGATGACAGAAGTATTCCCGTTTGGGCACCAATCAATATAATAGCTTGATGCTCAATTGGAAATACCTTTAGTGCTTAATGCATAGGTGCTCGAACTGGAATACTTCTGTCAGCCTGTAGTACCAGTCTGTAAAAATCTGTTTTAATTAATTTAGATTAATTAGGTTATTTGAGCTGTCTATCCTCACTTCACCTATATTCACCGAGGGAAATTTTTACAGAATATCAACTGCTATTCTGTTTCTTATGTAAGTCACAATAGAAATGTCTGTTCTATTCCTTTTACACCGACAATGCTGCGGTAATAGTAAGGTAACACGTTTAAGCAACTCTCGGCCATATGTTATTTCATTGAGTCTCTCAACGTGATTGCTTATTCATAGGATGTTTTCATATATATTTCTAAGTCTATAGAAGTATCATAGGCTGCCCGTAGAGAATTCATTATCATTTCAATATTTATGCAAATGTTGTTCATTTATAATCTGTCCTAAACCAGAGTCTAATTAAAACCTCAATACATTGATCAGTACCTACAGAATGAATTGTCGTTTGCCTTCAATAGCTAATTTGCTTTAATTTTCTTGGAGTTCGCTTATTCCAAAGACTTCTCGGATCTTCAAAATGGTCTTGCAATTCACTAGTATAAAACAAAGTCGCTTCCCGCCGTCTGTCCCTCTGTACGTTTAGATCTTTTAAACTAGGCTTCGAATTTTAATATGGTTTTCATCAATAGATAGAGTGATTCAAGTCGAAGGTTTATACGTATAGAATATCTCGCTACGATCAACGGGCGCGGAGCAATAATCGAAAACGTAACTAAACGCGGGTGACATCGCGGGGTATTATATCTAGTCCAGAATAAAATACTTTACAATAACTAAAGAATAACCAATCATAGTGGCGATCTATATGAGAGTGATGATAATGATGCACCAAAGAATATTTCTCAGCTGGATTAATTCAGGTTAATCAGACAAGCTGAAACAGAATACAGAAGCTGCCTTGACAAAACAATTAGTAGGCAAGTACCTTCTGAAATTGAAGTCAAGGTATTCGCTAAATATGTTTAGCTTACAGTGTAAAATCTTTTATCTCTACCAATTACAATGAAGTAAAAACTTTTGTGGCACATTGTCATTTTAATGCCATTTTCGCACCAAACACGACTCGTCTAGTTTTAAATTACCATAAACACGGTATGCTCATCCAGATTTCCTTATTAGTGACACGACAATACACGTTCACAGCCGGCCTCTGACTCAGGTCTCTAGGAAGGTCAGATGAAAGCGTCCAAATATGGTCTCGCATTAAATGGTCCGTAAATCTTTCTCAGGTTTATATAACCTTCATACCAAGGGAGTTACGTTTTCAAGATCACTTCTTGGTTAATTATTTGTTTAATTAAGTAATTATTTTCTTTAACATAGTTTGTGTTTTTTGTTTTGCCGATTCCACTACTAACCCGACGGTAATATCTCATTACTGACCTTTGAAAAAGTGTATCTCATTAATCTTCTTTAGCCGCTTTTCTCATCCTCAGTTACAAAAAGTTACCTCAGATGATTTTCGGACTTTATTCAATCTAATATTACTTAATGTCTATCTTTCATGACTGTTGTGCGTTTAAAGTACATTATCAACGTTATTATTTGATCATTATTTCGTAATTCAAGCTTGAGAAACGACTGTGTCGTGTTGTAATTTGAATAGTATGCGAATCATCATCGTCCTCATGCGTGTGTTCTAAGATATTGGAGATCAGTGCAATATGTCTTCTCCTTCCATAATCTCTATAACCATCGTCTCACTAGTCAACCCCTTTCTGGCTACATATAAACACATCATTTCTTTAGCCTTCTCTTATTCTTATTGTTATCTTATGTTCCTATTTTCTCCGCATCAGACCATTGGTGAAATGGTCTATTAATTCATTACAATAAATGACGAGAATTCTAATTACCTATCTCTGGCAGCCAGTGAAAAGAGTGTTATAAAAAACGTACGTGTTAGGCATACATGTTTCTGAAACCCAAGAATCGTATGTATTACGTGACAAGTCCCCTTCATTACGAGTAACGGTACGTGTATGTATTTGGAAACAGATTCACTTCAATAGGCTCATTGTTTATATCATTGTTAAGTGTGCTTTACCAAAAATATTAATATTATTAAAGATTCAAATGAATAGCTTCAGTGTTATTACATGAGTCACATGTCTGCTTAACATTAAGCCATATTTAGTTTCGATTCCCAAACTTTGCGTGTTCAATGCCATGTGTTTCATCGGACAGCCACTAATGTTTAATTATGGGTGTAAAACATGGGCGTTTTGTTATATATCATTAATTAATGATCCATTATGTATTGCTATTATTCGTTCGATGAATCGTTTTAAGTGATTTGAAATACAACATTATTTCTTAAACAATTGTGGCTTTCATTAATATTGACTCCATGTTGAAGAATATCGTAAGTCAATTGGCTATGGTATATTCTCTCGTTTTTGCTGATTTGTCTTTCTAAGGAATACAATACTTTTGTGAACCAAATGTTATGCCTCTATATTTGGAGTACAAAGACTTCAAAATTTGCAACATATGTCAAACAAAAATATAAGAACATTGAACCATTCTGATAAGTTCATTCAACTTTCGGACAATTCAGATCCTTAGGATGGAATAAAGCTCTTTCTACATCTTGTTCTAACAGAAAATCATTCACCGTAGAAATTATCGGTTCATTTGCATATTAGACATGTTGGTTAACATCTAATTCAGCTAATAAAGGCTTGATTCAATCTTCCGTTTGGCTCACATTTCCACACAATGTTACTCTTCAGGAATTAATTAGTGCGTCTGAGTTACCGGCACTTGAACCCCTGGTATGCGAGCTTGTTTGCACCAAGCTATTTTAGCTCTAATTTGTACCTGAATCATATTTCCTGATTCCATATTTGTTCTTGTGTTCCTCTTAGATGTTGGCTTCGTGTTATGTAATTAACCATTCCACATTTTCTGATTACTTTTATTTTGCAGTATGGGTTAACACCGCCAATAGATTAAATACTATTTACCGACATGAGTTTCATTACGTGCTGGCTGCCACGGATGAATGAATAAGAAAAGTAGCTACAATGACAGAATGGCGAATTTAAAATGGACCCAGAAGGCCATTATAAATTGCAACTTCAACAAGTGCAGAGTTAACCAAGGGAAGCAGGCAATTTATAAATAAACGCTGCTCTATTATCTCACCCCAGGTTTCCCTTGTATGTTGTCAATGTCCAAAACATATTTTCTGCTGAACACTACGTCCTTTACTGAACATCTACTTTCGTTAAGGGATACTATAAATATCCATAAAACTCAAGAATCTTAATCACCTCACTTCAAAAGCTTTTCCCTAAACGTAATTCAGTTAAAATTCTGTTTACCAACAATGTTAATCCCTTCGATATTTACGAGTAAGATCATTAAAAGACATATGGTCACAGAAATAAAATAGTTTGTCCCAATTCCTGTATCCAGTTGGCCAGGGAAGAGCACGTTGCACAAATTGTTATCCAACGCTAGTTTCAAGACATTTACAGTATCGTTAATCGTGTTTATAGATAGCGTGTTGCAAGTCTTTCAAAGCCTGCAAGCTCAATATTTATTAAAACCTGACTGAAGAATTATGTGAAATGGGATGTCCTTACTAAATATTATTTTAGAGCAGCCCTTCAGTTTTATTGGCAGAAAGTGATAGAAATATTAGATATTATGTTTGTTTAGATGGAGTTGATGAAGATGATTGTGATATTGTAATAGTTCTCGTGGTGTTTAAAGTTTACTCCAGAAAACACATTCACGAAATCAATTCAAATCCATTGACGAAATTGAATAGACACTCCATCACGCCTGTATTCCCCGAAGGGTTAGGCAGAGGTGTAACAATGTAGACCCACAGTTGTCCGGTATGCTTAGGTCCCATGGTCCCAAAGGGCATAGATGGTTCATAGATTTAACTTATCACAGTTTCATAATGTAACATCTAATATTCTGTGTATATTATTAAGTCTAAATAATGAGTGTTACTTTAGAAAACTATGGTCTCTGTATATCCCACATGGTGTCGAGGTCAGCCTTCCTATTATTCCCCTTTCAATTGGTCTGTCCTTGATTAACGGTGTCGAGTTTCTTGTTTACTACATCTGTTCACCTGATTTCAGATCTCCAATAATAAAATCATTTATTTCAATTAGACCCTCAAAATACACTTTTAAACGTCAATTACAAGAAAAAAATAATGAATCCTGTTGCTCCTTTCAAGAAGTAGTTTCGTATGGAGAGGAACGAACAAAAAGTTCATACTTACTCATTAAAAAATATATTTTACTATGCTTTGTTCACATGTTTACAATATCGTGATCATAGACGATCACTCCTAACATTTCAAAAGGCAATGAATCAGTGTGCGTTAGCTGTGAGCCATAGTTATCATGGAAGGATTATTATCATGTCGAAAAAAGGAAACTAAGTAAATTATGTCATTAAATTCGCAACCAGTCGATAATTCAGTGTAGGTTTCTCAAATTTATAATTTTTAACATCTTCAATGAACAGTTTATGAGAGATTGTCAATAAAGGGTCATTGACACCGATATCGTGTATCTACATGAAGCAATTAATTGTGACAATTGGCAGAATGCCCATTGGGTTTTAATATGTGACAATCATTTGAATATTTTGCCATCTTGCAACACTATTGCTTTACGAGCCAAGATAAAATATCCCAGTTTTAAAGCCACAATTCTTTAATATGATGATTCAGAAAGCTTTTTCAGTATTTATGAGACATTGAACTGTGTTAAAAGGCTTTCAACTCTTCCGTCTTACATAACATTCACGCAAAAAGTGTTATGCTAATCGTATTTTTAAACGCTTTCATCTCTAAAAACTCATTATCTACACCCCATATTTCTAGTCTACCTTTGATTTATAATAATAATATCTGCCTATTATTGTCCCACTGCAGGGCAAAGGCCTCTTCTCACAGAGAAGGCATGCGCACTGATCACCACGCTTGCTCAAGACGGCGATTTCAGACTTGGGTTTATAGGTCCACGTTTCCTCACGATGTTTTCCTTCACCGATGTTAGTAATGTCCAAGATAAACTTAGAAAATACAATTATGAAATTGAAATAGTCATATTCTTACTTGCCTGTTTAGAACCCTTAATCAATGAGACTTCATAACATACCTCAATTTAGTCAAGTTTAATTATTCTTCATATTAAAACGTAAGCGTATTAACTACGCATTCTAATAATTAAAATTCAGTTACCAAAATGTAATGACTGCTACATCCGGCTGTTCATCATATTCCAATCACGTATATCTCAAAAGGAATGTAAATAGTTCAATAGTAAATAATCCATCAGTAATCCGATACATTCTTGCATGTTAATGTCCGAATTCATTTGTAGAGTAGCTTTCTATTCTTTTATTATATGTTACTTAATTATTACGTTGCCTAATATTGATATCCCAATATTCTTTTTCATCTCTACATAGTATAAAATAAAATCGCTTCCAGCCGTCTGTCCCTCTGAATGATTAGATCTTTTAAACTACGCAACGGATTTTAATATGGTTCTCATTAATAAATAGAGTAATTCAAGAGGAATGTTTATATAAATATAACATCACGCTACGACTAACGGGAGCGGAGCAGTAACCAAAGACGTAACTGAACGCGGATGACAACGCGGAGTATATTATTACTTAATTACTGCGTTACTTGATATTGATATCATTATATTCTTTTTCATTTCGTCATATTTCATTGCTTATCATGTTGGCAACATCTTTAGTTTGTCTTTCATAATAGGTAATTGCGTAATGATTTACTGCAACTATGAATTTATTTCTTTGACCTTTTTCTTTACTATTTATTACTTCTATATTATCTTTTACTCTAACAAAACCTCGCGTGTAAAGAAATAATTTCCTTCTTCACTAAAGGTTCTATGGTTTTGTAGATTTGCTATCAGTTTAGTGATATCAAATCAGGCTAATATGCTTTTAGCTTTTAGCAGAGCCCAGCCCTGCCTTGGCTATCTAAATGAATCGCGTAGAGGGATCTATTATTTGCATTTGACAAATGGTCCATCTGTCCTTGACTATCCTTAGATTTGTCCGGTGACCAAGGCCGCATTTATTGGATAGGAAAAGTAAGTGAGAGCTTATATACATAAATCGTGTCCATATTTTATTTAGTATTCGCGTACCGTTTCAGCGTCTCTCGGGTGCAATTTCATACAAATCTTGTACGATAACAACAAAAAGAAATCAACCAAACCAGTTGAGTCGTTACTAAGCGTTGATCTTTCATATTATATGCGGCAATTGGATTATGATAATCTGTGTAATGTTTCATTAGTTTTCATATTTTTATTGGCAACTTAGCTGTTGCCCGCAACTTCGTCCGCGTTTCCGTCGTTTCTCGTAAAAAAAGTAGCCTAAGACGCCTATGTAGCCTAGTACCTCACGGTTCAGTGGTTTTGATGTAACAGACAGAATAACTTTCATATTTTAGTAGGGAAATATAATATGTCAATCTACAATACTGTTGAAAAATATCGCAATACAGAACCGCACAATATTATTGTTGATAGCTGTGCCTGCGACTCCGTCAGCTTGTAGTAAGAGTAGACAAATATAATCAGAATGCTTCGAACTGCTAAGCTATCGGGAGTTACACGTGATATTGTGAGTCAACCATAAAAGATAGACATATGCTGTCGTGGGATATTTTTTATATAATTTTATGGAGAACATTTCCGTCATACATGAATTCTGTGTAGCTTTAACCATTAAGGTTGCACACGCGACGGAAGCTTAAAAAATTGAGTAACTTCTCCCGTTTTCCCAACATTTCCCTTCACTGCTCTGCTCCTATTGATTGTAGCGTGATGAAAAGTATACTATAACCACCTCAGGAGTATGAAAAATAATTGTACCAAGTTTCGTTAACATCCGTCGGGTAGTTTTTGTTTCTATAGCGGTTATACAGATAGACAGACAGACCAGAATTTTACTGATTGCATTTTTGGCATCAGTATCGATCCCTAATCACCCCCTGATAGTTATTTTGGAAATATATTTCATGTACAGAATTGACCTCTCTACAGATTTATTATAAGTATAGATGAAATCTCTTGTTGCGGCTAAAAAACAGGATGTCCCCAAGTTAACAAAGCACGCTGTTGTCCTTGTCATACAATCCAACTTTCTGGCATTTTTCCAATCAGTACGTTAGTTCATATAAAACAAATCACAGCTATCGAGCTGATGACTTCAATTAATTTATATTAATTCCAACAATTAACACGGCCACTGAAATAAAGATTTTCTGCTGATAATTCTGTTTATACTATAGTTAAAAATTATCCGGTGAACAACCTCATTCTGTTGTTACCAGCCAAGTTTTCCACCAATCCCTTGTATTTTTGTCACCAGTTATTCTTACATCTATTATTGGCGTCGTGAAAAAGTATAATTTGTCAATTTTCCAGACAACATTTTCCGTTTAATATTTTAATGTTCAGCTGTTGTTTGTTCTGGAATTTATTTATTTATTTATTTATTTAGGTTAACCAACAATTGTTTACACTATACATTTCTGATTTAATGACTAGGGTTACATTTACAAGTGCAACAACTAATAACAGGTTAACACCACATGCACAAAAAAAAAAAACGGATTACATAACATATTATTAAAATTATAAATTATACAAACAAAAAAAAAAAAACAATAAAAAAATGTACACGTATGTAAATTATCTTTGATTAAATTATGATTTATTAAATTTAAATTTTGAATATAACATGATTATAAATTGATAAGGAAATAAAATTTAAAAAAAATAATAGTAATATAATTAGAATACAAAGAATAAACTGAATACGTTAAAAAAAAATTGAGAACTTATATGTGAAAATTTTAACTAAATAATTAAAATTAAATTGCCATTGGAATAGTTTGAAGGGCCCATTTGTTAGCTCTATTTTGAACGATGCTAATTATATGATGATTATTGCTTTCTACACTGCCAAAAGCTCTTAACAGTTCAAATGTTTTTTTTTATAAACTTTTATATCAGAAGTTTCGCAGTATTTAATGACTTATGTACATGTAGCGCCATCTATGCGTGTCTAACAAAACTAAAGCCTTTGCCCGACGCAGTCAACGTATGATTCATACTAGTTTATGTAACCGACAACCAATCAGTTCTATCTTGATCAACCAGGTGGCGCTTGCAACTTTTTGCATTAAAATCTTAAAAGCTTAATTAATAATTACTGGTCTTTAATTTAATTGCTATTTTCCAGTATTTCCTTTTAATTGGATTTCATATTTAGAGGTTCTATAGTGACGTTATTAATTGTTTATTTCGTGGTTTGCTGATTCGTGATCGATCGTTATCACAGTGTGGCGCTATCTGATGTCACGGGTACATTAACCCTTGCAGTGTCGCGTCGAATGCACCCGCCCGCCCACGTCCCCGGGAAAACTGCAATGTCAGTCGCGGATCCTTGAACCCTAGCGGCTACACAGTTTAGTGTTTACATCGCTTGTAGACTAAGTTTTGGAACACAAGTTGCCATATAGTCTACATAATACAGTGTTAATAGTGTGATTGTTCCTTGATTCAATTCGTCTGTATGACTAACGGTCGATTTGCGGGAAGTTCCTTAGCTCAGTAACCACCCACACGTTTCAATAAAGGATAGTACATAAGTACATGGTTACGCCCGGTTGCCAATACTAGTTAGCCCGACTTACACGAAACATATGGCGGCAGCCCGCATTCCAGTGCGAACATTCTGGAATAACGCAGTTCTGTTATAATCTTCGAAGAAAAGCCTGTGTTTGAAAGCGTCAGTGACTTTCGGAGCTTTAGGACCTGTGTTTGTGACGCCATCAGCTCCATAATGACGGGTAAGTGGCAGCCATTTTTGGTAAATAGGAATGTCGGGTCGTTGGATGATTATGCTAATTACATTTCTTGTTTTCATTTGATTATTTCGTATTAGGAGTGCTGATGGGCACTCAGCTTCTTATGGGGAGGCCTTGTAGCGTTTATGGGGTTTTAAATCGGCATCTGTTCTTGAAATATTTTATGAATAGATTAGACTAATGTAATAATATTATTTGATAGTTTTTTATAGCTTTCGGACGCAAACTACTTACTACAGTGTTTGTATTTTGTGTCTTGTTTCTATGAGTATTAGTAGTTAGTAATAGAGTTATTTTAAAGCTATTAAAATCTGATATAAGTGTGTTTGTGTAGTATTGATATTTATAGTTACTAGCTACTTCCATGCTTATAATAGGGTAGTCTACGGAGTTACTCCCGAAACTGCTCATAAACAGCATTATTAGAAATAATTCCTACACGATTTGACTCATAAAAAAAAAATTACAAATAAATAAAACTGAAGGGTCTGTTTTTAATTTCAAATTACAAGCTTTTCACTAAATGCATATGTAAGTATATATACCCTAGTACCTACTGGCATAAAAAAACCCATTTTTAAAATGTTTGTCTCTCTGTCTGTCTGTTTGTTCCGGCTTATCTCCGAAATGGCTGGACCGATTTTGACGGGACTTTCACTCGCAGATAGCTGATGTTATAAGAAGTAACTTAGGCTATTTTTATTTTTTATTTACTTTAATTTAAAAAAACAGGGTTATGCGATAACAAAATTGAAACCAATAAAATAGTGAACGTCAACAGACGATGACGACAACAACGATGTCGCGGTCAACAGCTAGTTCAAGAATATAATTGTAACTTCAAAGGGTTCTGTTAATTCCCAGGTATTTTGGTATGTAATCAAAATTATTTCACCAACTCGATGCTCAAACAAAAACCTGTCAAGTGCCAGTCGGACTTGCACACATAGGGTTCCGTAGTACCCACAACATTTAACACTAAATACAAACCACTAACGGTTCAGTACTCAAACACTAGTTAGGTTTATAATTCTGGAGGACCCTAAAATATTCTTCACAGATAAAGAGTCCATAGCTTTGTACATCCTAGGCAGTGCATCATTTAACTTGGAAGACGTCCCTGATGTATAGGGTACATTAATACCTTTCCTACATTCACTCCCGCCAAAGGGCGAAAGATAAAACATATTGCCGAGTCATAAAAGATAATGATCTACTAATAAATAAACGTCCACCTGTCATGGCGGCGATTCCGCTTTGAGAAATAACAGCAATCAGTGTGTCAAACGCGTCAAATCGGTCCGCGGATCCGCTGTCCCTCCAAGTATGGGTGCGCCAGCGCAGGCGGACTCACGGGAAAATGCACTCATTACCTCGCCTAGATCGTGCCCTTTATTTTCTGGAGACATGTTCCATGCTTGAATTGTTTTGTGTCGGATTTTGATAATCTGTTCCGAGGTTTGAAATATGGAGAATATGTTGGAATATGTTGTTTTTAAAAAAAGGTCTGAACATAGGTGAACCGAGCATTATATCCGAGTATCTCTTTAATCTACTCCGAAGGTGACTTTCTCCAAAGATGATCGAAAAGTTGATTTCCAATTCCACTATATTTATTCCCATGGCAATAGCGATGTCTTTCTTCGACCAAATTTTAATCAAGGGTAACTCAAAGTATGCTGCAATCAGAAATCGTAAATCTCCCATAAACTACTCCAATCCTCTCCTCATCGTTTTAAATTTGTCCACCGCCAGCTTACTTTGCACTCCTACACATACATACACTTTCTACTAAATTAGCTAGATTGTGTATATCAAGAACTCAATAGGCGGTAAGCACTCTCACGTTTCTTTTATTTTCACCATGAGTATTAGAAAGAAGTTCCCAACCATCATCCTATAAGCCGGCGGGGGGTGAACTGTATATGGCATCAGCGACACGCCCCCCGTGATAACAAACAAGTATGTTCCCAGCCAATTTGTACCGGTGGTTTTTAATTAGGTAAAAAATCTAACGTTACTTACCTGTTTTCATGCGATCGAGTAGTTTCTCATGGGACCAGCATGTGATCATGATCATATTTGGACGTCATTAATTTTTTATTTATTTACAACACACGTATACATTCCGGTCGCTTAAAAGTTTTGATAGAATGGGGGCTTGGTTAGGTCGTGTGGTTTAACTTTATTATTAAGAACTGACTTCAGCATGTTTGAAATATTATCTACAATTTTCGGGATAAAGCCTATGCGCCACCCTAGACTATAATCTATCTCTGTGCGAATTGCATCCAGATCCCTTAAGCCATTCTGGCGTGATTGAGTTACAAACATCCAGCATCCAAACTTTCGCATTTATAAGATAGATAAAATTATTCAAAATGGCGTTAGCACCTTTTGCAAATGCAAATGGTACTAACGCCATTTTGAATACTTGTATTGATATTTGATTTTGTAAATACAAAAACAAACACTGAATTCCCTCGGTTTTCATTCTAAGCTTTATGATCTCCAAGGTTTGTAGATTAAACCATTGGATTTTTTTGTATATTGAATGAGAAGTAGAGTGCTTAAAAGCAATACAGATTCCCACTACACTTGACCGCTCGTCTGCTATATGTTAGTCAACTATTCTGATAAATACATTTACTCTCATCGATATTTCTATATTTGTTTTATGTATCCTGCCAAAGGATGTCATGAGACCTTGTGAACTCTTCGCCGTTATAACGGCGAAGAGTTACATAATAGTAACATATAATAACTATACACGTATAGTACTTTGACTTCCTCGTTAGCCTAGTGGTCCTAAGCGCGACTGCTACGCTAGAGGTCTTGGGTTCGATTCGCAGGTCGAGCAAAAAGTGTTATTGGATTTTTCTATGAAGTTCTCAGTAGCACCTCGGAGTTTGGATGTGTGCCCGGTTAATGGCAATAGGCTGGCCCCTTATTACATGGGACCTAAATATACCGGCGAACTGTAAGTGTACATTGTTACACCACTGCCTAACCATTCGGAGAATACAGGCGCGATGGTATTTTTTTTTTTTATATACATATATAGTACTACAGAGTATAGTATAGTACTACTAGAGTATTTTTGTTTATTTGTTTAAACTCGCTAATCCCTAGAACGGTCAGTCGGATTGGAAAAAATCTTATTTGCATATGATTGCCAAATTCATGAGGAGCAGTACCTATACTGCTCCTTACTCCCGTGTGTCATAGCGTGTCGTAGCAGTAACCGAAGACCTGCTGAACGCCGGCGTAACCGCGGGATATAGCTAGTCATAAATAAACTACCACAGAAAATCCACAAGTTTTCATCATGGCTAGAATATTGCAATTACAGTTGGCTACTTTATTCGCTATTTTAAACGATAAATAGTTTCGCATTAATCGTATATCTAGGAACAATTGGCTATAAATTGTGTTATCTGTTAACTGCAATATATTCACGGCGCGAAATGAATGGACCTAACTAGTGGTGTCGCTCAAGATTACACTGTTTATATTAATGACCTCACACTGTGCTGCTTCAATTAATAGCTTAGTTCAGTGGTTTCCAAAGTTGTTTAGACCGCGACCCATCTAATAAAAACTTTCTTTGGAACAACCCTTTTGGCTGTCTTTAAAATAACAGTATGTTTTTTTATTTGAGATGGGTTTGCTCTTGAATCTTGTCTAGCTCAGAGGTGACAGAAACAAAGTCGACGTTGGAGCATACCCATTAGAAGTCTGTTCAATCTAACTTTCAAGAGATTTGGGTTGAATGCGTTCGGAAATACAGACGCGAGTAGAGAGTTCCAATCCTTTGCTGTATGAGTAAAGATCTGATTTATTTAATAATAATGAATAATGAATAAAATAAGCCGTTTGTTTTATATTTTTTCTTATTGTCATGTCATCTTTAGGGCCCGTCCAATACTCGCTCGTGTCCCACCAGTGGGTCGCGGCCCAGAATTTGGGAAATCCTGTCTTAGTGCATCACTGTGTATGGCCGGATAAGTTGTATAGGATCTGTGACTAGGCGCCTCTATGGCTATGTTAATAAAACTGTTTGTTTTGTTTCATTTACGGCCTCTTTGGTGTCTAGGCTTTACTGATTTATTTGGTTGCTTTACGGGATTGATTTGGTCTTTATTGTATACTTGTTTATGCTCGCGACTTCGTCCGCGTAGGTTTTTTCCTGCTTTAAGTCACGTCTTTGGTTGTTGCTCTGCTCTTGTGTGTTGTGGCGTGATGTTATATAATCTATAAATCTGGCTATCATGTAAAATGTTTCCCTATCTGGCTTATACATAGTTCGATTTAAAACAAAAAAATCTCTTCAGCTTTATTATATTCGTATCTAGTTCTATGTATAACTCGTGTTCCGAATTCTGCCTTATCGTAAATATTGACAAAATCGAATGGTGTAAAATTATTAACGATTGAACTTATTTTGCACATAAGTTAAGGTAGAATAAGGAATTAAGAACTTTTGTTGTTTGTAACACCTCACGTACCCATATTCCAGCAAATAAATGATTTGATTTGAACTTTGATCTGCTCAAAACTTCTAATAATAGATTTTATTCTATAAGTGACTTCTTCTGTACTATTTCAACAGACATGCTTGACCCCTCTATCGTAGTGATGTCTGACATATATTAGAAACCCAAATATGTTGTTTTATAGCTTTTAACGTTACTCGATATGTTGCTTTTCAAATGACCGCGATTATGTGCTCCATAGTTGATATCAATGAAGAGAGTGGTCGTTAAACTTATCAATACAAATGACTTGACGATTTGGAAGTTTTGATGGGAATCACTTCTTTACCTGTTTAGGCAAACAGATTTTTATTACGCTTTTTATATGTGTAATACATTTCTTGCTAGATCACTAGTTTTAAGACCCATTAACGTATTTTTTCATCATGTCTTACCATTTCCTTCATCAATGGAACTATAGCTACAAAAAGATGTAAAAGTACAATTATTACTTCTAACATATCATTAGCATCGTACAAAAACATGTGTTGATAACAATCTTCGCCTTTAACTGCGGTTGCCCTACAATTTGCGCGACTGACCGGAGGCAAGTTACCAAAAATAGTGGTCACCCACTCGCTGCCAACCAGGAAACGAATACACCTTATTATGGATAAGTAATGCTAATCGGATATTTGGAATGTCTGGTTAGTGTACTACGTTCGATGTTCTTTAAGTGTGTTTGGTATAAGATTTGACAATCACATTAAAAATTTAACTAGCCTCTGTTCTTGGACTTTGTCGTCATTATTATCATCATCATCATTATCATCTGCCTAGGCTAGACAGATGATAATGATGTTCTTAACTAAACAGCTGAACACCATTATTTTACATGGTGCTCGTAACCTAACTTCTGGGTTTGCGCTTCTGCCTCAATGAGAAATATTGGAATATTCATTACCTATTGTAAGTCTTCTGTTCCTATTAGATACTGATATACCACAACCCTCAGATTAAGTAGGTCGTTCACTAGTATAACAGCAATCGAATTTATGAAAGGATAGATGTTTCAATGATGGATTTCTAGAAGCCATTATTTTACTGTAGAATGCATTGTATTTGTGATCTATGTTTAGTTTATTATATTTTATGAATTATTGGCATGTCTTGTCGTTTAGAAACTTCAAGACAATAATGTTTTACCATGCTTTACGCTTTGTTGGGTTCACCATGAATGGCATTGACCACGCGATTCGTTATGGTATGTACCGCGTCATCGTCGTTAGCGATCTTTGTTTGGTATTTCGGTTTTCCTTTTAACTATAACTTCCTTAGCATGCTTTCCTTTTGTGTTAAGTTCTTAGCGAACGTGATTTTGACCATTCTTTTACTTTTCACTTGTTATAACTCTTAGTAATATTGCAATTTCAACCTTAATAACATACAAAATGGTAACGAAATTTTTTTGACATTAGCTTTATAAATAGCTTTTGCCAATCGTTATTTAAGATAAGAAACTAAGACAAGGCTTTCTCCGCATTATTACGTTTCTGCAATAATTTTGCCACGAGCTAGGAAGCAATCTGTACAAGCCAGTAGCATTCCTATGTTCGCCGACCGCGTCCTGCATTCCCATCCGTGGCGGCTTCTGAGAACATTGCGATCCGCTATGCCTTCATACTAGGCAAGCCCCTGCCTCCCTGGACACCAGTAGCCTATACGTCCATCGCCCACATGTGGCCATTACGAGCTCAATTCCGCACCACAATGAAACTGAGATCATTAGACACCGACCCACAGTTGCGTCTTGAGACCGCGACATTTCTCAGTCGCTGCGACGACATCCATCCGATCAAACCGCTGCGACCGAGCGCGGAGCGTTCGTTGACGATCGACAGTTACGTACGAAACTAATGGCGTGTTTTTAATTTGAACGTTTTTCTCCGGTCCCTGTGAATCGATTGGTAACGGTTGACGTGTCTAGTGTGAGACTAATCCGGCGACTTGTGTTCGTTAGTGCGGTATACCCTGTGAGCTGGCGGCCGTTTGACTAATAACCCTTTGATGTAACAAAGCAGTAATTAGAGCGTGAATTTAAAAATAACTGCGCCCACTCGTTCTTCGCAAGCGTCTTTAACTTGACGCTAACTAATTACAATTCAAATATAACCTAACTTTTTTCGATTATTTGGGGGAATAATGCAAAATAATAGAGTTGATTGCGCGTGCGCCTAGCCATGTTTAAACATCACATCCCAATATGTCAACAGTCAATCAATTGAACATGAAGCCGTAGTATTAGACGCCGCAAACATCAGTGTTAATTGCCTATAAATAAAACAGGGCCATCGTACTGGCCAATTTAGATGGATCCTTGTTTGCTAATAAGTGTAGCAAAAGGACGAGTGGTATCGTAGAAATAGGACAACCAATAGAGATCGCTTTAAATTGGTGACAAACGTAAGTTACTGGAGTGTTTCCGGGATGGAGTTAAGTTTATTGGCTTCTTTACTTACATGCCTTCATTATGCCATTTAGATTTCTTACCAGACTTCTTAGACCTGTTTTATTCTAGTGTAATGTCTATCAAGCATAATTGAAATATAACAATAACCTATAAATGCAATTGTTTAGTGCATTTCTATTACTACCGTTATATCTGCAATATCTCTACAAGTGAGTACAACTTCCTCATTCGTGTTTTTCATATATTCCTATATTATGTACTCCATGTCTATTATATGAAATATGCATAGCTTGATCTGTATGTCATTCAACATGCCCACGTACCGCGATACTTGGTAAATGGAAACTTATGTTTGTCAACGTCGCACTGTTATGGCGTGAAATTTTGATGTCAAGCTGTCCATTGATATATTGCATTATTCATTTATTGTTTATGCGTTTTCCATATTGTAATCCCAAGTCATAATAGATTTCTTTATTCATTTGTATTTCTGTTTCGTTGAACGTTACATTTGAGCAACGTTCCATCGTATGGTGTGTATGCTTTAATTGTTAATTGTGCTTATTATCTTTGTGTACGAAACTGTAATTAAACAATTGACTAATTAAAAATAAGTTGTGTTGAACCGGTACTTAGGTTCTGTTTTTCAACAGTACCTTTAAAAGGTTGACGCATTTGCCTTGTTATCAACAACTGAATCTATGTTTTAGCGCGACTTGCTTTAAAAGTCTTGTACTTCATTCCATGCCATAATTGTTAATGAATGCAATTAATATACTCATGTTATGTCTTGAACGGAATTAGTTACAGTCGAAGGTACTATAATTAATTAATTTCTTAAGATAAGGCGCTTGCACGTCGAATGAAAGAACAGAATGTTGCAATGAGTGATTATGATATTTTTAAGCAAGCTTGTAATAACGTCTAGACAATATCGTGGGTAGATGATCCGATCATGTTGATTTGTATTTGGTAAAAGAAACTCGGTTAAAATAGAAGTTTTTTAATGAAATGGTTTTTGATAACCTGTACAAGATACACATTTTTCGTGTAGTCAAATCCCAGAAATCTAGACACATCATCTAGACAAAGTCTTAGCATTTATTTCTATTAGACCATTTGGCCGCATGCATTTTAAATTGTCAAGGTGTCGGTCAGTTAGTCAGAAAGTTGAAACTAGTTCCTCGTTCCAAAACGTAGGTAGGAGTTTTTTGGAGAAGAACAAGCAAGTAACTCCATGGACACTTGTCAATTGACACTTTTTTCAATTCATCTTCTGATGATGTAATTGTTAACTGACATAAAAAGTTAATTATATACTGGTTCATATATCTAAGAACTTCATTGTATCCTATTGAGTCATTAAACTGAACCTATTGGCCTCCGCCGAAGCCATAATTCTCTCAAACACTTGGCCTTAGTTACATACATGTTAAAGACAATTCTCTTGCCAATACGTGAATTACGATTTATTTGTTGACATGTGGTAGTTTTTCTAATATTTTATTAGCCGACCTAAAGTATTTATGTGTGATTTTTAACTGACCTCAAAAAAGGGGGTTATCAATTCGGTTGTATTTTTTTTTCTGTGTTTGTTACCTCGGAACTCCGCCATTTATTAACCGATCTAGAAAGGATATACTTTCAAATTGGACCCATAGAAGTTTTATCGAAATCGGTTCATATATGTCATTGGATTTAATCTTGCCCAGTTTTTGTAATTATTGTCATCAAGCTGTAAGCTCTCTCATTTCAATATCGAACCAAACTTTCGACACGAAATGTTTTGTTCCTGTTCAGCCATTATTGATCTATTTTCGTCCACGTTCAATCTTATCTAGTCTCTATTGACACCTCTATGTTTGCTATCTGTATTGACTCTGTTATCGTTACTTATTAGGTTATGTTATTAATGTAACAAATTCAATGCCCTTAGATTATTAGTTATGTCTGTTGGTTTGGCACTTTTAGCAGTTCTGATGATTGTGGAGGTGATGCTTGGTGTTGCATTTAAATATCGTGTGTAAGATCTGCCTCGGTAGCCTAGTGGTCCTAAGCGCGACTGCTACGCTAGAGGTCTTGGGTTCGAATTCCAGATAGAGCAAAAAGTGTTATTGGGTTTTTCTATGAAATTCTCAGTAGCAGCTCGGAGTTAGGATTTGTGCCCGGTTAATGGCAATGGGCTCGCCCCCTATTACATGGGACCTAAACACACCAGCAAACTGTGGGTGTACATTGTTACACCTCTGCCTAACCCTTCGGGGAATACAGGCGTGATGGTATGTGTTAGATGATTGACTAATATGATCTAAGCCAATTTAAGTATCTTTGATCTGTTCTATTTCTGACCATCATAATGTAATATTATTGGCAGCATCAGATAGTTAGCTCATCTCAAAAAATACCACTTTAGTCCGTGTAATTATGAATCCAATGAGTAATGCGATTGCCAAATACAATTATCATCCAATAAGAGCAATCCGGTAATTGCTAGTAATTGCAAGTCTTGAGTCATTGACGACTAGTCTTGTTACGAGATGACCTATACTACCTTTTCAACCCAATTTCCATGTACATCATTGTTCGTTTCATTCCTTTCTATGGTTCCTAGTAAAAGTATTGATCACATTACAATACGGTCGTTTTATGGATTTCAATCAGGCTGATGCTGGATGTTGTTCTTCTAGATTTTATGGATAGACCATAATACCTATCATCTTTAGATGTTCTTAAGATAAAATAGATGAAGCATGGATATATTTTACATTGAATATACTAGGTTGAAATCCAGTTACCTCTTATTACGATTTTCAAAGATTGCTCTGTATATTTACCCGCCAAAAAACATTTTAGATACAGTAGTACTATGGGAAATACAATATCTTTAGCCCACTATCGTAGGCGTGATTTTATGTTACAAGATGAACAGTAATCATTGATAATCCCATACAAATCTTACATAATAATCAGATTTACATTGATGTAAAGGCAATGTTTAATAATTAAGTGTGGGTTTCAAAGGTTTTATTAACGACTTGGTTATTAGTAGTAGCTGGACAAGTTAGCCATCGCCCACGACCACCATAGTCACCTACTTCCATCAATTCACTATGAAGAAGGCGATGTCTGCTGCTACTGTGAAAATTAGTTTTCCAGATTTTTTTAAAGCTGACCTTTTTTTTCTCAGGAACTTTTTGAGTTTTTTTTTAACGTCATCAACATCGGTGAACATAGTGAGCAAATCTGAACCTGAATATAAAACTGGAATCGCCAATCCACCTTTAACAAGCATGGTGATCAATGCTCGCGCCTTCTCTTTATGAGAAGAGGCCGTAACTATGGTTACTGAAAGTTAGGTACCATTGGTTACAAAAATGGAATCTTTGTTCGGCGTACACAAGGTACTTTTAAGTAGTTGAAACTAAACAAATCTAAAGAGAAAATAAAATTATTGCGAAGGTAAAATACAGTGGTTTTAACATAGATGTTTCCAACTAGGATAATGCTAGTTGCAAATCACTAGTTGCTATAATTGTAGATACTAAGATGTTTGTATCTTTATCTAAGGTATCGCGACCTTCAATACTTCTGCTATGGTCCCACCCACGGATGGGCGTCACCCACACGCCAGAGACAATGGATACAATATAGATACGTTTAATACAATTTCCTTTTTAAATGTCTTTATATTTATTTGTTAAACAGAACAAGACTATGCAACAAAATCTGTGATCGTTTTTAGTTTGAAGAAAATATTGAATGCTTAAAAAAATGTCCAAGTCGAGTAACATGTGTTATGTGATAACGTAATTGGTCTATTAATCTTGTCTCTCTCCTAAATTTTCCAGCATTTGCTACGAATTTTGTCATAGCCTTTCCTTGGCGTCCACTTTTATGCTATGGTATTTCTAACTCGTACTCCTCTACAATAGAATTAAATTTGAAACACATATATTGACTTCTAAATGATTTTAGATATTATTCCAATCAAATGCTTGATGCGTTACTTCCTCAATGTGGTAGTCAGTAGCTACTGACTTTTCCTCATCATTATGTTCATGCGAATTATCTTTCTCTGATGTTAATAGTACATTGAAATAGTTTCTGTTTTAGCTTCAATTTATCATTGTGATTTACTCGGTACAGATTTCGCGTGAATATAGAATAAAAATTTAGTTTATTTTTCATTAACTTGATTCAAATATCAATGTTCCCGTTTATAGTAGTTCTTTCAAACAAAGCTTCTATTTCAAACGTAACCACAGTCCGAACCATTGTTTACGAAATAACAAACGTAAACGTTAGTAATGTTTGCCCTACTTCCACGCGTGCCTCAAATGTCTACTTATATGTCATTATATGTAATCTACTGTATAATAGCATAATTGGCTTCAATAGGGCCCTTGTATTTCCGTCGAATCTTTCTGGTTTGATGTATTGAAAATAATCTCTAAGCCAACAGCCAAGTTTTGTTACTGCTGTTTACTCGCCGCGACGGTGACCACGTGAGTGTCTCGTAGATACAGTTGTAGGGCGCCGCCCGCCCACATAGCCGCCAGCGACAAACCTGTGGCTTACATAACGTACTGGCTCAGACCCTACGCACATTCATTATATTTTTTCACGCTTTTTACAAAGAGGTTAATGAAGTCGGTTCGCGATCAGTTGTGAAATACGTAACGACGGAAATGACCACCTGACGGGAATAGCGCGTCGCGCAACTCTGTCGCCAGCTCACAGTGTGACCGCGCTATCACCCGGCGTCGCTCGCGCCGCAGATAACCCTGCATCACACCGAAAATAACCAGTCTACTCTTAGCCGCGGTCCAGCCACGACTGTCGCCAAATTGACCCATCCCACCTTATATACCAAGCAGAGGGATGGCATCCGTGCGCACGCGCTCTGCATCCCCAAAATCTGTTTCGTTCTCCCCGATTTTGGAGCGAAAGTACAGTGTCGAGCGAAGACCAGCGAGTCCCCCCGAACTGAAGTCGACGGACTGGAGGACGTATTTTACGGATTTCAGTGCATATCTTGGTGAGTGAAATATATGAGGTATTTGGAACTAATACATGAGTGAGTCAGGTTGCTTTTATTGTACGGCCTTGCGCTATATCGGTTGCGTGTTAGTGGAGCGTTCGGGACCGCTGCGTAAACAAAACTTGCGTAATCGCGTCTATTGGTTTTGTGAAGATGTCCGATTTTATCACGTCGCTCAAGTTGTGGTCTTTGTTAGTCAAATTCGAAGATATTTTCCTTTGTACACAATCATCTTTTATTCATACCTTGTGGATGTCATTTAGCTCTAGAACCGTACTACTTATCACAAATTTATTTTATTCGACGTCAAATAATACTGGCTTTTTTAAAACAATTCGTGCTATGTCAAATATATGAAAATCATGTTCGAAACCACGCAAAGATACTATTTTTTCAACGAACGTAATAAAAGCTTCACTATTATATCCGACCACGTAAAAACTCGTCCTAGTTTTAGATTTAGAGCAATTTGTGTTCAAACAAGAGAACAATTGAAAGTGTTCGGTATCAGTTGACCAAGGCGAGGTGTCAGCTGTCCTGCGATAACCTTGCGGGCTGTGGTCAAATGTGGTATATACCGCAAAATATTCTACCGACACTATATAGTATTGTTTACTACATGTCTGTCTTACAGCACTGTTATTAATAGCCTTGCATCCAGATATGAAGTTGGTTTTATCTGTTTGTGAGATTTAAAGCATGCGGAGTGACTCATCGATTAAAATTTTAGATATATTATGTATCTTTAATACACACACAATACTGTTGTCTTTGAACCAATCACAATAATAAAAAAACAACACAACACCCATTCTGTATCATAAACCACACGCTACATTGATTTGTCTTGGACATGTTAATGGAATTCAAATTAGCTAAATATACACAAGCATAAGTACATAGACAGGCTTCATATCTACAAACTAAAATGGCCCAGTACATGAACCGCAATGGTTCAAACACCAACAATCGAACCTCTAAGCTACGACCAGGATGACTAGGGCAAGTTAGAAAGACGCAAGGCGTTCTGTATGATCTGGGAACCAATTTCTTTTTATTGCAGCTAACGTAAAACAGTGTTCGGAAAAATATGTATGAAATTGAAGGCCTTTTCATGCAAGTATTTAGGTCACCCGTATCCTGTCGACATTTCGGTAAATCGGACTGTGGCTAGAGGCGGTAACATACATTTATCTTCTCTCATCTCCTTTCCTCGTCTATATGTATGTATACACTTAACCCTTTAGTAACTGCACCCATCATTCATTCATTATTTATTTTGGCAAACGTGGTAATTAAGTGTTGGTTAGAAACCCCATAGATTTTCTATAGACGTAAACTGTGACGTCACTTATTCGCAACCGTGATAACATTCATATTTATTTTGTCAAGAACTGTTATTTTGACATTACAAAGACAATACTACAACGGTAATTTATTTGTATAAATTGAAAATTAATCTTGTTTTCAGAGCTTGGAATTAAGTACCTATTGGGTAATAGTGTCAACTACCAAATTTTTCCTAAAGTCCAAAAGAGCTTTCAGGAGTAACGCTGACGATACTAGACCCAGTACTGACCAGGGGTTAGGGCCCCTGGTCACTGTTTTAATATTTTTTTGGATTCTATTGGATTTTCAACGCTAAGCTTAGCACCGAGATTTGAAAATCCAACAACTGAAATTACAAAGTAATATTAAAATGGTACTGTTCGACTGTACTGATGAGCTTTTGAAGAGACGTGCTACCTATGCTTAGAGAGAGAGAGAGACAGACAGATGATTGCCCTTCCATAGATACGGTTTAACAGGGTTATATGGACGACGCTACGGTGAAATATGAAGGTGCTTGCGTGACTAATTACGCCATTAATTTAATCTTAACGGATCTTAATTAGCGCGTTTTACATTGGGAAGTGCCTAATTTCCTGTGATCCGTGATAGTTTTGATTCGACGCACTCCGGTGATTTTCTTAATCATCTTTATAATAATGTTCAGCTATTTATTTTACTGGGAATTTCAAAGTCTCTGCATCTTAGTTGTTGTTCTGTTGTTTGTTTGTATCTATATAATTACTTAATGAATTGTCATTGTCATTTCTGATTTAGAAGTTTTAAATTAAGCTAAGTTTTCCAGACGTGTACGTACAGCCAACGCCATCTAGTGATAGAAATAATTACGAACTACGTAAACTTTACGCAGCTGTTCATACATAGAACTTCTTACTATTAATTTTCTGTGATTTTCATGACTTATTTAGATTTCCATTTATCTTTGTAGTATTTTTTTTTGTTATATCTCAGCTTAAACATTATCATTTACAATTTTACATGCTACTTTGAACTTGGATGCCCGTGTGCACTTTTGGTACGCCTGCTAATAAAATGATAGCAATGTTTTTAAAACACACGCAAGCTTGTTGCTCTTGTATTTTAATAAGGCGTTACACATCGTTGGTTTATTGCTAAACAGGTCAAATTTTGGCCTTTTACTTTCGTATGCATATGGAGAAGAAATGAGCATTGATCACCACCTAGGAACAGCCACTACCTACTCGGAGATCACCACACTTGCTCACTGATTATTGGTGATTTCAGATCATTAGATCCCTTTTAAAATTTCTGCCCTTCATAATTCGATCGATGCACAGTAATGTCTGACCAAAATGAACTCAGCACATTGTCACTTGCCAGGTTTAGGACCTAACTTCTAAACCTTTGGGTCATCACTATCATGTCCAATCTGTTTGCATAAAAACAGATTTTGGGTAATCTTTTGATTATTTTTTAAGCAAAGGCCTCCTCAACCAGTTCTGTGCCTCCACTCCTTTCATCATTCGAGATTCCATGTTTCGTCCCTTAGTAATTAAATTAATAAAAAAAGATAAAGTACCTTTAGGGGTTGATAAATATCCACTTGTTGATCAGTGTTTCCAATTTTTGACAGACTTATTCAGTATCTGGAGCAAATCCTTATAATTATCGTCTCGTCAACCTGGAGTTCTATTCATTGCCTGGAATACTTCGATAAGTATCCGAACTTTACCACCGATTAGTTAAGACTTTAATTTTTCATCACTTTTAATAATTCATTAATTTTAGATCCGTGAGTTTTATAGCACCTTAGTTACAGTCCGTTCTTTGACTATTTTGAATTAAGTGTTCACTAGTCTGCGAGTCCAGTGTGGTACTAGATTGGTACTTGGTATGATGAGGTATTATTGTTAATACATTCTATAGCCAACAGGATAATAGAACTAGGCTTAGAACAAATAAATATTGCCTTCACATACAAGGAAAATAGCATTTTCCTATGAGTGTATTTGGCTCTGCTGTTGTAACTATTAACGAATTATTCGAAAACAAAGTCTACACCATCAACTAATCGACGTTCTTTTTAATTTTACGTTCTTTACGTTACATATTATAAGTAATATGTATGATGCATGCCTCTTTTATCTCTGACTGACCGCAGGCCAAGTTCAGTGCTTCCACGAAATTCCAAAAGTACTTACTAATCGCCCTCTCCTTTCCCTCACACCTAAACGGAACTTCACGACTTGCCAGAGAGGGCTAGCAGACAAATTCCGCGGAGGACGCGTCATCCTCTGACGCCTCAACAGCGTAGTATTAAAGCGGCGTCAGCGAGTTCATTGATGGCCCACACCATCAAGCACTTTCAGCGCTAGATTGTAACTTAGAACATTTAACTTTAACATCTGTTTCACTTTCCATCTACCGCTTTATAGGAGTTAGTTTACATTGTCCTGATATACGCAACTAAACACGACCGAAATACTAATCCGTGACCTCATCTCTCTCAACGCTTCCACTAACACGAACGATTAAAGAATCGCAAATATTTATGTGAACAATATGTTAGGTTGTGAGCGATTTCTGCGGTCAGCGCTTGCGGAGGTGAATCGAATCAGTACTGCATTAGTCCATAAGAGAGTCGCCCGCGCCTCCTTGCTCGCACGAGGGCAAAGGAGATATATTTAAATTTAGAATCCCTTCCCCGCCCTTGAGGCGAAAACTTTTTTTTTACTTTTTATGGCGTTTCTTGCAATTTCGCCGCGGACAGTTTCTTGCGTACCGTTTTAAGTGATACCAAAAAGTTGTAATTTAAAATATTTAAAATGTCTCGTGCTCATTACACAGTGAATGATGATATTTACGGGAGGATCATTAAAAGCAATAGGAATCCTTCGCCAAAGAATACGCAATACGAAGAGGTTTATGAAGCTGTTGGTGGATTGGGTATAAATATTTTATTTCTTATTCGATAGTTTTGAAGTATTTACTTCGTTAATATCCTGTTCTTATTTACTTTGAGTCACTTGTGTATGTTTGTTATTGACTTAACTTGGTATTTAGATTACTCATAAATGTGTGAATATAATAAGGTACAAAAAGTTATTTGTACTGTTCAGGACAATCAATATTTTTATCTGTTCTCTCATAATTATCATAGAGCCTTCTTGTAGCAATACCTTGTGAAATATTGCTTATCTTATGGTGGTAGGCAATTTGCGTAACTTGACCGATAAGGCATTACGCCATTGTAGTCGTTGGCGGGTTTTTTTTGATGGAGAGTATTCATATTTAGAGGCTTAAGGAGGCATTGAACTCCGAAAAGCAAACTAGTTCCTGGCAAACAAGTCTTGGGGTACTGTATCGGCCGGGTGCGCTTGCGCTGCGAAATGTATCAATTTTTAATTATGCAAATACTTGAGGCAATTTTTTTTAGGTTTTTGTTTTTTGAAATTAGGTCAATATTTTTTTTGTTATGTTGGTAACCTGACATGGAGCGGTAGTTCCTATTATAATACTAACTTTACTTTGTGGAAATTATAATAATTATGAATTGGAAACATGCTGGATAACTGACATTATGTAAATAAGTGTAAACACGACCAGTATTAGAATATTATTATGATATTTCCGCATACAGATGTAAAAACCGCTAATTGGTAGAATCCTTGACAGCTTTAAACGGAATTATAATTGTCTATTCGAGAGGGACGTCGCGTTATGTTAGTACCCAGCATGATTTGGGGTCTCTGGGGTCAGGGGTCGGGGTCCCATAATTATACATATAACTAGATTTGCACGCGACTTCGTCCGCGAGAAATTATATCGAAACAACATTGGACATTTTTATCGTCTGATCCAGTGATGGGAAACATTTTTTGTGAAAGTGCCATGACTTATGAACGATAAAAAAAACGTAACTATAACATAATACATAAGATACCATCGCGCCTGTATTCCCCGAAAGGTTAGGCAGAGGTGTACCAATGTACACCCACAGTTCGCCACACACACGCGTTCACAGTTCGATGTTTAGGTCCCATGTAATAGGGGGCGAGCCTATTGCTATTAACCGGGCACAAATCGTAACTCCGAGCTGCTACTGAGAATTTATAAAAAACCCAATAACACTTTTTGCTTGACCTGGGAATCGAACCCAAGACCTCTAGCGTAGCAGTCGCGCTTAGGACCACTAAACTAACGAGGCAGTTACTAATATAACGTATCAAACAATCTTAAGTTAGTAATTATAACGAACTAAAAACCAAAACTATGGAAACGCTATTTAAGACTCGCTCGATTTAAGATCGTGATGGCCCAGTGGTTAAAGTGTCGTCCTCTTATTCATAAGGTTGCGACTTTGATATCCGGAAAATACCAATGTGACTCAATTCATAGTTTTTTTGGTTATCCTGGAACCTGGACTTATAATGTCATATAAGTCTGAAATCGCTAATCCACCTTGAATTAGCATAGCGATTAATGCACGTGTCTTTTCTGTATGTGAAGAGGCCTGTGCCAATTTTTTATTTAAATTATACCTATACACATACCACCACGCCTGTATTCCCCAGAGGGTTAAGCAGAGGTGTACCAATGTACACCCACAGTTCGCCGGTATGTTTAGGTCCCAAGTAATAGGGGGCGAGCCTATTGCCATTAACCGGGCACAAATCCTAACTCCGAGCTGCTACTAAGAAATTCATAGAAAAACCCAATAACTCTTTTACTTTTTAATTTTTAATTTTTTTTATTTTTAACACTGGCGCACGTGTCATTGGTTTACAATCCCTGGTCTAAATCATTCAACAGGCAACTAAATTGCACCATTTAAATAGGACTTTAATTTTGATGCTACGATACGTTGTATTGCATCGTTGGGTGCCATAATATTAATTCCGTTCAATTAGGCCCCGTTCTGCTACAACAAATATGATGTCATTTGACATATGCGGTTCACTTTATTTATGTTAATTGATTGGATAATATAAATGCCTTGTTATTAATTAATAATTATTCTATATTGTTCAATAATATTGATCGAGGATTCACTTAGTAAACAACTGCAATGGACAACTAAATGAACTATTTATTATGAGATTCTCATTCTTCCCTAAAATTCTGCTTTTAAAATTCTGCCACATCCAGATATTTGTTATTTTTGAATTTTTAATATTTTCTCTTAATCTGCCTCCTTAGATCTCCACCAATATAAGTGGAAAGGGATGCTTCCATAAATTGCTCTGGCACTAGGTCAGGCTTGTACACACGGCCACATGTCAAGCTATACATATCCAGTGTAAGCCCTCTCTGATCTCTCATTATATGGAAATCGTATACAATGAGAGATCAGCATAAACTGGAAATGTATAGCTTGATATGTAGCCGTGTGTACACAAGAAAGACGATAGATACTTGAGCATTATCATTGACTAAGATTTCAGTTGTCGCATTTTTATGATGAAAAACTCCTGATCGTAACTAAACTTTAACAAAATAGACGCTAAACAAGGTTCAATTGAATCAAAGGAAAACACGAAAACAGGTCACTGTAGTTACTAATCATTAACAACTTTTACTACAGAACCAAAACTGAAATCATGAAAAAAAATAAACAAATCAGCTGATACATACATTTCGTTGAGCTACGTGAACATAAATGCACGGATAACACGTTCCACATCCCCTTTTCGGGTTTCAAGTTAATTAAATTACACGAAGATAACTTGACATATTGTAGATAACGTAAGATAAACTTGTGCTTATTAAAAGGTCCCATATTATTAGTCATGAGAAACGATAATGCAGTTTATGATAACTACAGAGCGTCTAATTTACATTAGCAGATAAGGACTGGTAGTTACGTGGATAAATCGATTAAGTATTAAAGTATGCGTGACGTCGACGTAATTTGGGTAGACTTAATGCCACGCTGTGACGTTTTGATGCTAGGTTTGGAATAAGCATTTAATTTTCATCTCTAATACTACAAAGCTAAAGTACATGTTTACAATTAACGTTAAAATTGGTTTGCATTGATGTGTACAATTTTTAAACTTACATTGTTTCGAATCAGACACAACAATCGGTTAGTTCGTCTCAACAAGTTTCAATATCTGTAGTTTCGACTCATTTCCCGTCATTCATTTCTTCTTAGTCATATGGTATTGCAAAATTGGTTAGACCTGTGCCTGTCTCATATTTATTTGAGTAAACAATGTCATCCGGAACACTAACTTTAAGAATATTGTTTTTAAGATATGTGGGATCATGGATGTGAAATAAATGAAAAAGATAATGATATAACCGTTCTTTATTCTATATTTTACCTATAGCATTTAATCGCAAAATAGTACATTGTCATTTGATTACTTTTCCGTCTCTCTCAGACTCATTCACTTTCACTCGCACCTCACCATATTTCTAATTCCTATAGATCGTCGTAATGAAATTGGGAGGAGGTCCTTAGCGTTATCTAATTCTTCAGAGTTGAAATCCATTTCAGGACCATTCAATTTTCACCAATCTCAAAAACCAGCACATACATTAACAAACTCCAGCAGGATTTTTTGTATTCTTGTAATTTCAGAAACGAAAAGTACTCCAATTATTTTTTGTACTAAAACTACCATTTCCCTTGATTCCAGATGCGCTGCTCGCGGACCTTCAGAACTCCATCAACCCTGGCGCCCGGGTAGGCAGTCCAGGAGGTAGGAGTTCCCCAGGTGGGAGGACAGCATCTCCTGGCAGAACCAGCTCTCCACTTGGCAGGGGAAGCTCACCCGGACGCCTCAGCTCCCCCGGTGGCAGTTTGAATTCACCCTCGTCTACGGGTTATGGCTCCATAAATGGATCTAGGAATATTTCATCAGATTATACTAAACCTGCTTCGGTAAGTGACAACGAAGTAATCCTTAAAGTCTTAGTCAAGTCTGTTAGTCTGTTATCAGTTTTAAATAGGGTTCAATGTAACCTGAAGGTTTAAGACAATATGTTGCGTATAACTCCGAATTTGCTGTCGTTTACAATTTGTGAGACACCATTAAGCATGTCAATGATTTTTAAAATTCATGTGCTAAGTTTATCTGGGATATCGTTGAAATCGGTGAAGGAAAATATCGTAAGGAAGCCACTCATAATTCATATAAGTTTGCAATCGCCAATCCGCCGAACAAGCGTAATAGGCTAGTATTTTTACCTCATAAGGAATTAGAAATGTTAACAAAGGAGGTTAGATAACTAAGCTAGGTTAGCTAGGTAGACTTTTTAAGAACCAAAACTACTGTTTGTAATACTTATAATAAGCTAGCAGATTAAAGTATATCTACTACAACCTCTCTCGATCACCAAGCGTTACTCCCAATAGACTAAATCGTTCACAATAATAAGCAGCTACACTTATGACGAGAACGCCCATGCCCAACTGACCCGAATTCCCATCTTTTATGTACGAGATATCCTATAATTTAGTAGATCATCCAGCAATATATACCTATTGATACAGTTAATTTGCTTGCATATAAACATTTGTTACAACATAGATACTGTGACTATGTTGACTAGACGATATTTGTTTAATCTTTATTGCAATAATTGAACCTAATGATAAATGATATGAAGTTTGTTATGTCTTATATGGTGTAGATTTAGTTCTTCCTAACCTTCGGTTTAACTACTCTTTCTAAAAAGGAAAAATTCTCTCTTTTACTAGAAAGTTGGCCAATACTTTTCTTTAGCTAAGCATTTACTGTTGGCTTCAGTATCTCCTCTTCCTCTAAAGAAAAGTCGAAAGCTAGATCTCAACCACATGACGCTTTAGTAGAACTCTGATTGGTATAGATCATTTAAATTTTCACAGTTGTTCGATTCCAGTCAATCAATTCGGTCTTCGACATGGGTCTTCCCCAAGTTACGCTTAGTATATTTTCTGTTTACCTTAATGTAAATTATTTCCCAAGGGTGCTCTAGACTCATCCTATGAATCCATTAAAATATTATTGATAAATACGTGACGAATACCATTTTATTATATTCCATTAAATACATATAAATTCATAGAATTTTGTCATCATAGAGATTCACTTATAACTTGTTGATGAGTTGATGGAGTATTCTCGGAGTTGCGGATCAAAGTCAAAGTGTACTCAATATTTGTATAGTAATCTGTGGTTTCTTGGAATCTATGAACATAAAAGCAGTTCTGAATGCGTGGTTTTGCTAAGAGTTATTTACAAATTAAGGCAAGATTGTCCTTGAAACAAAGATAGGGGAAAATATTTCGGCCAATTGTATGTATTGTCTCATTTCAGACTAATCTGTTGAAGTCCTTAGGCCCCTTATTCCTTTGTTCTTACTATAAATAATTTTATTCGTTGGAATCAGTTACACATAATGTACCATAAAGAGTATTCGATCTGTCTCTATTTTCTGACTACTCATTTGACTAAGCGAGTGATTTCTTTGCTAATAGCATCTACATGATCTACATTACCAATCAGAGAACAGAAACTTGCTTTCTTATCATTCTTTCACTGACTTACCAAAATTCCAATTTAATGAGTAGTGTTAAAAGTCCAACTAAAAACCTGTGTCAGGCACATATAGTCTGGAATTTTTACTGAACTGAGACTGTTTGCCTCAGTTGTGGGGCACACAATGTTTTTTTTTAATAGAATTACCTTTTTGTTATAGTCTGTGTCAAACATGTTTTTACTCTGTTCCTCGATTCTTTAAGATTCATGAATCCAATACTTGATGATTAGTTATTCAAACATTATTTATATCCTTATCAAGAATAGCTTTTATAATATTATGCATAATTGTAGTTTGACCTACAAACAGTGGCTGACTGCACTAAAGTCAAGTACAACTGGCCCTCATTGAAGTCACAAGACATTCTTTGTTATTATGTTGATTATTTTATGATAACTGATAAAGTGTGTATCGTCAGTTATTGTATCATCTTCAGAGTGATTCAGGTGAATGTTGAATAAAATGAAGATCATTTGAAATTTCAAACTCTAAGGTTCTTGAGCATCAATTTGTATAAAGTTCAAACACGCTTTTGACGTCTTCGATCGAAATCGAAGACGTCAAAAAACAACGCCATACAACCTTCTAAACATTATCTGTTAGTGAAAGTACCTATCAGAAGATAATAACCCTAATGTTATAGGACTGTCTCGGTAGCCTAGTGGTCCTAAGCGCGACTGCTATGCTAGAGGTTTTGGGTTCGACTCCTAGGTCGTGCAAAAGTTCTATTGGGTTTTTCTATTAAATTCTCAGTAGCAGCTCGGAGTTATGAATTATACCCGGTAAATGGCAATAGGCTCGCCCCCTATTACATGGGACCTATACATGCCGGCAAACTGTGCGTGTACATTGATACACCTCTGTCTAACCCTTCGGGGAATACAGGCGTAATGTATGTAATTAATGGTATGTGCGTGTAGTTATAGGACTAGAATTAATAGTAGGTAAGAGAATTTTTCTATTATTCGTATAAGTATGATTAAAAATATTGCTATCAAAATAACAAAAATCGGCGAATTAAAAACATTAGTTGAGTCAGGAGTCCACTTGTTACTAAATAAATATTTATTTATTGGTAAAATTCTTACACTGAATATAAGCTAATTTTTGACCCAAAATTAATCTAAATTTCCATTAAAAGACACGAGACTTTTATTGGAATTAACATTTTGTTTTTTAAGCATATTATTTGTCTAGTTTCTAAGCAATTATTAGGCTCAGCACGTTTAGAACTTCAAGCTTAAACACGTTAAGACATTGTTATGACACAGATGACCTTACAAGCTGACAGTGTTGCGGTTACTATTAAAAACTATTAAATCATGACTCCATGAGTCACGTTAAGCAAGGCGTTTTAATAAAATTCTTTCTACGTGCTTTGTACCATGTGCATACATTTTGTTTTCTATATTACTGCTGCTACAATTGCTTTATTAGGCATAACTGGTGGTAACTGAAGGGGATTTAATTAAATAGATAATTCTTCTTCTTTTTAAGTCGATCATTTGAAATAATTATTTTTTGTGGCCACGTTTATAGCAGTATCAGTAGCGTTATTATGTTCTCTAAAGGGCACTGTAGTAAGTGGGCCTTAATAATATATAATATTGTAACTTAACTGAAAAAACATTTTTCGTATCTGTTAATAGATCAGCATGTTATTTTCATCTATTCAAAATATTCCTCTTTCGTTGTGAACAGCGCCATCTAGCTTTAAGCAACGTTAACGCTGCAGTGATCTGCATTTAAAATAGTTCCAAGAAGTGAGTGTAGGTGTCACTACTAGTACTTTCTAAGTTTAGAATCTCCTATACAATGTTGATCGCAACGTCATCAATGGTGAACTGGAAAAACCGCTTCTGTACTTAGTGCTTAGTCTTTTTTTTATTTTTATTTACCTTATTCATTTAGCTTAAACCGCTATCGACTTTTTTCTGTCGGGAAATATTTATGAGCAAACAAATTTGAAACATCTTTGCTACAAAATAATAAATAAATTTGTATATATATATAATTCTCTGTATCCGTATCAAGATCATAAATCTCATCCGTCACGTCCATCACCCATTTATTTTACGATGCTAACACGACACTCTGTGTTTTCCTCGATGTTAATTTTCCATGCAATGTAGAATACAGATACTTCCGCCAATTTTACGTCTTATTTGCAAATTAACTACCACAAAACGTGTAAAAAATCCTTAATACCTATTTCATTTTGAGTCGAGAATCATACGAAAGTTAAAACTTTGACCTTCAATGTCTTCGTAACCTAAAGGTTCCCAGGTATGGTACAAAACTGAATATATCCCAACGATGGAAATCCTAGCTTCGTTAACCCTTGGGCTTCGTTAAGTGTCTTGTAACCCTATATGTCGGAACGCAAAGGGCACAAGAAGGAACATGGGTGGGTTTACAACCCTATATGTCAGCATAAAATAAAAATAAGCTTTCTTTGTCCACAGCCCACCTATCAGAACACATCCTTGCTCAGAGAAACCAAGAAAGTGGCACCAGTCGAATACAGCACAACACAGACTTCCTATAGTACCAATTATAACACAGGACAACCCAACTACAATGCAGGACAGCAAGGATATAACTCGCAGCCAGGCTACGGCAGGACAACCTCGGACAGGAGTGGACGCGGTAATCTTACCGAGCTGGACACACTACTCGATGACCTGAGCAATGCGAGATACGGTAACTACGTGGACAAGACTACGTATAGTGAAAGAAATGGTGAGTTTTATTTTAATATTTGGTATAACAAGTGTGGTCACCTTTAAAAAAAAATGTTAAACGGTGCATGAATGATAAATTAAGGAGCTTCGCCGGATGCCCCAACTCAGAACGCCAAAAGAAAAAGAAATATGAGAGAGGAGACCTACCCGGCAGTGGAATGATGCTGGCTGACAATAAAGACAAAAGGCCAGATTGCCTTATATCGTAGAATCCTTAAAAAAAGAAGACATTTGCATAATATCCCACATCCCTATTTTTGTACAATGAAATATAGCCTGTAGCACTTACAGATAACGTAGCTTTGTATAAACGAAAGAATTTTCAGGAAACGAAAGAATTTTTCTGACTCTTCCAAATTTTTCTTCCAATTTCTGATTTTTCCAAAGAATAACGTGTTCAAACAAGAAAACAAACATACAATTCTCACATTTAGGTACCTTCATAAAATACAAGTATATAGTAACCTACCTAACATTAATTTCAAGTTTAGAAACACTTCTAGCATCTGACGAAGCCAATTAAATGTCCAACCACCGAAATACACCTTAGAGCACTATCAAAAGCAATTTGTTATTCCAAAAGCTGAGATATACATATTATGATTTATCAAAATCAAGCGCTCCCATAATTCGTAGCTCGTGTAGGATGTCAAGATTATTTCGTGTACGCCGTAGCAATTCATTTGCGATGACCTTGGGTGTAACATTTCTGTTAAATATATGCCCTGTAACCTGAATTTCGTGATAGAAACTGCTACAATTAATAAAAAATCCGTATTGACGATTGATATTGTAGAGATTACTGTTGATACATCTTGCTATGCCACGTTAAACAGAGATACAACGGCTTTAAAAAGACACTTCACGAAGCCAAAGTGACTTGTTCCTCCCGTCTTTGCGATATTCTTTTTGTTTAGAGCCCTACTTTCTATTTCCGGAGATATTAAAGGTCAAAATTCTAACCTTTTTTTTTTAAGTTTTACCTACTCTACTACCCCAGTAGATCCTATTAGATGCACCAGTAAGCACAACTCTTTGCGTGCCTTACATAAACAGTAATCTTTCACTAAAACAAAAGTAGTTTCCTAGCACTAATTTTTTGCTCAATGTTATAGTAGTCGCCACGAGTCGTGAGCACAAACGAACCAGTGACCCAAAAAACCCAGGAAGGAACCTGAAGATCCAAAAATGAACTTAACGTTTGTGCTCACGACTCGTGGCGTCTACTATATCTAATTTGATGGGCTGATGGACAATAAGCGTAGTTAACGGTAATGTGAAGTGTTTTCTTACACCCCTTATTTGTATGTCTATTAATTGTATTTAATGTGTATCATCTTCATTTTCTATACGATGAATATTATATTCTTTCTTCACCATAGCCATTACCACAGTACCAATCTCTTTAGCCAAAACCTTTTCACTAAGTCATACATCAACAAATACATCAGAAATACGGAATAAGCTAATAAATAGTATGTTTATAGCTGTAAGTAATCGGCAAATGTCTACACCAAGGCCAGTCCTCGCCCCATCAGAAATAGAACGCGATTCCAGATTGTTTGGTTTACAAACTAATGCTGTATTACTAGCTTCAAATATATTTTCTTTCTTGACTTCTTAATATCTGGTGTTGTCATAACGTTCATGTCTTTCTTTATTTTCTTCATGAAAATTGTTTTGTTGATAATCTTGTTGAGTTTGAAGATATACAGCGCAATTTAGGTTAGATATCTAATGGTGTAGGATTCGGTCTGTCACTTAGGATATATTCAAACACCATTGTAGTGTTAGCTCAGTAGTTACTGCGCGACGTCGGGAGCCGCGAGACGACTCCCGGCCACCGTAGATACTGGCCTGTGGACGATGAGCAATGGGTAGCTCACCGTCCTTACGTTGCATAACGACAGGCAGTGTCGACGGCGCGTTCGTCTTCCACGCGCGCCTCAAAGAGATGTCAGCAAAAGAAAGGGGCCACTGAGGGCCGATGCCTGCCGGGGCCGCGGGTTGTTCGCAAGAGATACCGCGCCCCCGGAACGCAAAGGGCACAAGAAGGAGCATGGGTGGGTTTTAGTCAGTAAAAGTCTGACACTCCCTCCCGCCCCGCCCAGGGCGGGAGAAGTTATTTGATGATTTCCCACCCACCAAAAAAAAAAGTAGTTACTGCGCGCATAAATGGTCTAATTGAAATAAATAAAACGCTGGTTAAGGAAAACATCGTGAAGAAATGTTTCCTTATAATAAATTTAGGTTTGAAATTGCCGATCCGCCTTGGGCAATCGTGGTGATCAACGCTTAGGTCTTCTCTGTATAAGAAGAAGCATTTACCCTGCAGAGGGACAGTAATATGGCTGGTATTATTTACCTAATTCGAAACACCAAGGAGCTCAGTTTTTTTTTTGTCTAAAGAAAAAACTAATTCATTCTTTTTAGCTCCGTCTGTGATGTTGACATGTATGATAGGCATTTGTCTGTTCAGAATGTTGCCAGGAAACATTTCGTTCTCATTAGCATTCGGTCCAATTAGCGGTGCATTATATCTTCAATCCAATAAACTTGAATTACTCGCTCATTTAACGATATTTGGCATCGCTCTGACACATGTATTCAGACATTTTGAATCCTGACTGTATACAAGGCCATATTTTATGGAAACCGTTAATACTTCTCACGAATATGTTTCAGCGAAATGTTTAGAAATGTAGACTGCATTCAATGTTTAATTTAGAAATTGCGTGTTGTCGCCCCGACTGATCTTAATCTTGAATCCTTCAGTCGCTATTCACAAATAGTATATATCTATATCAGATTGTATGTATAATCAAGTATTCGATTACATCAAATCATATCAAAAAAAAAAAAAAAAACAAAAAAAATCATATCTGTTCCGCATTTAATTTTGCTTTATTTAATACTAGCTTCGGCCCATGTTTTTGCCTGCGTAGACTTCAGAATGAACTGCCCCGTTGATCTCGTGTTGGCAAGCGCGACTGATGAGCCTGGGGTCCCGGGTTCGATTCCCAGGTAGGGCAAAAAGTGTTATTGGGGTTTTCCATTAGGATTTGCTCAGTAACAGCCCGGAGTTTGGAAGTTGGTGGTGTGACACCCCCTTGCCTCGGAAGGTACGTAAAGCCGTTGGTCCCGGCTGTCATTCGTAGATCTTTGACAGTCGTTACGGATAGTCAGAAGCTAGGAAGTCTGACAACCGCTCTAACCAAGAGGTATCGTGTTGCCCAGTAATTAGGTTGTGGAGGTCAGATAGGCAGTCGCTCCATGTAAAATACTGATATTTAGCTGCATCCGGTTAGAATGGAAGCTGACCCCAACATAGTTGGGAAAAAGCTAAGTAGATGATGAGACTTCAGAATGAAGCCAAATAGGAATGAAGTCATCCCATGCGTACACAAAAACGGGAAAAAAATTCGATATCAACATCTAAATGTGTGCCAAATTTCAGCTAATTCTGTTCAATCGCTAAAGCGTCATTCTGTAACCAACTTAAAAACGTTTACACTTTTAATATTACTAAGATTAACTTTATTATTTTATCTACAATCATTTGTAACAGTTTCTTATGTTAAATTACTTTCGTGTTCTCTTCAAAAGTCCAGTACAGCCCATCCCTAACACTCGTGACTTTGATCTTTAGACGTGGAACATCTCAAAACTCATCTCACTTTCATCACCTCATCTGTCATTACCTTATCCCTAAACTACGTTCTTACATCATGGTCTAGAATAGACTTTTAGAATTTCGTGTTCAAATACTGGGCAAAAATTTTGAAAATATTATAAATTAGCTTCTGTTCGCGCCTTCGTCCGCGTGGGTTTTATCATCTGTGTTAAGTTACGTCTTTGGTTACTGCTCCGCTCCCTTGTGTTGTAATTCTCATGAATCGGGTAATTGTATATAAAAAGATTATATATTTCCAATCCGTCTGGTAGTTCCAAAGATTTGCGCGTCACTTTCAACTTTATTATGTTAGAATAGATTGATCTATTAATTTTGTTAGTACCATTCACATTTATCTTCCTGTCAGATTAAGTACAATATCAATCACCCACTATATTACTTTTAACATTTCATTCAATACTATTAGATGCGTTGCGAATCTAACTATTTATCTTCTAGTAAACAATAAATACATTTTTAGATCCACTTAACCTAAAGGTCAACCGTTTAAGGTTTCAGCATCTGCTACTAATAGCTTAATAATTTCTCTGAAGTATTATCATACTTTATTACAGGCTAGCTTGTGCTCGGGACTTGATCCTTTATGCGGTTTTTTTTTCTTACTTAAAAGTAAGCCTAAATGACTCCTTATAACATCAGCTATATGCCAGTGAAAGGCCCATCAAAATCAGTTCAGCGGTTTTGGACGTTAACACGAACAAATAAACAGACAGATAATAATAATAAAAATGTGTTTTTAGTAAAACTATCGTGTACACATTCATATGCACTTTGACATTACAAACAGACACTTCGTAAACGTAGAAAAACTATAGACGCCAGACTTACTGGCAAGCGAACACTTTTCCACAAGGGCTTGCACTTGGCATTGAACGAATTCGTCAAGACCATCGCACCTGTCTCGTTTCTTCTCTCAAAACAAACTTTATTTTTGACCGACTTCAATTATTCATACATTTTAATTCTCATATTCATGTCTACTTGTCAAAATTGTATGTAAACAAGCCGTTAACAACTGCAAAGTAGTGCTAACATTGTTTGTTAATCATAAACGGTTTGCTCTTAAAGTTAATGAACCTAGAATTATTGTTCTTAATGTCGGTTTCGTTGCCAGAATTTTCTGTACATTTTGTTCACATTGGAGTATGATCTACAAGGTTCCTGTGGTCGTAAATAACATAGTTGCTTGCAGCACTTTGTAAATCTGTAGCGTTGATTTGAGGTGACGAATTTTGAGCGCACACGCAGAATATGTGTTCATGAATGCTTTTGATTTATCTTTTGGTTGCTTCCAACTAATGGTCAGTACTGTATAGATAGATGGAGAGCCGAGTCAAATGTTTCAAGTGAATACAGTTTGTATTTCGCAGGACCGGATCTAAACATAAGCTTTTTGGCCCCTGCCATTAAAGGGCCTGCAAACAACCCCCATTTATACCGTATATATCATTACAACAAACAAGTATTTGTCAATGTTGCAATTTAGTTTGATTAATTATGTAGGCTCCCAATTAGTGCTACCCCGGGGCCCCACAACGAATGCACTGTCCGGCGCTGGTATTTCGGGATCCAATCTTGATGTTTTCTGAAGGCTGTTACTGGTTACACTATAATTTGATCTTCTAATAACTCCTAAGCTATTATTTTCTGGTTAATTTCATCTTAGGATTCTAGACGCTTGAATAGCTTTTCCTTGACTCGTCGTGCTTCAATGTCACACTGTTGATTCTGGGTTCTAGGAGATGTCGTGGTTGGGAATAGTGTGGCGACCTTACAGCTACGTCTACTTCCTTTTCAAAAACTTAGAAAGTCTCCAGATTGGCTTCATGTAACTCAGGCTTATATTGTATAAATAAGTAGTGGTCTAATGGTAAATTGGTAACTACCTATTTAGATACAAAGTACTCATCAAAAACTATTTTCACTTCAATTTATTTATCTTAACTGTGGAATTTGTGTAAAATAATCAATTAATGGGTTGAAACAAACGTTTGTATTTACGATTTCAGTTTCGTTAAAGACTGAACATAAAATACGTAGGTAACCTGAATCGTTGTATTTACAAATATTTGGGAGATTTCCTGCGCTTTGCATTCGTTTTGATAGATAGGTATAATGTAATGTTCTAACTCATGAAGAAAGTATACTTTCTTGGATAGCGCAAAAAAAAAACATTAAAAATATAAGCAGGTTGATTAACGCCCTCAGTCTTTTTTCATGGGAATCAGTTTTAAATAGGGTTGCCAGATCCTAAATCCGGAAAGCAGAACAACTAGCCCGTTAAACCGGTCTTTTGGATGAAATTAGATCAAAAAACCGAATTGAATGCATGATTTTGATTAAATATAAAGCATACAAAAAGCCGGACTATATCCTTGATTATCCGGACGCCTGGCAACCCTAGTTTCAAATCACAAAAACTGTCTTACTCTTGTAATTTATTTTTTGCTAGCATGAAAATTTTTTCAGTCTTCTGGCCACTTCCAGACAAATTTTTTATCCGTCCATTTCCAACGAATTCACCAACTGATAAGTATTGTCTTCTTTCGCAGTATCAGACGGGTATGCCCGCACCAATGGCACTGCCAGCCCGGCATCCTCCAGACCTACGGTGGACTCTCTCCTCGACCAGCTCAGCGCGGAAATTCCCAACGGGTGAGTTGTACTATACTCTAATTCTTCAAGGTCAGCTAAATTAGGATCCTGATAATCTTCAAATAGGAACCTTCAATACCTCATCTACCAGCAAAGCTTGACCACTTCACAGTTTAAATACAAGGTCCCTTATTGTTGCAGTAGCGAACACTCCTTGCAACTCGATTGCTACGGCTTCCCCTTGGAAGTTCGTAACAACAACTGTTTTGCCGCCATTGTTAAATTGCACAATTAGTCGTATCTACTTTTTCTAAATAATATGTCGAATAAGAAAATATATATAAATAATAATAAAGCACACCTAATTGTACCTATCGGTTCCTTTTGTTACTGATTGAATGGTTTCTGAATGCCATGAAAATGTTTATCGTCTGAATTACCCAACTGCGCCTGTCTTTCTCCAAAATTTTGCCCCCAGACGATTATTAAAATAGAGTGGATACTTTATAGTACTTTGAGCCCAGAAACGATCTTTCCTTCAAATGACCCGAGGTGTTATGTATAGAATAGCGATTAAGACAATTTATTGCCCGCGTGTGGGCTTTCCCACGATATATTTCAGTAATTTATTAAAAAATTAGATCAGCCCTTGTGAGTGACAAAGAACTTTATTACTGTCGCTATTTAAATGTCAGATTTATTGAAATTGTGTCTAATAATTGAAAAAATATATATTCAATAAGTAATTTAAAATACGTTCCAAAACGGGCATGACAGACGTAGGCGAAAGGGCTGCCAGGGTTGATTACAATAAGGCGTGTCATAGTGCACAGCGACGACTGGGCAAGAGTGTTCACGCAATGGGTTGCAGGATGATCTGGACGCGTACCACGAGGGTTGATTCGAGGTGGCGCGGGAAATGAGACCGTGGAAGAATTTGGGGCGGGCCTTGCTTAGCAGTGAACAGTATAGACTAGAGAAAAAATAAAGGATTTTTTGGTTTATCGTACAAAATAATAAACGTACTACATAATGTCAAATCTACAACATACTGAACATACTATATTCTATTTATTTCGGTTGTTGACACACCCACCATTTTTTTTATTACGTCCGTTTCACAGTTCGCCAGAAAACATTATCATTCAAACGAGCGAAAAGTCAACAAGTACGTGAAAAAAGTTTCCACCAGTCGTTTATAGGAATAACTAATGCCAAAAATTGTTTGCACCATAAATAAAGACCCACTAAAGCTGCCAAGTACCTACTTAAACATATTTATTTTTAATTCTAATAAAAGTTTTTAAGTCCTAGACTGTATTTGTTTTATATTAAGTTCTTTTGTATATAGAAGCTGTTGGCAAACCTTAATAAATAAATAAATAAAAGGAAACCCCGTGTTGTTTTAAATTATACTTTTATGCCAGTGTTAAAAGAATGGTTTTCTTTGATGTGTGGGAACGAGCACATTATGTGGCCTTAATAATAGGCTTACAGCTATAAACACTGGTAGAAATGGTTGAAAACATTATTTTTAATTTAAATATATCAAAAAACTACATATGCAAAATTTACAGATTTCTGTCACTGTCAAATGAAAAACTTTACCTATTTTACAATAAAAAAAAAAAAAAAATATGATGGTCTCCTCATAAATAGCAAGAACCTCAGTTATTCATTTATTACATTTTTTTATTCAGAATGGATGTATTTCTTATACACCCAACCTACTGCCTCGTTGGCCAAGTGGTCCTAAGTGCGACTGCTACGCTAGAGGTCTTGGGTTCAATTCCCAGGTCGATCAAAAAGTGTTATTGGGTTTTTCTGTAAAATTGTCAGTAGCTGCTCGGATTTGTGCTCGGCTAATGGCAATAGGCTCGCCCCCTATTACATGGGGCCTAAACATACCGGCGAACTGTGGGCGTTCATTGGTACATCTCTGCCTAACCCTTAAGGGAATACAGGCGTGATGGTATATATTTCCTACTGAACAATTGGTTTATCGTTAATTCTAAAATTACTACTATTCTCATTTTATTGTACCATAAATGCACAATATTATCATTTTGAACGAAAACAATATTAAAATGCACTACATAAGATATTATTCTAGATTATTATTTTATTTTTACTGTAAACGAAAGCTGACACGACATAAGCGTTTTGGTGCAAACTGTAAGCTTTTTGTTATGAATAATCTAGCTTCTGCTTGCGACTTCGTCCGCGTAGTTTTTTCACCCACATTAGGTTACGTTTTTGTTTACTGCTCCACTCCCGTGTGTCGTAGCGCAATGTTATATTGCCTATAGCCTTCCTCGATAAATGGACTGTCCAACACAAAAGTATTTTTTTAATTTTAACCAGTAGTTCCTGAGATTAGCGCGTTCAACCAAACAAACAAACAAACTCTTCAGTTTTATAATATTAATATAGATAACAAAATAATAAATAAACAATTGGTGCTGCACTTGCGTTTATCGTCGCGAAGCTTCGTGCTACGACACGATACACGCAAGCCACGCAACCGACCGCCTTCGGCTATCATAAAGAGAAATTGGACTGCGTCCCAGTTATCGCACTGGTGGCGATACATCAAAGGATTACAAAGCCGCCAATATGGCCACCGTAATAGCACTATAACTTTTTAGCGAGTAAAATAGACGCAGCTTCGGCACTCATTCGGCGCAGCATGTACAAGCCCATCTGTTAAAATATGTAATAAGAAAATGACATTTGATAGCATTGCTAATTCTTGTGAGATTATTAATAATTTTGTAAATCACACATCACATACCATCACGCCTGTATTTCCCGAAGGGTAAGATAGAGGTGTATTGGTACACCCATATTTCGCCGGTATGTTTTAGGTCCCATGTAATAGGGGGCGATTCTATTGCCATTAAACAGGCACAAATCCTAACTTGGACTGCTACTGACAATTTCATAGAAAAACCCAATAACACTTTTTGCTCGACCTTCGAATCGAACCCAAGATCTCTAGCGCCACGCTTAGGACCACTAGGCTAACGAGGCAGTTAGCCTAGTGGCCCGGTGGCCTGGTGTCAGTTTGTTTTTGTAAATCGAACATAAAATAGTTGGTTTAGGAAACAATTTTAATGGAGGAACAGATGCTGTAGTTGGTTCCTTATCATCAACACCAAGAGACTATGTCATCCATCCATTACTGACCTCCATTCGTATATTGTCGCTCCTTCTCACACACTCAGGCTAGATAGAACGACATTTTTTGCAAACTAGCTCTGATGATGATTATTTTGAACCCCCGATTCAAAAGAGGGGTTTTATAAGTTGGTTGTGTCTGTGTGTTTCTCCGTGGCAACGTAGCTCTTAAACGGGTGAACCGATTTGAATCCTTTTTTTTATTTGAAAGCAGGTTTCCTAGCGATGGTTCTTAGATATGTTTTATCAAAATCGGTTCAGCCGTTTCAAGGGTATCAGTTCTTTTGTTAGCTGCGGTAGGAATCTTTATTTTTCTGTCGGGGGTTGCTTAATTTTTTTAAATTCATTACTTGTAATAAGATGTTCCAGTATCTTGTCTAATACTCATGATGAACAGATTATAGTTAAATGGCCAACTATTTGTTTAACGACAATATTTAGTGCCATTAGAATCATTTACAACAACGTACTCGTAACTATTGTTTATAGAATTGGCAATCGCATTATTACGGATATAGAAACTGTTAACTCGTGTTTACTAATAAGCACATGTGCACTTTGTGCATTGTTCACTTCATTTGCAACAGCAATAGGTGAATATTGCCTTGGCAATAAGCCCGCAAAGTCTGAAGAAGAAGAATTGTTAGGTGCGATTGAATTTATTAGCTTTCGCGAAGATCGTGTTTCTAAATGTTAAAAACAAATGTTTATTCTGAAATAATTTAGGTTTTTAGTAGATAAAGGTGCTTACAGATTTGCTATTTTGACGGTCAACAGCGGTTTAGTAGGATGGCACAATACACATTTCTTTCAACACCACATTTACTCGAGTTATCAGCAAAATTTTGTCAGTAAAAATCTGAATAATAGTTTAACTTAATTCAACATTTGTATGTTGTAATAGATTTTCGCCGTGGGTGACTCTTTCCGGAAATTCTATGTCTGTTACGACTTCATCAAATATTCGTTTATAAAGCAAAGAATAATATTAAGTACCCTTTCTTTTTTGAGTTGTTTCTATGCTGTCTGTCTTCTCAATATGGGTCAAGAGTTCTTCAATTCTTAATTAAAAGATTTTATGAATTAATAAAGTAATACGTTAGTAGTACCTTATTGTCAGTAAGGTCGGGTGCGTAGTGCGCGTAACCGGCGTGCTTGTATAACCAGGTGTGTGGACGAGGCGAAAGGAGTATGTAAAGATCGTAGCAGGTGGCTTTCTGTCTACCCCCATGAGGAAAAAGTAGTGAAAAAGTGAGTTTATGTATGTATGTACTTCATGAGTATTCTTACGGACTTCTTACGTACGGAACCTGAAAAATAATCATGACTAGATAGTGTATTGGTCCGTGGGCCGTCAACTGGGCCGTGTGAAAACTTACCTATTTTTGTAACGCGCGCACAAATAGCACGGCATGACGTCATCGTAGTGTTTTGTTATTATAATCGCCCCTTTGGTGTGGCTACACGTCGGAGTCTCGAGGGACAGTCAGATTCTCGTAGGAATAAGATTTTGTGTATGTAGGCGATAGTTTTATGTTTCAAAATATTATCATTTTTTTTTAACAATTTTATATATGAATCTCATCATAAATCTTTCGACAGAATTTCGGTCACGGTGTCTAATGTCAATGGAGGCTGGCCAATTACATAGGTGCATTCCCTATTCTCTCATTCTCATAGTCCGATGGACTAGACTTTAACGTGCTTTCCAAGATACGGTCGGGAGTGTCACTTCATCAGTTTCGAAACTCCGATTAAGAAACCCATAATGGAAAACCACACACTTTGCCCGTCCTGGGAATCGAGCCCGAAATTCTTAATTTTCAGTTTTGATATTGAAATCTTGTATGTGTATAATTGGTGTTACTTCAGTCAGGTGTGAAAACGAAATTGGCTAAAAGTAGCTTCAGCACTTACCTACAATAATTTATTTCAGTATTTTGTTTTACCAACATTGTAAAGCAACCAAAGTCTTTGTGGAACGTTTAAAAGCGTTCAATACATTTAACTTTCAATTGCCCTCGAGAATTTATTATACTTTATGGTTCGTGTGCACCGGTCTTAAAATAATAACGTTGCTAAACAGAAAAATAGAAACTAATTTAATGTATTGAAATTCTTAGCTTAGTCAGAGTTGTGGATGCTGGACAGTCAGCGCCAACATAAATTCGAACCATGTTGGGTTTATTTGCGGTACTCTGTAATACTATGACTTTAGAGTTTATCTCGCTAACGGCTTTAGTAATAAATGCGTCAGTGTGGATGGATGTTTATTACCTACTCGACTACGCAACGAGTGAGCACGCAACACCCAATGGCTCCTCTTCAAGCTGCCGAACTTTCAGGAGTTGAAAGTATGTACTTATGAATATTACTGTAATTTTTTTCCGGGATAAAAAGTAGCATATGCGCTATTCCAGATTAGAATCCATCTCTGTGCCAAATTTCACCCAGATCCTATCAGCCGCTCTGGATTAATTGTGTAACATACATGCATCCATCCAAACATTCGCATTTGTAATAGCAGTAACTGTCGTACCGAATCATCATCTGCTAAGCCTGTTCCCAACTATGTTGGGGTCGGCTTCCATTCGACCGAATGCAGCTGAATACTAGTGTTTTACATGGACCGACTGCCTATCTGACCTCCACAACCCGCTTAGTGGGCAACACGATACCTCGTGGTTAGACTGGTTGACAGACTTCCTGGCTTCTGACTATCCGTAACGACTGTCAAACCGAATACTACCGAATATAAACCATATTTTCAAGCCAAGAAATCTCCGTATAAATGTAACTAAGACAAACTATCCTTCACATCAACATGGAGACACTACTTAGGTGTGAAAGCTAATATTGAATAGCTGCAATGCTTCTTATAATAACTTCCTAGAGGTATGCAGTCTGATGAACGGCCATTACGTACGCCTACACTCTTATCCTGATGATATCAACTGTGGAAAGATTTAAACAGATCTAAAGTTACTAAAGAGTATTAGGTACTTACTAAACGTAGGTATCTCCTTCAGCGCTGCGGAATTAGGGCTTTCAGCTGATGAGGTGCGGGTGTCGTACGACACGCAAACGGTTGTATTATTTCATAGGTGACGCCCTTTGCCGTCCTGCCGTCTTGCATGCGCGGTACCGGTGTCGCACAGCACTCTTGACGTTGTACCCATAGAATGCTTCTCTAAAGTACCTATGATAATAACTCTTCCTTAATGGTAATCATCTATTTAATGTTGGCTAAGATTTGTAACAAGGAAAACGCGATCGGAAACGCTTGCGCAATTTCTTGATTTGATCAAAATACAGATTACGCATACATAATTAGGTCTAGGGCGTAGACGCAAAAAAAAATAATGAAAGAGGATGCAACCAAAATTAACAGTTTTAAAAATCTATAAACACTGCAAGGTTTTATAAGTCCGATGGTATCCGCTTATATTTTTTTTGTTTATCGTAACCCCATCGCACAATTTCTGTTTCGAAATCAACACGTATTTTTTTAACGCGTATTTTTCAAGCAATTTTTCATCATCGGACTTTGGCAGCGATCCACTACATCCGTTGAACGGGAATATTATTATATATCGACCGGTATACCTACTAGAAATCTAGTGTGTTCTAATACATTGTAACATCTATTATATATTTTGTACATAGACAAGTTGACAGTGCTCGGACCTGCGCAGTTGCGTCAGGCATTTGTAGAACTAGCTCTTGCCCGCGACTTGTCGGTTATCTGCGGGGTTGTTTTTCTGTGCGGATCTCTATTTTTCTTTAAAAGTAGCCTAAGTTACTCCTTATAACATCAGCTATCTGCCAATGAAGGTTCCGTCAAAATAGGTACAGCTTTTTCGGAGTTTTTGATTAAGTACCGTGTAAAACATTCATAATTATGAATTTGGGAATTATAATTAAGTACCGTGTACCATTTAGAATTATGCATTTAGGAAAAAGCTGTTATTTTGACATTACAAACAGACTACAATTTTATTATCCATAGATTATGATGGGATCCAGACGTTTTGTAGTAGTGAGAAATCGATTCAATAATTCAATTGATAGGGAGGTAATTGAACTCTGAATTTATATCGCATAGTATTATTGGCTTTAAATAAAACCAATGCACCGCCAAATACTTTCATCCAATATTTTAACATACCATCACGCCCGTATTCTCCGAAGGGTTAAGCAAAGGTGTACCGATGTACACCCACATTTCGCCGGTATGTTTAGGTCCCATGTTATAGGGGGCGAGCCTATTGCCATTAACCGGGCACAAATCCTTACTCCGAGCTGCTACTGAGAATTTCATAGGAAAACCCAATAACACTTTGCTCAACCTGGGAATCGAGCCCAAGACCTCTAGCGTAGCGGTCGCGCTTAGGACCGCTAGGCTACCGAGGCAGTCAAAAAATATACGTTGTCTGTACTGTTACGTCTCACATTAATGTCATTGACAGAAAGCTTTACATCATCAACGTTACGCCAAATGGATTGTCTGCGTGTCGTAAATTTAAATGAGACTGAGGGATTATATTTGTTGGATTAGCAGAAATTGCCTTGACGTTGATGTCATTATAACATTGTCATTCGCAATCTGCTCGCCAGACGTCTTGATAAACTTCCAAAGGTCGAGGTTAAAGTCTGTTGAAATACATATTTTTAGGGTTTCGTATCCAAATGGTCCTCTGTTATTCTCGCACATCCGTCTGTCCCTCTGTCATCTTTAGACCACTTCTGAATAGGTAGGTAGACATTTGAAATTTTTACAAAGTATGTATTACTATGACTTCTATAATTACATACCATCACGCCGGTATTCCCCGAAGGGTTAGGCAGAGGTGTACCAACATAGACCCACAGTTCGCCAGTATGTTTAGGTCCCATGTAATAGGGGGCGAGCCTATTGCCATTAACCGGGCACAAATCCTAACTCCGAGCTGCTACTGAGAATTTTATAGAAAAACTCAATAACACTTTACTCAACCTGGGAATCTAACCCAAGACCTCTAGCGTAGCAGTCGCGCTTATGACCACTAGGTTAACGAGGCAGTTAACGACGACGAGGGAGTTAGTTAGTGACTAAATTACAAATAATAAATCTATGCTAATATAATATTATAAATGGAATAGCGACTCTGTCTATTGGCGTGTTACGCTTTCACAACTACACCACTGAACTGATTTCAATGAAACTTGGTACGGAGTAGGTTTGAACCCCAAGAAAGGCTACCTAAACTACTTTTTATTTCCCGAATATAAAGCTCATTGATAATCTACACAAATAAATAAAATTGAAGGGTCTGTTTGTAATTTCAAATAACAAGCTTTTCACTAAATGCATATGAAAGTGTATACGGTAGTAACATAAAAAAAAACTAATTTTAAAATTTTTGTCTGTCTGTCTGTTAATGTTTGTTATTTGGCTTATCTCCGAAACGGCTGGACCGATTTTGACGGGACTTTCACTCGCAGATAGCTAATGTTATAAGAAGTAACTTGGGCTTTTTACTTTAATTAAAAAAAAGAAGGTTATGCGAAAACAAAATTGAAACCAATAAAATAGTGAACGCGAACGAAGTCGCGGGCAACAGGTAGTATAAATTACAATTAAAAATCTAAAGGATTTTTTGCTTGAGCTTACTATTGTACGGTACATCAGTACTACTGATGTACGAATCTGACTCAAATATGCAATAAAAGATCTAATTTTACAGTTAATTGAACATTAATCGGTTTTTCAGGGCTAAAATAAAGTGTTTCTTTAGAGAAGTTGTGTTTGGAATTACAGGTTAATGGTGTTTACAAATGAACTGCCCCGTTGGTCTCGTGGTCGCAAGCGCTACTGATGAGCGTGGGGTCCCGGGTTCGATTCCCAGGTCGGAGCAAAAAGTGTTATTGGGTTTTTCCAATAGGATTTGCTCAGTAGCAGCCCGGAGTTTGGAAGTTGGTGGTGTGACACCCCCGTACCTCGGAAAGCACGTAAAGCCGGGTCCCGGGTGTCATTCGTAGATCTTTGACCGTCGTTGCGGATAGTCAGAAGCCAGGAAGTCTGACAACCAGTCTAATCAAGAGGTATCGTGTAGCCCAGTTACTGGGTTGTGGAGGTCAGATAGGCCGTCGCTCCATGTAAAACACTGATATTCAGCTACATCCGGTTAGGCTGGAAGCCGACCCCGACATAGTTGGGAAAAGGCTAAGCTGATGATGATGGTGTTTACTAATGACATGAAAATAGACTTTCTTATCACGCAGAGGAAAATAGTTATAAGTACATACAAAGCAGTTCAAAGTTATCATTTATTAACATGGCGTGGTTTTCGTCTCACGGAAAAGAACCGATAAACAATTATAAATAATCTTTGAAATCCATAAACATTAATAAAATTGGACAAGTTCGAAACTTCAGAACTCAACTACGTATAATTTTGACATTTTACACATTGCAACTCACTCGAAACATAAATCAAACTCCTTCGAAATCCCCAACAAAGGTTGACAATGTAAAATAATTGTTTTTGGCATGGCCGAACGACTCTGGCGCACGTTTCCGCTCGCTAATTAGTATTTATGTGCTAACAAACGGTAATCGCACCTGCCGCAGAGTTTCTGCAGAGCGTAGTGTTGTATTATTTACTAGAACACATTAGGTGAGAACAGGGACGGCTTGTGAAGATGTATTTATGGATGAAAGGGCGTTGAAAGGAGCTTCGTAAATTTGCGTGCTGCGGAAGAATGGTCAGAGCGACTCCCGTGCCCCAAAGATAGTCGAAGGACATCGCCAGCATCAAAGGGCATCGCGAGGTCCATGGAATTTCAGTCGGTAGGAGTCTGACACATCTTTCCGTCTTCCGCGGAGGCGGAGGCAGTCAATGAGGATATACCCACGAATAAAAAAGTTATACAAATGAGATACAACTGCCATATATAACTGCCATATATTCATTTTAATTGTAATCCGTGATGCTTGGAATCTGGGCTTCTCCCAGTTGTAAACGTCTACTTAAAGCTTAAGAGTTTGTCTGCTCGAATGCGCTGATCTCTGCAACAACTGGTCAGATTCTGAGTGGTATAGGCATTATATGAAGAGGAAGTATTGTATTGATACGCATAAGATAAATCACGCGGTGGAAGTCACACTCAATAGCTAATAGTCGAATAAAATACACGATCGAGAATTCATTTTAATTGCCTATGTCAAGTCAGTCCCTGCACTAGCGATATCAACAAAATTCATACATGACACAGACTAACTACTATAATTATACATAATCGTTTTGGAAGGACAATCGGCTATTTAGGGAATTGAGACGCACTGCATGCGCCGGCCAAACTGTGATAGGTCTTTACGTACTGGAGTCATTTATAAACAGTTTCTGTAAACACAAGAGATGCATGACATCTCGACCAATCACGAACCATCGTGATGTTCGATAATGGCGTCATTTCAGTTTATAGATAAGATTTAATTTACTTCATGATCGGGTGCGATAGAATTGATTGCGAAGATAACGTTATAGTAGGTCAGAAGATATATGTGTTGGAATGAATAGGCAGATGTAACTTTCAAAGAAAGACAAATAAAATCATCGACTTGTAATGTAAATAATTCGATTGACAATATGACACTTCAAAAAATCAGTATCCAGAAACAAAATTGACACACACACATACCATCACGCCTATATTCCCCAAAAGGTTAGGCAGAGATGTAACATTGTACACCCACAGTTCGCCGGTATATTTAGGTCCCATGTAATAGGGGGCGACCCTATTGCCATTAACCGGGCACAAATCCTAACTCCGAGCTGTTACTGAGAATTTCGTAGAAAAACCCACTAACACTTTTTGCTCGACCTGGGAATCGAACCCAAGACCTCTAACGTAGCGTACCACTAGGCCAACGAGGCAGTTGACGAAATTGAAACGAAATTGACTAGAATATTATAACTGATTAGCGTTCTCCGCGACTTCCACGTGGAAGACAAGTGTACCAAAATGATAGCCTATAATTATGGCACTCAGAAATAAAGTAGGTTTCTAATAGTGACGACAATTTTGTAATCTAACTAATCGATCAAAACATACAAACAAACAAACATACCCCTATGAGTATAAAGTTATGCAGCATAGGTTCTGACGTGAATATTTTTGACCTTTCCATTTCTATTGTCCCCAGTCGCGCTTCAACATCGCCAGTCCCGCCCTCACAAGGAGGCACCCTGCCGCGGCCTGGCACCAAACAAGTGACAGTCACAGTCCAGGAGACTGTGGTGGAACCAGCTCAGTCGCAGCAGCAGCCCCCACAAGTGCAGGCTCCGGCAGTACGTCACCACCACCACGCGTCTAATGCTACCAAGGAGCTGGATGATCTGATGGCGTCGCTCTCTGACTTTAAAGTAAGTGTAACTACTTGGTTTTCTAAGGTACCAGAATTAGATGATAAGGCTGTCAAACTAGCGATAAAAAAATAACAAATTAATGGATAGAACAGTGAGTTCCAGAATCATTAAATTCAAATTGCGTAAAGTCTGTAGCATTTTATAGGGTTGTGAGTAACTAATCCAGGGTTGCGGATTTTTTCGAAATTGTCACCGCGGCACGGGAACGCAAAGGGCATTAGGAGGAACACGGGTGGGTTTTAAGCAGTAAGAGTCTGACACTCCCTTCCGCTCCGCGGAAGAAGTCATTTGGTGATTTCCCATCCTTAAAAGAGGGGTGTGAGTAATCCAACTATCTTACTACAACTATCATCGATCTCTCCGCTTCCAAAAGCAAAAATAAATTATGTGAAAGCTTTTGGTGAGGAAAAGCTTACATTTCTCAAAAAGAATTCCTTCACCCAAACCATCAGACAGTTTGGCTAAATGCAGATACATGTGGCCTATCGTTGCCCTGAAATCCCTTTGACGGAATTTGCAATAATCATTCTGAATTTCTAGTTTACACAAATCTACAAAGATGTATCTCATAATGTTTATCTTGTGTTTATTTCAAAAGCTATTAGGATACAGTGCTTTTGAAGTTTGATGGTCATAATTCCGATGCTATGATAAACCTTTTTGGCATCTTCATTATTTCCTAAATTTTCCTTTTCTTGCCAAAAAATGAATGACGTCTAGATGTTGTCAAAACAAATCTTTGGCATTTGCCTCATTTTTATTACTTTGATACAGTAAATATTATGTTCCGTGCCGCAAATTACGTTATGTACTCATGAAAAATTAGCGCAAACACTGTACGCATACAACATGTTTAATAAATCGATCTAGAAAAGTTTGCGACCTAAATTCCTTTGTCGTCTAGATGTATCTCTTCATCTAATTGCTAATGAATAGAGTGAAATAAATGGCTATTTATTGCAATTTGCGGACAAATTACAATGCAGTACAAGGCCACTTGTAAAATAAAGGATAGTTGATTACCCCAAAAGCTGCCAAAAAGATATCGGAGCTGGTGGCGTCGCAATACCCGCATCTTATACCATTGTTTATCTCCTCTACTGTTATCACAGTATTTTTCATTCATGAAAGTGAATTTACTCAGAATTTATAATCTGGTGGATCGTTTCGGTTGAGTTTACGATTTGATTCTGTAGTAATGTACGAACACCTGTGAGTCATCGCCACCCTAAGGTCCAATATCGGTCGGCATCTGTCACGGCCACCTCGGCACACTGCACTACAGCAGTCTCCTCTTTTCCGTTTATTATAATATTTACAACTCGCCTTTCTTGGTCCACGGCTATTTCCAGCCGCGCTAGAAGCCGTCCCTCCAGCACTGAAGCTGTCTCCCTCGCACTCGCCCGCCACCCGCCGGCTAAAGATAGTTCCCAGCATTACATCACAGGCGTGGTGGGGGCTCGAGCTTATAATATTAGAGTACATAGACAAACATTTCACTCGGACGGCATTCGCTCCAATCCACCACGAACGGGCGGGTTTGCTTCTGTACGTTGGGAATACGATGAATTTTCGATCTTTTACTTGGACTCAAAAAAAATTATTAAGTCCAAGTCAAAGATTCCAGTTCAATCCCAACTTTATTTAAGTTTCTATTTTGCCATCACTCGTCAAGCGACTTTGACCTTTTGTGATGGCAATTTAGTAACACCTCTCATAAACACTTCGTCATTTCCTCAGGTGAGCGGCACTGGCACAGGAGTTGAAAGCGGTACCCACGTATATCGCGAGAAGCGTGCGTGGCAAGAACACTACCGCAGCAACCCGCGGCAACCAGAGTCCGCCTCTCTAGAGCATATGCTCGGATCCCTCCGAGCAGACATGAGCCGCCAAGGAGTACAAACCCCCCAGAAGGGATGCTGCAACGCCTGCGATAAGCCCATCGTCGGACAGGTGGATATCCAACGGTGTCGGGAGCAGAATTCGACCTCAAACAACCATGCTAGACTGGAAATCACAGTGAAATCCAATTCTGCTCCCAAAAGTGTGAAGTGATTTTACTAAAGTAGTGAATGACGAACTGTTGTGTGATCCAGGTCATCACCGCGTTGGGTCGCACATGGCACCCTGAGCACTTCACCTGCGCGCACTGCAACCAGGAGCTCGGCACCCGGAACTTCTTCGAGCGCGACGGCAGGCCCTACTGCGAGCCTGACTACCACAACCTGTTCTCGCCCAGATGCGCCTACTGCAATGGACCAATCCTCGATGTTAGTTTCGGAAACGTTACTCGACTGAAATTGAACTATAAACTCATGGTGCTAAGGTGTTTTTTTTTTAATTTCAGAAATGCGTAACAGCTTTGGAAAAAACCTGGCACACAGAGCACTTCTTCTGTGCTCAGTGTGGCCAGCAGTTCGGTGAGGATGGCTTCCACGAGCGGGATGGCAAGCCCTACTGCCGCAATGACTATTTCGATATGTTCGCTCCCAAATGCGGCGGTTGCAACAAACCTATCATGGAGAACTACATCTCAGCACTCAACACACAATGGCACCCTGATTGCTTTGTATGCAAGGTCAGTATCGGTCTCTTCACGACAGGTAACTTAGCTGGAACCGAAATAAAAAATAAAAAATGCACCAATATGCCAGGTCAAGTATAAAAGCTCTCCTGAATATTCAAAAGACCCAAATCTTTTGAATATTTAGGAAATTGGATTTCTAATATAATATTTACCTCACAGGACTGTGAAAAGGCTGTCAAAGGCAAATCTTTCTATGCCATGGAAGGAAAGCCGGTATGCCCAAAATGCGTCGGAGTCGATGAGGATGAATAAAGGATGACGTCACCAATGCCCCCCTCTCAATATGCCCTCCCAAAATTTCTTTTACAGCTATGCTCGTCGTTATGAACCACAAGGGAATGATCTAAACACTCACACACACACAGATGTTATTTACACATAAAATGAAACAACAACTAGTCGTTAGAACTTGATAGGGAAATTAATTTATGTAATATATTTTTGTAATATTATTGTAATGCTAAGATTTATAATAAAGAGAACAAAAACAAAAAGAAAGAGAAACAAAAAAAAAGAAGAGAACAAAAATAAATAAAAACAAAACACAACTATATGAGATTGCGGATGTGCCCTCTGACAGGCAGTCAAGGTCACGTGCGTACGCGCACGACAATGACCTTTTATCGGGTCTCATTGTTGTTGCATAGGGAAGGACGTTGTAGGAAAAATGCAACGAAATTGTGGAGCAGGTCAAGTGCCGAGTATAGGGTTTCCCGTGCTCCCGAACTTTCTATAAATAGCGGTGTGAGATGACGTCACAGGACGTCTGCAGCCACACCGGCTGTTAGTAATCAGAGCGTTTTGTTTATGGGCCATCGGATTTTACGCTATTTTTAAACCCACCGCTCTAATTATACCCAGTCGTTACGCGGACAAATATACCGAGAATTAAGGGTAATAGTGCAAGTTTAATGCTCAATAATAGTGGCTTTCGATCTGTTATAGTTACGAAATGAAACGCGGCCGCTTGCCAGGCCCATTGCGTAATATGCAAACAAAATACTGACAAATGTTTTGCGTACGCACCCGTTTATTTAATGCGCCATTTTGTTGTTTTAGAACCAGCGATTTTAAAAACAGTCAGTTCAGCCATTCAGGATTTTATTGGCACACCCTTTTAAGATTCTCACTTCACTTAGAAAGATAGAAATCTATTTACTATTTACCTAGAGCTCTGGTGAAGGAGCTAGGAAGCACTACCACCATACCTATTTTTACCGCAAAGCAGAGTTGCTCTGTACCAGTTTGAATTGAAGGGTATGGTTATGGCATTTCAACTTTGTCTGATGATATTAAAAAATAGAAAATATCTATTTTAAGACTCATTCTAGCTAGATCGATATCCAAGTTTTCTATCGATAAAACTAGGTACAGAAAGACTGATATTACGATTGTTACTGTTACACGACTTTAATAAACGAATTATAGAAATATATATAACTCTTTGTAATGTAGATGTTTGACAACATAATTTCCCACGTCATTACATTATGAAACACAACTTGTATGATTTTTTTTTTCGCCTAATAATGTGACATTTTCATGGATTCCCGCCAAATGATAATTGTCCAGCAAATGAAAATAACGCTCAATGACGTAATTATTCATTTGTTTTGACAGCTTTTCGTACAGTTTTGTTGATTTTGGAGTAATTTGCAAAGTTAACATGTTTCGAATATAAAAATTCTATCCTCACGTATTAATTTTATAATTTCCTACGCCATTGACTAATAAGGAATCTTATAATTTGAATCAAAATGCGTAAAACTAAATCTAAATTATTATTTTTTTCTTGCTTTAAGTAAGTATGAAAACCTATGTCCTTTTTTAGGGTTCAAACTTACCTCGTGCCAAATATCATCAAAATTGGTTCAGTGGTTTAGTCGGGAAAGCGTCAAAGACAGGCAGACAGACAGAATTACTGTCACATTTATAATATTATTATGGAATTATGGATAGTATGGATGATAATGCTTCTTTTTTAATCTTATAACAATACTAGCTTCTGCCAGCGACTTCGTTGGCGTGTTTTTTTTCATCCGCATTAAGTTACGTTTTTGGTTGCTGCTTCGCACCTATTGGTCGTAGCGTGATGTTATATAGCCTTCCTCGATTAATTTACTATTCAACACAAAAATAATTTTTCAATTCGTACCAGTAGTTACTGAGATTAGCGTGCTCAACCAAACAAACAAACTCTTCAGCTTTATAATATTAGTATAGATACCCAATGTCTATCCTATAACTAAAACGTAGCACCCGACAGAACTAATTGCAGATGAAAAGACAAAAGCACTTCTGAAAAGAAACTTCTGTGTACCTAATACATCATTCATCAAAATTTGTATAAATTTTTTAATATAGAAAAGGAGTTTATGCACCAATTCTGTTTAAAAACATTATTTGAAAGTAAAAACAAACGAATTAGGTACTGCAAACAAAATGAGCAAAAGAATATTTTTGATGGTAATAATAGGTTTACCTCACCCAGTTGTATTTCTGTCCCTACAAATATTTATAAATTAAAGAAGGTTATTAACCTAATATTGAAATGAATCAGGGTTAAACATTGCTTTTCGTTGTTATTAAAATCGATAAAACACACGCGTCACACACTTTTCTACATTTCATCACGATCATTGAAAAAGAGCAGACCTCAAGCGTACGCAGCGCCCTCTTGATAGTCTAAACAACACTATTGATAGCATTGTGTCGTGGCTTGTTGAATGAAAAAATAACCGACACTTTTGATAGTGGAAACTCGACAGACTCGATATCCTGGCTTCATTTGTAGCCGAATCCTGTTTTCCTGCGCTTTCATATAATCTAACTAGCTTCTGCTCGCAAACTTGATATCCCACGGGAACCGTACATTTTTCCCGGATTAACAAGTAGCCTATATTCTATTACAGACTATAATCTATCTGTGCGCCAAATTTTATTCAGATCCCTTAAGCCGTTTTGGCATGATTGGATAAGAAACGGCCGTCCAAACTTTAACATTTATATGATGTACCTGGTAGGATGAAAATCATGTATAGATTTTCTTTAAAACTACCAGCATTATCTTTTATGTTTGAAACCCGAACATTAGTATTTTATCTTTATTCCGTATTATTAAATGTGTTAGATTGATTAAATAATTATAACTTTAATCTTTTATTTAATCATAAATAAATAATCTTAATAAATATGGCGTCATTTCTTGAATGTTTGCTTCCTCATCGAACCGACTTGTTTTCCAACAATCTTCTGCTTCATAATCTACTTATTTTTCATAACCAAACTTTAAAAATATTTTTTTCCTTCTTTTCAGGAATGCCGCGAGCCCTTCCACGGTGGCTCTTTCTTCGAGCACGAAGGTCACCCGTACTGCGAGACCCATTATCATGGGAAGCGAGGTTCCCTATGTGCTGGCTGCCACAAGCCCATCGCTGGCCGTTGTATCACCGCCATGTTCAGAAAGTTCCACCCCGAACACTTTGTATGCGCCTTCTGTCTCAGACAGCTCAATAAAGGAACTTTCAAGGAACAAAATGATAAGCCATACTGTCATACATGCTTTGATAAGCTGTTTGGTTAAGTTTTCACAGCATGTGACGTCACAGTGCACGAATATCGGCGGAAGGCGGTTATTCGATATCCAAACGAGATCAGCAGATAAAATCGATTCGGATTGACGATTGTCTTTGAACTGTGAGCGTTCTAAATACAAATAATTACGTATGGCGCTGTGACTGAAAATCGATATTATATCGACTAATGATTGCAGTATTTTTATTGTAAAATGTTCAAATTATGAAGGCAAAGGTTCTAATTAATAATAACTAAGTGTCGACTGTAAGTCGAGCTAGTGCCATAACGTCTATTACAAGAAAAATGTATGATTTTAAATGCTGTTTACGTTGTAACATATAAAAAAAATACTAACTTTATTTATGTTATAAAAATCTGTTTTTAAACAACATAGTAACATAATGACACAAACATGTTTTGTCTAGAAAATAAGATTATTTCTAGGTCAGGAGGATCATGCGTGGAAATACGTCTTTATCGAAAGATAATAAAGCCAATTGGATAAACAACTGCTTTGTCAAGATAAAATATTCGTGAAGTACATCACGCTTTCCCGCCTGAATATTGTACGTATTTATACTTCTTTACATATGGCGCCTAGCGACAATTTAACGAGAATTTTCTTTACGATCGATAGCGCGTATTAGTGGCCTTCATGGTTTGCGATAATGCAGGTATGTTATGATAATTTGAGTTACGTTCGATTCTTTATTTAAATATTTTTGGAACAAAAGGAATGTTCTGCACATATTTAAATATGCTCATATGTTTTTTTTTTTTGTAAAGGTTGGCAGAACTGTAGTGTTTGAATCGTTTACAGTTCTAGAATTTGACCATAGAGCCTAATTATTATTAGTGTAAACTTTTTTGTCTTCCGTATCGGTGGTATCCATAAGAGTTCATCGATTTATTTGGCGGGATTTCCTTATACGTCGTTTGATAGTACATATGCGCTGATTCATATCTCTAGATAATACATATTACAGGTGCAGTTCAATTTATGTCAGTTTATTATGTAATTATTTCTAGAATATTCAAAAATATAATTTTGACAAAATGAGAACGATGGAACGAATATTTTTAAAGCTTTGATTAACACAGTTGTTATAAAGATGTATTTCATAAAAATATTAATTATTTGCTTTATCGATATAAATAAAATAGACATTGGACCGTTGATGACGTTCTCAATTAGAATAAAAATAAAACCTCAAACGTACAAAATGATCACAGCCATACAAATTTAAAAAGAAATCATGCAATTTGAAAGTGAGATATGAATAATTAGGATTTTACACAAAACTACAAAACAGCTCACATTATAACATTCTAGTATTTATCGATGTAGTCTTACTAGTGCATGTGATTTAAACTAATTAAGCATAGAGTTTATACTAAAAAAAAATCGTTCTACGAATAGATAGGATACAAATTTTGGAGATGTTATTGCAAATAGTGCTAATATTGTACGGTCTAAGATGTCTCAGACATTCTGTTTAGTTCGTAACGCTTAGTCCTATGCTGCATTTTATAAAGGAGGAAACTGCGACGGAATCTATTGATATTGAGTAGGTAGGTAATAGTAGTTGTAGATACTATAATCCTTCTTGGAAGCAAAATAGGGAACGGTTTATCTATTCTTAGTGCTGCCACTATACCTACCAGTTGTGAACGAAAGTTTTCATCCATTTTCTATGGTATCACTGTACCACTGCCTCATTGGCCTAGTGGTCCCAAGCGCGACTGCTACGCTAGAGGTCTTGAGTTCGATTCCCAGGTCGAGCAAAAAGTGTTATTGGGTTTTTCTATGAAATTCTCAGTAGCAGCTCGGAGTTAGGATTTGTGCCCGGTTAATGGCAATAGGGTCGCCCCCTATTACATGGGACCTAAATATACCGGCGAACTGTGGGTGTACAATGTTACATCTCTGCCTAACCTTTCGGGCAATACAGGCGTGATGGTGTGTGTCACTGAATCAGTGTCAGGCGACACATTAAGCCTTGAGTTGACGCGCTCAAGAACTTCAGAAACTCCTTATAGTAGCCGCCATGAGTCATGAGCACAAACGTCAAGTTAATTTTTAGATTTTTAGGTTCCGTTCTGGGTTTTTTTGGGGTGCAGACGCTGCACGCGATGTGTCCGACTGACGGACCAATCGCATGCAGCGTCGGCGGCCCAAAAATTAACTTTACACTTGTGCTCACGACTCGTAGCGACTACAATACTAAGAAAAGTAGATGTTGTCTCACATATCGCAGCATTTTAGTCTGTAAATCTCTCTCTCTTGGCAATTTTGACGAAATGAGCTTGAGGTGAGTGAGGCCGGTTGATGGCAAAATACAGCGGCGAACACATACATGCTTTTATATAAGTACCATAGGTAGCCGGGCGGCGTTCTAATTTGTCAAAAAGAAAGGTATCATTTACCTATAATGTTGTTTTGACACCAGTTCACTATAAGCACAAAAACCTAACTATGAATTACATAAACTAGTGGTGGGAGCCCGCCAAGTTTCCAAGAAGAGATACACACAATTCCGTCGTCGTTTCCCGGGAACGACATATTCATGCCGCGCTATGACAATCCAATAGTTTTACATGCATTTTATTTATGTTATACGCTTTTCAGTAATATAATCAATTTGACTCAATTATGACGATAAGTTGTGTATCTTCCATTAGCGTTACGCTGTACAGTTACTTGCTATGTTGTTATTATATTTTTATTAATCCATTTTACGTTATTGCTCGAAGTTCGTTAGAAAGTGCCAAACTTATCGGGCTGGCTTGTTACGGCCTGTGCTCACGGTCTAACATTTTTACACAAAGTTTGTAAAATTTGCTACAGAATAAACTCATTTGTTGGTGCTGTGTTGTTAGAAATAATAGCTTAAATACAGCATATAAAAATTGAAAAAGGAACGGACAACCTACATGATGCTAGATATCCAAAAGTAAACATTTTGCATCGCGAAATAGAAAAAAAAACAGATGTTCTTTACAAAATTTCAATACTTTGCTGTTTATTTTTTGCCATCCATGTACGGAATCCATGGTAAAAAAATGTTAGTTACGAAGTCCCTTTCACCCCGTACATACGCTACAATAATTAAGAGGAAACATTACTACAACAAGACCAGTTAAACCCAACACATGTTCCATCTCTTCTTAGAGCTCTTATCTCGTAAAATAATCATAATGTAAAATTGTAACTAAAAATATATTGTGCTAGTGTGAGTGCGTGAGCGCTGGCCATTAAGTTTATCGCTTCATTTAGTTGATAACAATGGTAACGAGTGTTGGAGTGTTGGCAACATTGCGGACACTGTTCGTAACGTACCGTACGAGTATGTAATCTATGAGACACGATTTTATTGAATCTGTAATATTTTAACAAATATATTTAATGTTTTTTTAATTCTGGTGTTTTATTTACACATACATAAACTCACGCCTTTTTCCCATGGCAGTAGCCAGAAAACATCAGAACGCCACCTGTTTCGATCCTTACATTACATACTCCTTTCGCCTCGTCCATGTTCAACATCTGGTCGTACAAGCACGCCGGTTACGAGTACTGCGCACCCGACCTTTCTAAAGAAACCAATAAGGTCAGGGTCTTTCTAGGGTCGCGTCGTCCTCTCCCGGTGTTGCTTCTCACATCTACCATCTAGATCCCTTTTGTTGTTTGTTTTTTTTTTACTTTTTTGACTTATAACTCGGACTTGACTAGACTTCTGAACTTATTACAGTGAAAGAGTTTTCCAAATAACACGAAAAATTCCAAAAATTACCTCGTACAAACAAACGAACTATAAACTGTAAAGTAGAATTTTGTTTATCAATTTCGCTTTAGGCGTTAGGTAGAGAGGTATACATAGCAACACACGGCTGAAAAAATCTAAATGTTTACTAAATAGCATTCTTTAGATAAGGTTTTATGGTACAAAACTAATATTTATGACCATGGCCAACACGCTCGGAATTTCTCTTGTACCGTGTGTAGCGGGTGAAAATTTACAAACTTATGATTTAAAAAACGTTGCCTCACAGTAGGAGCCAGACCCGGAACAACTAACTGTAGTTTATACAAATGTTTGTTCCGTGCGGGAATCGAACCCGCGACACGCAGCGCAGCCGCCCATAGCCCGGCTTCTACCCCAACTGTGTCGCCGAAATGGCTAATTCCTATAGATAATAATTTATCAATATAACCTTCTATTCAATCATGCGTAATAAAACCTTCTTCCACAGCTGACTTTTTCATCAAACAAAAAGCTACATTTTAATTAGAAAAATCGATATCTCATTTATCATTCAATCGACCTAGAAACCTATCGACGTATCGCAGGTGTGTGTGCATAATTTATAAGATTATTGATTTTCATTCGTCCTTCGTCGGTTATTGTCGGCTACTAAGAAATATGTCTTGTATTTTGGTATGAGGAATTTTTTAAAGATTCCTTTTTTCACTTGATCGAATTTCAAATATACTAGTAGCGTTAGTCCATTTCAAAATGACTTGTACTTAGAAATATATAATTTGTACCTTACACTAAACTTTAAGCGTAGGTAATAGAGTTATTTTTAATTAATTCAGACAAGAATTATTATTTTTAATTAATTAATTGAAATCAGTTCAGTGGTGTAGTTGTGAAAGCGTAACACGCAGATAGACAGAGTCGCTTTTCCATTTATAATATTATATTAGCATAGATTTATTATTTGTAATTAAGTCACTAACTAACTCCCTCGTCGTCGTTAACTGCCTCGGTAGCCTAGTGATCCTAACCGCGACTGCTACACTAGAGGTATTGGGTTCGATTCCCAGGTCGAGCAAAACATGTTATTGTTGCACGCGATCGGTCCAACTTACGGATCAATCGCGTGCAGCGTCGGCGACCCAAAAAACCCATAAAGGAACCCACAAATCAAAAAATGAACTTGACATTTGTGCTCACGACTCGTGGCGACTAATATACCAACTTGTGGATTTAATTGCGTTTACGATAATATGGAACGTGTAACGAGTGAGGTTCTAGATTCGAAGTCACATGGCAGGTTCCATCGCCTACTATTCCTTTGAGCTATACCTAATTTCTAATAAAACAATGTTCAAAAGAATATGTCTAGTAAATATCATTCGTATTTCAGTCTTTATCAAAATAATCCTGTAACCAGTAACCGTAGCAGGTAGGTAACGGATAATTGTTTACCTAAGTATGTATTTAATCAGTCGTTTTGGTGAACAATGTCCTTATCAACGAACGCTTCAACATTATTAGCAATGAAATGGCAAAACACAAAATTAAGACGGAATAGAATTCTCGATTTAGTTTTGAATGTTTAATAAATTGACGGGAATCCGTAAACTATTTATGTTACGAATACTCAGAAGTTAGGTTAGCTAGGTAATTGTTATTAAATACTTATTTACTTTTCAAAGAAATATAGCCACGATCGTAAACATTGGACATGCAGTAGAATAGTACCTAGCTATTCTGTATAACTCCTCCTGGTAAAAGGTGTGAGCTGTGAAATCCTAAATGAGGTGACAGCTCATCACTATCATTATCCTATCAGCCAAACGACAACAGCTGGATATAAGCCTCCCCTAGAAAAAGCCACAACAACCGAACCAGACTGAACCGATGCCTGCCAGGGCTGCGGGTTGTTCGTAAGAGATACCGCGCCTTCGGAACGCAAGGGGCATAAGAAGGAACATGGATGGGTTTTAGTCAGTAAAAGCCTAAACTCACCGAGGGAGTCTTGCCGAATAGCCTGGTTATGATAAAGTAGACTAGATATACCTAGCTTTGATAACATTTTACAAAAAAAAAGGATAGACCTGAAAGGATGAATGGAGACAAAACTGGGAATAGGATTTTTACATTCAACTTACATTAAAAAAAAAAAAAACTCGATCTATGAAAACCGCTGTCAATGTCAAATGTTTTCCATGTAATTGTCGTTGATTGTATTAGCGGTCCTAGCGTCAACGATTCAAATAACACCGTTTGATAAATGGACGATAAACCAGCACTGATTACATTGTGATTTGTGCTGTTATTGTACTTAAGTACTTCGTTATCAACATACATCGTTAGCGAACAGTTGGCGAATCCAAATGCTTTCGAGAATTTAAAACCATAGTAATGATAGCGCGACTGTTGAGCGGGTGCTGGGTTCGATTCCCGAGTTGGACAAAGAGTTGTCTGTTTTACTGGGTTTTTAGTATCAGGAATTTCTCAGTAGGAGTATGTTTTTGCGCCCGGTTAGCGATTATTAAATTACATGGTAGGTCTTTTCCGGCGAAATTAGTTAAATATACTATATTGAGCCTACCCATCCAAAATTACCGCCGTTATGTTATATAAATATTACAAAATTAATGAAAATATTGACTATTAACTATTTCATCACCTTAAAACTACCACTAGACGAAACTGTCAATACTTTTGTAGTTGTATATAGCAATGTTTCTGTCTCCAATACTTTGTACAACGATACACTTATTCAGTAATAAAATGGTGTAAAATATTATCGCTAATTACGTTTTTATCGTTCATTTATCACTACGTTCTTTCCGTGACTTTTGGATAATTACATTTACAAAGTTGTGCCTTTACGTATACCTATCCACGATTAGGTACATAACTAACTTCGCCCGCGTGGTTTTTTTCACCTGTGTTTAAGTTACGTCTTTGGTTACTGGTCCGCTCCTGTGTGCCGTAGTATGATGTTATACAGCGTATACTATTCTGAATAGAATCATCATAAATCCTCATGAATCTGGCTACTAGATATACGAAAATATATTTTAAATCCGAATGGTTCTTCGAGAGAAAAAACAAACAAACCAAAAAATCTCTTCAACTTACAATTAGTGTAGCAGTATAGATACATATAGATAATTTTATTTACGTCGCGATTATATCTATAAAAATGTTCCATGTTAAAATTGAACTTCCCTTCATTATTTGTGACACAATTCAGTGGTTTGTTCGAGAATTTCGCGGAGAAGAGTGCAATTATAAATTGAATCATTTCTAGCTACCTACTTATATGGAAAAACGATAAGTAGGTAGGTAGGTAGTAAGTGGTTGACTTTGGTTTTAACGTCTGTTGGGAATTCCGAGTTCATATTATTAGTCACATATTTACATCATTTTTTTTTATAAATCAGCCCCCAGTCAGGGTTTTCCTCTATATTAAAGAAAAAAAGGGAGGGATCAAGGAGTGATCCATAGATTATACACTTAATCAATACTAGTGAGTGATCACTACGAGGACAGGGTATTCACTATTCCGCCACACAGGCTTCCCTCTCTTCGAGGACTGCGTTGACAGCAGTGCAAACACAATTACAGCCTAATAATTCTAATAAATCAAATAAATTACGAGCTATACTTACCTGTACTTTGCCGATTTCCTTAATACATTGTATCATTCATTGGACAACAGGAATATATGCAAGTATAAAATATAGCAAAACGTGTTTCTGCTCACTTGAACAACTGTTATTGGTTTTATATGGAAACTTACAACTGGTATGAAACCAGTTTATTTTAGTTAGAATTCAATAGAGCCGAGTACCTATATATGGGTATGTATTTGTTTTTTGTGTATGTTGCTTATCAGGACTGGTTGTTTCCAGAACCAAAATACAAAGTCTCCTATTATTTGTGTTCAGAACAGAACCCGTCGTCATTTTCAATCAATGCAATTTATTGCTAGGGTAAGATTATAATAGATACTTAAAAAATTACATTAGGTAAGTACTAGTACTAAAAAAACAACAAAGTTCGACAGGACATTGTTTATTTACAATTATGTGCATCCTAAATAAACACTGAAAATTATAATTTGTTATATTACAAAACTTTTACTTAATAATAAATAGGTAAAGAAACACTAACAAATTGTCATTTCATAACTTAACAATATAGATTCAATAACTTAGAAGTTAGAACTTAAACTAATCAGTCTTTGGTGGGAGTCGAGATGCAGAAACATTCTACGCTAAACCCGGGAACAGTTCTGAAAATGATTCGCACCAAAAGTCTGACAAGTCCATAGATTCTGGTTCACTGAGTGGTGACGCTAATGACTCGTATCCCAGGTCGGAGCTGAGGATCGTGTGTGATGGTGACAGGCCGAGATTCTCCTCTACAGATTTAGGTGACATGGTCATCGGAGATAGCATTTTCATGTCACACTCCAGCGTAATCCCTGAACAGTTGTCTGTCAAGGTGCTGAAGTCTGTCTGAATCTGTAAAGGTGTGTCTTCAACTATATCTTCTTCACATGGCACTTCGATTGTGATGCAGTCATTAGCTTCATCACAGCTGGCGTAGAATAGGTCTCCCTTGTCATTGTTCTCTTCTTTAATTTGTACTTCTTCTGTGTCAGTGACAACAATGTCTGGTTTGTAAGGATGCGCATAGGAGTGTTGGGACAATATCCTGTCAACGTCGTGCTTGATGTCTATGGTTGTACTTTCACTGGATTCCAGGTGCTCTGCTGCGGGCCCCACCACTTTAGGTCCTTCAATGCACTCTCCAGCTTTCCTGACTGTGTCCTGTAACAAGAGTAAATATTGATTGTTAAGTCATTGTTCTCCGAATCTGATTGCAATAAAATCTGTGTTTAATCAACCTGGTTGCAACAAGGGCAGCCTAATGGATGCCATTAATGATTTACATAACAGACCAGTTTCCAACCAGTTATATTTAAGTATCATAATAGTAAAGTTGTTTTACGATGCAACGCATATTTCACATTGCATCATCTGTGTCGGTCCGTTTTAGATAACAATGTGGGTTAATATGTTTGTCCCTTTTGGAACCCAGCAACAGACAGCATGTAATATTATCTTATCTAGGTATTTAATCAGTATAATGTGTAAATGTACCTATATGCTAATAAACATGTAGAATGATGAAAGCATAGTTTCAATTGTGATTATTTTATTGCAGAATGATTCATTATCCTATTGACCTAAAGGAAATTAAGTCTGTCAGGCTTGGCAAACAGGAAATTTACCAACATTGTTGTACAGGATACTGAAGTCGATTATCATGATATCATCTATTATTGTGTTGCAAATAATATTGGTGGTTTAGTTAATGTTATGCTTACATTTTGAGGCGTTCCTGCAGCACTTGCATCAATTTCTTTGAAGAGGGAGTCTGCAAGCTGAGTGAGGGTATCGAGATACTCTTCTGAATCGAAGTGTGCGAGGAGGTCTGCGAGAGGAGACACATCGCCAGCAGCAGGCGCGCCGCGCGGATCGCCGTCGGGGGCCCTTCCTTCTGCTGAGGAATAGACTCTGCCGGTCTGGGGGCCCCCGCGACGGTCCGCGCCGCCGCCGCTTCACTGCGAAGCGTTGCGTTCTCGCTCAACAGACGCTCGTTCAACGCCTTCAAGCTCTCCACCTCACTTGTCAACTTCTCATTCATATCCATAAAGTATTTTATCCGATCCTCCATCTCATCCATTTTCGCCTTCTTCCTGTCGCGCGAAGTCTGAGCCGCTACGCGGTTCTTCAACTTCCTGAGAGACAAATAATCCAGATATAACAATTTGCTAGGTATCGCTAACTAATATTTATTAGAGGTGTAAACTTTCTGAATGTAACTGTACTTAACGGAACAGGAGGTCAACATACTCCGCCTTATTTACGACAAGTCAAGAAAATAGAGATAGGATAGATTAAAACACGAGTAAACGTAGGTATTTCCATTGAACACAAACATGGTATGGATATATTTATATATATATATATATACAGCAGAAACGGATTTTACACCAAGTTATTAATTAGATGTAACAGAACAATGAAGAAACATCTAGTATCTCGTTCACTGACCGCTATAACTTGACCTCCCATTTTACAAAGGCATTACGCGACACGCAGGCAATGTTTCATAAAATCATGAATGACTCACTTTCTTTGCATCTTTTCTTCCCATGTCAAGTGGTCCAGACGGCGTTTTCTGGAGGGGGCGGGTGATGGCAGGTCTACTACCACCTTGGTCTCCATCTCCTCGACCGCCTCCATGGCCAAGTAGTTGTTGGGCACCGTGATGATTATAGGAGCGCTCATCTTGTTGATTTGTATAAACACAACTTATAAACAAACACTCCACAACACTGGTAGTTGGCTATTGTCTAATGTCTTAACTTTAGCATAATATCAGAGTTCCGCATTAACCATTTGTTAAAGCACTTTTATACGATATTTCCTCGCGGGCGAGCTATAAACGATTGCGTCGTACATGTTCGGGTTCTCAGCGAGTAATAAATATTTTTCTTGATTCTCGAAAATGTGTATGTGTTTCAATATGATTGGTGCAACGTTATCAAGGGGGAGTTGACGATTTGACGACAATCGAATGAAAGACAAAGATAGGAATATTAAAAGCATTGGTTGAGTAGAGATAAAAGCTGTGATGTGACGTCATTCTCACAGACTTTGGCACCGAGATAGACTTATGGTAACTTGTATACGTAAGACAGAGACAAATATCCAGTTAATTATTTAGTACCAGATAGTTTTTAATCAATGAATTTTTTTTCTTGATGCATTTGTTTAAAAAAAGAAATGATATACAAAATATTCTCTTCAAATCTTTGAAATGTATTGGTAAATATAATTTAGGTTGTGAATTAGATTATAATACACTTTTTGCTAAAAACCCATCTTCCGTATGTGAGTCATTCAAATGACTTGTATGATGAAATATACACCGGTGATCTTTTGTGCCGGTAAACAAACGGCTGATGCAAGTTTTTAGAAAGCAAGGTAATTTGGATGTCCGATGTTCCTGATGTAATAAAACCAAATTATTATGTTGAATTATGATTCGTCAGGTCCGGATTGTAACGGTAGTGAGCAAAGACATTAAATTATAGTAAGTAGTATCTCTTTGGTAGTGAGCAATAATAACGAATGAGTAGTGGCTGGTGGGTATGAATGTGGATGGATGGAGGGTAATAGGGAGGCCAAAGAAAAGATGGATGGATTGCGTGAAGAATGATATGAAAGAGAAGGGACAGGACAGCGTGGAAGAAGAGAGAACGTGTTGCGCCGACCCCAAGTAACATGGGATAAGGGCAGGAAAATGATGATGAGTGGCTGGTAGGTATGGCAGACTTTTCTGATAAATATAATATGCGTTTTATGTGTATGTTCTACACATAAAACAGATTTAAAGATTATAACAACTTGACTTGGGCTGACTTGATATCTAGCAGTGGTCGTAATCGCTTTTATAAAACGTGAAATCACATGAAATCTACAAATGAAGTAAAATATGACATATTAGTCGTGCTACTTTCTTTATGCCTATGGAGCAATGAACAAATTTTACTATTAATTTATTCATTATAATTTGGGATGATATGCAGCCAAAAAGCAAAAAAAATAATTTTGAGATAAAACAGACGGGAACATGTAATTTGAAAAACACAGTTTTGTGGTTTTTTAGCTGAAGCTCGGTTGGAAGTCGTAAGGCTTTAAATTCTGCTTGTTCCGTTGAACACCTTAATTAAATAAAACTGTGGGTGTACATTGGTACACCTCTGCGAAACCCTTTGGGGAATACAGGCGTGATGGTCTTCCTGAAAAGACACATATTTGAAATCATGGAGTAATGACATCTGTCAGTATTAGACGTTAACTGTCATCTGTCAAACGAATGTCATCAATTCATCATCTTAAAATAATCAAAAGTCAAAACTCAGCTTTTGTGTGTGCGTTTGAGAAATTGTTTTTCCAACCACAATATTTCACTAACCTCGGTATTCAATAACTGAAATATATAGACTATACGTCCGAATTGGTTAAATAAATAGCAAATTACTAAAAGTTGCAAAAAATGGCATCTACAAGTGCCGATTCCCAGTCATCTATCGCCCAAAAAACATGGGTAATGTCGAATAATATGGAAACCGTATCCAGTGTGGACGAAATCTATCGTTATGATAAAAAGCAACAACAAGACATCCTCGCCGCGAAGCCATGGGAGAAGGAGTAAGTTTTTCATCATTTTTACGTGGAATAATTGTAAAACTAAAGATAGAAAACTGACTATGATGCTTCTTTGTTTCAGTCCTCATTTCTTTAAGGATATCAAAATATCTGCATTAGCTTTACTCAAAATGGTGATGCATGCCAGATCTGGTGGAACCTTAGAAGTCATGGGATTACTTTTAGGTACAGAATCACTTCATCATCATGGTTTGTGATTCTTGATTGACAGATTTATTCTTACCAATTTGTAACTTTTTCCTCAGGTAAGGTAGATGCAAATACAATGATTGTAATGGATTCATTTGCATTGCCAGTAGAGGGTACTGAGACCCGTGTGAATGCTCAAGCACAGGCTTATGAATACATGACAGCTTACATAGAGGCTGCTAAGCAGGTAAATAAGCTTTTATTCTGAATTAATTCAATACAACTAATCTAAATATCTAAATATGTTAAAGGCCACTCCCTGACTAAACACGAAATTTAAAGAATAAAGTACTTGGTTTATAAGTAGGAGAAGTCAGCTAAAAACAGATAAAGCATTAATTTCCACACAGACAAATTTGCAGGCAAACATTAGTTACGTTATGGTTGTTGACATAACATTGTTTTAAGTTAAATACCAAAAATGTAAACTATTTTGTACTTTTAGGTGGGTCGTCATGAAAATGCTATAGGTTGGTATCACAGTCATCCGGGCTACGGCTGCTGGCTTTCCGGTATAGATGTCTCCACTCAGATGCTGAATCAGAACTTCCAGGAACCTTTTGTTGCTATTGTCATTGATCCCGTCAGAACTATCTCAGCTGGCAAAGTGTGTCTGGGTGCTTTTAGGACGTATCCTAAGGTTGGTTATACAGTGGTTTCTAATCTGCAATTTATCATTTTTGTTTTCACTAGATAATTAGTACCTTTTAGTAATTAGTAGAGTTGTCACTAGTTAATAGTGGATTCCAATTTGGACTGCTTGAATTTCTTACGGAGTATAGACATCAGCAGTGTAACACCCCTGTGTCTGAGAAAATGTAAAGCCATTGATCCTGCTCCTGATCTCTTCCTGGTTGTTCGGGATTACCATCCCTTCGGACTATGAGATTGATGGAAGGATGCTCCTGTGTCTTTACACACACTTGTTCATTAATGTGTCTTGGATACTTGGCTAGTCTTCATTAAGATTGGCTGTTGTGACTAAAATTCAGTTGGAGGATGTTATTATTATCTCTTACTCTAATGCTGTTACTGACCATCTGCCTATCCAACCATCTGCATTGGCCTATATATTTTCAGGGCTACAAACCAGCCAATGAGGAGCCCTCTGAATACCAGACCATCCCCCTCAACAAGATAGAGGACTTTGGTGTCCACTGCAAGCAGTACTACTCATTAGAGGTATCCTACTTCAAGTCTTCACTGGATCGGAGGTTACTGGACTCGCTCTGGAACAAGTACTGGGTGAACACACTGAGTAGTTCCAGTCTCATTACTAATGCTGATTATACCACCGGACAGATATTTGACTTGTCTGATAAGTTGGAGCAGAGTGAAGTGTGTCTGGGTATGTTTTTAAACCATCCATCACGCCTGTATTCCCCGAAGGGTTAGGCAGAGGTGTAACAATGTACACCCACAGTTCGCCGGTATGGTTAGGTCCCATGTAATAGGGGGCGAGCCTATTGCCATTAACCGGGCACAAATCCAAACTCCGAGCTGCTACTGAAAATTTCATAGAAAAACCCAATAACACTTTTTGCTCGACCTGGGAATCGAACCCAAGACCTCTAGCGTAGCAGTCGCGCTTAGGACCACTAGGCTACCGAGGCAGTTGTAGAGTATGTTTTTAATACTACACTAATTTTTATTTCCAGTATTAAGTTATCTGAGATTGTTTTTTGACACTCCCTCCCGCCCCACACAGGGCGGGGAAAGTCATTTTACGATTTTCCATCCCTAAAAATAAAGTCTTAGAACTAGGTTCATTTTTTTTATTATTTGCCCAATACCTACATATGTCTTATTTAGCAGTAGTGACAAGATCTGTTTACTTTAATAAGGCACACCTATTTATAGGAATTCTTATATTTGTGTGTTCGTCCATCAATTTTACAACTTGTCATTTTGCGCCCAGGTCGCGGCGGATTCATAGTCGCCGGCGCAGACCCACATGAAAAACGGACCGAAGACAAACTCGGAAAGGCAACTAAGGATGCTTGCAAGACCACCATCGAAGTGATCCACGGCCTGATGGCGCAGATGATCAAAGACAGACTGTTCAACAGTGTGAGCGGACGACCTGCGCCCGCGACGCCCATGATCGAGTAACTATATGAATTGTGTAGGAACTCAATGTCTACTGTGTAATAATGTTTGTAAGGTAATAAATGTATCTGTGAATTTCGAAACGTCTTTCTTTTCGCTCCATATGTTCTTTGTTCTCTATTTACTATAGATACCAATTCAAAATTGTAACAGAATTTGTATGAAATGTAAAGAATGCCGAGTAAACTCTGAACTTATTGGAGTTGAAATTGAAACAACAAAATAGGTGTGCGTCAGAATGGCTGGTTGTCTGTGGCGTTGGTCTATAAGAGTACTCTGTTTTAGATCACACGATTGACAAGAACATAAGTCAAATAGATAAGTGTAAAAAACTAAAAAGAAGTAGTTTAGCCAGAAGTAAAGTTAGAAGGGGAAGGGATGAAATGAAACCAACAAATTGATTATATAAACATTCTCAAATATTTATTAACCAATTTACATAAAATCATTATAATCATTATGTACATCTTTCACATAGCTAGTTATACACAAAATCATAAACATCTCACATTGTGGAGGGCCTTCTATGTATCAGATATAGTAAAACGAAGCACCAAATTGACGATATAATCTTTTGCCAAGCTCTCTTTACATAATCAAAAATAAAATATATGCCTTCATGATTGTCACATGAATGCTTTACAGAGAATATAAAAACTATTAAGAGCACGTGCGACTTCTATATTTCCAGTGGCTTCCAAATTATATCTAAATTTACATACTCCTACGATATCTCATTAGAATATGCTGGTTAGTCGATAACTTAAATATAAATAGGATGAAAATAAACATAATTATGATATAACTAATTTCTAAATGTTAAAAATGTCCGGTGAATCCGAAACGCGTGTAAAATTCTAACAATAATCCATAATTTGCGTAACTACGTGTTTGATGAGATGTCATTATTTACATCGTCGCAAAATATAAAATTCTCAATAAAAAGTCAACGACTGTTAGCATTTGAAGCGGCTCACGGGTGTCGTATACAAATAACTATACTTAACAAAATGCTGTGGGTTAGTTAGTAGTCTACGTTCAAACTAGTGACATCGAACATAGACTCTGAAAATTAAAATTATATGGTTCAAATTACAATGACGAGCAAAAAATCAAGGCACGAACATTAATTTATAAATAATTGGGTTCTAAAACAATTTATACAGACTGGAAAGTTCATAAAACTTCTCAAATAACATGCAAGAGTGACTAGATGTTTTAGCTCGCCAGTGTATTTTAGACCATTGACTACTTCCACACAAAACCATGAGTTTGGCGCGCTTACTAAGTGCATTATCACACAAAATGTATCATATTAGTGATTCATTTATATTTTATTAAGTACATTCCATACAGCCCTCCAATTCACAGGTTGCTTACTATAATCGTTTATACATACACAATCTCAATTTATGTACAGCGCGAGCGACACAAAAAGTCCTAGTACATCAATTTACAATTTATCAAGGGCAAAATTTTCAAATTCGGGAATGTTCACAACGGCTCGAAACCACAAGATATTAATACGACTAATTAATAAATCTTAATGACAACGTTTTTCATTTGTGTCGCAATGCTAAAATTTTTACGTAGAAGCAACTATTCTGGAAAGAATGTTCCCTTTCGAGAAGAATTGGTAGTAAAGCTAGTCAATAAGATCATTGTGATTGAGTGCTAGATCGGTTCGGAAACAGCATTTTTATGATAGAAGCAGTAAGAAGACCACACTGGTATTAGTTGCTTTGAGATTGTAATAATACTGACGCAATGTGCCCAGAGAAAAATAAAAAGCAATCCTCTTTACTGACCTCGGGGTTTGTATTACGTAAAAGACTCGCATTTCGAACTCTGGTCACCCAACGATAAACCAACAATCTTTATGTATCGGGCCCTCTACGGACATAAACTTTAAACACTACGTAACACATGGAATGCTTCGCGAATCTCGATGGAAACAGGTGAGCTAATAAAGGCTGTGCACATCTCGACATGACGGCTGTGTCGCGGGTTGAGTTTGAAAGGTGGCCTGTGGTCAGTCTTTGTCGAGTGGGGTGGAGGTCGCCATCATTCGAGATAGTTGAACACGGTCATCGATTGTTATGAATGAGAAAACACTATGGAATATTTTTCTGCAGTGTACATTGCACTATGAATGAAAGAATTAGTGCAACGCAGCATTACTATACTTTAAAATATATATAATGAGATCTTATCAGCTAACTAGATCACAACACAGTTTTAGTAAAGCTAGATTAATCTCAACATAAAATATTTTTTCAAGACGAAAAAGGGTCAATTCGATAGGGTTTTCCGTTTTTGAGTCGTATTATGGAGTGTTGCACCTTTACGAGAGAGATGGTGCTACACCAAGGGAATATCATCATCCCTTTGCATTGGAACAATGGTTGAAAACGCGGTTCTTTGTTCCGATCTTCTGATCGAGTAACAGTTACCGCATATGGAAGTGTCAAAATCATCACCATGCGAAAAAGAGATGGAACTATACAAGGCGAATAGATCTATTTCTTTTTCGCACTAAAGCATAATGACTTCCCAGTCCATTTCCAGATAAGTAAAAATATTACGTATTGTGAAACAATCGATGACCGCTGTTACTAGTAACTACTGCGTATAACACAAGTGCTGGTGCGATGTGTGTGCGGGGCTAGAGGCAGTAGCCGGGGGGGCTGGCCCCTCGTCAGTTGAACAGGTCGGGGGGGAAAGTGTTCACTTCCGCCTGCTCGAGGACCGGCACGCCGTCCACGTTGTACGACACTCGTATCCGGAGTCGTAGGGCAGACTGGAATCACACAATACAACATTTTAGGAATAAAAGATAACTATAAGAAAAAGAAAATGAGCGCGCGCACTGCTCTCTCTTGCTTCTGCATAGTAATATACGAAACGTAACTCTCTCACGTTTTATATCTTCACTAACGTATATCTTTCCCTTAGCTTCCGTTCGCCCGATCACACTCATTTCCGGAACGCTCTTGTCATACATTCACCAGCTTACTTCCTAAGTTAAGCGTGCGTAAAGAAGTTTTACTTCAAAAAAGAAACTAAAACTGTATAACATCAAAAAATTTGGTTGCTTGGCACTTCTCGTGCCCCAAGGTCTGGATTTTACCTTGGCCTGAGGATTAGCATTGCCATCCAACGTGGAAATGCCGTCAGTCTTTTGAGCACATTTCCAGTTAAAAAAATCGTTAAAAACACTGTACTTATAATTAATATAACACTGAAATCGCCAACCTACTTGAGCAAGCGTGGTAATCAATGCTCGTGCCTTCTCTGTATGAGAAGAGGCCTTTCTCCTACAGTGGGATAATAATAACTGCCTCGGTAGCCCAGTGGTGCTAAGTGCCACTGCTACGCTAGAGGTCTTGGGTTCGATTCCCAGGTCGAGCAAAAAGTGTTACAGGGATTTTCTGTCAAATTCTCAGTAGCAGCTCGGAGTTAGGATTTGTGCCCGGTTAATGGCAATAGGCTCGCCCCCTATTACACGGGACCTAAACATACTGGCGAACTGTGGGTGTACATTGGTACACCTCTGCCTAACCCTCCGGGGAATACAGGCGTGATGGTATGTGTGGGATAATAATAGGCTGGTATTATTATTAATCCTTTTGTGTGACGTTAGGTTATAAATACCCTTATCTATGCGAAACACTATCGCAAAAATATTTTATCAGTACGCGCGCCAATACACAAATACAATGTCAAATGAATGTGTCACGTGTTTTTAGCTCTCGAATATTATAAACGCGAAAGTTTGGATGATGCAATGGTTGGATGTTTGTTACTCTTTCACGGTTAAACGGAATTGGCTGAAAATATATCTTTTATCCAGTTTTTTATTGCTGTGTGATAATGCAGAACTTCGGCTTCATTCAGAAATCTACGCAGAGGAAGCCGCAGGCAGAAGCTAGTATTATGATAATGACGCTCACCCTGGATGGATTAGTGATTTTGAGTACTTGAGTGATTTCTCCCTGAGGCAGCAAAACGGTGCCGGACGGCGACATCATATCTAACTGGAACGTCTGGAAGGCAGATGATTAAAAGTCTATTAATTATAATAATTGTAGGAAAACAAACATAATCTGCTCTACAGGGCTGTACAGTTCAACCTGCAGACGTGTTCTCACTACTAAACGCATTTATCTGTGGCAGTGATGGGGACTGCTGACAGAAGTGAAAACTAAACGTTATATTAGCATATCGGTGACGTAGTCATATAAGAATGTCGGCGACGCGAAGTTTTGCCCCTACGTACGTACGAATCGTTCAAAACGGCTAAAGAAGTTTTACTGCAAAAATCGTTTATTTCAGACAATTTCTATCCACATTTTGTGTAACCAGATGCTAAGTTACTTTAATAATCATTTTTAACAATAAATGTATATTTTTTATATGAATACTAGGTACTAAATGCTTCTGAAATCAGTCCTGAAATTATAGAAACTATCTGGACGTTGCTCACCCTGGGCACGGCGGCTTGGAACAAGAAGTCGGTGAGCGTGGATGTTCCCGCCGAGTTAGCGCGCATGGTCAGCGTCACGCTGTCACCGCCACGCTGCACACCGAACACTACGCGGAGACCGTTCTTCTCTAAAGCCGTCACTGTCGGCAGATCTGTGGAGAAATGAGTAATGGTCATTATAAAAGCACGGCTTCGACTTTATCATTCAAATTAGGGCTTTAAATCGTGTGGGACAGAATGTTTTTTATGATGACCAAGTAAAAAAGGTGACTCGCCGTCGGCGCGGTTGCAGATAACGGTCAGATCTTTCGAGGCGATTCTGGCCGAGCATTTGCCGTGTCCGAGTGGATGTTACAGTTAGCGGGGAGTATAAACCGTTTAAATTTCAGTCAACGTCTCGCCAGTGAGCGAGACGGACACGACCACGATAGTCACATCTCGTTTAAGTGCGTGACAATGTGATGAGGAACCGTTCCGCTAGTTAGTTTTATCATGCATTACCTTGCGTGGCTGGTGTGTGTATATGCGCCGGCGCAGCGAACAGTCCATCAAGCAGTAAAGAAGCCGGCGCGGGCGCAGACACCGGTGTGGGGAGGTTGTTGTTCATGACGTTAGCTGGTGCCGTCGGGGTAAGATCTAAACCACTCAGAAGGTCTAGGATATCCTGGAAATTACAATAGAGACATCAATAAATGTCTATACATTTGAAATGGGCAAATAAGGCAGTATTTTTGGTTCAAACTCATTAAATATATTAAATCTGTTACATTACCATCCAGCAGTAACAGTTGTTGTACATTTAAAACTTATTCTTAGGATAGCAACAAACACACACATAACATAACATCACGCCTGTATTCCCTGAAGGGTAAGGCAGAGTTGTACAAAAGTACACCCACAGTTCGCCGGTATGTTTAGGTTGGCCTATTGCCATTAACCGGGCACAAATCCTAAGTCCGAGCTGCTACTGAGACTTTCATAGAAAAACTGCTCGACCTAGAGTCAATCGCATAATCGAATAGAGGCAGTCGCGCTTAAGACCACTAAGCTTAGTGGTCTTAAGCGCGACTGCTACGCTTGAGGTCTACATATAAAATGAATTAGTCTTAAATATAAAAAATCATTACAATTACTTCGAACAAAACGAAATATTGATATGGGTTAGTTAGAATCAGATGTCGTCTACGTCAAACAATCAATACATCTAATCGTTTTAATTATAGTGTTCCCGAGTACTCACATTGCTGCTAGTGTTATTGTTGCTGGCGGGAGGCTGCGCCGGCTTGTGCTCCACGTCGCCGTTCGTCAGCGAATCGGAGCCGATGATCAAGTCTAATAGTGCGTCCTGGAACATATAATAGACATTTATCATCTCATATTTTCTTAAGAATCGTGATGACCCAGTTGTTAAGACGTCCGACTCTTGAATGAGGCTGTAGGTTCGCAACCGGGCACGCCAAGTACTAATGTGACTTTTTCTTATAAAGTTATGGACTTTGTAAGTTTATTTTGGACATTACTGTCATCGGTGAAAGAAAACATCTTGAGGAAAGCTGGACTTGTCTATGCTAATATTAAAAAGAGGAAAGTTTTTTTTTGTTTGTTTGTACCGAATAAGCTCTAAAACTACTGGACCGATTTTAATCATTTTTTCACTAATAGATAGCTACATTATTCCTAAGTAAAATAGGCTATATAATATCACGCTACAACACACGGGAGCGGAACAGTAAACGAAGATGTACCTTAAGGCGTGAGAAATAAGCCACGCGGACCAAATAGTGGGCGGGTGCTAGTCATTAATATAAGTCTGAAATCGCCAGTCCATCCTGGTGATAAATACTCGTGTCTTCTCTGTATGAGAAGATGCCTTTACCCTGCATATTTGTCTAGTACGAGTTTTACTCACCGCGACCTGGTCGGGCTTGTGGTCGGGGCTGGTGTCGGACAGCTCCTGCTCGTGGTCGCTGTCGTCGCGCGCGTCGGGCCCAGTTGTCGGCGCCTCCATGGCGGGCATGCGTTCCAGTAGGGCTGGTCGTAAGTGGGCGTAGTTCCTGGGTAAATGGTTAAGCTCATATTAGCTGTAGAAAGTAAAAACAAAACCTATCACAGAGACACTGAGATGTGCTGACATGGTAATGTACTAGACTAGAGGCAAGAGCTTACCCATCTCAAATAAAAAAAAAAACAAAAAGTGTATAAAACTTTATTCTTTACAGACATTGTTGTGAATCGGTCCCAAAGATATTATAACAAATATTCAAAATATTTCAGAAATCGTAAAATTATGTGCTTACCTGTACAGTTGCGATAACTCAACGCCTCTCTGTTGCAACTCGATATGAATGTGAGATCCGAACGTATCTATGATCACTCGGATTTTGCTGAAATAAACAACATAATAAACATGAATAAAGATATTAATTGTTGTTTGTGTATGTGAGTTCATATGACTGTAAACGCACCCACAACAGAGAAGAAATTCCTAGTCTAAAAAAAATCAAATTTAAAATTCTGTGCAGTGCACTGGTTCAATTTACGCAGAAAATTCTCCTATTCTACAAAACAGTTCAACTCACTCCTGGCTGGGCTGCGTGGTGAACCGCGTGGATAGCTTGGCTAGCGACAGCAGCAAGTACTCTTTCGTGGTGATGGACAGCTGTGTGGACCACAACAGCTTCTGGTACACGTCGATCACGTACTCCTCGGAAGGACGGACGAAGTCGTCTGGAATGGAAAGATAAAATTATACCTCGAAAATTAGATTATGACTAAAAAACAAAGATACCAAAAAGGAAAGAGAGAGAGATATAGAGAAGAGAGAGACAGACATTTTCCACACAACTAATGTCATAAAATGGGACGAAAGGTTTATTTAGAACAATTATTTATGCAGTAAACTGATACATTTTGATTATTGTTACAAATTATTCAGTAAATAATCAAAAAAATGATTGTGAAGAACTCACCAACACCGTCCTCATCGACCATAGATATAGCGTTACTGGCTTCGGAAACCAGCAAGTCTCCGTATTCACCGATAGTCCACGCCGCCACCTACAAAACAAAGAATGAAAAGTAATTAATTGTTGTTGAAAAATATGACGTGTATAAAGATACATCACATAGCCGTAACCAACATATACTGCCCTTCAAACTAAGTTCACTCATACACATACATACCATCACGCCTGTATTCCGCAAAGTGTTAAGCAGAGGTGTACCAATGTACACCCACAGTTCGCCGGTATGTTTAGGTCCCATGTAATAGGGGGCGAGCCTATTGCCATTAACCGGGCACAAATCTTAACTCCGAGCTGTTACTAAGAATTTCATAGAAAAACCCAATAACACTTTTTGCTCGACCTGGGAATCGAACCCAGGAGTTCATGCTCATCACTTGCACTTGCGACCACGTGACCAACGGGGCGGTTAATTGGGGCTAAGTAATTAAGCAAAATATTTTGCTTGGATATGACTTCTGTTTTCAGTGTGCAAAATGACTGATTATGGTTAGCATGTAATGCACACAGAACATTGTGCTTACAGTTGCATGTAACAGTATAACATTTAAAATTAAATTCTGTAAGAGAACTTCTAAAAAGAAGTGGAGTTTGAACCTCCATAATCAGTAGGTTCCGAGGTATGTAAGAGTTCTTACACACGAGCGACATGCCAACTTTAAAGATCAGCGAAGTTGACATGTCAACGGCTACCACTGACGCGTCGACGGCTGCAGTTACCTCCGCCGTTGGCAACATGCCGCACGTGTATAAGAGCTCTTACAGTACAAAAAAAAAAAAAACACTGACACGGGAGGAACTCGTTAACACTGGTTATTTGACGGGTATAGTTGCCGCCACCAGTCGTGAGCACAAATGTCAAGTTATTTTTTTGGGTTTTTGGCTTCCTTTCTAGGGTTTTTTGAAGCGATGACGCTCCACTCGATGGGTCCGCCAGTTGTACCGATCGCGTGCAGTGTCGGCGCTCCAAGAAACCCAGAAAGGAAACCAAAAACCCAAGAATTATCATGACGTTTGTGCTTACGACTCGTGGCGACTGATAGTTTTGTTAAATTCCTTTTATAATCCTTACCTGTACTAGTGGTTGTTTCTCAGTGGCGTCCCCGGAGACAGCGGAGCGCTCGAGTGAGGTCCACAGACGCATGGCCGCGTACGCCTGCCTCTCCGGTGCCGCTGACGACACGATCTGCAGCGTGCTGGACACTGTGTCGTCACGCAGATAGTTACCAGCCTGGAAAATACAGTATGGATTAGATTTCGTTCGTTAACTTAGGGTATATTTTTGAGCTGCAGCTGCGAGCTACAGGCTACGCCCCCTATCGTATGGGACCTAAACACAGCGGCGAAGTATGCGGCGAAGTATGCGGCGAAGTATGGGCGAAGTATGCCTAAAACTTCGGGGACTACAATGGTGCTGGTATGTTTTCGTAATAGTAAGTCACATTCTCTGTCTATTCAGTTCTTTTGAGGTACATTTTTATTGTCCGAATCTATACTATAATATTATAAAGAGAAAAGATTTTGTTTGTTTGTACCGAACAAGCTCCAAAACTACTGGACTGATTTTAATATTTTTTTCACCAGTAGATAGCTAAATTAACAACAACAACAACAACATACCATCACGCCTATATTCCACGAAGGGTTAGGCAGAGGTGTAACAATGTACACCCACAGTTCGCCGGTATGTTTAGGTCCCATGAAATAGGGGGCGAACCTATTGCCATTAACCGGGCACAAGTCCTAACTCCAAGCTGCTACTGAGAATTTCATAGAAAACCCAATAACACTTTGCTCGACCTGGGAATCGAACCCAAGACCTCTAGCGTAGCAGTCGCGCTTAGAACCACTAGGCAACCGAGGCAGTTACCTAAATTAACTGGAAGTAACATAGGCAATATAACATTACGCTACGACACACGGGAGCGGAGCAGTAACAAAAAACGTAACTTAACGCGGGTGAGAATATTGACGCGGATTAATGCATTAATGGCGTCAACATCGCAATTGGATTAGATTTCTTACCTTGAGCAGAACTCTAAATAACGTATCAAGATGCCACTTGTTGGACGGAGCGTATCTCTCCGCCGCTAACACCATGGCGCTGGAGCAGTGTGCCTTGAACTCGGCGTCAGACCGCTCCAGGAACAAGAGCAGCTCCTTCATCATGCTGCGGATGTTCTGTCCGTTGATGAGAGCGAACGAGAGCTCCATTGCGCGACGACGGATAGAGACGTCTGGATCCTGAAATAATAAATGGTTTTTGTTAAATATGACTAGTATTTGACGTAAATATTGATACAATGACGGAGTGGATAAAAATGCGAGGGCAAGATGGCCGGGGGCCGCGTCTATTTGAGAAGGAGGCAGGCGACCGGCGTCACATGGGTCGCCTCCTTTTAAACTGAACAATTTTATTATTGGGATTATACTCTCCTAACCCTATGTTGCTGTGCCCTACAGGGTCCATATTGATCTCAATTATAATTTACCACCTAAGTATACATATGGAAAAGCAATAAAGATATTGAGTATTGAGTAACAATTGAATCTGGTTCGAGCTCTCTGGTTGTGTGATGTAAAGATTATGAATATGTTCTTTGGTTAGAATACCAGGGGAATGCAATACAAAATGCTAATTTGAAAACTGGCAAATACTAAATACTATTTAGCCCAAATATTTTTCTTATGATATTTTCTCATTACCTATAATGTCCAAGATAAGCTTTTAAACTAACTTGCGCAGTCTAAACACTGTTAATACGTCAAAAAGACCAACACGAACCTCTCCCAAACTTGAAAAAAGAAAAAACAAAGTCTTACCTTCAAACACTCCAAAATCGTGGTCCGATGCCTTTGAACAGCTGACGTATCAACATGCACCGTCCTCAGGAGCGTATTCAGCGCCACATATCTGATGTTCTTATCATTATTCAGGAGGAACCTGCCCAAGATATTGATGGCCAGCACTCGGAGACTGCTCTCAGACTTGATGTCCATGATGGAGAGGACTGTCTCGTACAGGATGGTGTTGCCAACGTTTTTGCTGGTTTCAGTGTTGGTGGCTACCTGGGCGAGGATGTCGTTCATCGCTTCAGATGCCTCCGCGTCGTTCTTGCCTAGTATTCGGAGGAGGCGGAGAATTTTTACCTGTTGGTTAAGGTTTTTATGTTTAACTGAATAATAATGTGTCTGTTTATGTTCTTGAGTGGAGACCGCGAATCGGCAACCTTAAGGTGGGACGCCCTCAGGCTCGGTGGCGACGATATTCGCAGGGTAGCTGGTAGCAATTGGATAAGAGTTGCCGAGAATCGAGTTAAGTGGCGTGCAATTGGAGAGGCCTATGTCCAGCAGTGGACTGTTGTAGGCTGATGATGAATAATAATGTCTTTACATGCATACATAATAAACTCACGCCTTTTTCCCATGGGGGTAAGCAGAAACTACTATCCTTACATACTCCTTTCGCCTCGTCCACGTTCATACACCTATCGTCATATATGTCTCTATACTACTGTATAAAGACATATTACAAATATAATTTACTTTTTTTTTTTTATTTAAGAGTACTTAATAATTTAATTTAAATTGAATTGTATTCTAACACTGAGTAACATCTTAGAACTGCTAATTTACTTGTATTTCTAGGGGATTTACGCTGTAAGGGTTCAGATGCTAAAATGTTTGTGTACACTATCCTATTTCACTATTGCAATTATCTATTTATAACCTATAGTACTTTACTAAAGACAAGTTTTGAATAGAAATTATGCCAAACAGCTATATTTTTTTTCTTCAGAAAAAAAGTGTATCCCATAGGAAAATCAACCCTAAATGTCTACGAGTTAGGATATAAATTAATTTGTTCGTTTACCGAGTCGCGATTATCGAGTCTTGTTAAAAATAAAAAAAATTGTAATCAACTTATTGAGGAAAAGGAAAGAAGTAATTAGAAATTATTTCCTTTAATAGATTGCTGGCTTGTTTTTTTTAAATAACTTGGCACTAGCACTTATTAGTGTCCAATTAATCAATATCGCAGTAACGTGATTTAAAGTTTATTCTTTTCCGATTAAATTCTAATTTCTGAACGATCTTAGATTAAGTAATTTTCATAATTCAAGCAAAAATGAATTCGTTTTATTTATGTAATTATTTTAAGTTTACTTTTTTATTTCTAAGAACCATGGGCGCCATTGTGTGAACCTTGGGCCCACTTTCCAACATTGCTCAACAGTAATGAGACCAATGTCATAATGAAAGCAAGGTATACGTCATTTTATTATATGGCAGCTAAGTTTAAATTCAGCGCTAAAATTGTGTTTTGATAAATTCTATCATGGTCTCGTCACTGTTGTACGACGTGGAAATCTTTATCCAGGGTTTACACAAAAATTACAAAATGTACCAAAACACCATTTACGCGCTCGGTTTGAACTTAGCTGCCATAGAATGAAATGAAGTGCACCTTAAGAGTTTTGATATGCCGTGTCGCGTGACTGTTGAGCAATTTTGAAAAGTGGGTCCAAATTATCGCAGTCCTTTGTTTGTTTACTCTCGTTAAATAATTTGCACCTACCATGTTATCTACACCATCACGCCTGTATTTCCCGAAGGGTTAGGCAGAGGTGTAACAATGTACACCCACAGTTCGTACAGTTCGGTATGTTTAGGTCCCATGTAATAGGGGGCGAGCCTATTGCCATTCACCGGGCACAAATCCTAACTCCGAGCTGCTACTAAGAATATCATAGAAAAACCCAATAACACTTTTTGCTCGACCTGGGAATCGAACCCAAGACCTCTAGCGTAGCAGTCGCTCTTAGGACCACTAGGCCACCGAGGCAGTTGACCATGTTATCTCTTTGCCAATTTTACTTGACTGGTAGAGAATGTTTAAGGCATATTAAGTTCGCTAATGTACGTTTTTGTTGCGTAAAGTTGAAAAAAATAAAAAATAACATTACCTGCAGGAATGGGTCTGACACTCCACTGACGTCATGCTCCGGTGAATAACCAGCCAAAATGAGGTTTTTCAGTATCCTCACCAGGTTCGGTACGATCTACAAACAAACCCATGCTGTTACATGTACTGAACATAGACAACTTGCCCGATGCACATAGACAAAGATTGCGAAGCGATAAAAAAAAAACAATCATTTTACTTTTCAGGCAATTATTAAATACATACTAAATACTGTCGGAGATAATATATCAATGAGTTTACAGGCTTACAACACGATACGACAGCAAATATACATGGGACTGGGCATTTACATCGACAATAAAAAAAATAAAAAATGACCTTCAACCTCTTTGCAATAATTAGTCACGGTACTCTCTGGTGCTGAATTCATACTGTGTTTTGAGTAGTTAGTTATGCTTATGCGTGAAATGGGATTTCCAGATGAATGCGTATAAGGAACTTAAGATATAGGTATAGTAGACGCCAGGAGTCGTGAGCAGAAATGTCAAGTTCAGTTTTGGGTTACTTTCTGGGTCATCTAGGCGTCTGGGTCAGGCCGACGCTGCACGCGATTGGTCCATCAGTTCGACCGATCGCGTGCAGCGTCGGCGTCCTAAAAAACCCAGGAAGGAACTTGACGTTTGTGCTCACGACTCGTGGCGGCAACTTTAAAAAGTGAAAAAAGACATATAAGGAAGTCGTATGTTGTTTGTGAAGGACAGGGACCGTTATTCCTTATTACAGGTTATTCTATAACCTAGCTAGGAAACCGGAACTTCACCCACCAGATTGTGATTGACATGGTTCAAAGTTTAAGTAACCAGATCGTCTAAAATTGTTGAAGTTTTCTTAGAAAAATAAATTTAATACAAAAACATCTACCGGTTTTTAAAAAACTTTCGAATTTATTAGGCGACTCTGTATACTTATCTCTTTTGCTGACTGTACTACAATCTCTTTTTTATGCAATAAAATTATCATTATTATGTTCTTCTCATAATTGCGACCATTTATTTGTTTTGGTCCTCAGGATACGGAGATATTGATGGTCAGGGTTCTAACTTTTTTAACTAAAATATTTTTTAAATGCTCTTTTGACCGCTGTATTATGGGATGCTCGAGTAAGCTTAATATTTTACCTGCATTACTTTGCGCGCTTCCATACACAGTGATTTTTTACAGCTAAGCTAAAAAGTCGTTTCCCAGCAATCATTCCTGCAGTTTGTTGGGCAGGATGGTTATTTAACGACTATGTTATATGTCTTGTTACACCACGTATAAGGAACATATTTAGTTTGTTGTTAGTAACTACTTTTTAATATACACTATTCCGCTCAATTTATATAACAACTCTAATATGGCCTCTTGTATCGATATTCTTTGACAAAAGCATTCTCTTATCAAAAGTATAGTATAAATACTCATAAAAATTGATATTTTATTAAAATAGCTGCTAAATCAGTTACTTTAATTATTACATTGTTGTCTTTGATTAAAATTAATTAAGTAAATTTTAAGTAGCGTTTAGAATGTCTGGAAATCTCAAATGTTGTCAATAATTACCTACATGGATATAGAAGTCTAGAGAAGAATAGAAAATAAGGGAACTACCAAATTATTACAATTAAGAAAGAACTCAAAGATTATAGGAAAACAAAGACCAAAGTATGAATCAACTGGTACGAATACTTTTCTGTTTTTTTTTTTTTTTTGGTGGGTGGGAAATCATTTCTGGGGTAAGCACAATTTTAGAATCAAATTAGGACATTTCAAAAATAAATCATTTTTGTAGTATTACAGTTCAAGAGAAAAAAATAGATACTTCGTAATGAGTTTCTTAATAGAAATAACGAAAAAATATATTGAACAAATAATTTGGTAGTTACTGGAAAGTGTAGTATCTATCTAAGTAAGAAGATGATGTTCTTCAGAAAGTACTATCTACCTAATACTTATGATATTATATTGGTATATGTATGTGCCTACTTCAAGTGCTATTCACACAAGTTCTTATTTTGCTATCACTACTCAGATGGTTGAGAGTTTGGTAATAAATCTTTACGATTCTGTCCCATGACGCTGTCAAAGCCATATAACCAGCCAGTCACATCATAACCAAAATTTCAAATTCAGAACAAAAAAATGCAAGGAAATATTTTTCCTATTCTCTTAATTATTTCTTTTATAAGTTTTCCTTCTAGTTTAGTTGATTATATGGCTTCCGACAAACAGCTTAATTATAAACCCACGTATAAATATGGTTATATAACCAACACAATAAATATTACAATCATGCTTGTTCTGTAGTCTGTTGACATTGTAATTAACTGACATTTGCTTAAAACAGTTCGAAATATCCAACGTGATAAATGAAAACGCGACTTGTCTCTTTTTATTTTAAATTAAGATGGTCACTCTATAAAATGGAGTTTTATCATCGACGACCATGTAATACTGAGAATATTTGAGATCAAAATAATTGATTTAATACTAAGAAACCATAGCTATCGAAATTATGGATATGGTGAAGTCTGGTTCACATTGAGCTCTGCAAATTATATTAACACTTAGTGACATCATTTCAATTGAATTTTTGATGGTGACACTTTTATCCACAAAATACACATCACCGCCTGTTATTATCGCATGTATTTAAGGTTTAAACTCGCGTGAAATAATTTGAACTGAATTTTTGACATTGACACTGTCTACACAATTATCGCTTGTCAGCAGCATGTAGTTAAGGTTCAAAATACATTGTCATCAGACTACCAATACGTATAAAGTGCATGGATCAGCGATTGTATGTTACCTCGCGCTGCCCGCTCTCCTACGGGACAACACAAACACATCATTAGTGTTACATCATACTTCACGAACGATTTATTTTAATTATTATAAATTACAACTAGCATTAAAACAGTACCCGGGTATAAATACATACACACGTCTGTGGCAACACTGGAACTATATGAAAACCGCCCTTACTGCTACGCAAATAAAGACGCTGTTAAACTCAAATTGTCACCACAGACGTAAAAATATTCGGTTTGTTATGCGTTGTCTCTGTCTTTTATACAGGCTCTTTCTAAAGTGTCATGGTGCCATATTTACGCCAGGGTATTGATTGTACTTCGAGAATATTATAATAGCATATTTTAGTGATGTTGTTGCTAAAGAATTCATGCTGCGTTGATCCCCAAAATAAATTGGAGTAAGGGCAGGAAAATGTTGAGCACATAGTGTAATACTATTTTCTACCCGCGGCTTACAAAATGAAACCAAAGTTTTAAATTATCCCAGGGGAATACAAAAACGTTATAAAATGCCTAGTGTTAACTAGCAAATTAGATCCGTTTAGCTGTTTAAGCGTGAAAGAGTAACAAACAGCCTGTATTACCCGAAGGGTTAGGCAGAGGTGTACCAATGCACACCCACAGTTCGCCGGTATGTTTAGGACCCATGTAATAGGGGGCGAGCCTATTGCCATTAACCGGGCACAAATCCTAACTCTGGCTGCTACTGAGAATTTTAATAGAAAAACCCAATAACACTTTTTGCTCGACCTGGGAATCGAACCCAAGACCTCTAGCGTAGCAGCAGTTAACAAACATCGATCTAATTCATCCATTCTCACAAACAGTCGCGTTTTACCCAGTAGTAGGATATTTTTGAAGCCTCCGGTTATAATAGCAATAGTTTGAGATAAGTAAGTGTAAGCCAAGTTCAAACTTGGCTATAGATATCTCAAACTATCATTTGTCTAAAATTTAACATTTTTACCACAGTATCAAGTGAAACTTGGAAACAGAGTGAAGAAATACTTTCCAATATTTTAGAATGAGCATGAATGTAGCTTGGAGAATGTCTAAGTACTTAAAAAAATACTGCATGCAATTCATATTGTTAGATTATCATTTCCAAGATTTGAATTTGCCTAGCTTATCATCGGTTATAGATTGGTGGTATGACGGAATAAATAAAGCTACCTTTTTTCGATAACTTTATCAATACTATTTCTAGACATACCGACGAACTGTGGGTCTGCGTTGGTACACCTCTGCCGAACTCTTCGGGAAATACAGGCGTGCTGGTATGTTAATGTTCTACACTGCACATTTGGTGCATTTTATGAAATAGCTAACATCTATAAAATCCGAAAGCTCAATCGCCAAAAAAGCAATCTTTTATTTCACGTACACACGCCTACATGTCAAGTTATACATTTCCAGTATAAACTGACCTCTCATTGTTTGAAAATCCTATCCAATGAGAGATCGGCATAAACTGGAAATTATATCTTGATATGTAGCCGTGTGGACGTTCATAATTCTAGACCGCAAGACGACATTATTAGACGGTTTAAAAAAAGAATTTACTGTTTCAAACAAAAGCGCATCAACTACACGATCAATATAATAATATGGAATAGCTAATATATTTTTTATAAAGGAAGAAAAATGTGGTCTGGAGTCAACTAAAAATTTGTGACACAATGTCCCTTCCACCACCTTTGGAAGTTACTTCCACGGTTTTAACGAGTGTGGTCTCCATTAACCAAATAACTATTATAATGTAGAACAATTGACGCGTATAATAAAACAAAAACAATAGTTTTACTGGCTAACAAACCGTGTACACGTTGCCATTACGATTGATATGATAAGAGAATGATAAGGCTAGTACTGGTAAACGACGCGACTTGATAAGCATAAGGTATATTATTTACATTCAGCATTTACGTGCCATTGAAATTATATGGAGGTATATGTATTTAGGGACTTGTTTTCCGTTAACTTTTCAGGAAAACAAAGTGAATTTGGGTCGGAATTTTGGACTTGAGGCCTGGTTTATTACTCTATGATATTTAAAATAAGATAAACTAATTAATCTCCCGACAAAGGCATAACCTGGTCTCAGACCTGTAGAAGATGGCAGGGTTACAGAATTTGTTCGAAAACGTTACCGCGGCCCTGGAACGCAAGGGGCATTAAGAGGAACACGGATGGGTTTTAGTGAGGAAGAGTCTGGCACTCCCATTCGCTCCGCCCAGAGCGGAAGAAGTCATTTCATGATGTCACACACCCATAAGACAATAAAAAAAGACCTGTAGAATATGCTCACATTCATTAATCAACTAAAAAAGAGATGATAATCTTCAAACAGCTGAACAGATTTTCTTGAATCATAGCTAAGAACACTTTTGACCCTTTAAACTAAAAAAAAAAACAACTCAAAATCGGTTTACCCGTTAGGGAGCTTACGATGTCACAGACAGACACACCCTTACGCACGTAAACTTATATCACCCCTCTATTTTCGTAGGCGATTAATAAGTAAAATTCGGTGTTGCTAATTCACCGGCGAGAGGTGAAAAATTATTTTATTGCTTTGAAAAATAAAATAACACATAACATACCATCACGCCTATATTCCCCGAAGGGTTAGGTAGAGGTATAACAATGTACACCCACAGTTCGCCGGTATGTTTAGGTCCCATGTAATAGGGTGCGAGCCTATTGCCACTAACCGGGCACAAATCCTAACTCCGAGCTGCTAATAAAAATGTATGACTAATAATGAATAGTTTGCTGCTAATAAATGTATGATTAATATAATTGCATTATATTATTTTATTTCTTTAAAAAATGTGATGACAAAATAATCGCTATGTCTAACAGCGTTGAAAGGGTTGAATGCTAATTTAACGGCATCACCAAAGTTGTGTAAAAGGTTTGAGCGATAATTAACTTGAAAATCAAGTATTCATTTTTTTACTCATAAAAGCCACATAAGCGGTTAAAATGGAAACCTGTATTACGACGGGAACAGGTTTAACGACCGCGATAACGGTTAGATATCGAGTTATATGTAATTATCGATTAGTAAATCGGATGCGTTCGATAGAGATAAGGCAGGGTGACCAGGAGGCCTAGTAGGGGAGTTTGATTGTGTGCTATCATTTTGCACGATGAGATATAAGTCGCCCGCAATTTAAGCTAGTTAATTATAAGTTTTGGTGGTTTAAATTCATAAGACAGAGAAATACCATATACACACATATCATCACGCCTGTATTCCCCGAAGGGTTAGGCAGAGGTGTACCAATGTATACCAACAGTTCGCCGGAATGTTTAGGTTCTATGTAATAGGGGGCGAGCCATTTGCCATTAACCGGGCACAAATCCTAACTCCGAGCCGCTACTGAGAATTTCATAGAAAAACCCGATAACGCTTTTTGCTCGTCCTGGGAGCCGAGCCCAAGACCGTAGCAGTCGCGCTTAGGACCTTAGACTAACGAGGCAGTCAGAGAAATGTTTCTTCAAGACTTCAAGTTTATCAATCATAAGTACAAACGTCATTAACACAAGTCTAAGTAGAATTTATAAATAACATAGCTATGTATTTACAAATGTATGTAGATGAAGGTACGCCGTACAACATCAAAAGCGGTACTGTACAATGTACATTACCTACATTACTTTTCACACGTGGTTAGTGAAAGACAAAGAATTTGTTTATACTCTATTGTAAGGTGACAATATACTCATAACTTTTAGATGACGTGGCATCATTTCATGCAAATACTAAACGTCAAGAAGCGATCATGAAACTAAAGAGCGAGACGACACGATGAGGTTTTTAAATTCCATATGCACCGTCCTTCTCGCACGTTTTAGGACCGCGAGTCTTTGGTATAATTAATGTTATCATGGATTCAAATCATATTTAAAACAGTCTAACACATATTTTTGCCATTATCATCTCCACTTAACCAATTTCCATTAGGAAATTGGTTAAGTGGAGATGATAATGGCAAAAATTTGCTAAAGTTGCATTTGTCATTGGAAGCATTACTTCCAATGACAAATGCAACTTTAGCACTCATTGCATAAGATTCGTAGTTGCTCTACTAATATTATTGCCTTATATTTATTCCGAATTTAAATATAGTATTTATGCAAATACACCAGAACGTCAGAAGTTACATACGGTACTAATTAAAAATATACCTTAAGGTTAAGAATTTATGGTTGAAATTTAAAACTCACCTTCTTGAAGTGGTTGAGGGTGTCAGGGCTGTTCTCACACATTTCAGTGATGAGGGTCACGCCAGTTATCAGCACACCTGTCAATATTCATACAACTTTATTGTGTTTGTTGAACATGAGAGACTGTAATAAAATCATTATGTTCTGACAACACATGAAATTAATCTATACAAATAATAAAATTGAAGTGTCTGTTTGTAATGTCAAAATAAAAGGTTTTTACACAATAAATATGATTGTTTACATGGTACTTACACGACAAAATTAGTATTTGACATTTTTGTGTGTCGGTCTGTCTGTTTGTTCCGTATAATCTCTGAAACGGCTAGACTGATTTTGACGGGATTCGTCGGGATTCACTGGCAGATAGCTGATGTTATTAGGCGTAGCATAGGTTTTTAATTGTGATTATGTACTACGGTCCCGCGCAAAAAATAGAAGCCTTTGAAAACCGACATTTACGCAACGAAGTCGCGGGTATAAGCTGGTTCACAATAATGTTTGACGGCACGGTTTGCGTAGTGGCTGAGCGATTGGCTGCTGTGCTGCGTGTCGCGGGTTCGGTTCCCGCACGGAACAAATATTTGTATGGCCTACAGATAGTTGTTTCGGGTCTGGCTGTTTGTGTATGTGAGTTTATATGTTTGTAAACGCACCTACGACACAGGAGAAATTCCTAGTGTGGGGCAACGATTTTATAAATAAAAAAAAAATAAAACAAAAATGATTTAAGTTTGTTAGAAAAAAAAAACATTGTTTCCATAGCATTTTTGGGTCTCTTTGGCGGAATGAAGGAGGCGGGCTCTGACGCTTCACACTATTTGTCCGACGTCGGATCAATCGCGTGCAGCGTCCAAAGCGACCATTCATTCGTTTTGGGTATAGCGACCCAAAAATAAATTTGATGCTTGTGCGCACGACTCGTGCCGGTTACTATGCCTATTACACTGTCAAGAGTTATCTTCAAACAAACTCCATTATTTTGTTCACGAGGGGGTAACCCTACAGATTTATTCGGCAAAATCCAAACACTTCTTTACCTTAGTCATCGTACGGAATTTGTCATAGTAAAAGTATGCAATTTCAACTTGATATACCTTAAACTGATTACAGTTATTAGAAATAGTTTCAAAGGGTGGAATTTGAGCTAGGATTAATAGATGTTAGGCGTGTCATGAAGGTGCGACAACCATCTATAGTAATATTGCAAAGCTGAAGAATTTGTTCTTTGTTTAAACTGGATAATTCCGGAATTACTAGTCCGATTTTGAAAATTCTTTCGTTATTAGGGAGCTACGTTACCACCGAGTGTTAGGCTGCCTACCATATTAATAACTAGCCTGTGTCCGCGACTTCCTTTGCATGGATTTTCTAAGGCCCTTAGTTTTTTTTATAAAATATAGCTTATAAGGCTGCCTGTCCACAGAAGCGGAGCGGAGAAACTGAGAAATATTAACCAATAGGAAGAAAAACTAAGGACCTCTTAGAAAATCCATGCAAATGAAGTCGCGGGCAAAGGATAGTTAATGATATAGCGTGTCTGATTAACACGTTGGAGTAGTGTGACATTATTGACGTAAAGCTGAATCAATAATAGGTTCTATGTGTGACTTGTAATAATAACGTTATGTGTGACGTTGTGTGTGTGTGTTTGTTCTTTACGGTGTGTAAAAAACACATCATATCGCCGTTAAGTACGCATAGGTACTGACCACAAAACAATTATGCAAATTTCAACTCTATTTGGGTTGTATTTAGATTTTTTATCAATTAATCCTATGTCCTGAAATATAATGTATTTAAACAGAAGAATTGATCGTATTTCTTACCATGATTCTTCTCTGTCAGCAAGCTCCTAGTAGCTGGCAGGAACATCTCCATCAAATCAGGAACTCTTCTTATGATACGGAACGCGCATAACGCCGCCTTCTTCTTGATATACGCGTTGGGAGACTTGATCAGGCGTTCCACCTCTGAGGCCAGATCCCGGGCCATTTCTGGGGAGGCTATGGCCCCGAGGGTACATAAGGCCAGGCCTACTACGAACTGGGTGTTGCTGTTGAGGTCACTGTAGGAAGAAAGAAATAATTAATTAAATAATCGGCAATGTTTGTAGGGGGACTGATTTTAAATCAAATCCACTGGATTTGCAACTCTCAGATGTTTAGGCGAGTGTTGAAAATCATGTGAGCAGTCTCAATCACGAAGTCTTTTCCCATGAAGGAATGTCAATTAAATAATGTTTTTGAGATTCTTTCAAAGTAAAGAAAATAAATACCTACGCAAGATTTCTTACATGAATCTCTTATGCGTGGGGACCGCAAACATCTTAGGCTAAAAGCAAGACAATTTTGTCGTAGGCGTACAACAAATGGCCTCCTTAGGTACTGTGAATAATCTCCGAGAAGGATCATATTGTGCTAAGACCTGAATAGCAATACCTCGTCTCGTTAGTCACGTAAAGGTACTTAAATGTTTAAAAACAAAACCTGATTGAAGCCTGGTGTCCACCAAAGCGGAGAGGACAGGAGAAGTCTCGCATTTTCATATCTCACCGCATACATACATAAATTGTAGGAATGTCTTCGTAAACGCAAACTTTGATATATGTATTACGGGCTCCGTAAACGACTATAGTTAAGTCTACCAAAATGTCAACCTTACGTTAATTTGATTGTGACAGTTAACTTCACTCTCTTGCCATTTGGATTGCATTGCGTATTGTGTCGTTCTATAAATAAACATTAAAATCTCCGCTTATACAAACAATCGTATGTTATTTCGATCCTAACCCTTCATAAATTAACTCCTTTTTCCCGCGGAGATAGGCAGAAACCACAGAACGCCACCTGCTACGATCCTTACATACTTCTTTCGCCTCCTCCACGATACAGTTCCACGAGACGGTTATCTGTATTGAGGTTCCATAAGAGGCAGGACTAATTAGCAGGATGACCGCATTGGCCAATCAAGACACGGCTTGTCAAGCGATAAAAAAGCGGTCGAATAAGGGCCAATCAGTGAATGGTATTTTTTCTTGTTACCCAAAACTGGCAATCCTTATACTTAGGTAATAGGGAACGTAATTGGCAATCGTGTTCAGACAGGTGGAGTACTTAAGGAAAAATATTACAGCTTAGTGTTTTTCCTTTAATTAACGTATCGAATACTTGTATTGAAAAATAACTCTTATTTGAGTATCAGTATTAGTTCGAGTTTTGGTTGTCTTAATTACTTTTAGATGGTTGTTTTTGCAGACGACTTTTGATACTTGTAGCAAATTTCTTTAATGGTTTAATAGTTTCCTGTATTTATTTTCTGATTTACAAACATCGCATTACCTGTTTGACCGTGAACGAGTATCATAATACAAATAAAGCTATTATTTTATATATAGATCTTTTGTTGAAAGCCCTAAATTAATAAATAAGTACAGCTTCCATTACTGTAGTTGCCATACTTCTTTTCCTAATAAGGCAAGGCAGGGAAAGTCTAAACCCGTCAAACATTTATACAACATTTCTCTCTGAATCGAGAGTCGAGACCATACATTTAATTTCCAATATTAGTATTTTAAACATTATATATCCTTATAATCAGTTTATGTTAGATTTTAATTATATAAGGATAATATTATGTTGAATATTTTTTGTACCTACCGATAGTGTTCGCAATATTTCTGCAAATTCTGCACTGTGACCATTCAGAAACCGGAATGTACCGACAGACATGTTATCTATATCCCTCATTATATACAAGGTACGTATGTACGCATTATACAAAAATAGAGTTCTTACCTATTCTTCTCCATACAAACTACCCTCTGAAAGGGAAACTAGAATTTTAATTTTCGTAAATGACGTTCGAAAGTGTGTTTTAACGTTTTGATATTTGACTCTGACTCCCAAAAACAAGTCATATCAGAATACGCGTGTAAATAATGTCTTCATCAATTATTGGTACATAATCCTTTACAAAAGTGACAATGTAACGCAAGGCTAAACTTTGTCAACGATGTCAACGACACACAACAATCTCCTTGCCGATAAAAATGGCAGGTGGCGTTATCAAATAATTTATGGAAATGTAAACGTAATAGTTTAAGTGCAGTTTTTTTCAACTTAGTGTATAATGTGCTATATTTAGGCAACACTAAATGGTGATAGATAAGGCTTTCGTTTAATTTTTCATCCGAAATTACTTCTATGTAATTTTATGCCTTTCTGCTCGCGACTAAGTTCGCGTGGTTTATCAGCCGCGTTAAGATACGTCATTGGTTACTGCTCCGCTCCCGAGAGTCGTGGCGTAATGTTTTATTATATATAGCGTTTGAAGAAACAGATAAGCTGTTCAAATTTACTATACTAGTATCCATTACTGTTGGCATGTCACTTAAAAAATTACATGACTAGAAAGTTGAGTAGTGTAACTTTATGTCACTATTACCATCAATGAACACCATATTCTAAAAAACAAAGCATTCATTCAATTATTCATTCTGTTCTTAGCTATTTAGAGTTGAACTTCGTAAAATTGCAGGCGATGTGGTTCATGAATAAGAAAATATTAACATAGATAATATTATATTCTATCTTCCCGTGGGTTTATATCAGGTAGGTAGAAAACACCTACACGTACACAGCATCTGAGGGATCTAGGCTATTCCAATTTTTAAGGTAATGTAGAAAAGTGAAATGAGAGACGATTATTTTACTAACTGTACGAAGCTGCTTTAGGAAGCATTTTTAAGTCATAAGGTTCAAAGACGAGATTGGTATAGCTACGAGAAATAACAGTCATAGAAAAAAGGGTAAAAATATTGTAATTCGACTTGTTATTAATATTATAATTGTAACTGCCTAGGTAGCCTTGAGGTCCTAAGCGCGACTGCTACGTTAGAGGTCTTGGGTTCGATTCCCAGGTCGAGCAAAAACAGTTATTGGGTTTATCTATTAAATTCTCAGTACCAGCTCGGAGTTAGGATGTGTGCCCGATTAATAGCAATAGGCTCGCTCCTATTACATGGGACCTACATATACCGGCGAACTGTGGGTGTACACTGGTAAGTACACCTCTGCCTAACCCTTCGGGGAATACAGGCGTGGTGGTATGTTCTGTACTATCATATATTTTTTTTTTAATTGTTTTATATTTAACTTCATTGTTTTCACATGTAGAAGCAACAAGAATATTGTAACCAAGATTCTGTAAAAACCAATTTGAAAAGAGTGTCCATGGAGTTTCTTGCTCGTTCTTCTCCATAGAGACCTACGTTTTGGAACGAGCAACTAGCTTCAACTTTTTGTATGAGTAACTTCTTGACAATTCAAAAGTGCCTGTAAATGGTCTAATTGAAATAAATGTTTTGACTTTGACTTTGACTTTGACTTTGACTTTGGAGTTTTGCCTTAAATGGGTCGGGTCAATGTTTACTGCTAATAACGTAATTATTACTAACATGATTATAATTATGATGGCAGTACCGCTGACCATAAACATTAAGGTCTTGCCTTTGGACGGTACCATTAAGCATGACAGAATGATGCAACCAATCATATCAAACGATAATGTTGTAATACACGTTTTTATTGGCCAACAGGATTAGAAACAAAAGGTTTTAAGAACGTTACGAACGAACCAATGAATGGTAAGCATATCGATGCAAATATCGATTGTACCTTAATATAGCAGCGAATTTAGAAGCTTCATGCAAATTTGTGATTTGTATGTAGCTTTGAGTTTAGATATGAATAAAATTACAGAACAATATTTGCGAATGTGTTGTATGCACATTTTGTTTTATCATATCTGAGTCGTTCTATGTATTATTGGATTTCGGATTGACCTGTGAGACAAAATTAAAAAGCTTTGCGTTCAGTTGAATATGATTTCATATCCGAAATCGAGATCTTTGAAACGGTAGAAAATATCTCCGCTTAGCATAAAACAAAGTCGCTTACCGCCATCTGTCTCTCTATATGTTTAATCTTTTAAACTCCGCAGTTGATTCCGATGCGGTTTACATAAATGGATAGACTGATTCAAGAGGAAGGTTTATACGTACAGAATATCACGTTACGACCAACGGGAGCGGAGCAGTAACCAAAGACGTAACTGAATGCGATTATATATCAGACAGCTAGTGATTGATAAAACTGTATCTAGATAAAAAATAGAAGCCAATTTTTTACCTTACAACAAAATGCAAATGGCCACCCATTAAGCGCAGCGAATGCAATGAAAATGTAAAAGCTGAACAACGTTCTGGTAGGAAATTGTTAACAAGTTAGTTCAGCTCTACTCATGTAGAGCTTATCTATGCAGATGCGGCCACAAACCTTTGTGTGGAGGCCGAGAAGTAGTACATTTATGAGCTTGTATAATATGCAAAATTACCCGGCAATGGGCAAGGAGTAATGTTCAATGGGGTCATTATTGCAACACCAATTTGATACGGAAACGGCCCGGCTTGAATCGCCTCAAAAAAAAATCTGCTAGCGCACTACCCGCAAGTCGTCACCTTTTTTATGTTGCCTTAAAAAAAAGATTTTAACGCACACAGTTAAAACCCTAACTTGAGTGGCAAATTATTTGCTGTATAATAAGCGAAGTAGAATGAAAATATTCAGTCGAATGTTGCTCATGGGTGGATTACCCGCGCCCTTTTTCCGCCCTACAAATTATCTGTCATATCCGATCATCTACTGTGCAAACCCCCGTTTCAAGATAAGCTTTATAAAAATCCAAAGAAAATTTTCTTTGTATAAGGATAAGCGTCGCAGCTCGCAGCCTTATTGCCTAAGAATCTTCCTAACAATATTCCCCCGAGCTTTGTCTAAATCACTTGGAGATTATCTACGAGCTTTCAAACGACCTCCGTTCAAATAGTTAATTCTGTTTAACTTCAGACGAGCGGCGTAGTGCAGGGATGGCGAACCTTTATTGGTGAACCTGCCATATTTTATTTAAAAAATTTGCAACGCAAAATTTGTACAACAATCGTAACGTTTATTGATTTACGTTGATTTAAATAAAATAAAAGTTTAGTGTGATTTCTGCTGTTGCAAATTAAATTCGTCAATTATTGGCGTCCCCGAATTAATTTGTCGCGATCCACCACTGGCACGCGGACCATATGTTCGCCATCCCTGCCGAAGTTACATCAAGGAATAGAAGGCAATGTTACGTAAGAATTCAATAATCATAATATATGCGACCAACATACGGGTCGCGAATTACTGCTGTGGGCGACTGTCATTGTTCAGAATTGTCTATTCATTTTTGTACGCTCGCCTACACAGTGTACTAATGTGATATTGTGATTGTTAAATCATGAGCCACCGGACATGACAGGATTACGGCACTTATATGCGTTCTCTGGCTTAATCCGTTGCTTCCTGTAAGCATAGCACGACCGTAATTATAGTATTAGTTTAGAATGGAATATCGAATTGAAAATATGAATAACCTCTTTTGCGACAAGCAAATTATATTAGAATTTTAACCGTGTTCAGTTACGTCTTTGGTTACTGCTCCGCTCCCCTGTGTCGTAGCGTGATATTATATAGCCGATACTAATTCTCATGAATTTGGCTATCATATACAAAAAGATTTTTTCCAATGCAATCGGGAGTTCCAGAGATGAGCACGATTAAATAAAATGTCTTTTGCTTTATAATATTAATATATGGGTATTACCAATAAAAAAAAACGTTAAACTAAATATGGGTATTACCAATTTAAAAATCGATCAAATAAACGTTGCGTTTGCTACGCGCGCTTGTGTTAGCCCTCCGCTCTAATGCATTGTTCTTTCATAAGATAAGAAGAAGAATGGGATCTTTTAGTTTTCGTCCAAATAATAGGCAACATTTTCTTTGATACAAAAAAAGGTTTGTTTACTTTATCAAACTGCTTCGTTTTCATAGAGAACGCTTAAAGGTAATGAACCTATTTCGTGAGTATTGAAGCGCTAATTGATGCTAAACATGTAGCTATGCGGGTCAAACACAAGGAAAGATACCCCACACTGCTAAATAAACTCGGAACATGATTAAACTGCGTCTTTGTTTAAGCTAACCATTTATCATAGTTAAACTCCTGAACTTTTAACTTGAAGATTTTCGTTGTTCCAAAAAAATATTGAAATCTGACAAGAGATCCCTTTCTTAAGAAAACTATTTTTTTTTTGTAAAATCATAATATGTAATATAATAATAGAGAAAAGGCACAAGCATTGATCACGACGCTTGCCCAAGGCAGATTGGCGATTTCAGACTAATATTCATTATAAGTTCAGGTTACCTCACGATGTTTTCCTTCATCAATGTCAGTGATGTCCAAGACGAACTCAGAAAGTTCGTTGTTTCAAAAGACAAAGAAAAACTAAAAAGAAAAGGTCCTTTTCTTAAGAAAACCTTAAATTTTTGTACAATAAGTATGTTTTTTTTTTAATAAAACGCGTTTTGTTGGTCTACGCGTCATTTGGGCCGGTGTTTATTGATCTCCCTGACGCCATTTAAAAGGTCAAGGCCTTGGCTTATTGGAAACGGAACCTAGGGCCTAATCTCATTTCACTAACATCGTTTGGGCCGAAGTTGTTTCGTAAATCGTAGCTCGGGAATTGAAATCGAACGTAGCCGCGTACGTATGAGCGTATAACTTTATTACACATGAATAATTGAATTCTCTGGAACGCTTCAAAGAAAAGAAAGATTGGAAATTTTTGGGGTTTCGTATTGAACGGGACCCTATCACTAAGCTCCGCTGTCCGTCCGTCTGTCAGTGAGCTGTATCTTATGAACCGTAAAAAATAAACAAGAGCGAATAGGTAGGGAGATTTCAATGTGCATTTAACAAATAATGAAAATTTTATAAACATACACACAATTACACACACAATTTACGGGAGTTTTGTTGTAGGTAGTGTGGAATATTGTACGGTGGCATGGAACCCATTCCACGTGCGTGTCCCATTCGCACTTAGCCGGTATTTTATATTATTTAATCCTAAGCGCGACTGCTACGCTGGAGGTCTTGGGTTCGATTCCCAGGGCGACCAGTGTTATTAGGTTTTTCTATGAAATTCTCAGTAGCAGCTCGGAGTTAGAATTTGTGCCCGATTAACGGCAATAAGGTCGCCCCCTATTACATGGGGTCAGTGTATCATGACATTATACCAAGTACATCGTCGTATCCTATAAGGGGAAAGGTCCACCTTCTATTACCCGAAGTAGGTACTACAAGGGCGGTCAAGGGTCCTCAGTTTGATTAAAGGCGAAAGGTCAAGAGGGAGGGCGATAGGGTCCTGCTTTACTAATATCAATAAAATACAATCAAAAACTCGTCTGTCAAATATTATGATGATGGACGTCAGAATGCCCCTCATTGTAGACCCATGTCAGGATAGGCATTGACGTCATGTCGTTGGATGTTAGTAGTGAATATACGGGATATATCATTTTTTATTTATTTTTTTATATCATTTGTATTCGTATGTCTTTGAATTCTACTGTTGTTAATGTAATTGGCTTTTAAGCCGTATTAACATAATAATAAATAAATAATAAATCTATATTAATGGTGTAAAATAATTCAATAGTTTTTTTTAAAGGTAATCTGAAAGTCCGCTCACAAAAATTCTATCACTGACAGAAAGGTACACTACTACCGAGTACCATCGGATATGTTATTTGGTGTACTTAATGTCCACGCGGACGAACTCACGAGCAAAAGCTAGTATCATGTAAAGGAGTTTAAACGCGAATTGCTTTTTTGTTATCGTAATTATTTTACTAGCATAGTTTGTAAATAACTTGTCACTAACACTATGAGTCTTGGTAATTTAAATAAGAGAGACTTAATCATTTAAAATTAGACCATTTATATACAAATCTAAAAAAATTAAGTAACCCCCGACAGAAGAATAAAAATCCTTACCGCAGCTAACAAAAGAGCTGATAACTTTGAAACCGCTGAACCGATTCCATCAAACATAGCTAAGAACAGTCCTGACTAATTCACATTTCAAACAAAAAAAACCTAAATTAAAATCGATTCATGCGTTCGGCAGCTACGATGCCACAGACACACACACACACAGACACGTCCAACTTGGTTAAAAATGGGAAATATCACATCATCAGTATGGATCGCAGCAGGTGGCGTTCTGCGATTTCTGCCTACCCCACCCCCATGGAAAAAAGGAGTGAGTTTATGTATGCAGTACAATGTTACAATCACAAAATTGTAAAGTACCACTTACTTCTTCAAACAGTTGGTGATGAGCAGGTGGACGTCTTGCCGCTCATCCAGCAGCAGCATCGCGCCCAGGTATCCGACTCGCTTGTCCGTGAACCGCGGACTGGCGATCAGCTTGAGGCACTCCAGCTGGCCGAAGTGCGCTGGGTAGCCCAGCATGTGGATGTATAGGAGTTTCGCTATGTTCCGACATCTGGTGACAAAGAGATTGGGTTAAAACTGAACATTGAATAGGTAGTGTAACGTGATGGCCCAGCAGTTATGGAGCCCACTTCATAAGGTACAATGTGATTTTTACAATGCATATGGTTTATCTTGGGCATCGCTGACTCAGGTGAAGGAAAATATCGTGAGGAAACCTCGACTTATAATTAGTATGAGTCTAAAATTGCCAAGAGTGGTGAGAAGAGGTCTATGGCCTGCAGTGGGCCAATATTAGGTTTGTCATATTAACATAGAGTATAGCTAGTTTTCATATTAGCCGTATGGTAAATTTTGCTATAGATTTCAGTTCACAAAACATTGATTACGTACTGCCAAAACGAAAATTGCCTTGCATTTTATATTAAGATGGTATTAGTATCAGTATCTACCTATAGAAAACTAAATAAACTACAAGCCCTTTCAGTTCGGCGCAATCCGCCAAGTATTTTATGTCCAACTGGATTTGTTAGATTCTAAGATAATATACGATTCTTTGGCAGATCTCAAAAAATAACGTGTATTATTTTCTATCTCGTATATTAAGCCGTTTTCCTAATACGTCTCGAGAAACTGGTACATGATTTAACGTAAGATGGACGGCAATTTATTGACTGAGTGACTGATAAGGAAAATATGTGTCGACGTATGTACCTAGTGCTTAAATTTTGAAACGGTGTGATTTAGGTGTCTTGTTTCGTTTTCATTAAAATTGATTCACAACTAAGAACATAACATAGAGTTTGTGAGATTTATTCTGACAAAATAAACCAACCCACAACTTCTCAATATTTCAGTATCTAGCAATAACAGTTTAACCTATTGACCGCCGCAGTCATGTATAGATGACACGTGACATAGATTGACGTGTGTTGGATTTGGCAGAATTTCAACTCATTTGTGAATTACAAACTTGGGACCAATAAAAAAAGTTTATTTAATCTAAATACGGTCCGTCCCAAACTCCAGAGTGCCGATCCCTCTACAGAAGAGTCAAACAAAAGCTTTCATTAGAAAAGTTTGAATTGCCTAATGAAAACTAGCGATACTTCTTTCTTGTGTAAGTGGGTTCAACCCCTGAATATACTGGGGGTTCAATTTCCGGTCATCTCGTCTAGGGGAAAGGAAAATGTCTCGAGTCTCGGGTAGTTACATTTGGAGAGATTGGATGCGAAAGGCGGAACGAGTGTATTTAGTGTAGATAAGGGTACTTACTATGTATGTTAGGCATCGATTGATTTACCAAACTTGCTTTAGGAACGATTATTAAATCATTAGGTTCAAAGGCGAAATTGGTGTAGCTACGAGAAGTAACAGTCATAGTAAAAAGGGTAAAAATATTGTAATTCGACTTATTATTAATATTATAATTGTTACTGCCTCGGTAGCCTAGTGGTCCTAAGCGCGATTGCTACGCTAGAGGTCTTGGGTTCGATTCCCAGGTCGAGCAAAAGGTGTTATTGGGTTTTTCTATTAAATTCTTAGTAGCAGCTCGGAGTTAGAATTTGTGCCCGGTTAATGGCAATGGGCTCGCCCCTTATTACATGGGACCTAAATATACCGGCGAACTGAGGGTGTACATTGGTATACCTCTGCCTAAACCTTCGAGAAAAACAGGCGTGATGGTATGTTATGTTATAATTGTAAAAGTAAGTATGTCTATCCGTTTGTTTGTTACCTCATCACGGCGAAACCACAGATCAGATTGTAACGTTTGACCAAGACCTAGCTTGAGCCGTCGATAATGACATAGACTGCATTTAAATCCGCGATTTCGTCTGCGTTCGCCATAACCAGTATTTACGTGGACGAAGTACCGCGCAGGCGGAGCTGCAGCAACAACTAGTTAAATATTGATAAATACATGTTTAATCGATCTGACATAATGCAAAATGGATAACACGTAAACCCACTAACATGAGAAGACTAATAATGGCGTTATGTGCGCAATATTACATACACAAGTACCTTCCTCGGTCACCTGTTGCAAATCTGTCTGTCGACCACTATATTAGCTTAATATGCACATGCAGTGAGATTGAACCATAATTGATTTACTATACCTAAGTAGTAGACTTTAGTACTAATTAACAGACCTGGTGATCTTGATATCGCAAGTTTGGCTGCTAAGCATGGGTCCTGGGTGGAATTCCCAGATTGGAAAAAGCGGTATCGGGTATTACCATTAGAAATTTCTTAGTCGCAGCCTGGAGTTTGGAAGTTGATGGTGTGACATACCTGTGACTCGAAATGCAGGTAAAGCCGTATGGTTCTGTGCGTGATCTGTCCCCGATTGTGTCAGATTGACGTCGCATCGGGCTATGAGAGTCAGAGCAGAGTGCATCTGCGTTTACGCTTAGAATTTTATTGTATAACTAGTTTCTGCTCGCAACTTCGTTCGCGTAGTTTTTCACCCGCATTAGGTTACGTTTTTGGTTACTGCTCCACACCTATTGGTCGTAGCGTAATGTTATATAGCCTATATCCTTCCTTGATAAATTGACTATCTAATACATTTTTTTTTCAATTCTAACCAGTTCCTAGTTCCTGAGATTAGCGCGTTATTAGTTATTAGGTTGTCTAAATATTATTATTTATGCTAATCAACACTATTATAGGTCCATAATAAGTCTAGTTTTATGTAAGACAAGAATGTTTGTTTATTGTCACATATGATGATGGAGACCGCCGATTGTCTATCTCAAAATGGCCGCATATGGATGTTTATCAAAATCCAAGTCATGATATTTAATCCATTCATGGTACACAAATTATGAGGGCTATTAAAGATATCATTCCAATCTTAATGTATAGTAATCGCCGGAAGGCTAGGGCGTGAACTTCCGATGGAACAAGGGAACGGCCAATTCGATCACTTTGGGCCATTGAGAAACATAGACAAATAACTATTGATCTACATTTTCCTTTTAAGTTATATAAAAATTGTTACGTCACTAGCCACGTCACAGATAAGCCTAAACCTACCTATTGTACACAGACTAGGATTCCCATTTTACAGCCCCATTAAGTTTATGACACGATCTTAACGAACGTAGACAGTCTGTTTATGCCCTTAGAGCATGTCGTAAAGGCTGATTGATCCTAGCTTTACATTGATAATCACAAAAGCGGTTGGTTTTTGTTGTACAATAACTGTGGCCTGTAATTGAAGGATTATGAGGAAAATACTTATTTTTGTTGCCTTCGACTTTTGTAAAATTCATTGTTGGAGAATAAATATTACTCCTTACTATTATAATTACCCTACTTCTTACGGCTATTATAAATGCGAATGTTTGCAACGATGGATGGATAGATGGATGAACGTCTGACGGCTGAACGGAATTAGCTGAAATTTGGCCCACATACCAATATTGATCTTGCTTAACAAGATCTTTGTAACCCGGTTTCGTGTCCCTGTAGCATAATTAAGGACGTTCACTTTAACTTGCAAGTCTACGATGAGGAAATTGCCGGCAGACGGTAGTAAGTAAATAAAGAACAATGTAACGGTACGTTCAGACGAAATTTGGTTAAGGTTCCACGGTCTATTGTACGAACTGCCAGATTGTGGAATTTACTACCCGCCTCTCTGTTCACCGATAAGTATAATCTGGGTATCTTCAAGGCACAAGTGAACCGGTTCATCCTAGGCAAGCGTGTTCCACCTTAGGCCGCATAATCACTTAACATCAGGTGAGTCAAACGCAAGTCTATTAAAATATAAAAAAAAAATTGTTATCCATATATTTGAAGCTAAGGATTATAAAAAATAAATGTCTTTTGGTACCTATTTCTCGTATAACTGATTAAAAATTCCCTGGGGAATAGTGGGGCCATCGTCTATCCAGTAAAACGCCGTCTAATTTCAGCGAAAATGTCATGTATTTAGGGACAAATATGTAAAGGTCATTATGCTATTACACAGAATACTAGGTCAGGAAAATCATATTCAACACTTAATGTCAGGGTAGATTGTTTGGAGGTATAGAAATACCTTATTAAGTAAAATTACCGTATTCAAGGAAATATTACTAGCTGCCCGTTCTCGGTATTATTTTCAAGTTCCCTCGCGGGTTTACTTAGAACCACTCATCAAAATTTCATCACAATGGGATCAATAGTTTAAGACCGCATAGTTAAAGGACAAACATACAAGCATTAATTTTCATAGATAAAAAAACATTTGGCTTAGTCTTAACTATGGTCAGATTCGAATGTAACCTTAATATGAAACTGAATCTCCCAATATATTTTATGGACAACTACAACAACTTAATAAAGAGGTAAAATAGTGAGTCTGTTTGTAAGAATGAACCTCTGAAAGCATTAATCCGATTGCAAAAGTAAATCACTTTTTAACTATGTACACTAGAGCCGAGTGTACTTGACTACTACGCAGACAAAGCCGGGAGCAGAACCTAGTCATGCTAAAATGTTACGAGTAATCGCCTCTGCTGTTAATAAATTTATTTACGTATTCAGCAAATACCTAACTCCAACGTCAAGTTACTTTGTACCTCGCGGTTTTATTGCGGTTTTCGAACAACCTTCAGGCGTCCGTATGTATCTATGTTAGTCTTATCTAGTACTTGCATGAATATTAGTCGTGAAAACAAACAGCTGTCTTGAAATTATCTTTGAAATCAATGCTACGTCAAATTTTACTTAAGTAGATAGATGAAACTTTGTCTAGGGACTTGATGGCGGGAAAGGCCACGTCTCGTGACCCGGTTTTTGTTTTGTCTACGTTATTGGAAGGATGTAGACTAAGTATTTATTTATTATGAGTGAGAATATAAAAGAAAAATAACAATACTACCAGCCAATTATTGTCACACAAAGGCCTCTTGTCATACAGAGAAGGCACGAGCATTGATTGACTACGCGTGCTCAAGACATATTGGCGACTTCAGACTTATATTGATTATAAGTCTAGGTTTCCTTCCGATGTTTACCTTTACCGGTGTCAGAGATGTCCAAGATAAACTTAAAAGTACATACCTAGCATAATCAGATGCATATTAGTTCATTTTCACTGGGAAACTATGGATAAGACTTTTAGAAATAATTGATTTGAAGAGCAAAGGCCGCGAGGATCTCGGAATAGCAAGATTTTCTCGATACAAATATCCATTCCATACTAAGCCAACACCTGCAGTTTCGGTAAAAGTCAAACCTTTTATTTCAATTAGACCATTTACAGGCAGTTTTGAGTTGTCAAGAAGTCACTCACTCAGTTAGTAAGAAAGTTGAAGCTAGTTGCTCGTTCCAAAAGGTAGGTCTCTATGATGAAGAACGACCAGGAAACTCCACGGACACTCTTTTAATTATTTTATTACAAAATCCTGGTTATATTGTTAAGACATTTTTTATTGCCATATGTTATCTTAATAAGGGAACAGACACCCAAACAAAGTTTGAGCAAAACAAACCGGTTGCCAACAGGCAACAGCTGAATCCGTACGATATACAGAGGCTGACATTAATTCAGTATATTTCAGAATCGGACCAGCAGTTCAAAAAATTAACGCGTTCAAACAAAAAACATACAAACTTTGCAACTATATAATCTATACTAATATTATATAAAGGTCAGTCTTTTGTTTGTTCGTTTATGCCGAATACGCTCCGGAACTACTGGACGGATTTTAGACATTTTTTCATCAATAAATAGCTACATTATTTCTGAGTAACACAGGCTATATATACATCATTACGCTACGACCATAACACGGGAGCGGAGCAGTAACCAAAGACATAACTTAGCGCGGGTGAAATAAGCCACGCGGACGAAGCCGCGGGCAGTTCGCTAGTATTAGTAAAGAAGTACAGATTACTCAGACTTTTCCATAAAGTTTCTGGTACAATAAACCTACTGGTGCGTGGTAACTGGTCCACAATTAAATCCGCATAATAAATTGCCGTTTACGATTACGATCTGACATTTTTTTGTTCTTTCACTTTCGTAATATTTTTAAGTAAGCGAATATTGACTGGGCTACATGCCAATATGAGGTTCATTGAACTGACGGAACTAAGGAAATGAGACTTTGTTTGGGTAAGTAGTCGGTTTGGTAACCGGAACACTGGTGATTCAGACTTGAACGAACAAAATTTTTACTTGCAGGGCAATTTACCAAATGAGTTGTGAGCTATTTTTTTTTGTTATGTCGTTTTGGATCGATGTCTTCAAACCAGTTTTCTATAAAAGTTAAGGTAGCGTTTGCGAAGCCGAGACAAGAATGATGTTACTTTGTTAGGACGCTATATCATCGGGGACAATCTGGTGGTGTAACCGGGTCACGCTGCCAGCTCAAGTTCTGGGCAGATACCTACGTCAGCACGCTGTGGTCGTGTAGTCAAGCGGAAACACTCGGTGAAATAGTGCCTTTACCCCGAGGCCGCCCTGCGGTTCTTAACCGAGCTCGATAACCGCAAAACCGCTAAGGAGCACGAAATAGGGTATATAATTATGAGGGATTGAACAATCGAAAAAATAGCGGTTTATCTTAATTTTATTTTACACCGAAAAATCCCTGTCTTACGTCATATTTTTTCTCTTCTAACATCAAGCGTCATTCTTTTTCTTAAAATGATTACATGTCATCAATGTCTGTCAATGGATTTGCATCGTTTAAAATCTTGCGGCTAAAAAACTGCGCTACCGCAACTGCAGTGCGGCCAGACTGGCACAACAAGTTCTTAAAAAAATGTGATATAAACCCACCTCCACACACTATCTTCCTCTCTGAAGGTAGACCGTATGTAAGCACACTCCTTGTTAACCACGCTTCTTTCTTCAGCCGCAGTCCTTGCGGCTCTGATCTGCCTGATAAGGTCCCGGAGACGAGTCGGCGTCGGCATCCGCACTGAAACCGGCGCGACTGTTACGGACGACACACACACATAGAAAGCATTGATCAGTGCTAGTTTGGAGTGCGTTATCTTAGACTAGGTGATGTCAAACGTGATTGGTGAATCATTGTCGAATCGATTATGGGAAAGGTTTTGATTGGTGACGCAATATTTGATCAATAGGCTGTGCTGTTGCAGTTGATTGACGATCGAAGATTATTAAAGTCTACGAATATTAACACGCTTTTATTTTATCGATTATTTAACCGTAAATATATGAATGGAACCGGATTTTTAATTAATTATATTTTTAATTAATAAATGCTTAACACGCCATAAAACCTAACGCATCATAAGACTAAAAGCCATCAAAAGTAGGTACTTCATAAAGTCAGATTTTCAGTTCACTTAAGAGCTGTTTCGCCTTGTAACTTCAGCAGTAAGCCCGATAAAAGTGTCCAAGTATCACCGTTCTACGAAAAACTTGGGAAAACTCAAAAACCATTTTCCCAGTTATAAAGTGTAACGATCAATTAGCCGGGCACGATTAGGTTACGACGCGTTTACTTCGCGAGATAGAAATTACAGCATTCGCGAAGCAAAGTAACAAGTTTAACTTAATAAAACCGATATTTTAAGAAGATTTTCACTTTGAAATAACCTTATATTATTTAGCTACGATATTAATTTCACCGAACCAAACGTAAGCTTGTTGGAATTATGTACCTTTTCAATATCGTTCAATCAAATGAAGCCGAATAAAATCCTCTTTGAGGTCACCCTCATTTCAAGATGTCTACACAATAGTTCTAACAAGTTGGATAAATTACCTTTTATTATTTTTTATCGATTTCGACAATAATTCTTTAGATGAATTTTTTTTGGTTAGTAATAGCTGAAAGCAAACTTCAAAATGATTGAAAATGTTATTTTGTTTAATCTTTAATACCTATGTATTAGTATAACAACGATTGTATTAGTCAAGGCTAACTGAAGCAATGTAAAAAGTAATAAATAGTCGTTTTCAATGCTATTTATTCATGCATTTAAACTGCAACTATTTTAATTTGGTTCCAAAGTGCATTTTCAAGTGGATCTATTGTCTTGCATCGTCTATCTTGCGTTATTAACTAAGTAAGCAAGATAGATTGCTATTTTGCTGTTTGTATAATAAGATGTTGAATCTATATTATATCCAGGAAAGGAAAGGATCATGAAAAAATACTAGCCACTTTAAAATTATGAATTATTTAAATTATCTCAGAGAGGAATAATTTGAAAAAAAAAGAAAAAACAAGAAAAGATAGTTGTGTATGTTTTTTTTTATGCTTTCCTGAATATATTCAAGCATATAGGGTAGGTACACTATCAATTTGGTCACATAGTTAAATTACTCAGATTGACGCCAAATATGAAATGTAATATTCATTTCAGTGGCAGTTGGCCCCATAGTACTACAGTACAACCTCTCTTTACCCCTCATTTAATCATAAATCCTGTATAATTGATAATCGGGTAATCCCAATTGATTTTATATCAAATTGATAGCATAACCCCTGCCTAGGGTTTTATTACCTTACTGAAACAACCAATAATGCCAACATTAAATATGAACTATGCTTACCTCTTTCTATGGCCTCATTTACCACTTGTTTTATAGTGGCAATGTTAAATGCCGGGTTGAACCTGTAACAAAACTGAAGTTTGATCACAAATATTCCAAATTCTGATGAGACATGTATGTGAGGAGGATCGGGTGTCAGGCAAACTTCAAAGATACTTGTGTTTATGAGTGTCAGTTCATTCAGTTTGTGTGCAGCTGATTGTTGTTTCTGTAAGGCTAGAGTGTACAATAACTAGATTTAAAATTCTTCTCCAAAGTGAGGAAGAAACCTAAGTCAAAGTTAATTAAACCATTTACAGGCACTTTTGAATTGTCAAGGATTTCATCAGAAAGTTGAAGCTAGTTGATCGAACATGACTTGTGGATCAGCACCATTTAGCTAACAATAATACTATACTGAACCTAATTTTAACACAAACAAACATTGCGATAACCAGTTTTCATTCAGAGTTGAGGAAGTCAATGTACTCACACAAGATACTAGAATAAACTATGAATAGGTCATACCCAAAATAATTTAGATTGAAAACTGATATCATTAGCATAGTTCATGGGGGTCAACATTTGAGGTATTTTTAGATTGACAATTGATAACTTCATGATTCAATTAGGATCAATTACAAATTGAAATTATCAGATGCAAAATGAAGCTAAACATGTTTACCTACTGATAATTGTGATAACATAGGAATGGTGTAATTGTGTTTCTTAATTTGTTTTACACCTAACTAAACCCAAGAAGGCTCATTGGTAAGGTTCAATACAAAATAAGTCAGACAAATAATAACAACAAAGTTTTTGATATTAAATGCCAATAAAAAAATCGTTTGTATTTCATTGTCAGTTATTTTATTTAGCCTATTTTTTAAACAAATCAGAAATACTATTTTTTTAACCAGAAATCAATGGTTGAATAAGAAAATAGCTTAGTTACCTAATTAAGCATAAAAAAAATTAATACTATGAAGAAAAATCACAAATATTTTAAAGTTTGATTTAGTTATAGGTATTATAAGTATGTTTATATAAAATAATCATTAGATTAAAAAAAAACATTATTTTTTTTCATTGTTTTCGAGATAACATAAAAAAGGGTGACAGCGGAGGTGGGGCACAGTCAACCCATTATCATCTTATAATAGAGGTAGAAGGCTTAATGATCTCATGCCCTTTGCCTCATGAATGTAACATGCAGTTAAAGCTTTGTTTACTTTAACAATACCTTTATATAATGGCTGACTGCATTGTGTTCTATAGTTATAAACCTATATAAATTTATACAATCATAAATTCTGTGTGTTGTTTAAAACATTGTGGTGAATGCTCAGACCAATACTTTATTGAGTACATATAAATAGAAATATAAAAATTATATCTACTTTTTACCTCTAAGGTTCAAATTTCTAACCGCCCCTAAAACGAACCACTGACCAATTAATGCTAAGATCCAATCCGTTATTTGCCCGTTGATGGAATTATATAATAAAAAAAAAATATAGTTTTCACTTGACTACACTCCAACAATATAAACAATGAGATCATAATTAACAATTTTAAACAAAATGAAACATTACTGACTTTACTAACACTTTATTAACACTGTAATAAATCTGTCAGTGAATGTTTTTATTTACTTACACTATCGCAATTTAGTGTAAACATGTCTCGCGCAAACTACATATTTTATACAAAACGTAATTCATCAGGAAATCACTGAAGGTAGATGTTCAGGTAACCTATTTGGCAGGGGAAATAATAACAAATATAATTTACCCGGATTCAGAGCCGTTCATCTTGTCCGTTTTATCAATCCTTTACAGGCCACAACAGTTGTTTCTTGCGGTTCACGAACACAGGTAATCCTACTTCACAGTGCCAGGTGCAAAGAATGAGAGATCAAAAACCAGTCAAAGGAAAAACCACTCTGATACAAAAACTATCACTGGAATACTCTTAAAATCATAACGTAAGAACTAAAAAGGAATTTACACGTATTTAGTTAGGTCTGTGAGCATTTTATTTCGTCACAAACCATAGAAATGCAAATGAAATCGCATGCCACCTTTGACCAACTTCTGTCATATTTTCACTTCTAATTAAAACTCAAATGCGGCATTTGCTCATTTTTATGATCACTTATTATCACAGAAAAAGTGCTTTGTCAAAACTTTACGCTTTATTTTATGAATTATAAAGAAATAATACAATTGCCAGCTGACATTTCCGTGGTGCGTTGCAAGAAATTCAACATGGCCGCCGCCGTGACTCGCACATGACGTTTGCTTATTTTTTGGTCAAATAACTTTCCTTATTTCGTTCCGATGCGTTTAATAATAGGAATTTTAGAGTAACTGAAGTGTAAATGAAATATATTTTTTTCTACGTTTATTTTGAGCGAATTACTAATAGGAATAAAGATTAAAATAATTTGGAATGAAAGTAACTGGCAACTTGTGAATCCTGAACGAACGCTACGTGGAAAACCTTTTTGGAAAACGGAAAACTATTTCCGTTCTGCTCCATTTTATACTGTGCATGATTGACATGTTTACACGGTTGAATTTATTCAGCAGATTACACAAGGCTTATTATCATGATCTATGTTTTATAGCTTTTAATCAGCTATTATTAGCAGTTTCCACCTACCTTCTGTTTTGTTCTGGCGGCAAAACACTCCAATCAACTTCATACATAGGATATGCCATAGTTATTATAATTTAAAAACAACACTATTAAAATATCCTAAAATTGTTTTGATAAAAACATTTCACAAGCTATGCCACAATATTCCACGACGGTGTAAACTGTACTGTTATCAGAAATGCTTTATCAGGTGCAGGTACTCCTCACATATCCAGTCACAACGTATCTCTTATCAAAGGTACAATTTATCACTGAAAAAGGATAGCAATACAGCACCAGTTCTAGTAATGTTTTATTCTTAAATGTCAATACTGTATATACAAAACAATGGGCTGTACGAGTCACATCATTATCTTAATAGGAAAACTAATTATTATTCATTGTATCGGTAGTGTCGTTCGGTCGGGCGTAAGACATATTATACATGCACCCGGTGTAGGTGTCGCCTTTATAAGTTATCGTCGTGGTTGCGCGCCGGTCGGTCGACGCTGTTTCTCTTTATACAGTCCACTAGCCATCTAATGCCCTCATCCACTCCGTCTCTGTAAAGAAATTAGTATGAGTAATTAGATCGTTATAATTAATTAAAATAAATAAACGCGTATTTCCTGTTTATTGGAAATTGTACCTTAATGATAGTAAATCATTAAGACTTTAGTCAACTATTGTCGCCAATTCTATTTTATTTAAATTTGATACCAAAAGTTGATATTAAACAACTCTTATTTGTATCTATGTCTATTTTCGGGTGCCATTTAATTTCCATGACAATTTACATTTACTTATAGCTGATATTTTGTGTTGCGACGGACTTTAGTTTATTTAAATAAAGAAAAGAAAAGATGTATCATGTTCATTTTCTAAGTTTCTTTAAATATGAGCACACTACTTAATAACTCATTTTAAATTATGTAATTTATAAATAATTACATGGCCCGTAAGCACCGTGCGCGCTGACGAAAATTTAGCGCCGTCAAGTCAACTTATGAACCCACAAACCATCAGTTAGCTATAAGAACTTTGTAGTCAATCACTTTCTACTGTTAACAAACAACAATGTAGGCTATGTTATATTCTGATTATGTACTGTTTTTTAATTTCATTATCACAGACAAATAAAATGGTACTGACTGTGGCGAAGTCGAAAAGGTAGGCTACGTTATTCCCGACTGCCAGTCTAGATTTTTAATGGACTGAAAAATCCCCGACTGTTAGTTAACAGAATTCTAGACTATTGACTTGTTTTTTTCTTTTCAATTATTTTTTTTTACGTTTTTTAACAAAAATGGTGTACAAAGTTGAAACAAAAACAGTACCTACTTATCAGAGTGACGTTATGAATGCTGTTATCTATGACTCAATTCTATATCTCGAACTCGATAGATAACGAAATCGATCGACGAATCGATTGGCTTTTTTAAGCAACGGCTTACAAAGTATAATTTGGGGCAGGTGCAAAAGTTATCAAAAATAACTGTTTACTTTAGCACTGACGCAAACAAAAATATTTCTGTTTATACATTAAACATGGATTTTCTACGCGAAGATATAATACACAGAAGTGGAGTGGGGCTGCGAAGCGGAGAAACGGAGAAATATTTACCAATATGATTGCATATCTGGAGCGGAGCGAAGGTTTTATGCAATCCTCTATTGGTTTATATTTGCCGGTTTCTCTTCTCCGCAGTCTCGCTCCGCTTCTGTGGACAGGCAGCCTAGTGTGATTTTAACGCATTCAGTGCGGAAGTTTCGTTTTAGGAACTAATTTTATTGCACTTATTCAGCTCAATATAGCTTTTCTCTATAGAAAACAGCAGCATGAAGATGCACACATCTGTTCAGCTTCCTGCGTCTATTCTAAGTTGAACGAATACATAAGTATTGAGGGACTAACTTTACAGAGTTGGAGATAGGGTGGCCTATTACCTACTTAATAAAACAATGTTATTTTAATATTACTTTGCCTTGCGCACTGTTGGATTTTCAACATTTGGCTCAGCACTGAGGGTTGAAAATCCAACAATTAAGAATACATAATAATATTAAAATGATACTGTTTTAAAAGATGGTTGTAGGCCTTCAGAAGATCCACGTAGTTAGTCCCTCAATATGAAGTATTAAATAAATGTATCTTCTTCTATGCAATTACCCAGTAAGAGCCGATATGGCCATAAGCATAATGTCTCTTGCTCCAATGAGGTGAGCATTCTGGTTAAATATGGGCTTCACAGTGTGAACACCCATGCAGTCTGGAATGTCTTGTTTGTTAGCTAGCACCAGCAGGGGGACCCCGGACAGGTGTTCCGAAGCAATCATTCTGTCTGAAACATAAAATTTTAAGTGCATTTAGAAACTTTTTTACGGAACAAAAATATAAGCATGCTATTGCCCAAGACAAGGTTAAAAGTTAAAACCTCAACCACAAGGGTACTGTACAGGCCGAAGGGGCCACAGAGGGCCGATGCCTGCCGGGGTTGCGGGTTGTTCGTAAGAGATACCGCGCCCCCGGAACGCAAAGGGCACAAGAAGGAACATGGGTGGGTTTTACTCAGTAAAAGTCTGACACTCCCTCCCGCCCCGCCCAGGGCGGGAGAAGTTATTTGATGGTTTCCCACCCCCCAAAAGAAAAAAAAAAGGATACTGTACATACTTAGCGTTTTTAATAACAAGCAAAAGTACGCAGCTTGAAATGCCAATTCCAATAATTTGACTTATCATCAATCAAAACATGGTTAAGTATTTAGACTTAAAATTATCATTTTATTAGTTGAAATAATTGAAACAAATTACAAATTTCTAGTCCACAATGTCTGGCATAGCCTGTAGCATTCTATTGCTAGGCAAAAGCCTCTCCTTTTAATTTTAAAATCTCACAGTGTGACTTATCCAGTTTCTCTCATCATTTATTATAAAATTTCAGAGTTCCAGAGTCCAATAGTAAAAGATGTACATATTCATGAGTACTTTTGACCTACTTTTAAGCCAATGAATTAAATGTAACATCTCACTTTCGGGGACTAATACAGTATTAAGAACAATTTCCTTTTTTTTTTTAATAAAAGTACTTCATTACTAACCAAAGGTTTCCTTTGATTCTGAAATTCGTTCCCTGTCAGACGAGTCTACTATGTAAATGACCGCATGACACTCCGCATAGTACTGAAAACATTTATTTTATCATTAAATCAAATAAAAAGTAAATTTAACATTTCATCATATTTTATTACATCACCTCTGTATTCCTCGAAAGGTTAGGCAGAGGTGTACCAATGTACACCCACAGTGCACCAGTATGTTTAGGTTCCATATAATAGGGGGCGAGCCTATTGCCATTAACCGGGCACAGATCCTAACTACTCAGAATTTAATAGAAAAATCCAATAACACTTTGCTCGACCTAGGAATCGAACTCAATACCTCTAGCATAGCAGTCGCTCTTAGGACCACTAGGCCAATGAGGCAGTTAACTAATTTTTTTTATTGTTAATTTGTCTGCTGTTTTTTTGGTTCAACTTGAAGCCCATGATCATCAGAAGCAATGGAGTAAGTCCAAGCATTATTATTTGGTGAAAAGGGGGTCCAGATTCTCTCCTCCTCTTGTACCGGAACAATGATGACTCAATATCGGCCAATAATTGGCAGCTGGCTACACACTTTGTGTGTTGTTTAAAAGCATTATACCTAGTATTACTAATCTGCTTAAGGACCATGTGTCCATCGTACTTATTGACTTCATAAAATTAAAGCTTCATAAGCAATGTTCTACTGAGTAATTACAAGAGTTATCAAGTTTTGGGCTGCCTTAATATATACACTATCATTAACACGCTAAAAAGAACAACAGTTATTATAATACTTTGTCCCAAAGAGACTGCAACTCCTGCTGCCCACCGAGGTCCCAGAAGTTAAGTCTCACGCCATCAACATCTATTTTGCCTATATTTAATCCAACTGTAGTCGTTATCCTATTGGGATTCATTGCCTTATATTTTTTGGTAAACTTTGTTTTTGTAGCCTCCAAATACGTCTGTAGAAATACAAAAATATTTAAATATTAATTATATTTAGAAAACTTTTAGTGAAATTAGTTCCAAACTATACAGTTATAAATTTACCGTTTTGCCTGCATTGTCAAGTCCTAATATTAACACACAGTATTCGTCTTTTTGCACCATATATTTGTAAAACCCATGTAGTAATGTGTACATTTTATATCATTATATGATGTATTATTCGGAAAAAATATTTACAACTCAAAAATAAAACAGCAGTTCCACATCCAAATGTCAATCATCTGAAAAAAAATGAACATAGTTACCTGATCGCACTTTATTAGTATTATTGACTCTTTCTAAATTTTGAAAAAATAAGAGATGGATAGTAAACAAGAAGCTTAGAATATAGAATTCTTGCTATTTATTGGAATGGAACGAAACTTTGTTAGAAAATTATACTCGTTGTCGTTTATCCGTCAAATGTGACATTAGGTTCTGTGTTGTCAAAGACATCCACTCATAAAGCCAAAGCACTCGCTCAGCCAGCTATTGCTTTCAAGTTCCTTAGGGTCAAATCTACAACCAGATACATAAATGGGCTAATAATGCCTGTCCTGTCAGTGTGGAGAAATCTAAAACCACGGGGAACTACACTGTTATTTTATCCCGATAGGTGGCGCAAAGTCGGAACGGCTATTGAAAAAATATACAAGCGAACTGTAGGTGTATATTGGTACATCTCTGCCTAACCCTTAGGGAAATACAGGCGTGATGATATGGTAGTAGAAGCTTAATATACTACTTAGTCAGTATAAATCATTTACTATGTTTTAATTTTCCCAAAATCTACTTCAATGTAGACAGTGGCTACGTTATCGTATACGTCTACCAGACACCTCACCGGAGAGACTCAAAACTTCTGAGGTCACGGCAGGAGCGTACCAATAGAAAATGGTGCCGAAGGTAAGCATCATAGTTGCGACCTTTTGTAAATTGTCTTAATATAAAAAACAGATATATTAAAAAGAATAGTCGCCAGTTTCTATAAAATCACGAAGTAAATAAAAAACAGTATGAAATGGTTTAATGTAGCGTATTTTGATTTTAATAATTGGCTATTTTTGCGCCCACCTTCGATTGGCGCCCGGGGCTCGAGCCCCACTTGCCTCACCTAAGGTACGCCATTGAGTCACGGTGGGGCTTCAGTGGGGTGATGCTCGGCTTACAACTTAGCGTCCCCGAGCCACTGGATGGACGACACCGATCGACGCGCGATGCGACGCCACGGTTGCGGCTGGTCATCACATACATAGCTTACCGTAGGGCAACACCGTAAGACAAGATTTTTTCAGTTGTTGTCAATGTCATAATTGGCCATCGAACGGACAAAGATCGAATCATTAATAATTATTGGTGATCAAAGCCACAAATCGAAAGTTCACCTAGACATAAAAAAAAATTGTGAATACTTACATACTTAAGATGGGTCCTAAAAAGGATAATAAACGAAAAGCATCACCGTCCGAGACAACGGACACTCAAACAGATATCTTATTATTAGAATCCAGTGAAAGTTCCGTAACTCCGCGCTGCGTGAGTTTAAAACTAGTTCTTAAAGGTAACCCACCTGGTCCAGGAGAATTTCAATTGACTGCCTATTTTAACGGACTTATTCTACTAGCAGGAAAATGGGGTCATGACGAGGTTCTCGAGTCTGAGGTTCTTCCTATTAACCTTAATGATCGAAATTATCAATTAATGGTAGCGAATTCGCCTATTATACTTCTACTGCGTGCCGTCGGAGGAAAAGTTTCTAAGGATCCAGATCCTTTATGTAATCCGGAAAACCGTGCCGGAGCAAGCGTAGATTTATTTCCACTACTATTGGGAGAGCAACAAGTATTAGTAAAATCGCCATTAGTTTCTATAAACACAGGGGAAAAGACCGAATGTTCCGTTGTAGTTAGTGTCATATCGCTTGGCCCGAGTGACACTAATGTGGTTCCTCTAGTACTTACTATGATCTCAATCCATTGCTTACCAGCAGCGAAAGATAACACATTTTATACAAGTGCTATTGCATTAGATGGAATACATGAACCAACGGCTATAAACTTTAATTTATCCCTGAGTTCACCGATTGCTGAGAAAATTGTGTTCGCAGCCGTCAGCGCTGCCGGTTATGCTGCCAATACAGCAATGAACGTACACACGGATGATAAGTTTATTCCAAAGGACTTACGACCTCAAGATAAACAAAACTGTCGTTCTTTTTACTGGAACGCTATGAGACGAGTGCTAGTAGAACCTAACAAGCTTTATGAAAGATTAACTACACCATTTATGATCGAAGTGGCGGGTGTGCCAAGAGCTGGTAAAACAGATGTACGAGGACGTTATACGGGATTTGTTGATGCAGGAGTATTGTTAGAACCAGGTCAGACGGGCGTCACTGTTTGTACCAAATTGTTACTTTTTAATGAAGCTAATGTACCTGAAGATATCGGTCCACTACTAGAATTACCCCCCACGAGTGCAAAAGCTAGTGCGCGCGATGTGGATCCATATGTAACGGATGAATTTGGACACAGTGTTTATGTTGTGATAAGATTCGATTTATCAGAGCCTTTAGTTTCTAAAAGTACAAGTGAAAGACTCTATGAAATAATAGGGTTTCCAATATCATCTCATCACAATAGTCCAGCCAATCGTACTTCAGAATCGGATATCGTTCAGGTTGATCCCACTGTTGATGTAAATATGATAAGAAAGGAAGGGGGTGCTTTGGCCGTGCATAAAGAGCTGAGTGGGTTAGCTTGTAAGGGTACGATACCAATGAACCAGAGTATAAAACGAACTGCTGCGAATCATCTTTTAATGAGAGTAAGAGCAATGCTGAAAAGTTTCCCTCCAGGAGATTGTTCCTATATAGATTATGAAGACACAGTGACAGGCCACCATGCTGCAAGTAGACGCGCAGTGACAGCATCTTTTGCTCCACAACCACCACCACCCCGTCTTCCGGACAAAGCTGCTGCAGCGAGATGTCGAATAGCCGGAGATACTAGAATTGCCAATAAACATTTGGAGACAAGTTTAAATGTAGCAGGTAGTCGCCCAATGGCATTACTTTCACAAACTTTACGCTGTTTAGAAGATCGCAACGAAATAGCTGCTAAGGATTGCTTGTTTGAAGCTTTAAACACTCTTACTGCAAATAGATACTTATTATGGATTTATGGTGGCCTCGAATTTGATCAAAACTACCACGGTAACAAAGAAGTAGCCGGTGCAGCCCTGCGTCTTGCTGCAACGGGTGATTATTCAGACGGCACAGCAAACGCAATTGGTTGGGCGGCTCTACATACTTTCCACCATTGCAATCGCAATATCTATGCAGCATTTGTGGCTGCAAAGAAAATGAGGAAAGCTTTTGCGCTACCTGTAGAGTGGCATAAGTTTATAAAACGATGGACTGATCACAGTGGAGAGGAAGAAGTATATTGGACTCCTGAAGCTGTCACAGCAGATAACCCTTTAATGATTGCAGCTGCATTTTTTCTTTGTCTTCGATGTTACAGGTTTTCCGAAAAAATGTTGCAGTGTGTTGAGCACGGCTGTGCATATCGCGGCAGTACCAAACTTAAATGTAAATTCTCTCCAGATCTGTATTACTTGCGAGCTGCCACACATATTTCGAAATCCGAACTTCGCACTGCGATGGTAAAGATTCTTGAAGCAATAAAAAGATTTGGACCTACTCCTAAAATGTCTCAAATGCGTGCTACTTGCCTGGCTCGTAGTCGTAATTGGGATCATGAATGTGAGAAAGCTTTAGTGGAAGCTGAGCAAGCTGGTTCCCAGCTAAGTTCCTCGGTTCTGTATTTAGCAGCTTTGTCGGGCTTTAAGTTAGATCCTACGACGGCACTGCAGAGGGCTGCGCGTGCCCATAAAAATAACCCTTCGGGTCATACGGCTCTTCTCATTGGACGGATTTATGCTGCGTTGGATAAGCAATGGTTTGCTGAACGTTGGCTGGCCGCTGCTGTCAACACTGAACCATTATTAGCAGATGGTTGGGCCATGTTGGGGATACTGGCAATGTACGACAGAAGCTTTAACAAAGCGAGAGTTATGTTGCGTACAGCGTACCAGGCAGGGCCTATCAGTACAGATATCGAAGAAGAAGTGGAGAAATTAAAAAAAATTGTGGAACTAGATGTACTGGCAGACTGCCTAGTAAAAAATATTTGTGATTGTTGAAGCACTACCGACTAATTATATTATTTCGCTTTTATTTATTATTACTATAATTTACATTATGTATGATTAATTAATTTGCTACACAAAATGCTTTTAATTATATGACCGAAAAGCGATTGATGTTTTTTTTCTATCACTAAAATGTGGATAAATGTGGGGGGGGTTAGGTTAGGTGTGGCGGGAAAGTTCAAATCAATCAAGTTCATTTTACATAGCGTTGTCGAATAGAACTAAAAGATGGCGTTATATCAAGTTATAATGATGGAATAAAATAGGAATAGATGTTCCTATGGCTAAATAAAAAAATAAAACACAGGTCATCAAAAATCAGTCATCAATATTAACTGCAGTAAGTACCTACGGTAACGTCACAAATACAAACAGCAAAGTGTCAACCAGTTATTTATAACCACTACCTCGTAGCAGAACGTAAACTTGTGCCTGTACTACTTTATTCAGTCGGAAACTAGGTTAGATTACAACAACAGTTTTATACCGTTATCATGATAAGCTGATAGCGTCCATTCGACATCATTTTCTCAGAAGCTTTGGAATCTTCGTCATTTAAAAATGACGCGCCTTTTTTCTGTATAAATAAATAACTGATAAGTTGCGTTCGAAAGATAAAACTGTCGAATGTTTAATTTCGTACAGTCAGCGGTGTCGTGGTTGCATCACTCGAGTCGTGAGTAGCGGCCACTACACACTGTCTGTACACAAACATTCCCCGTGCGGAACGAGCGCTCTTTGTTTTGAATCAAGTTTCAAACAAGATTTCTGACATGTGAACACACGAAATTACAATGGGACTCTCAACGAATTGCTGGAAATATCTCGTCCTAACCTTCAATGTCTTATTCGCAGTGAGTATCTTATTGTTTTAGTGAAAACTTCATGTTTATTTTCACAAAATAGAGCTTAAAAGCGAATTTCCCCTTTGTTGTCATAACAACTGTATTAAAACATGCACTTACAGGTCAATAACTTCAACGTTCTGCATTATTTTCGTTTAATTTTGTAACTCATTGTAGAATAAAGCAATACAGACGCTGACACACATTTTTATTCATTGCTGTAATTGCAGTGAGTTTTTCTTGGGAGTGCATTGCACGATCAAACAAGATAATGCAGGAAAATCTTATAGCACATTACTATTTTGACAGTGGCGCTAGTAGTCCACTCTTCAATATAAAATAATTATGACAGATTGACGAAAATTAAGAACAGCTGTCGAAACCAACGACGTTTTAATTCGGTCGGCTTATAATAGTTTTCCTAAATAGTTCTGTTTATTGTCAACAGATGTCAGCAGTTGTGCTGTTCGGCGTGAGCGGTTTTCTTCTTTATAAGCTTTTCGTATACCGGCATTTCATTGGGATCAACGTGGAGTACCCAGCAATACTTTTGTTAATGATGGCCATAATTACATGTTCTATAGCATGGATCGGATGGAGAACTGCCAAGTCAATGCACCAGATACATGTCATAATTGTAAGTACTTCCGTGAGTCATGAAGACAGTCGGTGTCAGTATTTTACAATGAACGCGTAGTTATTTAATTGACCTAGAGTTAACAGATCAACTGCATGATTACAGTACAAAGGCCGGATGATAGAATGCTTAGAATTCTTGATACTAGGCAGTGTGTGTTAGAATCTAAACATGCAATAGGTTGCGTTACGTAGGTATTTAGATAGGTACCTATTACACACAGAGTATCTAAATAGTAAATGCATGGTCTATTTTTGGGTTATTGGGTTCTTTTCTGGCTTTTTTGGGTCGTCGACGCTGCACGCGATTAGTCTGTCAGTTGGAACAATCGCGAAAAATGAACTTGACATTTCTGCTCACGACTCGTGGCGGTTACTATACATATACTAGTCTTTTTTTTTTTTGGGATCCCACCCGGGAAATCATCAAATAACTTCTCCGGCCCTGGGCGGGGCGGGAGGGAGTGTCAGGCTTTTACTGACTAAAACCCCCACCCATGTTCCTTCTTGTGCCCTTTGCGTTCCGGGGGCGCGGTATCTCTTACGAACAACCCGCAGCCACATATACTAGTCTAATTTCTAAGTGATGTTGATACTTATAAATGCTTATCTTCCTACCTGCCTTTGCTAGAGAACACATACACAAGAAACATTTCGTGTTTTGGCTGCGAAAAAGCACTTTTTTATTTGATAAAAAAAAATTGCTTGTAATGATTACTTGCTAAATTAGGCCCACTTGCGTTGAAAACTTAACTCAAAGTTAGTTGTCAACATGGGATCAAATTACAAAATATATATTTTTAGATACATTATAAATGGCCGTGTTAGCCTTTAACCCGGAGTTAAAAGATCACTCTGGCTGGCGAATGCGGGCCATAGCATATGGAACATTATGCTGCTTATCTATGCATCTCTTACCTTTGTTGATTAATCTTATACATACTGTATGTTTTGAAAGTGTTGCCCTATAATTGGCGTACTCATACATTACAAAAAATACATTATTATAAGTACATTGCACTTTTAATGCTTGATGTATGTATATGCTGTTGGCGTACGTTATCCTGTTATTATTAAATATTTACAGCCTGAAAATTAGATTGCCAGGTTGGATGGCAATGCTTAACCTCTAGCTAAGGTAAAGCCCAGCCTTTGGGTCACGAGAAGTGTCAACTAACCGTTTAGATAAATCCTAACTGTACTTTATTGAATAAATCAATAAGTTCCGAGTACAAAATTAATCTACTTTTTAGTCTAAAACCAATAATTGATGAATCCTGGTACAATTGAATTGAAATTGTGTTTTAATATTTTCAGACGGGAATCCTGATAGTCCTCGTGGTCGTGATCGAGTTCTCGTGCTTCGTGTGGGCTATGGTGGTGTGGGACAACGTGGAGGTGGACATCAAGTCCACTATCACGCACTACTTCCTCAATGGCCTGGAGAATACTGACTCCTCTAATGTTGATAGGATACGATGGGACAGATTACAAGTAAAGGTGAGGTTTATGAAAAACCATTTAAATCCCTATTCTGCTTCGATCTTCGTAGTGCTTCTATTTCGTAATGGATACAAGAGAAGAGTGAAAGATAACTTTTATCTGTAGAATAAATATGACGGTTTTACATATGTATTTTCTATACAAAACTTGTCTAAACTGTTTTAATTATTTATTCGTCCGATAAAAGCTTTCTGACATCTGCAGAATTTGACCTAAATCTACCGGTGTACAAATCCCAAGCAAGTTGCTATTGCATTACCTATAGACAGAAGATTTTGCCAATAATTTCTGAATAACAGATAGCTGTAAACGAATTCAAATATTTTGCCACAACGAACCAACAAACTTAAAAATTTCTCCCTTCTCGAAGTATGTAATTGTAGATTAAGGATTTTTATCGCTGATTAATATTAAATCTAGTTAGTTTTAATCTAGTTTAAGATGTACATTACTAAATAGTAATGAACTGACGACTGCCTCGTCAGCCTAGTGGTCCTAAGCGCGATTACTACACTAGAGGTCTTGGGTTCGATTCCCAGGTCGCGCAAAGTGTTATTGGATTTTTCTATGAAATTCTCAGCAGCAACTCGGAGTTTTGATTTGCGCCCGGTTTGTAGCAATAGGCTCGCCCCCTATTATATGGGACCTAAACATACCGGTGAACTGTAGGTGTACATTATTGCACCTCTGCTTAACCCTTGGGGGAATACAGGCTAGGTGGTATGTGTGTGTATGTACTTCACAAACCCACAATTTGATTCCGTACCATTTTCCTACATCAGCTCACCACAAAAATTATCTTCTTATTCCAGTTCGAGTGCTGCGGCGTGTCAGGTCCAAGCGACTACACGTCGAAAGGTCAAGTCCCCTTCTCCTGCTGCGGGCAGGGTCCACTAGACTCCCTCCACAAACCTTACGCGTCTGATTGCTCCATGGTGTACCAGAGAGGATGTGGGAAGCCGCTGCATGATTACGCGAGACATCAAGTCCTCATGGTTGCTATGACGGCATTAGCAGCATCAATATTGCAGGTAAGTTTGTTATGGAGTTGCGAAGGTTCAGTAAAAGTGAATTTCAAATCACTAAAGCATATTATTTTCGAGCATTATTTCGGTGTAATGTAACGTTCCCAAGAATCTTATTCTTCTTGAAAGTTTGGATAGACGGATGTTTGTAACTCAACCACGCCAGAACGACTGAATGAATACGGATGAAATTTGGCACAGAGATAGATTATAGTACTGCCTCGGTAACCTAGTGGTCCTAAGCGCGACTGCTACGCTAGAGATCTTGGATTCGATTCCACGGTCGAGCACTGTTGTTGGGTTTTTCTATGAAATTCTCAGTAGCAGCTCGGATAGGCTCGCTCCCTATTACACGGAACCTAAACATACCGGGAACTGAACATTGGTACATTGGTAGCTCTGCTTAAACCTTCAGGGACTACAGGCGTGATGGTATGTTTATGTTTTTAAATAAAACAGCAACTATTTCATTTGAATACAAAATAATGTATTTTTCGATTAGAAAGTTTCTTTATCCGTCCTTATATTCTAAAATAACTCTGTCTGTCTATCTGTCTGTTATGCTTTCAAGACTAAAATCGATTCAGTGGAACCGATTTTGATGAAATTTGGTATGGGGAAAGTTTAAACCCTAAGGAAGGACATAGCCTACTTTTTATTCCTCTGCGTCCGCGGTAACCGATACATATGCGGACGAAATCACAGGCAAAAGCTAGTTTACGAATAAAATATGGATCGAGACTGCTTAAACGAGGGGTAAGTAGAGCAAACAGGTTCCTAAATCTCTTGATGTGACATCATCTGTCTGGCAGTGGCTATAAAGAGGGGTTTCAGATCAAAACAATACTATTATTTGGCAATAACATTTTTATTTTCGCCTACTCTTCTACCCTAAGCACTAGGGTCGATCCTTTCAAGGCTAAACGAGGCATTAATATTGAGGGTGTAAAGTTGAATATTAAGTCGTCTCGTCTGGCAAATATGTTCTTGAGACTTAAGAGTTATAAGTGCACTAGAATATTTATACCGCTTTTTAGACGCTGCTTGTTTACAGAAAATCAATATTTTGAGGATTTAAAGTGCGATAGACGCAAGTAAGCGAGACGACCTTTTCTCCGACTAAAGTTCACGTACAAGATACGTGATACTTTAGCGATAAATATCGTCGAGCCATAAGTTCGTGTACCGGGTAAATGCGGGTTACTTTACCCCTGTAAGGAAACTTTAGCTCACAACTAAAAACGTTTGATAAGAACTTCCCGCAGCTTGAATGACAATAAACCTTCTTGATCGATTTTTTTTTATTCCACAATTCTACTACTATTTCTGTAATTTTTCAAGAGATGAGATGTTGTATTGAGCCAACCTTTCCCTACAGGGCTAAAGTAACCCGCATTTACGGTATATCTACTTGCTCGATAAGATGTTAATTTCTGGCATCTACCATCTTATTTTAACGTCTTGAATTTTTAAAACTTGTTATTAATAATAGAAACCTGATTAACATGAGTCCTTTCTCACCAGAGACAGGGCTACAGCTATAGGTGCTTGCTTTTCTCAGATCGTGTTCCACCTGTATGGGTGGTGTCCGTGTTGCATTTATAACCGACACGGTTTCTTTTTAAAGATCGGAGTTAAATCATTGCCTTATTTAAAACTTTTTGATCGGCAAAATCAGTTTTTCCTTATTCAACAGTCTCTTGTCTACATTACAATATACAATGATAATGTTTTCCTCACATAGATACATGTACTTGTGACCGAGCGACCTTTCAAAACATGGTCATAGGCAAAATATGGCTGATCCCAAAGGACCATAGATTATACAAAGGACAGCTGACCTCGAATGTACATTGGAGACTCGCTGAATAACAATGGCGGCCTTGTCATAAGCATTTGCGCGCCATAATTAAACGTGTCGTCAATAGTGTCCCTTGAGTTAAAATTTTAATGAATCATCGTTTTGTTACGTTATTGGTTAGCAATTAGAATAATTGTCTGTAAGGCATCGACGCGTCAGAAGAATCGTAAAAATGCGGGATTTTACTGTTCCGTTTCACGATGAAAACAAGACAAGTTGTCAGAAAGAAGATGAAGTGTCTCGAAAAATAAAATAGTTTCTATTTTATTTTTTAAGACAATTCACCTGCACCTGAACTACGGATTGCCTCCAGCCACTGCAAATGGAACGTATCTTTAGGATGGTCAGACCTATAATACTTATGTGCCAAAAAGAATTGAAATTAAAACATCAATGCCCCCAACATACCTACTGTTATATTTAATTTGATTGATCATAGTTACCAAAATATACCAACAAAAAATATGTTTTTAAAACATAAGTAGCTATCTAGATATACTAGGTACTGAAAGATTCTAACAGGCAGGCGTACGAACGAAAACATTATCAAGGTTCAAACCGATATTATAAACGTTTAAAGCATTTTGATAGGTTGTTTCGAGTTTTAAGATAGAAGGAAAGATAAGAAAGGATAATTTACGATAAAGGTTGCAAAGGTTAGACAGGTCGCGCCACAAAAACTAAACTCACATTTGACTTGTACAAGGATAAGCATAATAGGCGGGAACGTTATCGCTTAGCGATAACATTTGTTTAGCCCTTCAAAATGTAAAAAAAGGATAAAAATAGAATTGAATCATAAACGATGTTTCTCTAAATAGATTTAGAATAATCAACGCGTAATTTTTTTTGGCGCTGGAAGCAGGTCGTTCCCAACCGGACCCTTTTAGAATCTATGGGGGAGGCCTAGTTCTAGCAGTGGACGTTCTACAGCAGATAATATATGATGATGATGAATTATTTTTAAGCAAAATGAGGTTAATGTTTCATAGCTTACTACTTTGACAGTAAAACAGAAGTAGTAGTAGAACTCTTTGTGAAGGAGCTCGTCGGGGAAAGTACTGCTACCACCATACCTATTTCTGCCGCAAAGCCGCGTTGCTGTGTTCCGGTTTGAAGGGTATGGGTGCCGGTGTAATAACAGGCACATGAGACATTTGAACTTTGCCTCTGGTATTGCAGATGTCTATCGGTAACGGTGACCACTTAACATCAGGTGGCCCGTTGGCTTGTTTGCCATCCAATGACATAAAAAAAAACTGAGAAAATTTTTTTTTTTAAGTCTATACAGTTTCTTGTAGGTAATGATCAGATCATAATAAAAGCCATGTAGATTGTTAATGTCTGAGGTTGTATTTAGAAGAAAGAACGCCATAGATTTTGAGTGGACCTGGCCAATTTTTCCTCCTAACGGTCAGCATCAACGCACACAGATTAGCAATAAAGCTAGAGCATAATGAACTAAAATTTAACTAAATTGGAGTTGAAAATTGCACAACTGCGCGTAAGCTAAAAATGCCATACGTTTTCATATCTTGAGAACACAATTTTTAGTTGTATTTATGATGTATTTAGTTAGTACCTACATTATCTATACCTTACTTAATAAATATTATAAGGCTGCACGGTTTTTATGTTTGCACGCTAATCTGCGGAACTACTGGACCGATTTTAAAAATTATTTCCTTAAATACGAAGCTAGTTACCCCCGAATGCTAAAGGTTATTTATGCTATTCATTATTAAGAAGGGTTCCGTAATGGAATTCCCTGACCGTATTGGTTAGGTTCTTCAAATAGGTCGGAAACGTGGACTAGGCGAAATAAGTGTGTAAGGCCCGGACTCCACCAAAGCGGAGAGGAAATGTCTCAGAAACTATCAATAGGATATCTACTGTGTTATGTTGAAGATAAGAGGTAAGATGCGAAAATCACGCAAGCCAATCGGTTGTACGGCCTAAGGATCGTAGCAGGTAGCGTTCAGTGGTTTCTAGCTAACCCCAAGTGACAAAAAAACGTGAGTTTATGTAAGAATGTATGTATGGATCCATAACAAAATGAACGCCAACAAAGTTGCGAGCAAATCTGGTCAATTAATAAATAAAAACTGCTTTGTTTGCGTCGACCCTTAGTCATAAGTTAAACACGACACCTAATTAACAGCTCTATGTAGACCTATTAGCACGATGTGTTCCGTACAAGTTGAATACTAGAACTAAAACTAAAAGTAAATAAAAACGGAATGATCTATTTTTAGTGGCCACTCATGCGGCTGGGTGGAAGGTGACTGGACGGTCGTTGGCAGCTGATTAGAACTAAACGAGCGTCTTAAATACGATTTTTTATATTTTTTAGTGTCATTTATGTGAGGTAGAGGGCGTGACCTAAGATTAAAAATATACAATTGTGATTTGAAATCGGAATTCGGTATTCGAAACATTTTAAAAAGCGTTTGCAAAATGTGTCTTTGATTTCAAATGGTTTTTATTATTGTTTCGTGTCCAAAAGGTACCAAACGGGACCCTATTACTAATCCGTCCGTCTGTCACGGGGCTGCATGACTGTATCTTTTGAATATGCATATTTATAATGCGACACTTGAAATTTTCACAGAGAGCGTATTTTGCCCACAATAACAACAAATAAAATAAAAGTAAAGACAAGAAACGTGTTCTTTGTATGTAACGTTAAATTAATATTCTATGGAACGGAACCCTTCATTTGCCGAGAATTTTAGTTTCTTTTACGTGAGGTAGATGGCGTGACTTAACATGAAAAATAAAGTACTGTGTTTCGGTATTTATTTATTTATTTAAGTAACATGGAAGACCGACAGCTAGAAGAAAACAGACTAGTGACAGAAAATTAGACTGACAGCCAATTACAGGTCTTCACTTATAAGAGCAGTTGCCTACAGAAGCAAAACAACAAAAGAAAGAAATTACTGAATAACTTATATACTACACAGCTATACAAAATCGAAATCTGACAAAAGTACTACTCTCACTAACAACTATCATATTATGTTAAACTATATGAAAAAGTTTCGGCTTAAGGACTTCCTGGCCGAGGACACACTAGTTGAAAATGGATCGATATCATGCTGTTTACATAGTTTATTAAAATTACTAATTGCACGCACTATGTAAGAATTCTGCCTAAAATTTGTTACACAACCTACATAAACTTCGTGAAGAGCTTTGTCTTTTTTACATTAATATTTAATTATTTAACATCTAGGAGCTATTATTAATAATGGTTTTTTTAATCATGTTGATAGCGGAAAGGAAAAAAATTCGTGTTTTGTATCCAGCGTCATCGGGTAGTGCACAGACTAACAAAAAAAAATGGTTTCTACTCTTAACTTATTTTTGTCACATCTATTTTTCCCTAATATTAGCTCATTGGTTCAGTGGTTCTAATAAATAATTAAATGTTGCCGTGATTATTCTTTTGAAAGACTTAGAGAGAAAAAAATTGGTAACATTTTCTTTCCACCGTCGATATGCCAATTAGGCACAAGAAAAACATCCGAATTGATAATCTTCTCCTTTTTGATGTCGGTTAATCAGTTGACAACCTTGTTGGTGTAGTTGTTTCAAGCAAGGTTCGATTGTCGGCCAAAGTGTTGATGGGTTATTCAATCAGGAATTAGGCAATAGACTCGCTGCTTACATAAAATGTAATGGAAGTACAATAAATATCTTATTAGGCCTCTCCTGAACGCTATGGGAAAAAACAATGTGGTGTGTCAAATTGCCATGGCAACATTGACTACAGTGTCTATGATTGAGTTTTTTTAATGACCATAGAAAATCCTAATAAGTAATAGAAATTCTAATAACGAAATGTGTTATCATATCGAATGATACCTACATAGATACTTAAGTTCCTACTTATTTATATGACTTGAAATACTCGGGTTATCAGGGTTGCAATGTCAATCATAAAAAACAAATTAAGATATTTTAACACGTTTTTTTTCTGTTAGTATTGGATCAGTCCATATTTTTTTTTAACGAGTATTAATACATGTTCGTGTTTAAGGGTCAATATCTATTAGAGAGTCAAAGTAAAAGTTGCTTAATTACTAGTAGGTAGGTGCTATTTTTTAATGATGGTTGAAAAGCTGTTGTTTCGCAGTTGCAACGGGAAGCCGGTAGGAATCTAATTGTATGGAGTCGGTCACTACTAATAAATAGTAGCTTCTATTAAAATGAGGTAAACACCTTGGTCAGTCCAAACGCGTTATAAAAATAGACTTGGGTACCTAACAAATATGTCATTGTAATGTTGTTGTTAATCATCTCGTTAAAATCACAAGTGACATCATGGTAAACGCCAGACGCGTTTAATTCTGCCTCTTGCATCAAACGAAACTAATAATGCACTAAATTACCAGATGAAAACATACATTACTTATAGTAACGCAATATTTGTTATTTGTAACATAAATTGGGACGCGAGAAAATGATCAATTTAGAGCAATACTTAGCTCGCGAACACTTGCTTATAAAGTTGGCAGACTCGTCTCACAATTAGTTGCTTATATTTCTCCATCTATGTATTTTTTTTTTTTTGGCTTTCTCTACTCTGTATATTTTGTTTGTATGTATTTATGTATTTATTATATTTCATTCCTGGAAACTTTCTGTTCCTTGCACCTACTATGTTTTGTCTCTGCATCACCCTAAGGTTGACTGGTAGAAAATGCCAAAGGCATTAAGTCCGCCTTTGTACGGTGTATTATTTACATTATGTGCAAAAAGTTTTATAAAAAATAAATAAATACTTTACAGAATAATCTTTCCTCATATAGGTTAGTAGCTGCTGCCAGCGACATCATTCGCATGGTTTTTTCCACTCGCATTAAGTTAGGTCTTACTGCTCCTCTCCAGCCTACAGCCTTCCTCGATAAATTAACTGTCCAACACAAAAATATTTTTTAAATAATTCCAACTAGTGGTTCCTCCCTCTTTGAGGAGTGGCTGGAGAGGCGCCACGGCGCCCTCACCTACCGCCTGACGCAGGTCCTCACCGGACACGGGTGTTTCGGGAGGTTCCTGCACCTGATCGGGCGGGAGGAAACGTCCGGGTGTCACCATTGTGTGGATCGCCCCGAGGACACGGTGGAGCACACCGTGGCGGTATGCCCCGCTTGGGCGGAGCATCGCAGAGTCCTCGTGGCGGCCATCGGCGGCGGCGAACTCTCGCGTCCGGCCCTGGTGCAAGCCATGGTCCGGAGCGAGAGGGAATGGGATGCAGTCGCCTCCTTCTGCGAGGCAGTAATGCTTGAGAAGGAGGCGGCGGGACGGTTGAGACAGCGGTTCTCCCGTCCCAGCCGCCGCGGTAGACGCTCCGGACGTCGGGAGCCGCGAGACGACTCCCGGCCACCGTAGATACTGGCCTGTGGACGGTGAGCAATGGGTAGCTCACCGTCCTTACGTTGCATAACGACAGGCCGTGTCGACGGCGCGTTCGTGTTCCACGCGCGCCTCAAAGAGATGTCAGCAAAAGGAAGGGGCCACTGAGGGCCGATGCCTGCCGGGGCTGCGGGTTGTTCGCAAGAGATACCGCGCCCCCGGAACGCAAAGGGCACAAGAAGGAACATGGGTGGGTTTTAGTCAGTAAAAGTCTGACACTCCCTTCCGCCCCGCCCAGGGCGGGAGAAGTTATTCGATGATTTCCTACCCACCAAAAAAAAAAAAACCAGTGGTTCCTGAGATAAGCGCGTTCAACCAAACAAACTCTTCAGCTTTATAATATTAGTAAAGATTAAACAACTAGGTATATCCCGCGGTATCACCCGCGTTTAGTTACGTCTTTGGCTCCTGTGGGTTGCAACTTGATGTTATACATAAATGGCGTTTAGTCCTCGATAAACGAGGTATAGGCAATAGGATTTTTCAAATCGGTCCAGCAGTTTCTGATATTAGCGCCTACAATCAAACTCTCCAGCTTTATAAAATTATGGATTTATTATAAAGAGGTTATTATTGTTTGTTTCTACGTCGTTGTTAGCCGTTCCATAAAATATACTGTTAGTAGTTTTAGATACAACTAAAAAGGATTAAGGCTGAACTTAACAACACTTAGAACCCAGAGTCTTCGAGAATTCTATCGACCACGTGGCAATTAATACTATTGTATTGTATCCACGAGTTACAAATCACAGACCATTAAAAAAGTTGTCAAACCGGTCCCAACAAATGGGACCACGACGGAATCTTGCGCAATCATAGAAAGCTGCACCATTCGCGTCGCCTACGCATAACCAAATCAAGACCTCTGTGACACCATCAAATTCCCCCTCTTCCGCCCTTTTTAGAAAGGGCAAAGGAGGCGCGAGAGGTCTTACTGAATGGTCGATATTTACACTTATTTTTGTAGTGCTAACATTTGAGATAGTGAAAGTGAATCTGTTTTGTTTGTAGTGTGATGTAATAATGTGATAATTTGTATGCAGGATCTTTATTAGGTACTTGGTCTATCTGGGTAATTCGTGTCTGTATATTCATCCCCTTACGACCATTTGAATGTGGCCCTTCTCATATCTACGCCTTGTTTAATTTAGATAGGCTCCTGCTAAGTCCATTATCCTAGTGCAGGGGCTTCCAACATTTTACGGCAATAGTGCGTCTCCCCCAACCTTCTAACTACCTTGCCTTTTAAAAATTACAAGTACCTAGCTGAAGACGTGGACGCTGGTAATTTTAACCCCCGACGCAAAAACGATTTTGATTTTGTTCTTAGCTATGTTTGATGGAAATCGGTTCAGCGGTTTCAAAGTTATCATCTCTATTGTTAGCTGCGGTAGGGATTTCTATTTTTCTGTCGGGGGTTACTTAAAAATTTTAATTTTGTGTTTCATTTTGCATAATTTTTAATATTTAGAACATACATTTTAATTAACAACGTCTTATCTTTGAACTTGCTACGCCTAAGTGAGGCGCGCCCCACTGGTTGGGAATTCCCGTTTTACTCCTGTAGATTTTTTGGTAATGTTCTACTAAGCTTTCCTAAGCTATCTTCTTCTTTGTCTTGACATTATTATAAAGTTGCACTTACACCCCTGCCCCTCGGATACCGCTACAGCGTCTGTCTGAATCAATGTTGAAAAGTTCATCGTTCGGGCCAAAACTTTGGGATTCACTAGGTACTATATTTGCGTATTTAGGGGTACGTTGCACCCTTGCCCTTCTGGAGGACGTTTGGAGATTGAAAAGGAACTTTTAAGGGTTCTTCAAACATCGTCCAATTTGGGCGAAGTATTTACAATTATAGGTATAAGGAAAGCCGACACAAAAATAGCTTTTACTATATTAGCTAAATTACTGCCCCGTTGGTCTCGTGGGCGCAAGCACGACTGATGAGCATGGGGTCCTGGGTTCGATTCCCAGGTCGAGTAAAGCGTTATTCGGTTTTTCCATTAGGAATTTCTCAGTAGTAGCTCGGAGTTAGAAGTTCCTAATGGAAAAACCGAATCCAACGGGGCAGTACCTAATTTACCTAATATTTACCTAAAACCAATTATTGCTTCGGCTTTCCTTATATCGGAATTAGGATTTGTGCCCGGTTAATGGCAATAGGTTCGCCCACTATTAAAACAAGTAAAGTTAAAAAAATGATCGCAATTTTGAAAAGGACATGTCATTTACAGCTTCGTTATGGACCTTTTTACATCTGTTATTATTTGCCAATAAGAAGGACAGTCGCCCTGTAAGACTGACAGGCGCTTTTTCATTGAATAATTCCAATAATTAATATTTATATCTATATTTCATTCCAGTAGAAAATAGTACCCACTTTTAAGTCTCCCGGGGAGTTCAAAAGCCGTACGTATCTACGTAAGACAGAGGTCAAAGACAGAGGTTTGAATAAGTGAGGTATCTACCTAACTTATACAGACCTCTGTGTTTGACAGATTTGTCTAACTTTTCTCGTAGCAATTGGGTGCAATTTCGTTTGCACGCGATCTGAATGTTGTCTACCAGCGTTTTATGTACCTACTACTGATTTTGGTTACATAGCATTTTTAAGTCTAGACGTATTGTGTTAATTGTAAACTGTAGAGGTATAAAACTAGGAACGAATCAATTAATCCCTGTTTTACCTAGATTTTTCTTATGTTAACTATAATATTGCCAATGTTTTTTCATAATTATTGTTTAGCTCTGAGTAATAGAGTACTTAGTGGTGACAGGCAGTGGACCGAGATGGTTAGATCCTTTTGGAGGAGGCCTACGTTCAGAAGTGGACGGATATAGGCTGATATAATGAGAAGAGTAAAGACATTTCACGGGATTGTATAGTTGCAGTACTTCATGGGAAACGAAAAAGGACGAACTATGCCCATATTCAAGTGTTTAACAGATTTGAGATTATGGCGTTGAAGTGGTTGAAGGGCCTAATAGCAAAAACTAATAAATTATTACAGCTACGTCATAACCATAAAGGTAGGTACATACTTACTACAAACGATACAGGCCAACAAAAACCTTATCTCGACATAAACAATAACATGGTCGGTCGCGATAAGCTAGTGTTGACACGCGATGACACGACTATATGTATACCTCTCTATGTCGATATTAACTATCGATCTTTCTGTAACTATTAATTATTTTGAAATTCGAACGCAATTTTCGGCTGGTGGAACGTTCTTTGTTCTTGATTTAAATCTTGGTATAGTAGTCGCTCATGAGTCGTGAGTACAAACGTCAAGTTAATTTTCGAATTTTTGGATTTCTTTCTGGGTTTTTTCGGCCGCCGACGCTGCATGCGATTGGTCCGTCAGTCGGACACACCGCGTGCAGCGTCGGCGCTCGAAAAAATCCAGAAAGAAACCCAAAAATCAATAAATTTACTTGACTGCCGTCTCACGACTCGTGGCGGCTATTATATTTACCAAAGACAGGAGTTAAAAAAACGATCAATAATAATAATTATTAAAATATTTGTGATTGGAAAATTAGGACAGTTTACTTTATTCTGCGTCATTTTACCAACAAGTACATAGCTGATAATTGTTCATGGAAATTATTGTTATTAAGCATGGAATGAACAGGCCTTAGTGTTGTGAACAATGACGTTATAATGACCTAGCATCTACTAGCGACTCCGTCCCCGTTAAATTAGATATATTATCCCACGGGAACTGTACATTTTTCGAGGATAAAAAGTATCCTATGTGTTATTCCACTGAATTCCACACTAAAATCTATATCAGTGCCAAATTTCATCCAGATCCGTTCAGCCGTTTAAGCGTGAAAAAGTAACAAACATCCATCCATCATCACAAACTTTCGCATTTATAATATAGAAGTCGGATAAGCAATAGCTAGGATCTATTATCTCTATTATATATTATCTATTATATATATCTCTATTATCTATTATATATATCTACTTTCGAAACAAACTAAATATATATGAAATAGCACCTGTTCTTTGAATAGTTAAATTGTTTGAGTGTAAAAAGTTAGATTTTATCTTATCGACACACGCACATCCCTATTTTGACTTCAAACGTAGTTAAAGCTAAATAATTTATGAATTTACGGTGCTTGACCTAAAAACGCGTTGTAATAGTAAGTACCAATTTCTTTGTGGTTATGACGTGGACTGAAAAATATGCCTTCCAACAATCCTTGATACTTGAGTGCTTTGTAATTTCATTTTTATGAAAGAACTTCAGTGTTGTCCTTTTGTTTTTGATCGTATTTTTCATGTTTATATTACGTTTTGGTTGGCGACAAAGAAGTATTCTACACTCGATAGCTTGCTATTATTTCATGTCAAACGTCTTTGTTATGTGTTTTGAAATATTGTTGGTGAATGATTAAGCTTTGTACTACCTCAATTGGCTTTTAATTTATTGGCCATATTTCAGGATTTGAAAGTACTCATGATTATAAACAACTTTTATTATGGCAACACTCACCAAATACATCAGACACACACACACACATTCTGATTGAGCAGGCACAGAGCACAGAGAGATGAGGGAGAAACCTGTCATCGACTACTATGCCCTACTGAACGTATCAACAGCATATCCACCGACAATTGTGGACGCTCCGTGTATAGCACGCGACGGTATTGGTCGGTGACGGAACGGTCTAGTGAGCATAGTCTCGTACTTCTACATATCAAGCTATACATTTCCAATTTTTGCTGATCGCTCATTGCATAGGATCACCATACAATGAGAGGGCAGCTTATACTGGAAATTATTATATGTAGCCGTTTGTACGTTCCTAGCATGGCCATGGTATGGTACGGTGTCGGGTGTAGTAGGCACACTCCTTAAAAGTATATCTAAAATGTAAGTACCCACATACCATCACGCCTGTATTCCCCAAAGGGTTAGGCAGAGGTGTAACAATGTACACCCACAGTTCGCCGGTATGTTTAGGTCCAAATGTAATAGGGGGCGAGCCTATTGTCATTAACCGGGCACTAATCCTAACTCCGAGCTGCTACTGAGAATTTCATAAAAAACCCAATAACACTTTTTGCTCGACCTGGGAATCGAACCCAAGACCTCAAGCGTAGCAGTCGCGCATAGTACCACTAGGCCAACGAGGCAGTTAAAATAATTCATAATTAAGGTAAAATGTAAGTGTACATACTAAAGTCAGAACTTAGTACATACTTACACACTGCTTTGCGAGTTCTATTGTATAATGTAACCATGTATTTAAGTATTCTTATAACTCGACGGCATCATCGTTATCTTTCGTTACTAGGAAACATTGCATGTCTAACCTTGAAAGTTAATTCAGTAATCACCGACTCTGACTAGTATTCAAGACAACGTAAATGGTGTTGCCGTAGCTAAAATAAAATTTGCAAAACGAAATAATTTGACGGCACGGTTGGATCTACATAATGTTTAAAATGCTTCATAGTTTAAATCATATAATAATTGCCTGAACTTGCTTTTTATAATCCTTGTTATGTTTTTAGCAAATGGGAAGCTTTTTTGCATAATAAATAAATCGATCGTTTTATGATTGCAATGAAATGAAGTTCTAATAATGAAACGTTGGTGTCATTCACCTGCATAAAAAATTGTTTGTAAAAAAACTTTTTTTCCTAAAAAGAGAACCTCCTTCAAAAACTAAAAAATAACTTTAGCTTTGGAAGTCAACGAGCTCAGGGGAGAAGTCATTTGAAGATTTCCGATCCGGAAAAAAACCACAAAGCGTTGGAAGCCAGGGGCGGTAAAAAAGTTTTTAATTTTTGCTTTTTAGTATCAATTTCCTGTCATCTAAATCCATAAAGGAACTATAGTTATTAGTTTTACTATGCAAATTAACAAGTAACCACTTTAAAGTCACAAGAAAGCAAATTACGCTAATTCATTTACTTGGATGCTTTTTTTTTTCAGTATTTTTACCAAACTACTGCACCAATTTCGATAAAACTGTGGTATATGGGCCCACCTTTGAAGTATGACCTATCAAACAAAAAAAGAATCATCAAAATCGATTCATAATTGGCGGAGTTATCGCGTAACACGCATACAAAAAAAAAGAATACGTACATACGAATTGATAACCTTTTTCTTTTTGAAGTCGGTTAAAAACTTATAGAAAATATTTTGCCATATCTAGTCCTAAATAGGTACTACTAATAATTTTATTGTTTCCCGAAGTCCCGGATTTTATTATAACGAACAGAAGGCGACCTTTCTAATTCTCACATTTCTAGAATTCCACACCCAAAGGGTACTAAACAGTACCTTTTTACTAATACTTCGCTGTCTGTCTGTCCGTTCGTCCATTTGCCACAAGGTGTGTTATGTCAATGTGTGTATATCTGTGAGCTGCTATAACAACAAATAATAAAAATGAAATAAAGTAAAAAAAAAAAAAACAAGAGGGTGTCTCTATGCAAAACACGTTTCTTTTTGTATAAAGTGATACAGAACCCTTTATGAGTTTTTTTAATTTCAATGCGGGTCTCAACTCAGTCTCTACTCCCTCTTACTTGCCTCTTCCCAACACAATCATGAGAAGAATGAGTAGGTACTTATCATTTACTTAACCAAAAAAACCTGTTCGTACTACTCATTACCAAGATGAGCACATCTATACTTCTATATTAATATTATAAAGAGGAAAGATTTTTTGTTTCTTTGTTTGTAACGAATAGGCTCCGAAACTACTGAACCGATTTTAACCATTTTTCACCAATAAATAGCTACATTATTCCTGAGTAACATAGGCTATAAACCATCACGCTACATCCCACGGGAGCGGAGCAGTAACGAAAGACGTAACTTAACGCGGGTGAAATAAGCCACGCTGACGAAGTCGCGGGCCGGTCGCCTTACTTAATACTTAGCCAATAGCATAGTACCTAACTCAAAAATATGCTAACAGTAACGACAAAGTGTAAATCAGGATTAGAGCATAGTTATCATGTAGCAAGGAGCGCCAAACGGTCCGGGTAACCTTGTTCTGAATTTATGCGCCCGCGCACCAATGTTGGCTGATGACGTCAGCGTCAGCGGGCGTAGTCGGGGCCGGCTCGCGATCGCGACATGAGGCGAGCCGAGATGATTCGGAATTTCAGATATTACGTATGACGCGATGGGTTTGTCTGTCAGTAGAAGAACGGATTATAGTCCTAAAGGAATTAGGAGCAGACCAGACAGGTCGGTGACTAATGGCCATAGGTTTATATAAACATACAGGGTGTTAGGGTAAACGAGCTACTTGCTTTAAGGGAGTGCAGTACTCATGAAAATGAATAACTTTTACTACAATATGAACCATAAAATCGCGAAAAGAAATCGACTACTCCATACATTTATGTTGGAGAACATGTAAGGAACAATAGTTTTTTTTTCGCAATTTTAAGATTGATTTCATAGTGAAAGTGATCTTCATAAGCACTACACTCCCTTAAAGTAGGTACGTCGTACTTGTTTAAACTAACACATTGTAGATTCGAATAAATCTAGTTGCACAAACGCACAGGTTTTTTTTTTTTTTGGTGGGTGGGAAATCAACAAACAACTTCTCCCGCCCTGGGCGGGGCGGGAGGGAGTGTCAGACTTTTACTGACTAAAACCCACCCATGTTCCTTCTTGTGCCCTTTGCGTTCCGGGGGCGCGGTATCTCTAGCGAAGAACCCGCAGCCCCGGCAAAATGCATAGGTTGCAACTTATTTATTTGTTTTGATTTGAGTCTTCCAATTACAATAACATAATATAGAGAACTTTATAATGCAGAACAGTATCTTTAAAAACTTGTTAAGTAGAATTCTTAGTAGGTACTTTTATCAATGGCGCGCTGTAAGCAAAACTGTAAACGGTAGACACAAATATGTAAACAGCTGTTTTTATTATTATTTAACCTGGGTACGTGTTGAGCATTGATTTTGCACCTGGTGAAGTAATAAACTTTACAGTAGATGCCTTTACTATTGATACTAACGTAAACTTAACTACCACCCAGATATTGTCGCTGTCAAACAATGAAACAATTAAAAAACGTATTTTTTTTTTTAAGTAACCCGCGACAGGAAAATAAAAATTCCTACCGCTGCTAACAAAAGAGCTGATAACTGAAACCGCTGAACCGATTTCCATCAAAAATAGCTAAGAACACTCCCGACTAATATATCTTTCAAACAAAAAAAAAATCAAAATCGGTTCATGCGTTTGGAAGCTACGAAGCCACAGACACGTGAAACTTATAACACCCCGTCGTTTTTACGTCGGGGGTTAAAAATAAAGGCATTATTAATAGGGATTACATGGGACCTAAACATACCGGCGAACTGTGGGTGTACATTGGTACAACTCTGCCTAATCCTTAGGGAAATAAAGGCGTGATGGTATTATTAGGGACCGCCAGCAGCAGTGACAACTAACGTCACATTGGCTTGTTGGTGAAGCAAATCCATAAGTTTTGCCTCTACTGATAATCGCTCCAACCGGCTAAAGAGGTTTTCACCTAAAAAAACAATGTCACTGCATTTGGTAAAAAAATAAAGTACCCCTGAACTTTAAGGAAACCCTTCAAAAGGTTACGAGGTAAATGTTCCATAAATAGACTATTGCCTTCAAAACAGTTTAAAATACAATTCGAATTTGTACTCTCTCACATTGAAAGTAAGGTCGTTACTTGCTGATAATAATTACGTAGATACGAGTCTTGCTGATTATTTAATGTTTCGTGCAAAATTATCTAACGGTACGTGTGTATAGAGATTTGAGACTTGATATCATCGGGGGCGTAGCTCAGATGGTAGAGCGCTCGCTTAGCATGCGAGAGGTACCGGGATCGATACCCGGCGCCTCCAATTCTTTTTGTACACATTTATATTTTATTTTCAGCTTTGATTCAAGTTTCATAACTACATAAATAATTATGTTGTTTTTGTAGATCTTGAAGACAGATATCATTGTTTTGTTACCAATAGTTATCTCGCCGACAGGGTACTGGAGACCCGGAATCCAGGTACCGCATACCGGGTACCGGGGTTCTGGTAACCGGTGTGAATTATTGTTTACTAATATCAAAAAGTGTCTATGATGTATAGAAAATTTGGTAGGAATATAGGTATCAACTATCCGCATGCTATGTTTAATCTTGGCAAAATATGACAGTAACAATCTTCGTTCCTCCAATAATCGTCTTCTACAATGTCCTTCCCACCGCGCACCGCCCTGGTTTTCTTAAATCTTCTTTTCTTGTCCAGGCGGTTTTCCTTTAGAATGCGCTTCCTTAGAATATCAGGATGGCCACCAGTCGTTTCACATCCAAAGCAAAGGCTCGCGAACACTTGCTTATGAAGTTATATTTCTCCACCTCTGTATATTTTGTTTGTATGTATGTATAATTTATTATTATATTTTATTCCTGGAAACATTCTGTTTCTTGCACCTACTATGTTTTGTCTCTGCATCACCCTAAGGTTGACTGGTAGAAAATGCCTAAGGCATTAAGTCCACCTTTGTACAGTGTATTTTTTTACATTATGTGCAAAAAGTTTTAAAAATAAATAAATAAAATATGTCTACTCTATTTTATTCTGTAAGAACTTCATATGCCATGTTTTAAATAAATAATGTGTATTCTGTCACCTACCTGTAAGTCCACAAAATAATGTCTCCTTCAGTAAAATATTAAGTTACTTGTGTACCATTTTTATTTATAACAATCAAATAACAATGAAACACAAATTGAAATTAAATAGTTCACGAATTCTCGTTTGTAACTTGGAACGTTTTCTTGCTCAATTTAGCAATTTTGTTCACGGTCATACTCAATAAGTACAAACTTATTTGTTTGTATTTTTCACTCATTTTATGCAACAAGTGCTCTTATTTTTTTTTTGTAAACGGCTTGTGATCTGTCTACTCCGGAACATAAAGAAACAACAGAAATAAACCGGACTGCCTCGGTAGCCTAGTGGTCCTAAGCGCGGCTGCTACGCTAGAGGTCTTGGGTTCGATTCCCAGGTCGAGCAAAAAGTGTTATTGGGTTTTTCTATGAAATTCTCAGTAGCTAAACATACCGGCGAACTGTGGGTGTACATTGTTACACCTCTGCTTAACCCTCAGGGGAATACAGGCGTGATGGTAGAAATAAACCGGGTTTCTCTATCTTTACTAAAATTATAAAGAGGATAGATTTTTTGTTTCTTTGTTTGTAACGAATACGCGCCGAAACTTGTGGATCGATTTCAACCATTCTTTCACTAATAGATAGCTACATTATTCCTTAGTAACATTGGCTATATACCATCACGCTACGACTTATAGTAGTCACCACGGGTCGTGAGCACATATGTCAAGTTCGTTTTTGGGTTTTCGGGTGCCTTTCTGGGTTTTTTGGGCCGCTAGTCCGTCAGTCGGACCGATCGCGTGCAGCGTTGGCGCCCCGAAAAACCCCGGGAGGAACCCAAAAACCCAAAAAATAACGTGACACTTGTGCTCACGACTCGTGGCGACTACTATACCAAAGACGTAACTTAACACGGGTCAAATAAAATGTATCTAGTACAATATAAAATAAAATCGATTCCCGCCGTATGGACGCCTAGATCTTTTAATCTCCGTAACGAATTTTGATGCGGTTTTTATCAATAGATAGAGCGATTCAAGAGGAAGGTTTGTACGTGTAGAACATCACGCTACGTGCAACGGGAGTAGAGCAGTAACCAAAGACGTAACTCGGTTGACACCGCGGAGTGTTTACTTACCTAGTGACCTATAAGATATGTATTTATGTGTAGTAAGTAAGTAACCTTTCTTAATATATTGTAATAGTCGTTGAAGTAGTACATTATTCTTTGTTCTCCTAAATTATTCGAGTGGTAAAGACCAAGGTCAAAAAAATAGAGGTTAGTCTCAATATAATTACATTTTAATAACTAAATAGGTAATAAGTTAATAAATTGTACCCAGTTAGGTACTTAACATAATTTTGTTGGTTAAAACCTATTTAATACAGTGTATTGTATCACTGAACACATAAATGCCAACCGGCACCGATATGACTTTGAAAAACGACCACGTTAATATGAAAATTGCCGTAGTGTAGAACAGAGGATGTCATCTAAATAAAGTGTCATTAAATGTGATGTACCCGCCCGCCATTGCTATGGCCTAGTACACTACGTAACGCTTCCTAAAACAGACTCCCAGCAGAAAACCACACACAATTCTAGACCGTAACACAAAGGCATAAAAGGTAAAATACTTTGATAACATTGAATTTATTGAGCGTGATTTTTGTTGATCGTTGTACAGTAAATGTAACAATTTCAGTCTCAAAAATGTGTCCTACAGAGATGAAGACTAGTCCTATTTTGGAATTGAAGGCATTTTTTTTTTGTATTTACATATTAATAATTCAGTTATTCTGATGTGTAACGAACAAGCCTTAGTTTTTCGTAACTTTTTTTAAGAGCTCGGAAATTGAGTCAGATCAAGTTTACATTTTTTTGACACACATACTATCACACCTGTATTCCCTGCAAGGTTAGGCAGAGGTGTACCAATGTACACCCGCAGTTCGCCGGTATGTTTAGGTCCCATGTAATAGGGACATGCCTATTGCCATTAATCGGGCACAACTCCTAACTCCGAGCTGCTACTTGGAATTTAAAAAAAAACCTAATAACACTTTTTGTTAAACCTGGGAATCGAACCCAAGACCAAGCGTAGCAGTCGTGCTTAGGACCACTAGTCCATCCTGGTTTGTGTGAGCTCCTTAAATGTAACCTTGTTAACTAAAAAAAATATAAATTCCAAAATCGGTTGCGAAGTCAAAATATAGACAAAAAAGTGAATTATCATAATTTTTGCTATTGAGTTATCCATATAATTTTTTACGGTGTAAAATTAATTACTGTAAGTAAACAAGTACGATAAAAGGACAAACCACGCAACGTGAATCATTTGAGCGAGCTATTAATTAGCTAATTATCTTCAATGAGTGTAATGACGGACGGGTCACTAACGGAACACAATAATCTTTTATTATATAATTTATTATGCGGATGTAGCAATGAACATACACATTAAGTTTCTTTGTTAGTAATTAGAAAATATTAATTGGGTTATTTCCTTTCGTCAACTTTTACCTAATAGATCTTAAAAAATTCGAAAGAATTTGAAACCTGTTGTTTTTTGTCTGTTTAAACTGTGGGTCAACAAAAATGTATTTCTTGCTTTATGGATATAAGTTTTTTTTTGGGGGGTGGGAAATCATCAAATGACTTCTCCCGCCCTGGGCGGGGCGGGAGGGAGTGTCAGACTTTTACAGACTAAAACCCACCCATGTTCCTTCTTGTGCCCTTTGCGTTCCGGGGGCGCGGTATCTCTTACGAACAACCCGCAGATGGATATAAGTATTACCTTTAACTCACTGTGCCCATTTTACCTAAATACTCTGGAATCTATATTGTTGTGCATTAAATTTTGTTTCATTTAATAATTCAAGGTAAATAATGCCACAAAACTTAGGTGTTGACTTATAATTCATGGATATTATTTATTAGTAATTTCTTAGGTATCTGATTTTAGCTATTTACTATGTTATAAGGTTTTACAGTCCCGCCTTCAGCTCGGCTGCAATCCAACCTCGACTGTAATGACAAACTTAGTTCACTTGTACCATAATGTACTATTAGAATATAAGCGCTCGTAAGGAGACTGAAAACCAGTTAAATATAAATGAATACAAATAAATATGGTATATGTACATAATTATTAACTAGAAATATCCGTATATACCTATACGCATAGGGATTACAATTCGGGAGACTTTTCCCCGGCTGTAGGATAATGCACGTTAAAAAAAAATTAAGTAACCCCCGACAGAAAAATAAAAATCCCTACCGCGGCTAACAAACGAGCTGATAACTTTGAAACCGCTGAACCTATTTCCATCAAGCTAAGAACACTCCCGACTAATATACCTTCCAAACAAAGGAAACTACATGAAAATCGGTCCATGCGTTCGGGAGCTACGATGCCACAGACAGACACACACACACAGGCACGTCAAACTTATAACACCCCGTCGTTATTTATTTATTTATTTATTTATTTATTTATTTATTTATTTATTTATTTATTTATTTAGTTATGGAGTCGAGGGTATAAAAAAGAAAAAAAAAATTGTCTCATAGTCACTATTCACATATTTACGGTTGGCTTTAGAGTCACGAGACTCACGGTTTCAATCACTCTTTGTGAATCATTTGTTTTCTGAGACTTATAATTACGTCATACTGTTAGTGACGTAAATGATGCAAGAGCGTACTTATTCATTCGTTATACTTACATTTTTACACTGCAAAATCCTTTTAAATTCGACTCCTGATTCATGAGATAAGTAATAGTCATGCTTATTTTCCTTTAAAGCAATTTAAAATGTGTTTATAATCTCATAGGTACTGATTTGACGGCTTCATACCTCAAACATGAAAATAGTATGCCTTATGTTTATGCCGAAAGCACATTATATTATATGTTGCCCCCATAATTTTCAACATTATAGAAATACACACTCTGTGAATATTTCAACTCTCTACCTATTACGGTTCATGAGATACGACCCGCTGACAGACAGACGGGCGGATAGCGGAGACTTAGTTAGGCTCTCGGTGCTAACCTTTGCATACAGAACTCTAAAAAGGGGGAACTCGTTAATGACGCTACAGCATTTGCAGAAGGTTCTTTCACAAAGACCCAAAGGTCACAAAGACCTCTAGTCAGACAGCTGAAGACAGCCATGATGTAAACTTACCATAACAATATAATTTATGGTGCCCGTAACCCGTTAGCGTGATGCATCTGAGTCATTGGTATTCAGAAATGATTCAGTGGGTACTTCGGTACTTACAATGTAAGGTCGAAGCTCCTTGTTCGTGGCGTAACATCTCGGAGAGTGACCTTTAACAAGTAGATATTAAACTGAAGTGCCTACAAGTATGGCGCGATATTGAGGAAGTTTGTTTAATTAAACTACAAACAAAAACTATAAGGCAAGTCAGTTTTTGATGGGTAGCTCACCGTCCTTACGTTGCAAAACGACAGGCCGTGTCGACGGCGCGTTCGTGTTCCACGCGCGCCTCAAAGAGATGTCAGCAAAAGGAAGGGGTCACTGAGGGCCGATGCCTGCCGGGGCTGCGGGTTGTTCGCAAGAGATACCGCGCCCCCGGAACGCAAAGGGCACAAGAAGGAACATAGGTGGGTTTTAGTCAGTAAAAGTCTGACACTCCCTCCCGTCCCGCCCAGGGCGGGAGAAGTTATTTGATGATTTCCCACCCACCAAAAAAAAAAAAAGTCAGTTTTTGATATTATTTTTCCTTCAAATGCAAGCTGTGGTGAAAAACAGAGGTTTCAATTTCAATAATTAATTAGTGTATTTTATAGGAAAATTAACACATTTTCCTGATCGGATAAACGTAATCATTAAATTGTTTCCCATTCATACAAATACTTAGGAGTAAAAATATAATAGAAATGAAATGTATAATAGGTAATTACTTTGAAATGACAAAATGTTATTGTATAATTTCTAGTATCAAATTATCTACATAAATTACCTACATCTTGTCCCAGTATATTTTGTTATAAAATAAGTAAAAAAATATATTTTTATTATCTTTTATAAAGGAGCATACGACAATTTGGACCCACTTTTCTTAACATTGCTCAACAGTGATGAGACCCAAGTCATATGAAACCTCTCAAGGAGTACTTCATTGCATTCTATGCCAGCTAACTTCAAATCCAGCGCGAAAATGGTGTTTTGGTATATTCTGTCATTTTCGTGTAAATCCAGGGCAAAGATTCCCACTCTGTCCAAAAGAGACGAGTACTAAAATACCACTTTCTGAAGTTAGCTGCCATAGAATGAAATGAAGTACTCATTAAGAGCTTTCATATGACATGTATCTCATCACTGTTGAGCAATGTTGAAAAGTTGGCCAAAGAATCATACAACGTTGGCCATGGTCCTCTAGGGGCTTTTGGTCTCAATAAGACCATGCTAGCCCCATCGTAACATTACGTCTTAACGTATTTTTTTTGTTATAAATATAATAATATTTGCTTCATTAAAATTATAAAGCGTATCTTAATATGATTTAAAGTCGCACTAGCTAAATCAATTAGCAATGTGTAATATTTAGGTAATGCCTAATTATTTCAAGGAATGTTAAACATTGCAGAATTAACTTCCTCGTTGCGTCAAGCTGCACGTTTCAATTTTTCGTGTAAACTTTGATTGTATAATATTATAATTATTTCTGAGAAATTCGTTTTGAATATATGGGTACTTTACGTATCTACTTTTGTGGAGAAATCCGAAAGTCTGATAACCGGTCTCACCAAGGGTATCTTGTTATCCAGCATCAGCACTCATCATCTGTTTAGCCTTTTCCCAACTATGAGGGTCGACTTCCAGTCTAACCGGATCCAGCTGAATGCCAGTGTTTTACATGGAGCGACTGCCTATCTGACCTCCACAACCCAGTTACTGGACAACACGATACCTCTTGGTTAGACTGGTTATCAGAGTTTCGGATTTCTACAGAAAAATAGATAGTGAGTAGAGAGAGTGTATAGTATCAGCACTAACCGCTCAATAACTGGGTTTTTGAGGACAGAAGGCCACTTCCCATAATTCAAATCGTTTAAATATAGCCCCAATTTCATGTCCACTACAATAATATTAACGTTAAATACTTGACAAAAATTTAACATAATTTACTTATTTTTGTGTTTTTGACCCCTGTATTCTGTTACTGGCTATATACCCACGGAGTCATCCGCGTTCTGTTATTGCTTGTGTGTTCTTTGGTTCTGCTTCTCTCCCGTTAGTCGTGACGTGATGTTCTATAAGTATAAACCTTCGCATTGGATCATTCGATCTATTGATGGAAACCGCAATAAAATCCATTGCGTAGTTAAAAAGATCTTACCGCACAGAGGGACAGACGGCGGGAAGCGACTTTATTTTATACTATTTAGAGAAGTTAAGTAAAGATATTATGTAGAGAAGGCTTTACTTAACTTTGAATAATTTATTCAGTAACAGTAACCAGGTAACCAGGTGGGTATGTTGAACAGTTAAAACTTGGTCTAATCTTCAATCTTCCGGCACCGCACTGCCTACTGAATGCAAATCCTATAGGACTTCTCAGTACTGAAGCTTCCCGTTTTGTACGTGTTCCTTCCTCTTTGCGTATGCATAAAGAAATCAAACGATTTGCTTGACTTTGGCAAAGCTTTCACGTTACTTGTTATATTAAATCTAGTCTTTATGTCGCATGGAAGAGTCGTGGAGCTCTTTGTGAAGAAGCTCGTCCGGGGAAGTACTACCACCATACCTATTTCTGCCGCAAAACAGCGTTGCTGTGCGCGGTTTGAAGGCTATGGGTGCTGGTGTAATTACAAGCACATGAGACGTTTCAACTATGTCTCTTGGATGGTATCGTATTTGCGAAGGCTCTAGTATTGCAGAGCAGCGGTAACCATTTTTGCATCAGGTGGGCCGCCAGCTTGTTTGCCATCCAATGACATACAAAATAAAATAAGTATGTACGACAGCCAGTTAAGCGAAAAAATAAATAACAACCTCATTTATGAATAAATATTTAAATTTCGAACACGGCATCCTCTGCATCTCAGAACACGTTCACACAGTAACCGCGTGGCTCGGTTTCACGTGGTGATTCCCGCACATTTTTGTTATGAAAACGCTCTATTTGACTGATACTAATAAGATGCGGCTCTCCGGTATCTTATAATTTCTGCAAAATATTCTCCCATAGGAAATATGAATAAAAAATTGGTATTCTCTGGCGAAACTCTCAAACCTCGATTCACATAATAATTATACCGGTCGTGTATACATTCAGCAACATCTACATTTATAAACATACATACGTATAAATAAAATTGAAATGTCTGTTTGTAATGTGTAATGTTAAATGTCAAAGTAACAGTTTTTTACAAAATAAATATGAAAGCTTTAAAGGTACACAAAAAATCAATTTAAAAAAATTTGTCTGTCAGTTCCTTGCGGCTAATCTCTGAAACGGCTAGACCTATTTTGATGAGACTTTCACTGGCAAATAGCTAATGTTATACGGACAAACTTAACTTCTGTTTTAAAAAGGGAATTAGGGTACCGTGCAGAAACATTAAAACCCCTTAGAAAACCGACATTTACAAGGACGAAGTCGTGGGCAAAGCTAGTTTCATATATTTTCGTAGAGTGCCATGTAACCATGTCGAACAACAAACGCTTTATCTTCTGGTGGTCGCAATATGTAATCAAATGACATTTTTATTGCAAGACTTCAATGAATGAAGGGATAGATTAAGTACTGTAATCATTTCGAAGAAAAGTATATACAAACCATTATCAGTCATTCATTCAACTCAAGTATTGCGCCATAGACAAGCACGCCACTGTACACAATATCATTTTGTTTCATGACGGACTCCTTTGACTAAAGTCACAGTGCTCAATGGAAATTGTACCTAAGATTTCTACAATCAGGGTTCAAAGTTGTGACCCATTGATAGCTATCTAACAGGATGTTTATTCAACGGTTACATGGAATCTTTAAATAAATAAATATACAACGGATCAAGCAAGTCACCTGGGAACTTGGACACGGATTTGGCAGATCGCATTATATTATTAAATGCAAATGATTAATAATAATACTTAATTATGTCAGTGCTTCAAAACATTTTGAGTACCTACCTAAAAATATGCTTGCGATGGTTTGATATTTGACTTATAAACAAATGAGTTAAAAGAAAACCTTCCAATTGTTTGTGAACAAAATTCGTTCTTTAGCACAATGCTGTGTAAAATTCTTAAAATTACACAATGACGGGTTCCTATAGGTACAAACAATAATTGCGGTTGGCCACTTTTCACTCTTACGCCCTTAGTAATAAGGTTGAGAAGTGGCCATTCGCCATTGTCCTCGGTTGTACATTCGCGCGAAGTGACGATGACGAACGGAGCGGAAAGCATTTTCGCAAAAAACGCTAGACAATAGTCTTTTAATTTGAATACCAGATGTACACTACGATAAGACTTATATATTGGTCGCCACGAGTCGTGAGCACAAATTTCAAGTTATTTTTGGGTTTTTGGGCTCCTTTCGGATTTTTTTGGGGCCCAAAAACCCAAACATTAACTTGACATTTATGCTCACGACTCGTGGCGACTACTATACCTTTTTTATTATTTTTCTACTCTTGGAATGTTTTTTAATCGTAAATAGATCGTTAAATGTATTAATCAATACTTAAAATATTATCAAAAGATCACTCATACATTTTCTTGACCTATGGAGCTGAAATTTGGCTGGTCGCGCTTCAAAGAGATGTCAGCATAGTAGACGGAGCCCGCCAGGGCTAGTGCCTAACAGGGTTGCGGAATTTGTTTGGAAAAGAGTCACCGCGGTCTTGGAACGCAACGGGAATTAGGAGGAACGAGAATGGGCTATAGTCACTAAGTGTCCGATACTCCTTTCCGCTCCGCCCAGAGCTGAAGAAGTCAGAGCCGTCAGCTAAGAATAAATACAAAAGCTAATATGTATTTGTGTTACTGAAAATTTGACGTCTCATTGATGGCTACTTAGATTTTTTTCACAAAATTTATATTACAAGTGTTTATTAACCTGTTATCTATCTCATAATCCCGATTTGTTTATAGATTGCGAATAAAACAACACTTTACGTTGTACGCATAGATCTGGAAAAATGGAATCTGGAACTCTTCAGAATTCTAAAATTATTAATAGCGCTCTAGTCGCCGTGATTCATCTTTGCTTTTCTTTTAATACTAAAGTATTATGAAGAGAAAAATATCTGAGCCTATACTTACAGTTAATAAAAAAACACGATCATGTTTTACTAAGTCCAGTGATGTCCAAAATAAACTAAAAATTACCAACTTAATAAAAAATGAACATTCTACACTTAGTTCGCTATTTGACTTTAACTTTGGGATCATCAGAATAAGGCTCCATTACAAATTTTTAAGATTCCGCACTAACTATGCTTGTTTAGCTACATTCAGCTTTTGTCCATAGAAAACACCGGTCTAGTATGGAGATGCGTACGCATGTGTTCAGCTTTCCGCGTCTGAACGGATGCGATACAAACCTGGCGTTTTTAGTCCCTACGTCTCCGCTCTCCGCCTATCTGTCTCTCAGCGGGCTATATTTCATGCCCCGTAGAGAGTCGTAATTCTCACAAAGTTAATAAAAAATTAAATATACTTGAAAATTAACGAGGAACACAAGAAACGTTCCTTTACATGTGTGTTAAATAGGTATTGTACGGGGGTATAGAACCCGGGTTTTTACTAAGTCAAGTCGATGCAACTCATCCTAATATGCTTTCATAACAATCATGTTGTGAAGAATGTTGTTTCGGGATTCTCCGTTTATTTCGAGTCGTGAACCGACGACCTCGTCGTGATTAGCCTAAATTAGTCGGTGAATTTCGAAATTAACGCATACACACGGTCACGGGAGGGACACCAACGAGTAATTAAAAAAATACAGATGACCTTCCAAGTGTTCCACTTTTTGTATGAATGAAATAATAGAAGATTTTTTAAGCGAGTATAAAATTCAACACTAATGTGGTTAGACTAGAAACAAGTACTGAGGTAGTTACTATAGAATTCATGGTACTTATAGTAACTGCCGCAAGTCGGGCGCCGACACTGCATAATCGGTCCAACTGACGGGCCAATGGACCGACATGAACATGAACATGACGTTGTGTTCACGACTCGTGGCGGCTGCTACATATATTAAAGTTGCATGGCGATGTCGCCTCAACAAAATATTTACAATTACACAATACAACAATTTACACATTGTCATGACCTCTATTATGAGACTGTATGCGAAGGTGTCCACTATCCCATGATAGTTGTATTATTTTCTTTATGACACAACTGGCTTTTAAAAAACCCGAAAAGTCCGCGTTAAAGTTGATACGTTATCCTAAGTAAACGTGCGTTTTTCCGGAATAAAAAGCCTACGAGTATAATTATGTTATTCTAGAGTTAAATCCGTCTCTGTGAAAAATTTCATCCAGATACGTTCAGTCGTTCTAGCGTAACTGAGTAACAAATATTCAGACGTCCAATCTTTCGCGTTTATAATTGTAGGAAGATCGTCAACATTACATACCTATTACCTACTACTTTTCTCTACTTACTACTATTTTTCGTTCCACGTTATTCATTTTTACGGTAATTGGTGTAACTATAAATAAATGATGGTAATGATGTAAAAACCTCATTAATGTATGAATAACATTATTCAATCCACGACGCCCTAAGGCGAGGTCCGCACCCCTCTGGGGTTGCCCTTAGCGTAACGTCACTTAGCATAAGTTTTTATAAGCCATGGCTGAAGGCTTAATTTTTAAGGCATTCATAGGAAAGTCCGGTTAAACAGTAGACAACATCCTAGGTTAAACTATGAGATGCCAAATCGAAAAAAAAATTCAATCCACATGAAATATGAATGTACATACATACCTTTAACGGAATCAGATCATGTGGATATCCAGGGAGGGGTCTCCAGTTCTCGTCATTAGTTCACTTGCCGCTGCCATAGGGCTGCCATCCGTCCAAAAGTCCCTGAATTTGTAAATGACTTTTGGGGGGTCCTCGTGAAAGATAGCAAAAAGTGTCCTTTCACTTTGTGTCAGGCGAATCTTGATTAATTTAGAAATAAGAAAAAATATATGTAAAAACTCAAGACGGATACGATGTTGTTATTTTAAAACTATTTTTCTCATAAATGTTTGGAAAAATAATCTAAATTTTACCCAAATGTTCGTGATTTTTGAAGTGTTTTTCCAGCGTCAGCAATTTACGTGATGGCAGCCCTAAGCTGACACGACACCCGCGCGTGGGTGGTGTTCAATTGCAGGCAGCGATTTAAACGGGATCATTCGTACTACATGAGATACCGCTCAGTATATCATTGCTATCGATAACGTAGACACATTTCTAAAGGTCAAAAATATAGAATAATTATGGACCTCCTTACACGTTGTTTCATAGAAATATTGTAATAATTACATGAATAAAATGCATGGAACAGCTGTTCTTTTTTTTAAACCGAATGAAATTGATAAATGCTGGCTATTCTAGGATCATGTGGTGAATCCATAGTAAAAGATTTCGTTGCGGTGTCCGTTAAAAAACACATAAAACCTTATCTTTCAGGATTTTGTTGTACACTATACCTAATAATTTTAATGACGAATCGGAACCGTGACGAATTGGAAAAAAAACATACAGTCGAATTGATAACCGCCTCCTTCTTTAAGTCTGTTAAAAAGGAGATTAACTCGTTTAGGGGCAGTGTTCTTTTTCATATAACACTCTACCAAGTAGCAGTCCGACTATATTCAAAGAGATGTCAGCACATGGAAGGGGCCACTGAGGGCCGATGCCTGCCGGGGCTGCGGGTTGTTCACAAGAGATACCGCGCCCCCGGAACGCAAAGGGCACAAGAAGGAACATGGGTGGGTTTTAGTCAGCAAAAGTCTGACACTCCCTCCCGCCCCGCCCAGGGCGGGAGAAGTTATTTGATGATTTCCCACTAACCAAAAAAAAAAAAATATTCACGTATAGGAAATGTTATTGATACTATCTCTATCAGCTATCAAATTCTCAAGTTTTATGCTTACTCCTATGGAACAGCTTACCACATTAATGAAGATACCGTCACAATAACATGCCCAGTGTCCATTAGTGCACTTATTGTGTTAACCAAGCCGTGGGTGGTGACAGCAGCTGAACTCAGCTCAGTTATTATGAACACAGTGTAACTAACTACAGAAGTTTAACTTGGTAACGCACAGACGGACGCAAATGTTTTTTGTGTGTTGATCATTTTCTGTGGTTTCTTGTTGCGTTGGAAGATTTTTCCTATTGTTGATACCACTAGATATGATCTAGCTGAGCTGTCAGTAAACGGGTCCATATCATCATTCATCAGTTACACACCCAAGATTGTTTGCTTTTCTCAGCCTTGCGAGCCTAAACTTTTTTATATTCCATTGTAGTTGAGTAGACTTTCTGAATCTCTATTGTATGTAGTACTGCGATGTTACATTGTGATTTAATTTGATACGTCGGAAACTTGGCGCCTGTCTGCCCTCGATGGGTTTATTCAGATTAAAGGGACAGCTAGAATGTAGTCTGAGGAAGATAATACTATCTATCTCAACGAATACTTTATGAACTTCAACGTTTATGGGGACATTCAGGTTATGTTCGCTAGTATTTGAAAATATTATAAGAACGTTACATGATACCCCTTACATACCCTTATTACCCTTATTACCCTTATTACATGGGACCTAAATATACCGGCGAACTGTGGGTGTACATTGTTACACCTCTGCCTAACCCTTCGGGGAATACAGGCGTGAGTGTATATATATATTAACGTTACATGATAACATTTGGAGAAGCGGAATCCTGCGAATAGTTCCAAATCCTTATTAGGAGGATGGTGCTATTTTTCCTGTTTTTTTTTTTGGGGGGTAAGCTCACTTACTTCATCTGAATTCCGGGGATTTTTTCACAGAATACCATCGTAGAGTCAGATAGCACTCAGTTGTTTCGTGAAAAACACAAATCACGAATGTTTGACTTCTGAGTAATCAGTATAATTGAGACGAAGTTGCAATGTCGATTATTGAGATGACACACGGCCATGAGTGTCAGCCAGGTTAATCACCCCAGCGAATAATAAAAGGAGATAAAAAACAAAGTCATTTGAAAGTAGGTATGACAATTTCTTCTATAGCTCCAATTTATTCTGGTTTGATCAGTTGAAATGGTGAACCGGTTGAAAATTAATATTGTTGCCAAACTGGATTGACTACTTTTACGTCATTCCCAATCCTAACTGCCAGTCTTTATTGATTTTTTAAATATGACTTAAATTAAAGAGAACATTGAGATCAGTATCTCTTGCATTAATTTATCTCACAGACTAGCCTGTTAGCCTGTGTTAGTCTAGACTGTTAGCCAATACTGTTATCGGCCTTTGCCTCGTAAAGCCGTTGGTCCTGCGCTTGACCTCTCCCCGGTCGTGTCGGACTGCCATCCCATTGGACTTTCAGAGTGAGGAAAGTGCACCTGTACTAAGTCCTGAGATCGTCTATTCTACACCATTTCCTAATATCTAAGTCAGCGGTACTCAACCTTTTGTTAGGCTCTGTGTCATTATATCATTAGCAAAAGTGTAGTATCGACTTAAGTTTTCGCTTGAATTGGTCGAAATTGGGATATTAGAACTTACGGTTTTAAGTACTTTTGTTTATTCACCAAGATTCCCATCTCTTTTGTTTCAGAGCACGGGTATATTCTGCACGTTCTTCCTTGCGCAAGCTATCAAGGAAAAACGTCGGGCATCCATCAGGAACTCGACGACTATTCGAGACTCAACTTTCGCGAATCCCGATGACTCGCTCCTCGCCTCACCTACAGCACCAGCACCTACCTTGCCTAAGTATTAATAGATTAAGCTTAAAGAAACATGTATACTTAGAGGAAATATTGTGCATTATGCATATATTGTGAAGGACAATAGTCTAAACTGATTGTTGTGTGGTTCTTATCGCCTTATTATGTCCAGTAATTACTAGATTTTAAACACGCTTAGTTTCCTCATAACCCGTTATAACTATATTTATGAAAAGTATCGTGGGGTATTTGAGAATTTTTACTCAGTTTAAAGACTATTATCAAGTAACATAAAAATGCAATCCTTTATTATTTAAGAACATTATGTTTATACCAATCTTTGTTTGTTTTTTTATAAATCATTTATTGACCGCTGCAAATGAATACTAGTAGGGTTTAGTTCGTAAAAAATAATTTTATAGTGTGTAGAATGATTTATAAGAATAAGTTAAATTCATTGTATAGTTCTTGCCACAAATATCATTAACATCATTAATTTAATTTAGCAAAAATAAAACAGTGGAAACCCTCAACTCCACTATCATTTAATAAATAATTAATTTAATGATAAAAATAATGACTGCACCACAAATCACAGTCTATTATCAAATTGTAATTTCCTATACTTTACCGATTGCATTGTACATTTATATAATGCATCTATGTATTAATATTTTATTATAAAACTATTGTTTTAAGGGCAAATAGTAAATTTAACGTAATAATTTTTCTATTTCACATCAGAGGCTTACTAAAATGTGACGGAAGTAACTCTAAATGCATTATTATTCTCCCAATGCTTTAAGTTTTTGACTTCACGTTGAATACAATGAACACAATCAGATAATAATAACTGCCTCGTTAGCCTTGTGGTCCTTAGCGCGCCTGTTACGCTAGAGGTCTTGGGTTCGATGCCCAGGTCGAGCAAAAAGTGTTCTTGGGTTTTCTATGAAATTCTCAGTAGCTGCTCGGAGTTAGGATCTGTGCCCGGTTAATGACAACAGGCTAGCTCCCTATTACATGGGTCTTAAACATACCGGCAAACTGTGGGTGTACATTGGTTCACCGGTGTGTGAATACAATCAGTACAAATTAGGCCTGTTTTGCAATTAAGGGGTAATTAACCTTGCCTGGTACTATGGGGGCTTTACATTACCGATAGCCGGTCTATTGCTCGAGGCTTTATCAGGGTCTTTCGAAATGACGATAACGGCAGTAGTGGCTCCGCCAGATATATGAGTTGTTAAACATCAATAATGCAGGTAAGTTCAAATTACCTCATTACGTTTGACTCACACGCAATACGGTAATTTGCTGACAAATCTACTCGAGCTTCTATTTCAAAACAGAAATTAGCGGTGATTGCCAAATTTTTTTGATTTGTACTTTTTTCTTGTGTGGGCGTGACATTTAGGACTGTCTGACCAAAAGGTTGAGAACCGGTAACCATAGGGCTGTGTGAGGGTTTTTTTTTCGTTTTATTCCGTCCTGTGTTTCCTAGTTACCAAACATTGCTATTGTATTTTGTTGCTGAAAGTCTTTTTTAACTAAGATAAAAAGTGTCCCAAGTTCACCTTGTCTGCATGATTTACGATGATGACGCCTTTGTCAAAACGGAATGTTAACCAATGCAATTAAATAGGTTCCTAGTTCCTTAAATATGGGTCCAATGAAAAAAAAATGTTCTTTAGAAAATGCAAATTTACAAAATAGTCTTTCCTCTTCCTGATGCTTCCAGTTCCTACTTCTTTCTAATCATAATATATTATAGTAATAACTCATTAAGGTTTTTTTTTTAAATTAACCGGTAAGTGACTTGTGGATGCTCGGTATAGTGCCTTCTTTCCACTTCTGCCCACGAATTTATCCACGTGGAAGTCAAATATACCAAAACACATATCTTTTGACACTCGGCATTAATGCAGCTGTCTATGCTTTAGATATACTTACTTATTTATTAGCATAAATAAAAAAATATATACATATATGAATCTATTTTTGTACAAATTTGCCGTCACATTAACCGTACCTACCTACGTAAGCAAATATTTATTAAGACTAGTTTTCCCTTGCGCTACATCTGTGAATTCTGTGATTGAGCTGTCGTGACGAATAGGACGTGTCCAATGATGTCACGAATAACTTGTGTTTAATTAACGATAATAATTATGTTATGTTTATGAGTCGACAGTATTGACAGAATTATAAGCGATAAATGTAAACAGAAGGCAACTATTTACGACTAAAACTTTTGTATTTTTTATGTTACTGTTATACTTATATACCTTTTTGTGTAGTTCGCTTTAGATAGGTATTTTACGAATAAATAACTACGCTATAAAATATAACACAAATTAGTTGTCACAAATATTGTCCCAACATACATAAACTCATAATTACCGATTCATCTACTTGTTTGCCCAGTGTTTAATACCTGTTTCTTCCAATCTATATTCTTGTTTTCAACAAAGCGAAGTATTTTTAAATAAATCGACGAGTTTTCGTTTTAAGTTTGCGTTACTTTAGCGTCAAACAAGGTAACATCAACTACAGAAGGAACATATTTTTCCTCAAGTTCCAATTGGCCAAGGTTGTGCAATAAATACGCACTAAAAGGCATAAGCAACATGTTCTGACGTCATTATCATTATGACTGGTCATATAGAATTGGGTACTTGACAGGTTGATACAATCTATCAATTGACATACTTTTAATGAGCTGTCAAAACACAATTCCCCCATAGATTTTGTATGGCAATAATAATAACCAGATAAGTGACTATTTATTCATTTTAAAATTAAAATGTAATTTTACTGTTAATTGAAAATTAATCAACTTTTTAAGGCAAAGATGAAGTGTTTTTTAAGAAATTTTGTCTTGGAATTACTGGTACACAAGTCAACTACCCAATTGTGAATGAATGCCTTTTTTTTTTTTTTTTTGGTGGGTGGGAAATCATCAAATAACTTCTCCCGCCCTGGGCGGGTCGGGAGGGAGTGTCAGACTTGTCAGACTTTTACTGACTAAAACCCACCCATGTTCCTTCTTGTGCCCTTTGCGTTCCGGGGGCGCGGTATCTCTTGCGAACAACCCGCAGCCCCGGCAGGCATCGGCCCTCAGTGGCCCCTTCCTTTTGCTGACATCTCTTTGAGGCGCACGTGGAACACGAACGCGCCGTCGACATGGCCTGTCGTTATGCAACGTAAGGACGGTGAGCTACCCATTGCTCACCGTCCACAGGCCCGTATCTACGGTGGCCGGGAGTCGTCTCGCGGCTCCCGACGTCCGGAGCGTCTACCGCGGCGGCTGGGACGGGAGAACCGCTGTCTCAAACCGCCGCCTCCTTCTCAAGCATTACTGCCTCGCAGAAGGAGGCGACTGCATCCCATTCCCTCTCGCTCCGGACCATGGCTTGCACCAGGGCCGGACGCGAGAGTTCGCCACCGCCGATGGCCGCCACGAGGACTCGGCGATGCTCCGCCCAAGCGGGGCATACCGCCACGGTGTGCTCCACCGTGTCCTCGGGGCGATCCACACAATGGTGACACCCGGACGTTTCCTCCCGCCCGATGAGGTGAATGAATGCCTATACGCAGACTTTGGTCAGACCACGGATTTACTTTACGCTCTATAAAAATAATGGCGCGCAAACTCGCGACAAGACAGGTTCGTAGCACCGAAAAATTATAAAAGCTGTTGACTAAATTTTTTTGATGTTTAGAACTTTTTGTTTTTTTTTGTGCTCCAGGTTAGTCTTGAAAAGTAAAATAAACTTAATTCTATTCTAATTTGTGCCTTTACCAATGCATTTTCTAGTTTACACGGTCGGTCTGACTGGTTCTTGAACGTATGTACGAACTTTAAAGATTAAGTCAATTCTATACCAGTAACAAAAGCTGCTACAGTGAAAATTTACCAGTTAAACGCTTTCAGTGAGGTTAAAAACTTGTGTTTGACAGCTCAACGTCAAAAAATCCAAGATGGCGGCTGATGGCGTGTTCTTATGATGATCACTTTGTAATTAGTTAAGAGTTATTGATTAAGGTTGTAAGAGGTTTAATACCTTAATACATATTTATACAATTATTTATAATAGCTTTAGAACAGTGATTGTGTGGGTTGTGTGCATTAAATTGTGATTTATTCCACCCGAAACCTAGTACCTACTGACGAATTTGATATACTAGGCATATCTATAGGTACCTAGCTAAGAATTTAGATATTGTATTGATTTTTGTACGTTTTAATACCAATAAATGATCCAATGTTTATTTTGTCATTTCTTTTTAATTTGTCAAAGGATATAGGTAATACCTACCTACCAACTTGTTTTCAACAAAATAATGGACACATAAGAACCAAAACCTGCATAGTGCCAAAAATATCTCTCTGTATGTTCTGTGCCTAAATACAATGACATAGGAAGGGCAGTAACCAAAGTTTACATTATAGGAGAAGTCTTGACATCAAAATCTAGCCCTTGAGACTGTTATCTTAAGGTTGCCAAAAACGATAGAGCAAACGCACTTAGCAGCCATAATTATAGGTATCTTCCACTCGAGGTCGACCCTCGAACCACAACCTTGACTCCAGCTATCGGAAACATTCGTGGTTTTCCGCCAACCTATCGCAATCGTTCTAGGCAGTTAAGTTCGGCAAATAATTTCAGTCCAAATATTTCTTCATATTCTATTTTCAAGCTTATGGGGTTTCTATAAGATTTAAAGTGGGGAGCAATCGTTTGCATACTTCATTTGTTTCGATGGTAGACTTTTTTTATTTCCCTGATGATTTTAAAATAAAATTAGCTTGGAGGCTGTACCGATGTTGGTGAGTATAGTCAGGTTTTGTATCTGTAGCTAAGTAATTCGATTATCGATGACATTGTACAATTGAATCGAATGCACTATCGATTTTGTTTAAAGAATTAACCTTGATCGATGTAAAGAAACTGTAACACTAATCTAAGTAAGGCTAAACACACTAGGCTTCGAAATACACAAGGTGGGTAGGTAACCTAGTGTTTTTCAAGGTCAATGGATGGACCTGGATGTGGAAGGCCTACGTTCAACAGTGGACGGCAATAGGCTGATATGTTGATGGTGAATGAACGAGATAAAATTTTAAAACACTTTATGAATGACCCATGAAATTCCCCCGATAGCCGTACATTTTGTTTGTTTTTGCAGGTGTATCGTGACGACTCGGTTGGCTGTGGTGCATGGCGCAATGGCTGAGAGATTAGCTGCTGCGCTGTATAACGTGGGTTCAATCCCCGCACGGCACAAATATTTGTATTGCCTCTTTTATAATTGTACGAAAAACCATGGCGTACAGTAGTTGATCCGAATCTGTCGGGGTGTGTCTATGAGTGTATTTATACACATGTTTGTACAACGACTGTAACAACTATTGCAAGTACTTGGTGCAAACTGATAAATCTTCAAGAATGGAAAAAAAAAATGTTAAAAAAGGTTGGTCTAAAATTGATTTATAAAGATATCACCGAACCTTTGATTCTTACTCAGCGAACTTTTACTGAAACTCCTCATCCCACAAATTAACAAAAATGATCTGTTTTACGTTATAAAATTAGTACCTTTTTATTCTCATCTTACCCAACGCAGATAAAGCCGAAGGGCGATATACGTATTGGAAAGTGTTCGCGAGTTCTTTAGAAACTTTCTCCCTTCGCTGCTTGTTTATGGTCAGGGCACGGAGCCTCAACTTTTTGCTAAGTCGACTGACGAATCGAAAGCGAAATAACTACATGTCTAGCTACCCGATTGGTATTCAGTCTGTCTGCCGACGAAATTGCGAAAATGTATTATTGCTTTTTGTAAATGGAACCTGTTTTGCATAACCGTTGTAACTTGTAAAATGATGACATTTTGTCCCTTAAAAAAATTTCGAAGTTTTCGACATTTCGGCGATTTCTATTATTAATCAAAGATTTTTTTTATATATTTGGTGGTAGCCTAGTGGCCCAATGCGCCACTGCTACGCTAGAGGTCTTGGGTTCGATTTCCAGGTCGAGCAAGAAGTGTTATTAGGTTTTTCTATAAAATTTTTCAGTAGCTGCTCGGAGTCAGGATTTGTGCCCGGTTAATGGCAATAAGCTCGCCCCCTATTACATGGGACCTAAACATACCAGCGAACTGTGGGTGTATGGTACACCTCTGCCTAACCATACCATCACGCCTGTATTCCCCGAAGGGGAACACAGTATGTTGTATTTGGAGAGGGCTAGCTCGAGGTGACGACGCTAGTAAAGGAAGGATTCGGGGAAGCCTTGTTCAGCAATTAGACAATTGTCGTATCTAGGTAATAAGGTAGGGTACCTAATGAGATTCCCCATTCCACAGTCAAAAAATTTACCTGTCAAAAATATTTCTGCATCTGAATTACGGATTCAGTTTTATAGACTTTGAGATGGAAAACATAATGTATACCTTACGTAATGAAAATAAAATGGCCACGATCGTCATAGAAATCTGTTTAAATCAGAGTCGAGAATACTAACGACAAAACCGAAGAGAAACGTAAGTATACTTACCTAACTAAGTACCAAAACGGGTACCTACAAACACGCTAATGCTAAAAAACACGTACAATTGTATAAATTAACCAAACACATTAGGTATATCAGTCGCCACGAGTCGTGAGCACAAATGTCAAGTTAATTTTTGGGTTTTGGGGTTCCTTTCGGGGTTTTTTGGGCGCGTACGCTGCACGCAGTCGGTCCAACTGACGGATCAATCGCGTGCAGCGTCAGCGACACACGACTCGTGGCGACTAATATAAATACCTAAGTTCCAAAGTAAATAAAAAAACATCGTGAATTTAACGAATATTTTTGTCTGGTTGCAGTGTAGACTAGGTTTACGTCAAATTACAGAAACTATTAATAAACCTACCTGTCTAGCTACTTAAACAATAGTTAATTTGGTGACATTTAAACGAAATTAAAACCAAATAATAACTTTATCCGAATCTACTTTTGTGCAATGCGTGATCCTGTTAAGATGAAACGTTAGAGAAGGACGGAGAATCACCAAAGGTGCGAGCGTTTTGGTGTAAGCGAGATAGACGACAGGTGAATGAGGGGTCATGCTTAGGGTCACCATTCCGCGCAGGTTTTTAACGAGACTTCGGTCAAGTAAGGGACAAAGAACTTAGGACAGTATGATGATTATTTAAATAATAATAATATTGTATCAAAAACAATAGGTTTTCTTTCTTAAAAATCTACATATTTTAATAATATTTAAATTAAATTAATTTTAATAAGGTAATTTTATAAATTACAAACTGAGTAGGTGATAGGCAAGTGGTCTCAAAGAAAATAATATATATCTTAAAAAGGATAAGGACTGGACCTAGCCTAAATTGTCTAAATGTAAGAAATACTAGGACTAAGTACCTATTCTATATCAAAAAGAAAAACAATGAGTTTCGGTGAGCGGTGACCTCACTACAATTAAAATCTATTTATTTCCTTGATGAATAAAAACAAACGTCATTAAGAACACAAGTCTGATTCAACGTAAAACCCGTGATGGTCACCCTAACCATGATTCATGGAACCCAAGCAAGAGGGGCGCGAGGGGGACGCGCCGCCATCGCGATGTCTTGCTTATTTTTCCTTAGTAGCATTTCCAACGTCAAAGCTGGTGGGTCACGCTCGCGTTCCGCTCACATAAACAAGTAACCGCGAGTGACATAGTGCGATTGTGTGTGAACATATACCAACAGTGTGTACAAGCCATTCAAGATGGGATGTGGAACGAGTTTTGTGAAATATGTGCTGTTCTTCTTCAACTTGGTGGTCGCGGTGAGTAGGGGAAAGAGCGGGCTTGAATGGAACCGGTTTGCTTGACTTGTTCCGGTAGACGGCTGATGGCTTGACCAGCCAACAGTGAAACTGACGCCCTGTGTGACCACAAACTATTGAAAGTTTCAATCCGAAGCGGACATACTTTGTGGTTTTTCCAACTAATACCACGTGCTTCTGCATTATTATTTTTAAAAAGGTTTTCCCACTAGATTTAAATGTTATCTAATTCAATTACATATAAATAAGCCTTTTATTAGGTCTCAGCCTCGCTTTATGACCTATTATGTTTCAAGGTAAGTAAGTACTTATTGTCAAACAACGTATAAACTACAGAATCATTGTTTTTTTGTATTATTTGCTTTCAATGTAGCCCTAGAAATTCGAAACGACTTTTTTGCGAGTTGCAGCACTGTTTAACGTTGTAGATATTTTATTTTATAGGAAATAGACTTTTTTTTACGAAAATAATTATAATTATTCCCGTGCAATAAGGTTTGATCAACATACATACCACGTTAAAAAATAAAACAGCAATGCAATTTACAAAATAGTAAAAAAAAAAACCGCAGGCTACCTTGACGGATCCCCATAATAACAAGCAGGTAGGTAAACTCTACCCATCTTCTATTTCTGTCTTTCGTAACTATTAAGAAAGAGATAAAATACGTCTTCCCTCTCCGTCTGACTGGATTCGAAGATAGAATTGGTAGGGTAAAACGCACTGTTGTTGTCATGCAATGTTTTTACAAAATAAGAAATAACCTGGAAGTAGCGTTAGTTAATTAAAAAGATAATCTATTATTGTTATATTTCGATATCTTATTGGTATATTACCACTTTTTTTATGTAAGTCGTTTGTTATTCAATTCAAAGTCAATTCCAAAAGCTTCCAAATAGTATGGTGTTTACCTAAATGGTACATTTTATTGTATCCTTAGATAATATAGTACGTAATTAATAGGTTTCTGCTTATTTAGTTTACCTTTCATGTCTTAAAAAAAATATATGTTAGGTACATGTAGGAGCAACAAAATGATACACCAATGTTAAAAACAAAGAAACGCGCCCCATGATAATCAAAGAATGAATTAGTTAATTGAAGAATAATTTACGAACCTGCTTGGTCGCTTCAATTTCCGTGACGTATTATCCTTAAACGTCCTATTTTATTTTAAATACGTAATTTGTTATATTAGCCAAAACCATGCCATTTAAAGCACCGGTAACAGCTTGCAGCATTTGAAGTTATATATTATTAGGAATAACATATATTAATACAAAATTCATTCGGTACTACAAAGATAGATATAATCTAGTTCATCACACGTTTCCGCTCCAACCAGTTTCTAACGTAATACGTTTTAAATAGTAGTGACTATTTAGATGAAATCATGAATCATGAACAATGCCGTCAGTTATTGGTTGGTTATTGCATTTTTTACCACCTAAACAGGCATGTAGTCAATGTGACAAAGACAAACAATATGACATCATGGATGTTTATAGTAACAGAACATTGGAAGGAAGCTGCCTACACGACCATAAAAAATTTGATCTGATGCTTTATCTACATCTTGGCACATATTTGTTCGTTTTGTCTTTCGTACGTGTGCTCGCGGACCGCGTTTTGGTTGAATATCACGTAGCAAATCAAATAATGACTGACGGCTGCTGTTTATTAAAGACATTTAAATTGAACGCTGTAACCATGTGAGTAGGCGCGATAATGAACTACTCTCATTCAATCTCTCCATAGTAAAAAACAAAGTCGCTTCTCGCTGTCTGTAACTCTGTACGCTTAGATTTTTTAAACTACGCAATGGATTTTAAAGCGGTTTTTTATCAATATGTATAGAGTATTCAAGACGAAGGTTTATAAGTACAGAAGATTTCGCTACGACTACGACTAACGGGACCGGAGCAGTAACCAAAGACGTAACTGAACGCGGGTGACACCGTGGGGTATTAGCTAGCGTGGTGGTAAAACGCTATAATCAGTTATGAATGGCAATTATAATATACATTTAGGACGAAATAGGTCCCAGACGGTAATTTTTTAAATTACTTGACACAGCTATGTTTTATGACTGTTAAAAGCCTTAAACAAGACCCCAAAAACAAGATGTCCTCGTACTATTAAAAAAGAATATGAAAAATGTTATTTAAAGTCAAATTAAAAGGCAGTTTTGAACGTCATTTACAAGGAAGAAAATAAAAGCAAGTAATCCTTGAGAAGTTGAGACTTAAGAAGTAAGTTAACAAATAAAGCCATTGTCTTTGAATGAGCTTAGTAATGTCAAAGAACCTGGTGCCTTAATAGTAACAGATGTATAAATATTAGTACGTATTACTGTCATCTTGTTCACAGCTTACGTTTCATTGAATGTAACATGTCTGGCCTTGGCTCGCAACTGCTTGGTACATTTAATACTAAGCTATGCACTGTTGCTTGTGTATGACGAAGACTTGTTTTAACTGCTAATTCGATAAGAAATTTTAACGACGTTTCCTCGAGGAAAGGAAATTAGAATGTCGATAAAGTTAATACTTGTTAATACAGGTATTCCGAATCAATATATTGGCATGTAGCCATTGAGATTAGGAAAATTAAAACCATTTCATCCAAAGCATGCCTCTCTGACGGAAATAAACAAAAAGTTATAGAACATCTCTTTAATCAATAAAACTGATGTAAACTAATGGTTTCCGCAAGCCTCGAAATATTTATTGACCCAAAAGAATGCGTTGGCCCATTTAGTGTAACGAACTAATGATGTAAGACGAAATGGTGTCCCTAATGGAGAAAACTTGTTTCATTAATTACGTTTAAAAGCTTATAGTTGTGGTTAGAAACGCAACGCAAGTTTCAGCCCATTAGTTTTGTAATTTCATGTTAAACATTGGACTTATATCTAATATTACATTTGTATTTAAAGTTGAGCTGCTGGCCACCTTATTAGTTTTTGTGGTAAACTGGGTCAACAATGAAGATTGCGTGATAAACGTCAATTTTCCCCACTCATTCACCCTCCGAAAGTCAACAGGTGAATTCATTGAATAATTAATGAAGAGATACTGTCTTGTTTTGGAAATTTTGTGTGGGAACGTTGCTATAACAAAAGTTGACTCAAATACAAAAGTTATGACTTCATGTTGACTTATACTACAGTTTTAAGTTTCGTCAATTCAGCGAGCGTAATACCAGAAGTTAAACGATTAACATCAAGGCCACTAGATTTTACGTCTTGCACTCCAATAAAATCAGTTTGTTCAGCTTTTATGAAGGCTACTAACAAAAAATCCTTGTGTTTCCTTTGAAGTGGGTCAAGGAAAAATCCGTCGCCTGGTTCTGAAGGATAACGGCAAACGTGATCGTGACTCAAGGCTAGATTTTTCCGAAGCTTATCCTCATGCATGACGTAACCTGAACCTGTGAATATTTACAATCCTCGTTCTTTCTTGCATTTACAAATTGCCATGTAACCAGGTTTTAAAACCCTAACCCTGTAAATTCTCCCAGGAACTATTATCGAGTACAGACTATAGAATCCTAAGCCGGACGTAAACGCCGATAAGATGGAATCAAACTTGACCATGGGAACAATAGCGTTCTCATGAACCATGGAAGCGTTGTAACGAATTTCAGGACTATTTAGGCACTTATTGAGAGGCCTTTGCAAGAGGCGGATCTAGTTTAAGGACAAACAGTACAACTTCGATAATAATATTGATACCCTAAGAAGGTTCTACATAACAATAAAGTTTACTGCTAGTGATTAATCTGAACATTTTGCTCATAGTCGAAGCAATAAAGTCATCGTTGACGATACATCCATAATCCATGATATTCAAACATGGTACACGTGACCTGGCCCCGAGGTGACATCATCGCCACGACCGCCTCTGCCGCCGAACTGGCGCCCGCAACACTTAACATGCTTGCCCTATAACTTACTTTTGTAGAGGTAGCTCAACCATATTTTATTTAGGCCAACAACCAAACAGAAGCAAGGAAGGATATTTTCTTTGAATAAATCTCAAGAGAAGAACGCGTTGCTCACCATTTAAGTAAGCACGTGGGCTTGCCTATACTTGCTTCATAAACAGGCATTTCCGACTTCAATTATGAAAGTATTCGTTTCCTTGAAAACGGTTAGCAGACGCCGAACAGTTTCGGTCCGAGTCCAGAAAAAACTCGTTTTAAAACTGGTTTCATGTACATGTATACCCGTGTTGCTAACATCCAGCGTTGTTGCAATAGTTTTTTTGTAACAAACGTACACGTCCGCGGACGTTGCGCACCACAGCCTTGCCACTAGTATAATTGCGTTTCTCTTTGGAAATCCTCGGGATTATTTGATAAAGTCATACTCTCCTCAGTTTGTAAAATAAAGTCTTTGTTTCCTTACTTACACACTACTACTTACGCATGATAAAAAATTTACTTCAGGGATTTTAACGATTTCTATTTTACAACATGTGGCAGGCAGAAAGATTTTGTGAAGAATTACGTATTTCGTTCGCTACATAAGCAAATTTTTATAGAAAGATAAACTGACATTGTGCGTTTTATTTATCTCTTATACTTTTCATATCGACCTCTTGCAAATAATTCTCTAGCGAAATTCTTATCTTATGACTGGCCACTGACAGGCGACCTTTAATGTTAAGATGACGTAATTATGCTATTTAAATGTCGTAAAAGGATATCCAACTAAGGACCATCTATCATTGAAATCGGGTTGGGTAACGTCTACATATTTATCTTGGCTATCGCTGTTTTTCTACTACCAAATAAATATTTGCAGAGTTTACCAGTCAATATTATCGAACTTCTTTCTGATATAATAATATAGCAAAATATAATTATTGCTCTGCTTTCGTTTGTGGCTATTAGTTGGTATTTTTCGCCCTTAAAAAAGAAAATGAAACAGTAAAAGTAATATTCAAACGTCCAGTAAAAATGATTCTACATGCGATGGCATTGGAAGTTAACGTTTGGTTCGGAATAGTAATGTGTTGTGTGTGTACTATTAAGCAGTAGCTCAGCACTAACACGTGATCTGGTTTTAATTAGATTAACTTCCTGCTATATTTGCTGTGATAGGTGACATACAACTACAATACAGACAAGATACGAAGATACTGACATTTTAGGTGTGGCAATGAATATTTCCTTTCAAAGAAAAACAAACAGCAATAAAGTCATCAAGAAACTATTTTTGAAGGCTTTATCCAGAACGCTGGAATCCATATCCTCATCAATAGACCAAAAAGAAACCAGTTATAGGCACAAAATAAAACGCATAACAAAACCGACATTCCCCAAAGATATTATCCAAGTCATTTTATTCAGCCCGCGAGTCAGACGTCATTTAATGACTACACAGATCGCCATGGCCTGTCTATGCCCTTCCGCCCTCACCTCGTTCCTCGTCATTGTCGCTCGGTCACCGACCTTACTTATGCAATCCTCACCATAGTTGTACTGTACACCTGGTAATGGTATTGGCTGGGTCACGCACGTTGTGTAACCTCGGTAAGATTTGCTGATAAATTTTGGCTTTAAAAGCCATGTTCTGTGGACTGTGAAATTATGCGGTGAAGATTGATTTAAGTTAGGTGATTATGTCATGCATAGTCTGTTCAGATTCAAGTTCAGATTCAAGATTTTGAACTCTAAAATGTAAGCACAAAGGAAACTTAACAAAACTTCTTCAAATCCTTTAAACTTACACTTCTAGATAATCATATCCAAAGTTTAAAGTCTTTGTTTTACGAACAAATCCATCGAATGTTTAACAACTTTAGGCTATTCCCAGTGCCGAACTCATTAAAACACCACTTTTGCCTCGTCAATCAAAATCATGATGTCAGTTTTATACTTCATCGTTAAATTGATTTCAATTTGATCGACATCTGGGCAACATGTTTCCACCATTTCCCTTTTTTTGTTTGTACAATTCGATTGTTTCTACAAGCGGTCTTTTTGGAACTTTGGATTCCATCAGAATCCCATTACGCTCGTTGTATTTGGTACAATAATTCTCCAAACAAACATGCTTTCTTTTAAAGTCAAATACTTCCACAATCACTGTTCATTGGAATATCTAGGTCGCTGTTGTAAAAACATTCGATACTCAGCGTACGGTCATAAAAGTGTGTGACGCCCCATTTAAAAGCAACTTGTGATTATTATTATGTGTTCAACTGTCCGTAACTACTAAAGGGTGCTTAATGGCAAGTTTAAGGGAAATTGGTTTATTTCGTGCTGCCTAAGTAAAGAAATAGCTTGAACAAGTCTATTGTAAATCTGTGCGAAAGAAATTATGTGGTATAAAACGAAGGATGACTAAGCTTTCATGAAAATAAAAATTATGAAAGCCAAGAGCTTTAGAACATCTTTCAGTGTACTTCCCCGTGACGTTGTAGTGTAAATTAAAATAGATAATGTTTACATGCTCTCTTTGTCTTCATTTATTGGTGTTGGAATAGCCTATGAACCGCAATCTGTATTATGGCAGTGTCGGGTCGTATGTAGGTTTAACAAGTACAGGCGACTCAAAGCCTGGTTTAATAGGTGGTTCTGGTTACTTGTCTATTTTATTTATCGGTGTAGGTAGGTTAATATTATAATAATGAGGCATGTGTCTGAACTCATTGATGCAGTGCAGTCAAGCGTGTCCAGTCCAGTATTAGGGTCAACGAATCAATAAAAAATACCAATCCCGCGCTCTCATTACAAACCATTAAAACGTTTAATAATGAAGTCAACTCTACAATTATAACAAAAGCGTTGCTGTTGGCAGCTTGCCGGGGGAATTCCGGGTTTGGTGCTCCCCTGAGTCATATGAGCTTTGAGTCTGGTCTTTCTACAACATGTAAAAGGCCTAGGATTTTTGACTAGTTCACTAACCGGTTGAAATGTTAATTATATTGGTACAACACCGTTACTGACATCAGTTAAACCGTTATCCGGTATATAAATAAATAAGGCTGTTTAGCTGCATTTCAAAATATAAAAGCTACTCGTTGCAACAGTTCTTTGTCATAACAAATATTATGTATTTTGACTCTCTTTTGTTTTGTACTAACATTATCGTTCATTGTCTTTTAAATAAGCTTAAGAAACCGATGAAGTTTATTTAATTGAATCCTGTTAATACTTAAACTTGAGTTTGACGTTACCCAAAATTATTAGGTAATAAAACATGAGTATATTTTTTTCAAATGAATACGATCATGGCTGCCATTTCATTACGTAACATGTGCACAGGATTACTCAGCTGCCGTATATAATCTATACAGTGTGTGCTGTAGTTATGCAAACGCAACCGCCTGTGAAATATCTCGGCCACGGTATGCATAACCATACGACTTTTAAAACGAGACGCGTTGTATATTCTCGATAATGAAAGGGGGTCGGCAACTGGTGCATTTACCCGACGTCAAGGCGGGCGAGAAGTGTTTTAAAAAAAACTGTGATGATAGGGCGATAGTTTTGTTTGTGGACTGAAACGCGATGTCAAACACTGCAGGGTTCTAAACACATTTTTTTTTCTTTGACAATCTTATTTAGTAAGAGAATGACTGAAGAAAGTCAAAAATCTATATTTGTTATGTAATTTGAATCGTCAAGTCAGACGCCCGCGCTGTGAAGTTAGTTTGACCAATGTAAAGCGAAATGAAGAGTCGAATACTTGTCGAGACTTGATACAGTATCTGGTCCAGCCTATGTTATAAGGTTGGGAAACAGTAAATCGCAGTTTTGGTACTTACTGAACAAAGTTTCACTGACTGCTCCTTTTTCGGCATCTTACGAGTCAAGTAGCACATTGACATTATATTAAGTATCTCTGTCCGTTGGCAACCTAGATCCAGTCTGCCTAACTCCTACGAGACCTGTTTAAAATGGGTTAACAGCCGCGTATGATTGATCAACTATGTACTTGGATTGGCGTGACAATTTGCTGTTCGCGGCATTATAATGGCGTCTGGTCCTCTAGTAACAATCGCAAGTGAGCTAGCAATGGCGGTCTTATTCGTTGATTAGTTTTAATTTTACTTATTGCTGCCATAGCTACTGTTCGTAGATTTTGTTTTACGTTCAATTAAACTAAATTGGGGAAAATAATATTAAGAATGTAGACGTTGTGAGTTAGTGACTAATCTTTTGATTATTATTCAAGGATGTTAAATAAAGGAGCACGTCTAGTCTTAGTCCGAATGTATATAATATAAGTCTTAAATGGTAGATTAAAACAGCATCATACACAATCACACCCATTGTTCTATGTGAATTATAAGTATCAATTAGCATACGAAGTTGGTAAAGAAACTATGAAGGCAAAGAATCGTCGTTATTTCTCTATAATACACAATCAACAGCACAAGTATTCAAAGTTTAACTTTGTTGCCATAATACGATAAAGATTATCGATCTAAGTACATAATTCTGACCAATAAGGTGCTTTACGATTATGGGCGTAGCTCCTAAGACTCCTAAGTAATTCAAACGACAAAAATAAATATTCTATATTGTAATGACAATGGGAACCATTGCCACTCAGGCAAACAACATGACATATATATTTGATAACCTTTAACCGATGAGTGGGTTCTGTCTGAATGACGAGCAATTGTTCAGATAACGTCGATTACTAACTAAATCGACTGACAGAATAAATGGCATTAAAACGCCTACAATCGATACATATATTGTGCCGGACATATAGACTACAATTTGTGCTTTAGGATGACGCTCTAACTAGATTTGAACCGTACTAAACTTGTATAAGTTGTATAAGCAGTTTTGACACTGATCTAAAGACGTTATTCGAAAAATTTAAATGAATTTAGAACGATAAAATAAATATTTTTTCATAAATTTCACATGGTCAATATTTAGATACTTCACCCTACATAATTAGAAAAATCAAATTGGGCGTTGAATCTTGACGGTTCCTTGCGACGTTGCCAGATCTACATAATTTATTTATTTTGAAAATTAACTACAATTTGGAATAGTATTGCTGTGAATTATTGTTTGTTCCACATTTATACCAAATTGCTTTACAAATAAAGTACCTATTTTCATCTATTAGCAACTTCGTGATTGTCTTGTTATCTCGAAGAGAAACTTTCAAAAGTTAACTGTAAGTTGTTTGTGAAGTGCTAAAAGTGATATGTTTTTAGAAATCCTATTTCAATAAATACGTCATTGTATAAAATTAACAAGTTATACGTATAAATACATAGCTACCTAACCAAATTCTCGTGTGCGCGTGTAAGTAATTTTTCCATCAAAATTATGTAAGCTTCTTCTTGTCGATTTTCAATAACATCATTAAATAAAACAGTTAATAAAAAATAAGTTGGTATTGCAAATTGTTATCGTAATAAAATGAAGATTGCAACATAAAAAATAAAGAAAACAGTAATAGCACAATCAAGTACTTATTTAACAAAAGGTTAAAAGTGAGTTGCGTCTAGATTACATCTTCAACGTAAATACGATTTTTTAAGTTAGGGTCAATTCACACCGGGACGCTACGCTACGCGACGCGACGACACATGGTTTTTAAATAGCGACACAATAAAAAAAAATTTTGGTACCTACAGTTTATGTTATAAATGCGAAAGTGTATCAAATTTCGCCGCGCTGCGTAGCGCGACACGCGACTAGCCGTTTGTAGCACTACCTATGCCCACTGTTGGGCATAGGCCTCCCTGACCATACGTCATCACGCTGTTTTATTAAATCATTGCCTACTTTCCTGTTATCCAGTGGTTTCGCCAGTAATGTCACGCCTTTCTTGAGGAGGTGAGACAGTTTCTCATCTGTACGCAAAATACGGGCTGAGACGTGGAGTTTTAGACACCAGGACTGTATACAATACAATTTATTTAGGGTTGCGATTATCTATTATCATCTCATGGGAACCTGGGCAAGGGGCTCTCATTTTTTTTTTACTGCTGGATAACAGGTTTCTACCAATCTTCTCATTTCTCACAGCTTTTTGATTTTCTGATCCTTTATTTTTTCAAAACAGCCCAGGGGCCGTATTATTCTATACCATTATTGTTCCGTTGCTAAAAAGGGGCATGTTAGCTCTGTCTCTCTCATGCATTGGAAGAAAAGAAGGTCTCTGCTTGACTTCATCTTTGTCAGGGCCTAGCACATCTTTTTTCTCTACTCTTTTGTTATCCTTCATGTTAATTTTACCCCAGAGCTTCTCTGGCATTTGACATGCATATTCCGTCAAGTCTCATTTGTTTTTATCGGCCTTTTTTTTTCACCTTTCATATCGAAAATCGGGGAAACCAACAAACGAATAAACGAATTCTAATTAATCTAATGCAGGGCTATGATTTGGTCTTCCCACTTAGTAGTGACGTGGACTCTATACAAACTCAACTCCTACCGTCTTCATTTCGGGAGCTCCGCACAACAAATACTCTGACAGTCTGACCACTATGTCTACGTCTACTATGTCTACCATTGCCAAATTATAGTTCATTGAGTCGCCTTTACAGTCAAACTGCAGGTATTTTAAATATACCATAAAATTTAAACATTACCAAACCAGTATTGGGTTTTGTTGTGTTTTAGCGTGACGATCTAGATGTTAGGCTTCCTAATAGAATTACCTATTACCTAAGCAATTTTCCTCTCATCCCTCTTACGAAGACCTCCCTTTTCCTTCTTCGCCAGTGCCTGTTACTAAGATGCCAGCCAGAGTCTATGCATTTTGCGATTGTTGCACGCAAGCTTTGTGAAAACGTCAGAGTCCAATGGTGTACACTTTTACAAACATTGTTTTGTAAACACAAAGAACAGATGTTACCAATCACGTGGTATTTGACTTTGTCTTTCCCTTTTGTACCTACCTACTAGGTACGCGTATTTTTTTTATAATATCAGCCATATGGCGGTTGACGGTTCAGCTTGTATCATGGCCTGTAATCTATACTACTAACATAATAAAGCTGAAGATTTATCTTTGTTTGTTAAAACGCGCTGGTCTCTGGACCTTCCATTCAAATTGGAAAAAATATTTTTGTGTATAATAGCTAGATTCATGAGGATAGTATAGGCTATATAATAGCATGCTACAACACACGGGAACGGAGCAGTAACCAAAAACGTAACAAAGCGCGGGTGAAAAAACCACGCGTGTGAAGTCGCTGGCAGAAGGTAGTTTTTAAATAGTTGTTTCATCCTTGAATATTACTTTGATAATAATTTATTGACCCGATAATTACCATGTTGAACTGGTACCTTTTAAATGACCAATCATGATGGAATTTCTATAACTATGCTACGGAATATTATCATAACCATATTAATGATGTTTGTCTTTTAAGTACCTAACACTTCGATACTTCGCTAAGAAAGTTCCTTCATACCAGTTGTCAGCCATATTTTTCTTCCCTGACGACTGTTGAGCATGGGGTCCTGGGTTCGATTCTGCTCGGGCAAAAAGTGTTATTGGGTTTTTCCATTAGGAATTTCTCAGTAACAGCCCGGAGTTTGGAAGTTGGTGGTGTGACACCCCCGTGTCTCTGAAAGCACGTAAAGCCGTTGGTCCTGCGCCTGATCTCTCCCCGGTTGTGTTGGATTGCCGTCCCATCGGACTATGAGAGTTAGGGAAGAGGGAGTGCACCTGTGTTTATTTATTTATTAAACTTTATGCACATAATGTAAAAAAATACACTGTACTAAGGCGGACTTAATGCCTTGGCATTTTCTACCAATCTACCTTAGGGCGATGCAGAGACAAAACATAGTAGGTGCAAAGAACAGAAAATATTCAGGAATAGAATATATTTTTAAAATAAATACATATACTATACATACATACAAACAAAGTAGAGAGAGAGAGAGAGATAAAAATACATAGTAGGAGAAATAATAAACAAATTAATTGTGAGACGAGTCTGCCAACCTCATAAGCAAGTGTTCACGAGCTTTTACTTTGAATGTGAACCGACTGGTGACCATTCTGATATTCTGAGTAAGCGCATTCCAAAGGAAAACAAAAGCCTGGACAAGAAAAGAAGATTTAAGAAAACCAGTGCGGTGAGAAGGACATCGTAAAAGGCGATTATTGGAGGAACGAAGACAATCGCACACAATCTCCTGCATACTTGGCTTGTCTGCATTAAGATGAGCCGCAGTGGCCGGAATCGGTCTGGAGAACACATTTTTCCTCCCATGAGAATTCAAAACAGACGCACGAATTAGTACAAAAATAGTCCAATCATGTTTTCAGCCTGATTCGTTTCGAGCGCTCACAGTACACGCGTGAGTAAAAGGGGTCACTCGTATGACGTCACAGAGTAGGAAATAACACTGCAGCTGAAGTACTGGCTCGCGTGGCCATCGGTTGGGGCTTTGATTGACACGTTAATTAGGTCATTGATGCTGTGAAGTATGATGATGGATGGACGGTAAGAGGGAGGCCAATGAGAGGTGAATGCATTGTATGAGGCTTGATATAGTGATGGTAAAGTGGCAGGGTCTTATCCATATATAAGAGACATTTTCCACTGAACCCACCCTAAATAATCTAGATCCGATTCAGCCTATCCTTTGCTGTCTTTCCCCAGCAACGTACTAAGCCGAGCCTCTTAGTGTGTAGTCGCTTGGTTGATAGGTTTTATGCCCTGGTTCAAGATCTTCATGTTTTAAGGTAGGTATCATAGGAAAGTGCAGTTGATAGCCTTTACGGTTAAGCTGCTTTTAAGAGTCTTTCCCCAAACGGTGCTAAGGACCCTGTTACTAAGCCTCCGCTGACTCAACCGTCTGTCTGTCCGCGGGCTTTACCTCATGGATCGTAATAAGTAGAGTTGAAATTTTCACAGAGTGTAAAATCTATTGCCGCAATAACAACAAATATTGAAAATGGTATACCTTTCGTGTCCCAGTCCGATTCATACTTGCCCGGTTATTTATCATAATATCACACCATAGTATCACATGGGTAATAAAGTGAGTTTTTCACACGAGTTCCATAATATTCATAATAATAACTAAAACAATTTAATGCCCTGTGACACTTGTTCTGAATTTCCTTCCGGTTTTTTTGTCAATGGTATGTGAATTTGACTGTGAAGGTAACAGGTGGATTAGGCCATCTGTTCTGAATAGGGGAGCTAGTGGGTTTGGTGGATAGCAAGTCGATCTTGGTAATAACTTGGCAAATGTGGGTGTAAATGGATATAACTTGGATAAGTCAAACATTGAATTAATTGGCAAGGAGTGGCGAAGGATTCATTTTGGTAAGTGGGAAGCCGAAACAAATATTGCTTAATAGATATAATCCATCTATCGCCGACTGACTGACCATTTATTATTAGTCAAATATACCGGTAGGAATCAACATGAAAGAGTCCTCAGAACTGTTAGCCAGCCATTTTATGGTCTAAGAAACTTATTTCACAAACAAAATACACATTCACTTAAATAATAAACACTGGTTAGTTATTATGTGCACGCACTTTTAAGGATCGAGGATCGGAACGCTTTGCTAAAACCTAGGTACCGCACCCCACGACTATTGTTAGCAGTAACTAAACAACAATTGTATTGCAAGTAGGATTCACAACATCAACCAAAGTCAATAACGAAATCATAAAGTTAGTTAAACGAAATTATTCTGGAAAACGTTGAGTTTCTAACATAAAATTAGGTATTCTCGATTCTCCATCTCGATTATTTATTGTACTCAAAAAATTATTTTAAATGAACCTTCTGACATTGATGCCATCTGTGCCCTGACCTCGAATGAGATAAGAGTACCAACATAACATCTACATATACTATTCATTCTCTTGTTTTCATTATACGAAAATAAAATCCCGATGTCGAACAAGCCACGTGCACGGTCCACCGCTCAGTTCTAAATCTGGACGCACCAGTCAATTACCTACATCCATCATGTTTTTCACTAGATTCTAACACCGATTTTTGTAATTAGGAGAAATTATTAGTCGTTACTGGGATTTTAGAGGTTAACGCTGAATGAATTGTGGAAGGCGCAGGCGAAGGTGCTAAAGAATTTCTGATTCAAGGAATATTATAGTGATGAGTTAACATTTTATTAGTTCTCTTGATAATGTTGTCTGCCACACTCGGGGCGGAGATCAAAATGGAACTCGTTTTATGTAAATAAACTGAAGGCCGACTATAATAGGTAGGTAATTCAAAAGATTCAAAATGTAGTCGCATTATCAACTCGGCAACAATCAATGTAAAAAATTTAGGTAAATTAGAAGCATTAAATCGTAGTATTTTGTCTCCTAATTTTCAGAAGCATGGTGTAGGGCAGAAAGTTAAATAAAAAAAGAATCGACCCCAGAAAGGATTTGATGGTACTGAGACCCTAATATTTACAAACGTAAAGCTTGCCTGACGATAGCATTACCATTCAGGAAGGTCGTCTGTGGCGTGTTTCATTCTTATCGTCATAACCAATTATCATGTCATGGGTTTTTAATTAGGTAAAATTAAATAACTTTTCAACTTAATTATCGTTGTGTTAACAATTAGTCATGACACGATATTACTTTTCATTTCGTCATAATAAAATGACTCCAATGCATCCATTCGTCGAATTACGTCAGTAACTATGTACACCCCTTTTTACATACCATGACGCCTGTATTCCCCGAAGGGATAGAACAAAAATGTACTTATATACACATACCCACAGTTCGCCGGTATCTTTAGGTCCCATGTAATAGGGGGCGAGCCTATTTCCGTTAACCGGGCACAAATCTTAAATCTAAACTGCTACTGAAAATTTCATAGAAAAACCCAATAACACTTTTTGCTGGACCTGGGAATCAGCAGCAATAAGCAGTCGCGCTTCGAACCACTAGGCTATCGAGGTAGTCATCCATTCTTAAACCCTCTTTTAGTCACTAATTAATAAACTGTAGTCACTTTCAGTAATACCATTGTCATACATGACCATGACCTGATAGATTGGGTGGTTAGATACACAAGAAAAACCAACGATTGAGTCACCACGCGCCACAGAAGTGGCTTGGCCAAGTGGCTCGCAATCACCAAAATAAATTACCTACTCATTCGCTCAATTTTATTTCGCGGTATGTGCAATCGATGCTTTAAATTTTTTTTAAACATCCCTATACAATTTATATATCACTACGTATTAGTTTCGCAAATTCCCTTCTTTTTAGACGATTGATCTAAAACCTTGTAAACGTGCGAATTAAAAAAAAAATACACTGAAAAATATTGATTTTCGTCAAGAGGAAGTCCAAAAGTTCGAATTACGTAATCCTTAAATTAAGTTTTGGTTTTTCTACGTTCATAATGTTGGTAGATTGAACTTTAGTTTTTGCAGGCTCATCTTTTTTACTCCTTCACATTTGTATAATTCTTAATACATGGTTCTTTTGAGTTACGTAAATAATGTAGAAGCATTTTTTGTTATATTTACTACATAAATTGAAAGTTGATAATAATATATGAATACTTCGATACGCATTAGAACTTAAGTAAAAATCTTCTGACAGCTATTGTAGCGTAGGGTCAAAGTCCTGTCATATTTTCATAGAAACTATAAACTACTAAAATAAGGTTGGCCATGACTAAACCAGCCAGCCTTTTTAGTACTTACTGGGAAACCTTTTTAAAAAGTCCTTCCTTTTTCGAATGATTTTAAAAGCGCGTCTGTCATTTTGGCTGCATACATGCCATTCAGCATGTTCAAAATGTTAAACGAACTTTTTCGTCCTTTTACTAAAATTATTTTTTTTTCTGTCCACAGCTCCTCGGCCTAGCAGTGATAGGCATTGGAGTAGCGGTCCAGCTCAACTGGACGGTTGTGAAGGATGAGCTCAAGACACACTTGACGGTTGCACCATGGGTGTTCATTATCATAGGCGCTATCATGTTTGTGATAGCCTTCTTCGGTTGCTGCGGAGCGATACGGGAGAGCCACTGCATGGTTGTCACGGTATGCACATTATATGATTTATTTTTTCTAAGTGGCCAGAAAGACCTGGGCTTTCCCCAAATTGGCAAGAAGGTATAAAAAAGGTGATGAGCAGTTATGGCGACAAAATACCCAGGAAAACTTTTTTTTTATAAATTTACAGACAGTCTAATGCATAGCAGCATAGTATGTAAAGCAACTAGTAATATGTAAGAGGCTGTTTGTCTCATACGTATTTAGATAAAACTAGTTTTTGTCATTACCATATTAACGACCCAATGTGAACCGTAACACCATATCAGTAAGGCGGCATTTATTATTGGAATAGATTGGATCAATTACAGCCCACATTTGGCAAACCGAAACAAGAACACTAAATATTTCTGTTTCGATTGACAAACAAAACGGTCAAACAATCCACTGCTGTGTCGTTTCTAAGTTGGAACGCTCGTTCTTCTTCGAAACACGCAGTGGAATGTAAACTATGGATGACATCCGCTTCGCGTTCTCAGTATGATGTGTAATATTCTATTGGGTGGTACGTACGCTAAGTACTAACGGTAAAGGGCCTATGTCGAAATTACCGTGTAACGGACGCAGTTAGTTCATTATCAAGACTTCAAATAACAATTGACACGGATTTGGTGGAGGTAAATGTAGTATTTTACACACAGAAGAATAGTACCTAGTTACTAAGACCAAAAAAACAAATATGAGTGGTTCAACATAACTTTATTAGAACAATTTGCACCTTATGCTTTCCGCTTAAAGTAATTTTAAGCCTAACTGAAAAGAGCGCACATTCTCTAATTGTATACTCATTTCTTGGGGACGTTTTGGAATCGCTGAGTATGTTCCCTGGTTTTTTAATAAATGTATTTGTATGATTAGCTCCTTGTTATACAGATCTCATTAACATAAAGGCTTGTTTAATATGACTGCGCAGTATATTTAAATTAATAATAATGTATGATTCAAAAGGATCCGCATTAAAATAACATCCTGTAAAACTGTACTGAAATCATCGTAAAATTTGTTGGAGGACGCATCCGTTTTGTCCTAATCATTAGGTTTTTTATGTAAACACTAAAATAATAATGATAAAGCTATATAGTAGTCGTGAAAAGTCGTGAGCACAGATGTCAAGTAAATTTTTGGGTTCCTCTCGGGGTTTTTTGGCGGCCCAAAAAGCCCCGAAAATTAACATGACATCTGTGCTCACGACTCCTGGCGACTAATATCATTACCATCATTACCCAGATTGACCGGTTAAATATATACACGATTGGTCCTTTGTTGCTCTTTGACCTGACCCTAGATTGGGTCCTAACTTTTGCACGATCCTTGGTTAGATCCCCGGGGGTTGGGCAAAGTATTATTGGGTTTATCCATTAGGACACTCTCAGTATAGAAGCGGAGTAATAAGCTCGATCCCTTTTACATGGGAGTAGGAAACTTAATTAATGTAAGTGTAGGTCGATATTCGTGGTGTAAGTACTAGAAGTCTCTGTTGTTTGAAGTCCGATAAAGTTAAATCAAGTCACGGTTGGTGCACTGCGAGTTCCAAGTTCAATTCCCGCACAGAACAAAAATATTTGTATAGCTATTATTTATTTAAATTATATGCAACAAAAAAGTACAAAGGCGCTCTAATGCCAAAAGCATTCTCTACCAGTCAACCAAAGGTGGTGAAGAGATGGCATAGCGTAAAACAACAAGATTGATATAATCGTTAACATTCCAGTACGCGATCTTCCTCCTGGTGATTATCATCGTGCAAGTGGTGATAGCAGTTCTCCTGTTCGCTTACGGAGACACGATTAAGCAGAGTCTGGTGAAGTCCGTCAACTCTCTGTTCGACAAGCGGTCCAGCGCTAGCGTCGACAAGGCTACTGATGCTGTCATCAACAACATTCAGCAACAGGTAATGATTTCTTAAATTATCTATAGTACATATAAATCAAATTGAGAATCTTTATTTAATTGTAATAATAAATATTTACAACATTAAAATTAGATAAAAAAACCTTAATAATAACAAAAAAAAAAAAACTAAAACTAAATGGCATCAAAAATGTCGTCCGCATGTATTGTAAATTGAATTGCCTGTATTCATTGCATCATCATTTCATTGCATCTATTATTGTATTATTATCTGTTAAAATATCAGCTTTTCATACAGCACGTGTATAAAAAAAGAATTGTCTGTGTGCATGTTTCTTCCGGCTAATCTCCGAAACGACTAGACCGATTTTGACGAAACTTTCACTGGCAGCTCGTGTACATAGGCTTTAGATTAAAATAATACGGAAATGATACACAAGCGCAAAGAATATCCCGCAGATAACTGATATTCACTCGAATGAAGTCTTGGGCTTATACTAATATCATTTAATAGTCAAATTGATTGTTTTGAGGTAATATCGGGAAGTACTAGTCCAATTACAAAAAATCTCTAGACTGATAGAAAGCTACACCATTGCCGAGTGTCAAGACTCCCACGCAGATGAAATCTCAGCCATATACATAGTAATTCATAATATGCTCTAAAAATAAATACACAAGAAAACACTTAGCAAGTACTTCTCAAAACAATTACGAATGAACAAAGGATTTATTATTAAGTTTAACGTTAGTGTTTATGATTTGCCGGGGCTGCGGGTTGTTCGCAAGAGATACCGCGCCCCCGGAACGCAAAGGGCACAAGAAGGAACATGGGTGGGTTTTAGTCAGTAAAAGTCTGACACTCCCTCCCGCCCCGCCCAGGGCGGGAGAAGTTATTTGATGATTTCCCACCCACCAAAAAAAAAAGTGTTTATGATTCAGGAAAATGATTAATTTATAAGGCATTTATCATTGCCATTATACGTACTCATTGGAGTATTTATAAGTATTAGCCATTAGTAGCCGAAAGTCAAGGTTATTGGAGTGTCCACACATCAGCATTTTTGTGATAAGTCCAAAGAAAAGCCCAATATAGGTTCAGTGGATAGCCGAGGTCATACGCCACTTTTCAAAGTCAAATAATTAACAGGCACTTTTGAATTGTAAAAAAGTTGTCTATACTTACAGAAAGTTGAAGCTAGTTCCAAAACGTAGGTCTCTATGGAGAAGAACGAGTAAGAAACTATGGAGTTTCTAAAAACCAATTTGAATAGAGTGTCCATGGGGACACTCTATTCAAATTGGTTTTTACAAAATCTTGGTTACAATATTTTTAAAACATAACATACCATCACGCCTGTATTCCCCGTAGGGTTAGGCAGAGGTGTACCAGTGTACACCCACAGTATTAATATTAATTACAATATTTTTGTTGCTTCTTTATGTGAAAATAATGAAAGTAAATAAAAAACAATAGATATAATAATAATAAATAAGTAAGCCATGGCAGTTAAGAGATGACCAATCCCGACTGACAGCGGCCGTTCACGAACATGAATTTTTCTGAAGCTCCAATTCATCGCCACCCATTTTGGTTTATACAACGGGCCAAAATGCCTGTTCTAAGCCCCGCCATAGGCGTCATATTTAGTTTTGACGTGTTTTTCAATCATTCTTATATGCCGCGCTAGGTAACGTCATTCGCGTCACTGAATATTTTTATATGACGCCTCTGGCGCGGCGGTGGCCACGCATCGGTAAAGATCAGTGAGAATGTAAGGTTTTGTTTGAATATGTTGCATACGATCACGGCTATCCTCACTCCGTATCTACAAGACAAGAGAAGATAGAAGAATTCACTTAAGATCATTTCAAGAACCTTCACCAAAAATTCATCAAATATTTCCTCGCAATTCCAGTTCGCTTGCTGCGGCAAAGAAGGTCCTCAGGACTACGGCCTAAGCATCACCCTGCCTGACTCCTGCTGCAGCACCACCAGCACATTCGGTAACGTCATCGGAGGCAAGTGCACCATCGAGGTCGCTAACCGCGGCTGCGCGAGCGTCATCTCCGACCTCTACGAGAAATGGAACAAGCCCATCGCTGGAGTCGCTATTGGTATAGCCTGTATTGAGGTGCGTATTTATAAAGTTTTTTTTTTTTTTTCGTTTCCTTTGATGGCAAACAAGCCGACAGTCCATCTGATGTTAAGATATTTATTTATTTATTTACACACAATATCTTACAGGTTGACCCCAAAACAATACAGTGGTTCCAAAAAAAGAAAAAAAAATAGTTAAGGCTAGGCTTATCTACTAAACAACGAATACTAAAAACATAAACAAAAAATTAAACCTATTGAAATCTTTTACAATTGTATAATAATCTAAACTAATTTAAAATCTAACTTCTAACTTTACACAACATACCTATATATTCTTATGATAACAAGTAAAATTCAACAATACTTGCGAATTCACTCAAATTGCGCGAAAATATGTCTATCCTCTTATGCAATTCATTAAGCACACGGATTGTGCGGAAAAAAAAAAAAACAAATAAAATCATCATCAAAAAAAAAAAAACATCATAAATTATCATCTAAATATTGCAGGAGGAATAGGACTTCTGAGTCGAAATACTGTAGTAGAGTTTTTTTTTTTATATCTAGCCTTTACTGATCCACTGCTGGACAAAGGCCTCCAAAATCGTAACTTAGAGCAGGTGAAAAAAACCACTCGGAAGAAGTAGCGGGCAGAAGTTATCGCCAAGTAAAATAACTTCTGAACTGAATGATTTGAAATAAATCGAAACACAGCCGAGAATTTGAAGTCAATACTCGTCATTAAAAAACATTTATAAATATAACGGCTACCATCATACCATCACGCCTGTATTCCCCAAAGGGTTACGCAGAGGTGTACCAATGTACACCCACAGTTCGCCGGTATGTTTAGATCCCATGTAATAGGGGGCGAGCCTATTGCCTTTAACCGGGCACAAATCCTAACTCCGAGCTGCTACTGAGAATTTCATAGAAAAACCCCATAACACTTTTTGCTCGACCTGGGAATCGAACCCAAGACCTCTAGCGTAGCAGTTGCGCTAAGGACCACTAGGCTAACGAGGCAGTTCATAAATATAACCGCTAATTTCAACAGTACTGTAATGTATGTCTCTGCAATGCAGTATTGCGCACTACTCGTGTGACATTTCAATATCTCTTTGTATAGTGGACCACGTATGAGCAATTTCCCAAATGTAGGCGGCGGATACCACTTTCCATCAGGTGGGCCGCCAGTTAACCGCCCAATTACATAAAAAACGGCTTTCTCCAAACAACGAGTATCGATCTCACAATACACCTGTCTATACTTTTCTACTTATATTTACCTTAAAATAAGTCATGTTGTATACACATCCATGTTGTTTTCCTACATATTATATGATTTTTGCCATGTTGTTTTAAATATAGCCATAATTAACTTACTTGATAGGTTTTTTTTTTTTTTTTTTTTGGTGGGTGGGAAATCGTCAAATAACTTCTCCCGCCCTGGGCGGGGCGGGAGGGAGTGTCAGACTTTTACTGACTAAAACCCACCCATGTTCCTTCTTGTGCCCTTTGCGTTCCGGGGGCGCGGTATCTCTTGCGAACAACCCGCAGCCCTACTTGATAGGTTGAAGCAAACATTTCAGGCATTTACAACTCAATTAACGTTGAGTGAGGTCTACTCTCAACAGAGAATGACTTCCTTTAAAATAATTAGCATTTTTGTCTCACTATAAACGGTTGTCAGATAAATAAAAGGTTCGAATAAGCCAGCCCGCCTCCACTCGTCTGACAATCGGTGACCGATTTTTTTGTCGGAGAACAACAAACGTAAATGAATTATAAATACCAACGTACACGTTCTACAAAACATCGGTCCCACGAAACTATGGATCTATTGAACCGTCCGATAATCGGTCCTACAAAAAGTCGGATGTGGCCGGAGGCCCTTATCATGATTACGGTTTTAGAGGTATCGTAGACATTATCAGAAAATCTATAATGTCCGACCAAAATTGGGCAGCTGACACCATGAAACCAAGACACAACTTCTTTTTATATAACACTATTTTAGCCCTGAAAATCCGATTAAGGTTCTATTAACAATAAAATTAGATTTTTAGTTGCTCTGAAATCAATAAATACTTAGAAAATAAGTGACGTCACAGTTTACTATTGTCATACAAAATCTATGGGGGAATCGCGTTTTGACAGCTCTTATAAGTATGGTAATTGATTGGTGGTATCTGTTACCTAATCGTAACACAATAACATTATGATCGAAATCAGTCCCTGATAAAAACGGTTGTTTCCTTACAGTACTAAAAAATCGTTTGTTTTTATGTTTCAGGTGGTCGGAGCGCTCTTCTCGCTGTGTCTCGCCAATTCCATAAGAAATATGGACAGAAGGTCTCGCTACTAATATTTTGTACATTAAAACTGGTACCTATGAACACAATTTTTTTGGTTCTTTTTTACTTGTTAACTAATTTTGTGAACGGATTGTACACTGCATGGCTGATTGACTTTTTTTTTTGGACACAATGACAGCAAGCACAATTATGCTACTTTTGGCGTCAAATAGTAATCGATTTGATTCGATATCGATATAATTTAACGAGTTTTCGAAATACGACTTTTTATATTTTGACGATTGCATTCAAATGCATATTATTTTTGTAGGTTTTTATGTAATCATTTGACGATTTTCGACGCTACAAGTAGCATGTGAAACGCCTTTTGAATTTCACTTGAGATTGTGTCCAAAGTGTCTTGAATCTCAAATTACTGTCTGCCATATTAACAGCTTGATTTAATCAAGTGATATTCATACTAAGGCTAAAATATTACGTTAATATGAAATTGAGTTTGTCAAAATTACGCACCACCTCTGCTTAGAAATAAAAAATATTTATTTACGTGTCTAAAGTAAACTTTATGGCAAAAAAATAAATGAAAAACTCTTTTTGTTTTAAAAAGGTGTGCATTAACTATCTACTGAACATAGCATAGTTATACATAAATTGATACATCAATATGTCTTTCTCATTTTAACATCTTATGCGTAAAAGAGACAACTATATTTCCAAGACGTGCGTAATTTTGACAGAAATAAAACTGTATATTTAAATATAACGCTTATTACATTTGGAGTATGCTTAACTAACATTGTTGTGCGCAATTAACACACAATCTAACTCGCGATTTATATTTTTGTTTAATAGTAAGATCAGAAACCAGATACCTATTAGAGACCTACTTATTTATGACGCGTTGAAGCAATCATTGTTCTTTTGTTGAACAGAGATGATAATAATGTGCTATACAGCGTGTCACGCTAAGGGCATATACATAAAAAGGTTTGAAGTGTTTCTAGTTTAGAATCTCTATTCAAATTTAAAAATGCACATTTTATTTTGACTTAAATATGAGGATCATTGTCCTATCCCGATACTTTTTAAGATTAAAAGTTCTAACACCCATCTCTCCTGGAGATCTGTGCGCCTAGTACCCAGAATTCAGTTAGGAACATTAAATTTTTTTGTTGATAGTATCTTAAATCGATTATTAAGTAGGAATAGGTATTCAAAAATACTGCCATGTAGTTTGTTATCATCAAAACACTACATTCCCCTAAAAATAAAAATCAATGCATTTATTTCAATTAGACCATTTACAGGCAATTTTAAATTGTCAAGCAGTCGGTTAGTTATTCAGAAAGTTAAGGCTAGTTGCTCGTTCATTTGTAGGTATGTATCTAGCCTTTGCATTACACGTTGTTGCTTCATCTTTTTCCTAAATTGAAACAGCGATAGCCTTGTCATGTTATGGTACGGTCCCAGGCCTAAAAAAATTGGTAGTCACCCAACCATACAATGACGTCATGTGAACGCTTGAAGACTTGCAGACAAAGACAATTTTCACAAACTTTTTCGCATCACAGTTTTTTTACAAGAAACAATACAATTATTTTTGTACAGTATATCAAGGAGGTAATAACCGTGGACAAGTAATGTACTGTTCCATTGACTTTTGTATCTGCTTTTTAATGTTGCATAGCTTATACGGCAGTATCAGAAGATTGGAATCATAAGCTTGACGTTCCTAACAAAAGATCTGCCTTTCATACCGATTTTCAAATAAATTTAGCTTTCATCTTATGGCTGTTTATGTCTGTTCAAATCTAAAATATTAAATAAAAATATTTACAAAAATGCTTAATTACATTTGCGAAGGGTTTCGGGCTCTGTATGATTAGGACATTAAATAAATGATTAATAAACGTACTACTTAAATCATTGAATAATAAAAAAATAAAGTATTAGAGTCTCTTCTAGATGTTAAAAATTAATAAATCTTATTTATCTATCTCTATTTAAATGCTTCGATATAAGGAATCTCCATTTATTTTTATATGTATAAACATTTAGAATCTTGCTATGTGATATTGTATTTTCATAAAAAAAAACTTGTTTAAAACTCTTTAGGTAGGAACTACGTAAGTTTATTAATATAAAAATAAAAATGACAAAATTATACTACTGTCGACTGTTTTCATTTTGATTCGATTATATTCTATAAAAATAATATTTTGTGTCCAAATTAGATTTTTTATAATTATCTTGTTAGATGTCTATTGAAATCAGTAAATTTCTCAATAATTATTATGTTAGTGCCAAATTAAAAGAAAAACTTTATGGTTTGATTTTTTTTTTATGTGTGGGAAAGAATAATATAGGACGAAAGAGTTGTGCCTTGCACCGATCGACTTGATACAATAGAATTTTTGTAATCAATAAAGAATGTGTGTAATAAATAATTATGTTTGTTTTACTAATCTCACCCTTATTTTAAGGCCCATGTTTATAAGCTCAAGCTTTACATATTGCACAAAATTAAATGTACCTACTTTTATTTTTGGAATTGTTTGGCCAAAGCATGATATTTAGGTAAGTCACGTTTTTGTAAATAAAAATACTAATCTGCATGTTTGTGGTTGTTTTTAAGTACTTTTTGTTTTTTTTTTTTATTATTATTTTCGACAAGAGATGAAACTTGGAAATTATTTTTACAATACCATACTGAATAATTTCTAATTAGAAAGAATATTCATTCGACAGGATGTAAAGCATTTCTGTAAAGAATGTTTTTTTTTTGTAATATTGTTGTAAATTATTTTCTACTAATTATTTTTGGTTGGCATGGAAGGGTTAAATTTTTTTAAGCAATTAGTTATTTTGTATAATATTTATGTTTGTACCTATAATACATTTGTGTTTAATTTTCTATGGTACCAGTGTTCGTAGATTCAACCGTTTTGTATTTAAATGTATCATCATATACGAAGTTCCAAATAATCATTGCTTTATTTTGAAAATTTCAGGTACGCCTAAAACGAAGACATCACGAAATTAACATTCGAATAAAAAGAACAATAAAAATCAACGACAGATACAAAAACACATAAGTTACTTGTGTACAAGTTAAGTTAGGGTTAGCTCGATCTAGCGCAAGTCCCACCTGTTCTAAAATACAACCTGGAATATCTTTAATCTCTTTTCTACAACTTAAAAAAAAAATAGCACTGACAATCATAGAGCGTCAAATATACAAGATATTTTTAAACCTATGACTTTGGCCTTAAGGCTGCATATTCTTTGAATAAGTAAAACTAAGTAATATTTGTTATAGTTTTAGTAAACTTCTCCAGGTCCAGTTATTTCATTTAAAACGGTACGTTGTTGTATTTTAATCTGTATCTTCAAGCATCAATAAAATTTGATGCCTCGTAGATGTCCAGACGCGCTGTACCTTACCATTATAATTAGTTATTCATTTTCTTTTGTTGCACCATTTTAAAATATAAAGTTTAGGTACTGTTAAGTTAGTTAAGCGACTGTTTGTAATGTTGATAAACAATAGAAATTATATAAAAGTATTTTCATAAATCGGCGTTATAAAGTTTAAGTACGTCCATTTTACAAATAATATTAAAGTGTTAAAAATTTGATATTTATGCATTTCTATTATAAAGTATAACGTGATTAATTATTACTCGTTTCACATACCTGTGTAAATAGTAAATGATATCGGGAGCAAATGTCTGTTTATTGTATTTTGAATCTCTTTTTGTGCATTTCTGATGAAACTGCTTTTGTGGATGAATTATATAATTGTATTGTATGGAATAAATAAATTTTCTACTTCAATGTTGTTTTTTATTCATATTTCTTAACTGTAGGATGGTAGTCAACCTAATTTTAATAGAAATTGATTTTGATTTGTTTTAGCAGTAACGATATTATTGGGTTCAAAATGGTAGCCGAGCTAATAGATAATATAGGCTGGTCGCTGTAGGCACGCCTTTCCCGTAAACTAAAGTAGACTAGAATATTTTGTGGAAAATCGCACTTGCCATTAAAGTAATAAAAAGTTAGATCATTTATTTCAATGAGAATCTTGGGAATCCAAGCAAAGGTGGCGTAAGGCGTGGGCGGTGTGAGCCACCGCCCACGGCCTCGCGGTGCAAAAGGGCACCTTACAGCCGAAAATAAATTTGAAAAAGTACACGCCATAAAGTTTTACTTATAATTAATACATTAGAATTAATTTTTAACTTAAAAATATTCGACTCTTCGGCGCACGAAATGAATGTCAATAAAATAATCGATATTTCTGATTACTACTATATTATGGCTATTAATTAATTAAAAACTCATCTATATCGTTTATGATCATTCGTTTATATTTAGTTTGGCAAAATTAGTTGGCGTAAAGCTGCTATTGCGGGGACTCCCGGTCAGTCCCCGTTAGCGACGGGGCATAGCTCAGGACGTCCCTTTATTAGAAAGCCAATCAAAGTATGTAAGGCAGCGATCAACCTATAAAGTCTGCTTAAAGGCTACCGGCTTTAAAATAATGGTATTAAAAAAAAACTGTTTCATACCTGAAACAGTTTTTTTTTAATACCATTATTGATTCTGCGATAAATAACATGGAATGGAGATTTATGTCTTTTTAAACCTTATGAGTTGTATGAGGAGTTACAAAATATAATCCCAAAAAACCATGGGCACTGTTGTATTATTCTTGGGCCAACTTTTCAACATTGCTCAACAGTGATGAGACCCAAGTCATATGAAAGCTCACCAAAACACTATTTTCGCGCTGGATTAGAAGTTAGATGCTCTTGAATGAAATGGAGTACTCCTCATTGTATCTAAATTCAAAACCCCTAAAGAATTCCTAGAGAATGGTCTCCCATCGGCCTGCCGATAGTGGGCACCCCGGCACCGTGGCAGTCGTAGCTAAAACCAGACCCTAAAATAGTAAAATAAATTTTATATACTATGGAACAGAATAGATATTTAATTCAAAAACTTTTTTCTCCATCTTATCTTTCATACAACTAAAATAGTATTGTTTGAAGTTTTGGACTCGGCGTTAAAAAGTTAATAGTAGTACCTAATACCACTAAGAATATCATCCTATAACAAAACAACGAACCTGATTGGTGCACGTCATCATTTTGCTAGTGATGTCAATGTCCGATAATGCTAACACTGTTTAGCAATTTCCTGCATATTATTCTTGAACGCACTTTTGACATTGACATTACTATAGCTGCATTGATTTGTCAACTTAGCTGTCCTGTCAATGTCAGATTGTCAAATCAGTCCGGAATCATGAAAGTGCGAATGCTTGTTTGAGCACGTCCTACCTTTTCGTCTTCGGTGTGTTTAATTCCACTTTCACCACTTTGTGAATACTCAACAATATCAGTTTCAAATGTGCTGTGATAGAACACGGTCGTCTTCTTTTAATATTTATTAAGAATACTCATGCCATGGCGAAAGTCGCTAACGAAATGGCATACAAAAATTATTGTGTAGTGTTTATAATTTTCGCTTTAGTGATAGTTCAAGCGGTCGGTTACGACACAGAGCTGTATGAAACAAAGCCTTGCGACAGCAATGCCTGCTTTGACGAACTCCACGGGTCTTTGGGCGACTGCTCGTGCAATGTTGACACCATCGATTACTTCAATAACGTGAAGGTTTTTCCGCGCATCCAAAGTTTAGTGAGAAAAGACTATTTTCGTTTCTACAAAGTGAATTTGAAAAAGGAATGCCCATTCTGGGCCGACGACAGCAAATGTGCGATGAGGTACTGTCATATTAAGACCTGTTCTAAGGAGAGTGTACCTGGTGTCGAGAATGGTTACGAGAACGACCATATAGACGAGACTCCGGCGGCCAAGTACACGAAGGAGGCGCAGGAGCATTGTGACCCTGATTCAGACCATGACCATGATCTTGGATACCTGAACATGACTATCAGTGCTGCCAGCCAGCATGAGATTGCCAAGTGGAAGGCTCATGATGATGCCCTTGAGAATTTCTGTGGCTATGATGACAAGGATATTGATGCAGAATATGTGGACCTGCTATTAAACCCTGAAAGATTTACTGGCTACAAAGGACCTTCAGCTAACAGAATCTGGAAAAGTATATATCAGGAAAATTGCTTCCGGCCCAAACCAAATCCTTATGGATCCTTCCCATTTGTAATGACTTCAGATCTAAGCAACATGTGCTTGGAAAAGAGAGTGTTTTATAGAGCAGTATCAGGTTTGCATACTAGTATAAATGTACACTTATGTTCAAAATATTTATTGTTTGAGAAAGGAGCTGGGTTTACGTCTGATGGTGAATGGGGACCTAACCTAGAAGAGTTCCAACGTCGTTTTGATCCATCTCAGACATTCGGTGAGGGACCAAATTGGCTAAAGAATCTGTATTTTGTTTATTTATTGGAAATGAGAGCTTTGGCTAAAGCTGGACCCTATTTAGAAAAAGAGGAGTATTTTACTGGTAGTCCTACTGAGGATGAGGAGACACGACAGGCAGTTCATAACTTGCTGGGTGTTATCTACTCCTTCCCAGATCACTTCAATGAATCCTCAATGTTTAACGGAGGAAGTCAGGCGGCAAAATTAAAGGTAGAGTTCCGAGAACACTTCCGGAACATTTCAAGAATAATGGATTGTGTTGGATGTGACAAATGCAAGTTGTGGGGCAAGCTACAGACGCAAGGCTTGGGTACCGCATTAAAGATATTGTTCTCTAGTAAATGGAACAGTCCCGAAAGTGAACTGAATAATTGCAAGTTACCTGTCAGACACAAATCACATGAAAGACTGCAGAGGACTGAGGTTGTGGCGCTTTTCAATGCGTTCTCTAGACTATCGGAGAGTATACGACAGCTGGAACAGTTCAGAATTATGCTGAGGTAAGACTTGTTTTATTCTTGCCCGAGTTGTATATTTTGCTGGTGATGGATTATCCAAAATTAAACGAATTAAATATCCTTCTTATTATATTAGCACCTAAAATATTTACACTTTTAATGTAATCTTTAACATTGAAATTTCCAAGGATATTAATTTTTTTAATGACTATATGTTATGAAGGAAATTACTGGAAATAAATGCATTTACTTACAGGAACTGATAACATATAACAATCTATATAAACTCTTATCAGATCAAGATCTGTTTCCACCGATCTGATCACTAATACAATTTCTTTAGCAAATAATTTCTTGAGAAAAAAATTAGGCCAAGATTTTCCATAACTTGTTGAATGAGTTCTTGTTGGGAAATGCATTCATTTGTTATTAAAATGCAATTATTAATTATTATTGGCATGTTTTATAATAATTGTCTAATCAATTTAAATTTAATGCTTCTAGTTCGCCTAAATACTGTTGTAAGTAGCAAAAATGTTTGTGGTATTGTTTGGGGTGTGTGTGTGTGATTTTCTGTGCTTTACTTTGTATTAGGGGTGTAGTATGGTAGTGTAGTTATACACAGTGCCGGTTTAACCCTGGGAGGGGCCTGTATGTAGGCCTGTGTAAATTAGAACTGTTACAAATAATTAAAATAATACCTATTTTAATTTTATTTAAAACAATCTTTTACGCTTAAACAGGCACGGATTTGCGTTATCCCCAATTCTTGGGGCCTGTAGCATTTGCTATATGGCTAATTCGGTACTGGTGATTCTTTAATTTCTATCAAATATTTTATGAAAATAATCTATCATTTTACGGAACGGTAATTATTTCTAGTCATTATTGATTGGGTCTCTTATTACCTAGTAGTACAAGTAACTACATATTAAATATTTGAGAAAAGGTAGATCATTAAAATGTCATTAGATAGTGGATTTAATGACATTTAAATTGGTCAATTAGAATCTAGAATTTAAGTGTTAAGTTTGAAAGTAACTGTAAAGTGAAACTGTACACAATGAAATATGAAGTTAGGTTTGTTTCTTGAAAATTATAGTTCTAATTTGAACCTTATGTTTATATTATGAAAATGGCTTTTGGAAATATTATGTTTAACTATTTTTTTACACCCTAGATAAGTCCAAATTAAATTATTTTTTCAATAACACTGTTAAATGGCACCTTTTCATCATTAACAAAAGTTGAATCTAATTGCCCCTTCCAAGAAGTAGTTTTGTATGGAAAGGAATGGACAAGAAACTATTATGGAATACAAACTCAATTGGTCCATCGCATATTTGCCTGTAAATTAAAAAGAAAGGGAAAATAGGTACAGACTAAGTTATTATAACTATTACAGCTAATTCATGTCTAAAACTTTCGTTGATGAATATGGACGTAAGATGTGATAGCCCGGTGGATAAAGCACCTGCCTCTCAGGCATAAGGTTGCGGGTTTGATACCAATGTGACTTTTACAATTCATATGTACTTTCTAAGTTTATCTAGGACATCTCTGACATCAGTGTAGGAAAAAGACATGAGGAAACCTGGACTTATGATGATTTGTGGTGATCAATGCTCATGCCTTCTCTGTATGAGAAGAGGCCATTGCCCTGCAGTAGATACCTAATAATAAACTAGTCTCGGCTGGACTGGTGGTGGAAAAAGTGGTAAAATGTCCTACATTATATTTAAATAGAAATAGGTACCTTATTTAAAAACATCTGTCATAATAACAAATAGTTAATTGGCATGAAGTACTAATAGCCTAGTAAGCGATTTATTGAAAGGTGTCAATGTACTTAATTATTATTATTTATTATCGGCCTACTTTACGTATTACTGGCGAAAGGTTCGTAATCTAAAAATAGCAATATTAAGTAAAACGTGGAAAAAATACGTTTTGTAACGACATAGTAGTAGTGCTCTTTGGGAAGGAACTCGTCCGGGGAAGTACTACCACCATACCTCCACGAAGTAGCCTTGCTGTGTCCCGTTTGGAAGGGTATGAGTGCCGGTGTAATTACAGGCGCATAAGACATTTCAACTTTGTCTCTGGGATGGCAACGCATTAGCAAGGCCTCTGGTTATTGCAGCTATGTCTATAGATTGAGAGGACCATTTACCGTCATGTGAGCCGTAGGATTGTTTGCTATCCATGGATGTTAAAAAAATTAACAAAAAGTCAACTTTGTTTTGTTAGTGGTAGAGTTTAAAGTTGAGTGTGTTGTTAATGTCTTGTAAACTTTCTATCTATCTGTCTGTGACGTAACAATGAGATTGTGCAAGTGTGATATAAGTTTTATAGTGTCATCCACATAACTAGAAGTTTGTATAACGTGAGCTATTTATAATGTAAACAATATTTTAAAAGGAAATTATAAAAAGAACTGACTGCTTTATGTTCCGTCTGCTTATTCAACAGCTGTTTTCAGTGCGCAATTCAAACAACTCATAATGCGTGTTAAATTAATTATTTCAATTATGATTTTTTTTCTTTAAATTATTGTTTGAGATATGCTCGTCGGTCGTGGACTTCCAAATGCAAGCTTAGGTTTTACATCATCTTTTATTCATTTTCGGGTCTCTTTGGCGGAATGAAGGAGGCGGTAGTCGCCGACGCTGCGCGCGATTGGTCCGTCAATCGGACCAATCGCGTGTAGCTTCGGCGCCCAAAAATTCATTGACCCAGAAATTAACTAGAAGTTTGTCTTCACGATTCGTGCCGTTGACTATACCATAACTAAACTTGATAATTATAGTAAGGCTAGGTATATACACCGCGGTGTCACCCGCTTTTAGTTACGTCTTTGGTTACTACTCCGCTCCCGCTGGTCGTAGCGTGATACGTATATAGCGTGTAACGAAAACCGCATTAAAATCAACAGATTTTTTCGAACTATACAGGGTTATTTGTAAAACAATGACAACCTCTCATGACTATGTTACTAACATACGTCACCAACTTTTGTTCTATGACATTTAAAAATTTATCATATTTTTTTCATCAGATTTTCATACAAAAATAAAAACATTTAAATTGAACGCTCTAAATGTTACGAATTCTATGCGAAGCAAACGAAAGGGATAGTAAAATAGCGAGGGGACCGGGGTTAGGTCGGCGCGGGTGTTTGAACTTGACCTATTTACAATTTTACGGAAATCCTTGAGTCGGTCATACGCTTCGATGCGCTTGCGTTGCTTGATTCTGTAAAAAAATATAGAACAAAAGTTGTTGTTTATGATGATAGTAATACAGTCCTGCAAGGTTGTCATTGTTTTACAAATAACCCTGTATACATCTGTGGAGTTAAAAAGATCTAAGCGTACAGGACGGCGGGACGAGACTATATTTCATACCATGTAGAGACAAGGAATTTCCAAGAAAGCAACAAAAAAAAATGGTTCCTTCAAAATATTACTTTCACATTTTAGATATCCGGCTTTCATATTCTCAATCTCTATTGTACTAGCGAATCATCATTGTCTGAATTTTTGTTGCATAATTCTACTGCAATTTACATGTCCTTTACGTTCGAAGTTCTTTATCACGGTAATCAGAACCGATCATAATGTTATCTACACTATTATTAGTTGATGATTTTGTTTGTTTGGTTGAACGCGCTAATCTCAGGAACTACTGGTACGAATTGAAAAATATTTTTTGTGTTAAATAGTAAATTTATCGAGGAAGGCTATAGGCTGTATAACATCACGCTACGAAAAAAAAGGTGCGGAGCAGCAACCAAAAACGCAACTTAATGCGGGTGAAAAACACCACGCGATCGAAGTCGCTGGCAGCAGCTCATACTAAATACAAGACAAGACACTCATTTGTGGAAACTTAGTAGTACACACTTTGGCATATATGTATACCATGAAACATGGTGAAAGATTTTTTGATGACGCGATTGGTCCGTCAGTCGGACCAATCGCGTGCAGCGTCGGCGCCCCCGGCCTCGTTTATTCCGCCAAAGAGATTAAAAAATGAACTGAAAGTTCTGCTCACGACTCGTGCCGGTTACTATACCTACATGTAATATTAGTATAGATATTGTTTGTTATCTTGTACGGATTACAATATCATATTGCTACGTAAGTTAGGCAGTAGCGTTATAAATATTCTCACGTATGTATTCAGATATTTTATTTCGACCTCAAAACCTATTTACCAAACTCTTGCATAAAAAACCTGAAAGTTTATCAAAATCAAAGTCAAATCATTTATTTCAATGTCCATTAAAAGGCTCATTTGAACGTCATATCATCATCATCTGCTTAGCCTTTTCCCAACTATGTTGGGGTCGGCTTTCACTCTAACCGGATGCAGCTGAATACCAGTGTTTCACATGGAACGACGCCTATCTGACCTCCACAACCCCGTTAGTGGGCAACACGATACCTCTTAGTTGAGACTGTTTGTCAGACTTCCTGGCTTCTGACTATCCGTAACGACTGTCAAAGATTGGGACCAAAGGCTTTGCGTGCTTCCCGAGACACGGGTTGTCACACCACCAACTTCCAAACTCCGGGCTGCTACCAAGCAAATCCCAATGGAAAAATCCAATAACACTTTTTGCCTGACCTGGGAATCGAACCCGGGACCCAACGCTCATCAGTTGCGCTTGCGACCACGAGACCACCGGGGCAGTTCTTTGAACGTCGTATACAAGAAAAAAATAAATTGAATCTAGCTGCCCTTTCCAAGAGGTATTTTCTTCTAGAAGCAGGGGCAAGGAACTCCATAGTTCCCTATATAGTCTTTTAAAATCAATGTTTTTCAATTTAGATATACAGAAACATACAGAACTAGCTTCTACCAGCGATTTCGTCCGCGTGGATATTGTCATCCGTGCTAAGTTACGTCTTTGGTTATTGCTTTGCTCCCGTGTGTCGTAGCGTGATGCTTTATAGCCTACGACACTCACAAATAACGTGGCTTTCTATGGGTAAAAGAATTTTCAAAATCGGTTCAGTAGATCTAGAGAGTACCCCTACAACCTTACAAACTCACGAACTTAACCTCTTTATAATATTGGTATAGATTACACGTCAATGCAATGTACCTTGCACAATCGCAATATAGCATCGTTTTCCTCAAATCAAAATAAATTTTAACGACTCTGTTCACATATCGGTTTTTTTTGCGTTATTTTGATAAAGGAACTGTCGTTAACGGCTAGTTATGTTCGAAGTTAACTATTTGACTCAGTTACGTTATAAAAATAAATTAATACTTAGTGTATCTTTTCCTGATTTGGTTCTACATATAACACTACACTGGGTTTTGTTTATGACAACTATCAAGACTGCTTTTGGTTGCAATTTATATAAACAAAAGCAAGAAGAGAGAGAGAGAAAGACAGTTTGTAGAATTTGAGTTGTTTGAACTTGAGTTCTTTGTTTTTATTTTAAATTTCAAATTTAGTTGTTCCTCTCTCGTACAATTATTTGAACCTGTCATGTTGTCTCTTCACCACCTTTGGTTGACTGGTAGAGTGCCTAAGGCATTAAGTCTAGTTTTGTACTTTTTGTTGCATAACATTTTTATAAATAAATTCAAGAAATTATTATGTAGACTGACATCCGTGAAGGAAAACATCGTGAGGAAATCTGGACTTATATTAATACTAATATTATTAATGCTAAAGTTACTCTGTCTGTCTGTTACGCTCTCACGACTAAACTACTGAATCGATTTCTATGAAATTTGGTACAGGATTGGTTTGAACCTCAAGAAAAGACATAGGTAGTCTACTTTTTATTCTGCGACTCCGTCTGCGTCTGGGATTCACCTACATTCACGCGTAAGAAGTTGCGGTTAAGAGCTAGTATTTTATACCATCACGCCTGTATTCCCCGAAGGGTTAGGCAGACGTGTAACAATGTACACCCACAGTTCGTTGGTATGTTTAGGTCCCATGTAAATAGGGGCGAGCCTATTGCCATTAACCGGGCACATATCCTAACTCCGAGCTGCTACTAAGAATTTCATAGAAAAACCCAATAACAATTTTTGCTCGACCTGGGAATCGAACCCAAGACCTCTAGCGTAGCAGTCGCGCTTAGGACAGTTAGGCTAACGAGGCAGGCCGAGGCTAGTAATTAATATATAGCTGAAATCGTCAATACGCCTTGAGCAAGCGTAGTGATCAATTTTGGTGCCCTCCCTGTATGAGACGACGCCTTTGCCCTGCAAATCAATAATAGCAGCCTGGTCTGTCTAACTGGGCCGGTATTATTATTTTTATGTATTATTCTTTATGACTACACGTCATTTTATTACATTAGTATTCGTTCACACCAACTTACTTAATAGGCAATTAATTTCTCGATCATCGTAAAGTATTTTATTACGATCGTATAGTGTTCTTATTATACAGTTTGCATTTGACATTCACGGGTTATTGAACTCGTTTGCATTTACGTGTACACTTATCGCCTGCGTTTTCCTAGAATTTGGAAACCTGGTTCGCCTATCTGAATTTTCCTAAATTTTTTCTGTAATATTTTGAATTCAAAGCTGCTTGTTCAGGGCTCAATATAAATCTATTGCTAGTGGTGCAATAATCTACTTATCATACATTTGTACGACCAAGCACACTTAGTTACGCCTACGGCAAATGTACTAAGAGCCGATAACACCTACTTCTGAAGTAGAAACCATTATATAGAGCCAACAATGGCGCGTTAAAATCAACAATATTACGCCTTGCCATGCTAATCATCCTATTAGCCGAACGACGTCCACTGCTGGACATAGGCTTCCCCTAAAGATAGCCACAATGACCGGTCCTGCGTAAGGCTCTCGAGTGGCAACCACGCACCGGAGGGCGCTGTGTGGTAAGGCCTCTCACGAGTTGGACCGACGACCTGGTAAAGGTTGCGGGAAATCGGTGGATGTGGGCAGCCCAGGACCTTGCTAATACTTCATAAGACTTATCCATTGTTTAAATAGTACAACAATAATATGTGCTTTTGTCTCTAATGGTTTCCCAAAAACAATTTCTGCAGGTCATGTAACATTTGATTGTTAAGAGTATCGTAGAGGATTTTTTGTCTGTATCCACTGCGCGCCATACATGACATAGTCTATTCATATTTTTGGTCAGTGAATAGTTTAAATTCGATGTGATTTTAAAGATAGGATAAGGATCTAAGCTTGTGGACAATCAAAACATAACATAACATCACGCCTGTATTCTCCGAAGGGTTAGGCAGAGGTGTACCAGTGTACACCCACAGTTCGCCGGTATGTTAAGGTCCTATGTAATAGGGGGCGAGCCTATTGCCGTTAACCGGGTACAAGTCCTAACTCCAAGTTGCTACTGAGAATTTCATAGAAAAACCCAATAACACTTTTTGCTCGACCTGGGAATCGAACCCAAAACCTCTAGCGTAGCAGTCGCGCTTAGGACCACTAGGCTAACGAGGCAGTTAATCAGTCGAAACATTTAATTACAAAATACGTAACCCGTACTGGAAAATACGACTTTTTTGAGTGACCATGCTGCTTTCTACCTACGCTATTCGAAGTGTAAAAATAAAATATCAAATAGGGAATTCTAAGACGAATCTGTTGGCAAAGTGCAGATGGGCCACGTTGGTCATGTAGGTCGAGAGTAGGAGTTAATTGTCGTCGTCATCTACCAAAATATGGTGTAATTCCCACACGGCCGGTGACACCGATTTGTGTGTCTGTGTTATAGTACTGACGTGGCCTTTGCAATGTTAGCAAAACATCTTTCCGTATAAAAATACAGAGATAATATATTAAGTATTGATAAGGACTTGAATGCTTGCCAGGGGTTTCCCTTTTGATAAAAACGGTGTTAGTTGGCTGATGCAAAACAAATTAATACCACCTATATTGCATTGCACAATATTAAAGAAACATACTTAATTAAATGACGTCACAGTTGTAATTAGGAAGCTGAACAAAAATCTCGTCAGCTTTGTAATATTATTAAGGTATAGTTGTAATGTGAAACTCAAAAATTATGCATTTAATGGTTGAGAATCCTCTGCTTACATTTTCTAACCATATTGATGGTACTTACTAAATCAGTTGAGTCTTGTAAAGGCTATAGATAGCTAAGGACGTCTATGGTCCAAACATAAGGGAGAAACATTGAAGGAGATGACGGATTGCTTGTTCAATACCACTACGGATTTATGGGGATAAAACTCATTTTTTTGGATTTGATTATGGGCGACCTACATTGTCTTTTCTTTCCAGTTGGGGCGATCCTCACTCCGTACTCCTAGATTAATGGATTCCTTATTCCAACAGCTCAGTAATAAGCCATATTTGCCCGTGGCTGTGTTTTTTTTGTTGCTTTTCAATTTTGGCTATTGTTAGGCGGAAAAATACATAGGTAATATATGGTAGAATGGTATTCGGTCCAAGCTTATTGGTCACACGTTTTAATTGGCGCCTCTTTTTGTTTTATCTCTGAACCGTCTGGTTACGCATGTTACTATACCTACCTGAATTGTTGATGTTTTAATGAGTGAGTGTTACAAACATATAGGTAATTAACATAACCATAGTTCGCGAGCTGAACGTTTTCCTCATAAACAGCTGGGTATTTTAAATGCAGGGATAAAAATACACTTTTGTTATTCGCTGAACAATAACTTAAAATCCTTGGACGTTTATAATTGCCTTGTCCGAAACTCTAAAGTGTCATCATCATTAGTAGCTTCATCTTTCTTTTTTTTACAACATTTGGCACGTTCATTAGTTTTTTAATTACCGACTCCAAATACAGAGTTAATTAATTTTATACTTGTTTGGTTTTGTGTTAAAGTTTGCTGTGTCGAGATAGTTTATCTGTCATATAACTCTTGATTCGTTTTCCTCATACGGTTTATCTTAACCTATATAATAATTTTAGCCTATTATTGTCCCGATACAGGTAAAGGCCTCTTTTCATACAGAGGAGGCACGAGCATTGATCACCACGTCACGCTTGCTCAAAGCGAATTTACGATTTTTGACTTAGATGTTTACTTTCACCGATGTCGTAAATCTCTTAGATAAAGTTAGAAAGTACATATGAATTGAACAAGTCACATTGGTACTTGCCCGGCATTAAACTCGCAACCTCATGTATGAGATTCAGGCGTCTTAACCCGTGGGCTATCATGATATCCTATTATAAACGTTAGCCATCATAAATCCAGTTAATAAAGTATCGATATTAAAGTTCAGTATGTTAATCAGGTGATTTGTACTCTTATCAGTAAGGCATATGGTGTTTACGTGTACTTTGATAAGGCCCTAATTGCGCGCCGAATGGGCGGAAGCCAGATAGGTCGATAAACTGCACAATACATGTGGAGTTTATAACAATATAAACTCAATAACAATAACAAATAAATTATATAACAATATAAAAAAAGTTAAACTGCCACGGTAGCCTAGTGGTCCTAAACGCGAATACGCGGCGACGCTGCACGCGATCGGTCCGACTAACGAACCAATCGCGTGCAGCGTCGGCGGCCCAAAATACCCAGGAAGGAATACAAAAACCCAAAAATTAACTTGACACCTATGCTCACGACTCGTGGCGACTACTATACGCTAGTGTCCTAAAGCGAAGGCTTCACGTTTCAACACTTTAAACGATTTTCTACCAACTTTTTTAATAACATAACATACCATCACGCCTGTATTCCCCGAAGGGTTAGGCAGAGGTGTAACAATGTACACCCACAGTTCGCCGGTATGTTTAGGTCCCATGTAATAGGGGGCGAACCTATTGCCATTAACCGGGCACAAATCCTAACTCCGAGATGCTACAGAAAATTTCATAGAAAAACCCAATATCACTTTTTGCTCGACCTGGGAATTGAACCCAAGATCTCTAGCGTATCAGTCGCGCTTAGGACCGCTAGGCTACCGAGGCAGTTATATAGATAAATACTGTAATGATAAACATTGTTGGAAGCATGCAGCGGCTTGTTCAATCATAAACAAAATAATAATTCCACGAAATAGAGCAGTTATGAGTTATTTGTGGTCTTAATATGATGCCCGCTGTGATTAACGATTCCATCGCAGTTCGTATCTCAACGATCAATGACGGAATTCTCAATAAAATTGATAAGAATTGATATTATCACAGATAGGTATCACTTTCGCGATGTTATCAAGTTAATAAGGTGATAGCAGATAATTATGGGGAAGCGCATTTAATGGGTTATTTTTAAAATACATAAATAGCCACTGTATGTTTGTGTAAATGTATTATCATTGTCCCACTGCAGGCCAAAGACTTTTTATACAGAGAAGGCATGAGCATTATTCTCTAATAATGCTCTTGCCTTCTACTTTCATCATGCTGTTATGAGTAGAAGTAGAACCTAGAGTTTTGAAAGCATCTTTCAAGGTGTAAAGTACAGAATTTATGAGGACTGTTACTTACGTAATTTTATTTTCAAGTGCTCCATGACATTTCTGTTTGATCATTCAATGATCCACTCGTAACGAAGTTATCAAAGCCTTACCTAGTGTAGGGCTGCCATCACTTAAATTGCTGACGCCGCACAAAAACTTCAAAAACCTCGGACATTTATACGAAATTGAGTATTTTTTACGGATGTCACTGAAAAAAATTATTTCTACAATAAGAAAAGAAACTCTTCGTTTACATTTTTTTATTACTTAAATATATTGCTTATCCTTGAATTAATCTGGATCCCTCTAGGGAATTCCGGACGTATGGCAGCCCTACAATATTAATGAATAAAACAAATAAAAATTAGAAATAGTTCAAAAATTACTGTTTAGGGACTTTGGACTTTAACTATATTAAGTTTAAATGTATTTTTCGACCAGTATCATTGGTTCCCATACTGTACAGAACTGTAACGGATGATTTGGCAGTAATAATAGGGTTTACAGTTCATTGAGTAAGACTATTTAAATACGATTTACAATAAAATAATGAGTGATTACTGGTTACATTGTTCGATGCACAGAAAGTATTATTGTTCTCTCTGTTGACACAATTTGCGCTAAATAAGAACAATGTGGCCTTTTATATTTTATCGATTGTTTAAGTAAAAGAATTTTATAGTCAAATCGTAAATGAGTAAGTTTTTTTCTTGTATTATGTATGTCGAAAATACTTCGATATTTTTGGTTTGGATAATAAATATTAAGCACTTGGTTTAAATACTTGACTTATTATTTATACAAACATATAAAATTTAAGTGTCTGTTTGTAATAGCAAAAACAGCTTTTTATTAAATGCAATATATTAATGTTTACACGATATTAATACCAAAAAACATTTTTTTTTATTTTCCGCTCTATCTGTTTGTTCCGGCTCCGAAACAGCTAGACCGATTTTGATGAGACTTTCACTGGCAGATGTTATAACGAGTAACTTGACCACGTTTATTTTATAAAATGGATTAGGATAACCGTTAAAAACCCAGCAGTTAGCCGACATTTATGCGGACGAAATTGCTAGCATGATCCAGTTTTATCATAAGCCTTAAACAAATATCTTTAATGGCACTGCCGACGCTTCAATTTAGATTTTGCCAATACTCCACGTTATTTATTTATTTAATAAACTTTATGCACATAATGTAAAAATATACTGTACAAAGGCGGACTTAATGTCTTAGGCATTTTCTTAGAGCGATGCAGAGACAAAACATAGTAAGTGCGAAGAACAGAAAATATTCAGGAATAAAATATATTATAATAATAAATATATGTATATATATACATACAAACAAAATTTACAAAATAGAGAGATATTAAAATACATTGTTGGAGAAATAATAAACAAATTAATGGTGAGACGCACAATGAAATGATGAAGTTGAGAGAGTGTTATTACACGTCATCATTTACATAATGTACACGTTTACATTTATCTGTGTGTTGTGGAGTATCGTGGGAAACGCTCAGGTGTTCATAAACACAAATGTTTGCTTTGTGTGCCGAAGTGATTGTCTCTGCCGTTTGATTGTAGTTTGCAACCATTATTGTGCTATAAATGTACACGTGTTTCATCAAACATGCGGAATGTATGTATGGATTTGTTTGTTAAATTATGCATGTTCATCACCGCGTTCAGTTACGTGTTTGGTTACTGCTCCACGTAAACCTTCCTCTTGAATATCTAACTAATGTTGAGAACCGCATTAAAATCCGTTGCGTACCTATTTCTGCCGCAAAGCAGCGTTGCTGTGGTTCGGTTTAAGGGTATGAGTGCTGATGTAAAATCACAGACGCATGAGACATTTTAAATATTATCTCTGGGATGGCAAGGCATTTGCAGGGCCTCTGGTATTGTAGATGGTTATAGGTACTGATGACCACTTAACACCAGGTGGGCCGTCGGCTTGTTTGCCATACAATTGATCTAAGCGAACAGATGGCAGGAAGCGACTTTGTTTTATACTATGTAGAAATTTAATGTTTTGTACCTACTTATTTATTTACGGACTGCCAAGGCGATGGTTTTGGTTTATTTAAAATAATGTTTTATGAGAACATAATTATAAATTGCTTTTGACATTTATTTATTCCTAGTTTTAGTTTGGTTTGGTCATTAGAGATTTTATGTAGATTCTTAATCCTTACCATAGATATCTACTAGTGGATAGATGGGTATCCCGTGGAATTGCATGTCTGTGGCAGTCAACTGGAGTAATGGTAGTATTTAAGTCTAGTTAAAGATAAGTTCAGATAACTGCAGTTTTCAATTATTATGGTAGCCTTAATTATTATTTTGTAATAGCCCTTGTTGTCTGAACTTACCTTTAAGGTTTTATTGTAGCTTAATTATAAGTTTATTTACTATCTAAGTAGCGGAGGTTTGGGAAACCAGGAATGGAATATTTATGTAACTACTTTAGTTTCAAATAATTTCCTTATAAGTAATTTAGTAATTCATTTCAACTAATTCAAGGGCGCCATTTTCATTTCAAGCAAGCCCAGCATGCATGGTTCTAAATTCAAACAGTCACAACTTTGGTTATTGCACACTTTGTTTTTGGCGAAATAATAATAAGAAAAATATTTTACACAGCTCGCATAAAGAAGGCAGCAAAAGGCAACCCCTATTTGGAAGCAGTCGGGACATGAAGTGAGAAGATTGGAAATTCCTCTAGCATTATCTTATTGGCGTTATAAGGAATTAGAAGTACCTACTACTTAATGTTCCTTGAACAAGTCTTTCTGATTAATATTAGAGACTCGTAATTTTTTGTAGATGTCTGTGGAAGAAGGAATTGGTCGTGCTCTAGGGTTTAGGAGCACGATAGATTTTAGGTAAAGCTTAGTAATTTAGGGCGAATTTTATTAAACTTTCTACTATAAGTCTTTTTGTCTGTTGAATAAAATGAACATCTGACAGATTTGGTATGTAACTACTGTCAAAAATTCATATGAACGAAACAATAAGTTTAGTGAAATTCGCTCTTAGAAAAATAGTCTATCCTGACTTTAAAAGGAGTGCGACTGCTTTTGAGTTTTTACTATATCTGTGGATCACGTTTTTTACTGCGTAGATGTTTTGCCTAAACAGCCAGATCAGACTAGATGCAGATATCTGGGTCTGTTCTACATTAATACTCTTTTGTTGAAATTATCAAAATCTACTCATTATGCTTCTAAATATGTTTGAGTTTTTGCACTTTATACATATTTTTCTTGGACTCCCAAAATGCAATTATAATCCTCATGTTGACGGCTTCCTTTTAACGCCAATTTATTTTAAAATTCATCACAAGACTTAAATATTTATTGAAAATCCAGTGAAGTGATGAGCTTAATTTGTATACAGGGTAAAGCTAAACATTGATATAACACAAAAAAGAAAGAAATATCGTACACTATGTATATTTTGTGTCAAACCATTACTTTAATTGCTTGTATTTGCTGTGCTCGCGGCCATTTTACTTAGTAATTATAATGGTAATTTGCCCGTAATAAAGGCTTTGTGTCACTACTAATAACATAGTATCTTAGTCAATTACACATAGTACTTATAGTTATATTTTTTCGTATTTATAAGCACGAGAATGGAAAAACAACTTCAAAAAGTTAAAAAACAATAGATTAAAAAAAAGTCCTTTTTGGATTCGAAAATCGAATCCCAAAAAATATGATTCCTAACAATGATTCTTCCATATTGGCGGTAAAATAAAAAAAGGAATGTGAGAACAGTTTAGGTCTTCCACATTTAAAACAAAAATTGGCGCGTAAAATTGTTTTCTTTTTTTCAGTCAACGACCATTACATGTTCAGCTTTGCCCTCTGTTTTGTCTGTGTGTAGATTAAGGTTAAAGATAAGTAAATATAATGAACTAAAAAAAAATACAATAGACATTTGGTAAATATTCTTTTCTACTGACATTTCTTTTGAGTTGTCGTTTTAATCGGGATTGTTCAGATTGTAGATAAATATATTTAGGTTACTGTTTTAAAATAGATATTTATTTTTCTTTAACGGCCACATGAGTATTTATAATATATATTCGTTACCGTCAAACGGGGTGAATAGGGACGCAGGGGTGAATCGGGACGAAATTTTAAAAGGGATGTTTACTTTGAAATAATATAGTTTGTTACCAACAAGGACATTAAAATCTTAAATTGTAATTTAGTTAAAACAGAAGAGATCTCTTTGGTAACAAACTATATTATTTCAAAGTAAACATCCCTTTTAAAATTTCGTCCCGATTCACCCCTGCGTCCCTATTCACCCCGTTTGACTGTATTTATAACATTAGACAAATATCGGTATACTGTTATCGTTATTTCAATGCTAGCATGTAATAAGGAATTTCACGATAAATGTAAATCTATGTAAACTATTTGTCATGTAAAAAATACCTTTAAAAGCAATTATTTCAACAATAATATCATAACTATCGTTAGTTGGCCCCAATTTTTGTCTAATGCTATACAAAATGGAGTCTAGACGCATTAAAAAAAAAGGTATACATACTTACTTCTTACGTTAACATTGTCTATTAACTGTCAAAAACAATGTTCAGACTGTTCCAATTAGGACGTCAGACCAGCGCTTCCTAACTTGCCATTATTGCAGTATACACAAAATGCATAAATCTATTCAAAATGTTTTTTTTTGCTGTATCTATCTAGCATGTAGTCTCTAATTTAGCTTGTAAAAAAGACATGTTTAAATGGTTTAGCCAATTTGTGTAATAGTGAGATATTTGAGCGTAGGTAAAAATAACTGGCCAGTAATCTAAAAGTTAAGAAACGAAACTAATCGTAAACTATATCTTTAATCTGTCAACATAAGGGTTCCGTTCTGACAGTTTACCTTCTTTTATTATTTGCCCTAATAGAGGTTATAGTAAAGCACAAAATCAACTGGCGACCTGTTACTTTTAAAGAGATCTCTGTGACAGTTTACACCTTTTCTGTACGGAACCCAAAAAAGGAATGAATGTGAAAACTAAAAAAAATCATCTTCGTGTCGAATTAGCGTAGTATTCGATTTTTGACTATTTCTTTATTAAAAACTCTTAATATTTCTCTAGTCATGTATGGGGAATACAGAACCAACGTGCAATAGTAACTGCCCTCCATTTTAAACAACATATTTATAGTTTACTTTCTATAAATTCTGATTTGCTTTAATTATTTCTGCACACCCAAAACTTTTCTATTTTATTGTTTTCTAAAATTTCGCTTGCAAAGAGGTTTTACTGACATTAAAAAAATACCAATTGCTTTGTTGTCTATCGATCATTGTGTGATATAATCTGTATCCCACCACAATGATCATCGTTACGGTTACTTTCAGGGTCGGTAATTATTTTGTATCCAAGGTTACAGTCATTTTGATACAATCCCAACAGTGATTGGCCGCTACCCAAAAAACGAAATTAACCCACAAGCCATTGTAATTGTGCGTTATCAGTGAATATTGATCTTTATTCGGATACTATACCATAGAGATTATAATGATAATTTTTTTACTCATAAACATTTTGATGGTGGACGCTGTCTATTTAGCCATTAGATACGTGTTGAAATAATATTGCTTTGTACAAAATTATTATATAGTAATTATAATTAAATTTTATAATTTTATATAAATTGACGTATGGAACAAAATGTGTATTATTTTCATATGGCTATGGTTATTAAAAAAAAAAACATTTAGATTTCTGAAATATTTCTTGACTAGGTAACTAGTTTTAAGTCAATTTGGTCACAAATATTGGTACAATATTCAATAGGTATTATTAGACGTAATTTCTGTTCAGGCTATACTTCAATAATGTAGTTCCTTTCGCAGTTATTTGTGATTGCTCTTGTTACAATAGTAGCTAGTAGTGGACACGCTTCAGATGTCAATAAAACGCGTGTCCGAAACGTTATTGGTTCAATTTGTCCACGGCGAACAAGAGCTATAAATATTAAGCCATTTTACGATTTATTTTTATGCTTATTAGTTTTTATTTATTTTTGTCTAAAATATTTATTTTATTGCCGTAGGCATCTTATACACCGTTATTATTTACAGTGTAGTATTTTGTTCTCGTTCATTAAATAATTAATGACGACTGATTCTTATACTCTTCATTTTTATTCTAGAGAAGATAGTTTCGGTCATATTTTTGATAAACCATTTTTTATGTTCCATTTCTTTATAGTTTGGTATGCATTAAATAAAACTAGTGATTTAAATGTTTTTGGTATGTTTAAGTAGTAATACAATATTAATTCAAAATGGCGACTCATCACTCACCTAAACAACGAAGATACAATACTTGATAATGTATTAATCTATCATTTAATTAATTTAGTTTATAGCAACGAGTGAAATCGTCTCTGAAAATTGGCTGTAAAGTCATTTGTATTGCATTCCATAAACCTATATGCCGATTGTTACGTTTAATTAGTTCTTATCGATACAATAAAATCGACGCACTGTTCGATTTATGTTTGCAATAAATTGTTATTTATAAATTGAAAACTGTAAAATTTCGTTTATAAAAATAAGAGTAAACTGATTATAAATATAAATGTCTGTGATTTTAGATTCAAAATATCATGACAACTTCATTTTTATTTTATTTTTTTTAAATAAATGTGTTAACTTATTTTTCTTTTGTTTTTTTTTTCTCTTTGAATCCTTTGATCCTTTTTTCTGATCCCTAAGGAGAAAGCGCTAAAGTGGTAGAAATTTAATGTTTCTTACGTTTTTCGCAATTTGCATCTTAGCATCGGGTTGTAAAAAATAAACGCGTTTAATAATAATAATAATCATCAAGAAATGTTACTATTTATGGAAAGCATGACGTTTGCGGCCAATTCTAACATAATATAGGGTTATAATGACGATTGTAATGATTATAATTCTATAAATAGATACATTTGTTTTACTGTCGCGTCTATATATATTTAAATTTCGAATGCTACTAAAGCGCCTTTACCTTCAATCTATTTGGCACAAAAGCCGCTTAGGGTGACCAGTTCCTGAGTTTTTTTTATGTGTTAACAAATTGAAAATGTGTATAACAGCTATCGTGTGTTCCGCAGATTTTCACACTAACATTCCAAATTTAAGAACGCTTTTACAGTAACCGGCAATTTGAATTTAAATTGATTTGGTTTTTCAGGTCTCTCTTCAATGACCCAGTATTTCTGACATGCGCAAAGGGACCTGCATAATGGCGTTACCATTTTGTTCTTAATTTGTAAATACTTACGTTTTATAATTTTTACCCAGTCATTATATTTTTACAGCTTATTTACCGTTTTTCAGTTATTGTAAGTTGGTATTCCCTTTAAAATTCATAGGTAAAACATGGTAACATCGTAATTCGGTTCGATTTCCGCACGGAACAAATATTTGTATGACCCATATGTTATTGTTATTCCGAGTCTGGTTGTTTGTGTATGTGAGTTTGTATGTTTGTAAACGTACCCACGACATGTGAGAAAATGCTAGTGTTCCTAAAAAATAATAGGTGGGCTAACTGAGACCAAATGTTGCATCGTAAAACAATCAATCAATCTCTCATACAAATAATGTCAGAATTTCCTACTGCAGTTTTTTCTTTAACAATAATAAGAACAATATTAATATGTAGGTATAGTTTATTACAGCAAAAACGTAAACAAACAAATGAGTAATTAACCATTTTCCTTAGAAGCTATTGCACCTCGTAAATTCTTACAAACAAGCTGGTTTTAAATACCATTTTATAGGAACAGGTGTATCCTTATTATGTCTGCCAGGGTTGCGGAAATTGTTCGAAAACGTTACCGCAGCCCTGCAACGCAAAGGGCATTAAGAGGAGCACGGATGGATTTTAGTCAGTAAGAGTGTGACACTGTCTTTGCTCCGCCCAGAGGGGAAGAAATCATTTGATCACTAAAATCAAAAAAATTGGGCTGATTTTATTACGATAGTGGATAACTTTTATCCGAAGAATAAATATGACCGTTTGTTGAAATTTCCACACACTGTTTAAGGTTAAAAAACGATTAGTACCTGTCCTTCCATTTTTGAATTTGGTTTCCAAACTGTTACCATAGAGATCCGAGAGCTAGTGGTTTATTGTGTAAAGAATTGTGATTGTGTGTGGAAGTATTTGAAGGAAATAAATATTCTATCGCTTAATATATTTGTAGAGAAACTTTGTCCGCCTGCCTAAATAATGCAGTGAGTATCTTTTTTTTGTTTAAGTGAAAAGTATAGAAATCAGTAAGTTCTAACCTATTTTTTTATTTTGCAATAAGACACCTACATAACGAAGCTGAAAGTCTCGTTTCCTCGCGTCTAGTCGTTCCTCTCATCACCATCACTTTGATCTCTTTTTTTAAACCATACCTTCGGGATTCTTGCCTTTTAGTTACGGGGGAAAATGAAGGTTTTGATTTTATTTTTTTGTGTTTGAAAGGTTAATTAGTTCGGAGCTTTGTTTGATGGAAATCGGTTCACCAGTTTCAAAGTCATCAGTTCTTTTGTTAGCTACGGTAGTGACTTTTTTCTTGTGTCGGGGGTAATTTTTAATGTTGTGTTTTGCTCAATGTAGGTACTTATGCGTAGATAACGACTATATGAAAAGGGTTATTTAAATAAGTAATACAAAGAAAACAATTAAGTTACCCCCGACAGAAGAATAAAAATCTCTATCAGTTAATAAATGAGCTGATAACTTTGAATCGGCTGAACCGATTTTCATAAAACGTATCTCAGAACCATCGCTAGGAAACCTGCTTTGAAATAAAAAAAACGTATTCAAATCTGTTCACCCGTTTAAGAGCTACGGTGCCACAGACGGACAAACAGACACGTCAAACTTATAACACCCCTCTTTTTGAGCCGGGCCTTAAAAATAGCAACTGAAATCATTCACTTTATATCTGAATTAATTGTGTTTCGTTTTCCAAAGGTAATAAATTGGTTTTTCCTAGTAGGCATCAACGATATTATTATTATTATATTTATTCTGGTATCATCGTTATCTGTTTTATGTAGCCACCGAAAATGTTGTTATCCTTAATTGCCGCCCCTTCATGTGTTCAGATTTCGTTGGTAGTGTATAAGCGCCTGTTTTGTTGCATTGAGTGATAATAATGGCGTAGTTAGATATCCTCAAGATGCATACAACGTCGTCACCCTGTCTGCGTGCCGGCTGTCGCATTCTGCGTCTGACTAACTCGAAAAGTCACCACAGCAACATAGGTAATGCGTATTATACCACTTTTATCACAAATGCTGTTATGCGTCATAAAGTGTACGTGTTGGTCGACAAGTGCGCCGTTAAAAGGTTGTTTGTTTACCTCATTGAAGTGGAAATGACGTATGATGCAATTTGGTACAATAATTGTGGTTAAAGCAAAAAATATCGGTAGGTGTTTCACCTAAGGGTGTGTAGTTATAGCGTGAGAGCGTGACAGATGAACAAATGAGCAAACTTACTTTCAAGATCAAATCATTTATTTCAATTAGACTATTTTCAGGCAATTTAGAATTTTCAAGAAGTTAGAAAGAAAGTTGAAGCTAGTTGCTTGTCCCAAAACGTAGGTCTCTATGGAGAAGAACGAGCAAGAAATTCCACGGACTCGTGTTTATAATAGGTATTAGTTAGGATACCGTACGGTGTATACGCTCCTAAGTTATTCGAAAAGGCGACTGCTATCCATCCATGTAGGTATTCTACTGGATACTCAGGTCTATGAACGCTGTGCAACTCTGCAAATCATGGAGTATGTACTTACTGGATATTTCATTGCGTCTTTTGTAAGGCTGCCTCGTTAGCCTAGTGGTCCTAAGCGCGATTGCTTCGCTAGAAGTCTTGGGTTCGATTTCCAGGCAAAGCGAAGTGTTATTGGGTTTTTCTATGAAATTCTCAGTAGCAGCTTGAAGCTAGGATTTGTGCCCGGTTAATGGCAATAGGCTCGCTCTCTATTTTAGGCGACCTAAATACACCTACCGGCGAACTGTACACCTCTGCTTAACCCTTCGGGGAATACAGGCGTCATATGTTCTTTTGTCAGGCGTTCAATATCTCGTAAATCATGAGGTACCTAAGTGTGGAATTCTGGGATAATTGGGTAGGTGACACCGTTAAACAAGAATTCCAAGGCACAAGACTTCTTGAATAAACCACTTCATTTTAGCCCTGAAAACCCGATTATTTTTCAATCAACAGTAAAATTAGATTTTTAGTTGCTTTGAAATCAATTAATAGTCAATCAATTGAGTTGTCATATAAGTGACGTCACACTTTACTATTGTCATACAGAAACTATGGAAGAATTGCGTTTTGACAGCTCATAAAAAGTGTAAATTGATCAGTAATGTCAAGTAGCCAAATTAGCGAAGTTTAGGTAGTATATTAGGCACCCCACTATCTGAGATTAGTGTGGGGTGGAGGAATCTCCAAAATGGTGTTGCGTCATCCGTTTCGTGAACGTTGTCCCATGCCCCTGAGTCTGACATGTCGATGGCGCGTTCGTGTTCCACGCGCGCCTCAAAGAGATAGCAGTAATTTGAGGGGCCACTAAGGGCCGATGCGAGGCTGCCGATTTTTCGAAAGAGATACCGCGTAGAGATACCCGGAACGCAAAGGGCACAAAAAGGAACATGGGTAGGTTAAAGTCAGTAAAAGTATGACACTCCCTCCCGCCCCGGTTAGGACGGGGGAAGTCATTTGTTGATTTCTCATCCGGAACAAAAAAAATGTGCCTCGTTCTATAAAAGAATGATTTATACTAAGTCTTACAACTAAGAGTAGGTAGGAAGATAATGTTTTAAAATTAGCTTTGTCTGTAAACAGAAGTAATGGGCAGACCTCTCAACTTTGTTACAGATAATATACTGACGAACTGCAAACATGACAAGCTTGCATGAACAGTCATTTTGCTCACTTCCACTTCTCTTTATAGGATAGATAAAATAAATGCTTTTCCCAGCTACGTTGGCGTCGGTTTCCAGTCTAACCGGGTGCAGCAGAATACCACGTTTTATACGGAGCGACTGCCTATCTGACCCCCACAACCCAGTTACTGGGCAACACGATACCTCCTGATAAGACTGGTTGTCAGACTTCCCGGATTCTAACTATCCGTAACGACTGTCAAAGATCTATGAATAACAGCTGGAATCAACGGGTTTTCGAGACACGGAGGTATTACATAACCAACTTCTAAACTCCGGGCTGCTACTGAGAAATTCCTAATGGAAAAATCCAACAACACTTTTTGCCCGACCTGGGAATCGAACCCAGGACCCCACGCTCATCAGTCGCAGTTCTAGTATCTCCGATAGAATGCTTGCTCAAAATCATGATACCTATCGCTCAATCTTGCTGGCATAAAATAAATGTTTATGTAATGCTTGTCTAACTAGGTATAGTAGTCGTCACGAGTCGTGAGCACAAATGTCAAGTTAATTTTTGGGTTCCTTTGGGAGTTTTTCGGGGCGCCGACGCTGTACGCGATCGGTTAGACAGACGGACCAATCGCGTGCAGTGTCGCTGGCTCAAAAACCCAGATAGGAACTTAAAAACTAAAAAAAATTTACTTGATATTTGCGCTTACGATTCATGGCGACTACTATAAATCCCATTAATCCTAACAAATATAAACTACTAGTTTCTGTCCGCGACATCAAACGCGTGCTTTTTTACCAGCATTTTACGTCTTTGGTTACTGCTCCGCTCCCGTCGGTCGTAGCGTGATTTTATATGGCTATTCCTCACGTATCTGGCTATCATATACAGAAACATTTTTGCAATCTGACTGGAAGTTCCATAGGTTAGCGCGTTTAAACAAACAAAAAAAACTCTTCAGCTTCATTATTATGTATAGATTACGTAGCCTATTTAAAAAATATCTAAAGTCTGAAATGTCTGAAGTGACTAGTTAGCCTAGTGGTCCTAAGCGCGACTGCAACGCTAGAGGTCTTGGGTTCGATTCCCAGGTCGAGCAAAGTGTTATAGGGGTTTTCTATAAAATTCTCAGTAGCAGCTTGGAGTTAGGATTTGTGTCCGGTTAATGGCAATAGGCTCGCCCCCTATTACATAGGACCTAAACAACGGCGAACTGTGGGTGTCCATTGGTACACCTCTGCCTAACCCTTCGGGGAATACAGGCATGATAGACGGTATCTGAAGTCAATAAAAATATATATAGTTTTTTATTGACGTCACTCCGCAATTATCAGAGGAAAAAATACCTAAAACAAATATGTATTTTTAATAAAACCCACATAACGTAGGTACAATTGGCTTTAGTTCTAGCTAATTGTTACACATACCTACACAATAGCCAGTTTCTTATCACGTTTTATCAATGTTTAGTTAATGGTCGTATGGCTAAAATAGTCTAACATGCAGGTTGTTAGAGTGCAACCTTGATAGGTACTTATTGATTTGTATTGTACATTTTAAAATGTTGACAAAAGTCAATATTTTAATAAAGAATCATTGGTTGTAACGCTTTTCCATTAGGAATTTCTCAGTTGCAGCCCGGAGTTTGGCCCCCATCCTTCCGACAGCAAGTAAAGCTGCTGGTTCTGCTCCTGTTCTCTCCCCGGTCGTGTCGGATGCCGTCCTGTCCGATAATGAGAGTGAAGGTGGTGCAGGTGTTCTCGCATGCAAGTGCTATAAAATCTCCAGATTATTTAAAAACACCGCGTCACCACGGCTCTGGAATGTAAAGGGCATTACGAGGAACAAGAGGATGGGTTTTAGTCAGGAAGAGTCTGAAACTCCCTTCCGCTCCGCCTAGGGCTGAAGAAGTCATTCGATGATTTCTTCCATCCTTAAAAAAGAATATTTTTAAAAATCTGCTGTTCCATACAAGAGTGCTACAACATAATTATTGTATTTACATAGCCTTTTCCCAACTATGTTGGGGTCGTCCAGTCTAACCGGATGCAGCTGAGTACCAGTGTTTTACATGGAGCGACTGCCTATCTCACCTCCACAACCCAGTCACTAGGCAATACGATACTTCTTAGTAAGACTGATTCTCAGACTTCCTGGCTTCTGACTATCAGTAACGACTGTTAAAGATCTACGAATGACAGCTAGGACCAACGGCTTTACATGCTTTCCGAGTCACGGGGGTGTCACACCACCAACTTCCAAACTCCAAGCTGCTACTGAGCCAATTCTAATGGAAAAACCCAATAACACTTTTTGTCCGACCTGGGAATCGAACCCGGGACCCCACGCTCATCGGTCGCGCTTATGACCTCGAGACCAACGGGGCAGTTCAAGTGTGCTATAATAACACGGTCAAAATGCATGATAGCAGCTAATAATTTTTGTAACCGCCGAAAAATATTAACGCTGTGAGTCTAAAATCATGTACTGAATGAATCCCTTGAAAATGTTTTCATTACGATGTCCCTACTGTCTGGGCTGGCCCTTAGTCGCTAATACAGAAACCGCTGACACCACACAGTTCCTGAACCCTTACGGTTTCCGATCAGTTCTTATCTACATGAGCATCTTCATATTCTTTCAGACGTAATTGTGGTACTTTTGAGCCATGTTAACGGGCGGTTCAAGATGACAAAATATAGGGCTGCCATTACCTAAAGACTTCAGAAACCCCGGACTTTTACTTGAAATTGAGATTTTTGTCTGGACGCCCCTGAGAAAAATATTTTCCCAATAAAATAAAAACTTCATTTACATTTTCAACTTTTATAACCCTAGCCTAGGTTCCGTTTTATCTTTTCAAATAATCGGGATTCTCCTGACTCGAAAGTGTTCGGGTTTCGCCTGGACACTTTTTGAAGACATCCGAGTGACCCCCAGACGCCGTCAAGATTAGGACAAATCCGGGGGATTACGGACAGATGGCAGCCCTACCTAGATACCTTATATAAACAGGAAAGGGTAAGGACTCAAGTTAGTGTAAATGAAAACAAAACATATAATTTGGGAACGGAATCGTTTATTGAACCCATCTGTAATAGTAGATAATTAAATTATACTGTTACTCTACACATTTTGTACTATTCAAAGTACCTACCTATGTCAAGTAATTCTATCTCTTAGGTTAAAATGTACCGACAAATGCACCCAATAACGAGCAATTACCACATTGTTTTTTATTTTATCTTTTAAATTTCCAATTGTGCTCCAAAATTCAGTGGTAGCTACCAATCACAGTACCATTTGGATCCTACGATAAACACATGGACATCTTGCCATTGACAAACTTATTTTTTTAATTTATTTTTTAATATGACAATGACACTAATGTATGATAGGGTAAACGGATTGGTCGATTAAAAAAAATATTTAGTTTCGATTTTTGAACAACTATAAATATAACTACAGTTGTTATTCAGAATATTCCGATAAAATCCAAGAAATTTACTTGTAGTAACTTACTGTAATAATGATTTCACACTTCTTGTTTGGATACAAACACTGCATAACGTTTACATAATCAATACCTACACAATTACACAGGTTTACAATTTTATAAATTCGTTACTTTAATCATATAATATGAGGAATTTGAATATAAACATTAGTAATAAATATTATAATCATGAAGATAATAGTTTTTTACACGTTCTTTTAGCATAAATTTATGCATCAGTGTGTGTATCCAAAACAACTAAAGGGGACGTCTTTTAAATTTCAAATTAGGCATTACATCGTAGCCATTAGTAGCTTACACTAAATAAGTTAATATTTTAGATAATATCGATCGAGTCATCGCTTCGTTTACATTAATTAATAATAGGTATAAATCTTCCTTTATTGTCTTCATTCTTCACCATTAAAAAAAAGCTGGGTATGAAATAATTGCCAATTAAAAAAAACAAGAAACAGTGTTGTAGCGTAACGAGTGGCGGCGAAAATTGTTTCGTGTAAAATTGCTTTGGTTCAGCCATTAAAATAACAATAATAATTAAAGTGTAGGTACATTCTGCCAAGGTTCATAACCGTGTCCAAAGAGGATAATTTTACAGATAGCATAATAATAGCGAAACGCTATGGTTATGATAAAAATAACAAGCGGATGGTCAAACATTGTAATTTTCAAGATTTTCGCGCAAATGCAACCAGCTGTTACAATGTTCGTCTTTGTAACTTTCTAGCCCATTTTATAATCAGATCTCTATTAGAGTTGCACAATGTCGATGGAATTATCGATTTCGATAAAACTATAATTTTATATCATTTTAATTGGAATCACCATCATCGTTTGCTACTTTTATCAAACATTAAAATTATAATGTATCGTTGCCTTAATAAATAATACAAATTCATGATATGTACCTAAGTATACACAGAAAAGATCGACAATACGCAAATGATACAAAATAAATAGCATATCGATGACGTCATAATAATTATATACATACACTTAACATACTTTAGTACCCTTCGATTTTAATGGATCTTTATAAATGGTTATTCGATTGTTATAGATGACTATTCTTTAACCGATAAGTAGTTTCTAGTTCGATAAGTAAATTGTAATTGATATTTACATAAGTACCTATTATTATGATTATTACGCTGAGATCGCGCGATTGGATCATCTGTACCTTTCTAATTTGTTACTCCACACTTTTGTGCAAATGAGAGGGCAACAGTGATCGATTCGCGCGATCGAGTTTACGTGTCAGGTGCACAGACTCTGCTAAACAGAACTCCACCCTAGTTCCAACGTTAACGCTTCGTTCGGTTAGAAAGGAATCCATTTAAATGTATATGAAAATAAGTGGGACTTACAGTATATACAAAAATATCACATTACTTCGAGGCCGCAGCTTTCAATCACTTAGTCAATTAATTATTTCGTCTTCTTACCTAAGTTGTCGGTCGTTGGTACGAAGCGTAAGCAAGTTAACGCAGGAAGTAATCGATTAAAATTAAAATTATGTTTTTGAAGCTGTCTTCGCTCGCCGGAAGCCTCCTTTTGCTAAGCGCAAATCACTCAATAGCTCCGATGGCTCACGAGGTACACCAGTAACTTTAACATTATTGCTGAACGAGTCAGTCGCGTATAAACTAAACCACTTCCAACTATACATATCATCGCATCCGTGCCTTTTATACGTTAGTCTTCCCACACCTACTAACGAATATCTAGGAAGAATTTCTTTTAAAAGACTAGGTGCCTCGTCATAGACCTACTAATCCAAAGTGAGTACTACGACACCTACGAGATCTAGTTTTCGAAGCAGAAGTATCTAAAAAGCTGCAGCCGGCGGATCGCGCAGTCGTCGTCGACGCTGCACTAAAACATAATCGGCCGACACGCGTCGGACGGTGACGTCACACCGTCGGCACACCACCGCGGTCTATCACAACGACATAGAAAAATATAACGATCTGGGACGCGTTTTATTGCTAAAAATTTAGGTACAGTCTTTGGGGGCCTCCGGGGAGGATCCTCCGGAGAAGTCGTCGAGGAAGTCGAAGGTGGCGACGGCGGCGCGCTCCGGCTCGCCGTAGCGGACGAAGAACCCCTCGCGCCCGAGGATGGAAGGCCGCCGGCTTCGGCCGCGCAGGCCGCCGGGCCCGCGCACGCGCAGCGCGGCCGCTGCACCAACACGAGCGTCAGCACGAGCCTACTCTACAAGCGAGCGCCCTCTGGACGAGACAACACGCGTGAGCCACGCGCCCCGTCGTCCAGCACCGCTCGCACACACACGCGACGCACGCCGCACCACGCTCACACTCGGTGTGCTCATATTCCGAAATCTATCTCGCACAAGATGAGTAGAAGCCAGAAAAGAGCACCCAAAGCGGTAGCCTCCAAATGTGTGTAAAATAAGTTTGTAACTTTGAATTGAAAATAAAGTAAAAATGTGCGCTACAGGGCTCTTCTTTAACTGGACTCACTCACGGCAAAAATTCCAAAAACCCCAATTTTCTCTTCTTTGCTGAATTTGATTAAATTTTCAGACAAATTATACCCCGTATACTTATAGGTTAATTTACTTTCCAGTTCTTATGCATAACTTCGGAATATGATTGTAATACTATCGTAGAATATTTTTTTTTACATTTGGTACATTTCTCTCCACTCCCTTTAAATCTTTATCTAAGAAAAAACTAGATTGACAAGAACCCGTTGATTGATAAATTGATAGAGCTATGAGCGTGGCGCCACCTGCAGATCACGTTCTACTCGGAATGAGGCGAGAGAGTGAGATGGTGCGTGTGAGTGAGAGCGGAAACGAGTGACGTGGCTGGTCGTGACGACAGACAACATGAAATGACATGACACAATACGTCAGCACAGATCTTTGGTGGTTTGTCCTCGAGACTTATCCTGCAAGACAGTTCACTAGATACAATTAAAGCTATTAAAAATTAAAACACCATGTTTTAAAATAATATTTTTAGCGTTAAAACTGTATTTAGTGAGCTGTCATGCAAGTAGGGCTTAATTTTTTTATCTTATTTTGGACACTAACAAATGTAGAAAAAAAACTTTAGTAGAAAAGTCTAGATTTAAAAACAATCTAAATCATGCTGTCAAGATCTGTACGGACTTAGGAAAAACGTTAAATGTAGACATAGAGATTCTAGAAAGTCATGTGCTAAAAAATAAAGATCTTAACTTTGAAAAGAAACACTACTAAATCATATAGTAAAAATAAATAAAATAATTAAATCTTCAACATTTAACGTTTGACAAATAAAGCAAAAAACAAATGGAAAATGTAACTGAATTCAGAAATGGAAAAGCATTTTAATGCTTGAAATAATGAAAAATAATAAATTGTTTGAACAAAGAATAGAATTAAGTTTATAGATAGAGTTATTAAAAAAAAAACCCATTAATAACAGAACGTCAGACTCTCCCGAAATCTTCGATAAAAGAAATGAATTGTACTCTAGTACAACACTAGCAGTTTGACAATTTTACTATTAATTTGACATTTGTCTTTTTTTTTAAATCGAATAATATTAATCGATTTTATCATGAAGATATTGAGAGTAAGGCTGGCCTTATACAGTCGGAAATTCTTTTTGAACTTATAACAGGATTTTTTATTGTTAGTTCAGAAGTCTAATAAGTGTAAGATTTAATTTACTTCTCACTACACACATTCTGATTTTCTTCCAGTTGTAAATTCAAATCGATTTTTAGTCTGTGTAAGGTTACCATAAGCCTGCGTGATGGCTCTTATACAAATTGACCCATGTGCTTACATGGTTGAAACCATGTACACCGTTCTGCTTAAAAGAAGGTATAAATTTAATACTATAATGTACCAACTGGGACAACAGTAATAGATCAGTTTGTACTAGAGAAATAATACCATAGTTGATAAAAAACGGCCGATTAATAAGATGTCATCAATATTTTTAAGGGTACTTCTAAGGGTCAGTCAAGTATGCTACGAATTTGAGTATAAGGTAGAAAAAGATTTACATTAAAACGGGGGATTATGAATCGGCCATTTGCTTTTTTGGGACTGAACTCTCGTCTCGTCATGTCTCAAGTTCACAATTTCATTTTTGAAAATAGAACTCCAATGATATCATGATCGCATAGTTTCGTTTTAAAAATAATTGAAAGCAATAAGTATTTCAAGTTTCTTTGTTTCATCAATTATTTGAAAAATTGACAGTGACATTACGTGAGTCAATCCCAGTCCTCAAAAGTCATAAACAGTTCCAATATTCACCTGTCTTCTGTCTCCTAGACCGGTGCAGACGATGTAGCCGGGAGTAGGGAGGGGGTGGCTCGGCCGGCGAGGACCCGCAGGAGGAGGGGGAGGAGTCGCTGGACGCCAGCATCACGTCCAGCAGGTTGGCTCGAGCCTGGAACACGTTGATAAATTAATGAGGACCGATCGCTTGACGAAAAATATGTTTTTTTTTTTCATGATTTTATTTACCTATTAATTGGCCTGATGTAAACCTGATTATGTATACACCCCATGCCAAATTACAGCTTTCTAGTACCAAGAGTCTTTGAGCTAAGCCGCGGACAGACAGACAGACCGACAGACATAGCGAAATTATATGAGTTACTAGTTGACCACGGAACACTAAACATTAATTTTAAATAGTTTCGAGTGTTATGATTTTGCGAATTCGTGTGTTTTAAGAAGCAGGCTCCTCAAAGCACAGTTTAAAATTACTTTAAAAGATTTTTTGAATGTAGAATAACATAAAAGAAAGCTTCATTCTTTGAATTATAATGTTAACTTTATAAACGAAACACAATATACACTATAAATACATATTTTTAATGTAAACATTTCAATCTATAGTCATATATTCTCGTTTAGTTACATTTATTCGCTTAGTATAAACGAATTTAATGTTTCCCTCTCCATTTTACTTAACAAACACTGGTTATCTGTTACGTCATTAAGTATATCCGACTATGTTTCATTTATTATAAAATTTGTCAAAAAGTATTTAAGAAACGAAAGTTAGTAGGTATGTTATATTCCTAAAATAACAGAATTAATGTGACATTTTTAATAAAAATAGCAAATAAAAATATATAATTTTACATTACTTAGTATTTATCGTGAAGTAAAGAAGATTATTATATTTTATAACCACATTTGTTTAATATATGGACGGTAAATAAATATAGAACATTATCAAAGATTATTATAACAAACATTACCTTAGGATCACTGAAGTCGATGTCTTTCTCAACGTGTACCCAGCCGGTAGGTGCCCACAGCGCGCTGTCCTTGTGTGTGTGAGGCTTTTCCCCCCGCTCCTCAGTCTTCACCTCCGCCGCGCCCGTCGTCCCCTCGCTTTGACGTATCATTCTGAAAACGTAAGCCATCAGCTGTCATTAATTCCGAATAGATAAAAAAAAATGATGACACAACATTTTTATAAAAATACAATATTTTTTTTATGAATTTGCAAATTATTTTGTGTTAAACTTGAAAATAACTATTTAATTTGGATTTGATGTTCAATATTCTAGCATATTTTTTGTTAAGTCAAACTAGGAACCTTTAGTACCTATATATTTGTGTCCAATCTTAATTATTCACAATAATTATAACTCCATACATATCACTTATCTTTTCGATTTAGGGAAGGAGCGTCACCTAAACGTTATCGTTATCTCACATAGTTATTGCTGTTGCATATCACGCGCATCGATGATTGCAATTTAAGCCTTATATCAATGGCATAAGTCACATGAGGCACTCAAGAATTGCAACGAAACACGCTATCAATTTGGCAACGTTTATTGTTTTGATAAAAAGAACTGTCTATACAAATACCTTGAGGATTATAGCCTGGGGCTAGCAAGATTCCATACAAAAAAAATCGTGAAAGCAACTAATTTGTGGTATATTAAATACAATTTTTTTTAACAATACAATATTTAAGGGAAGGACAAAAAAATGGTAACTAGTTATTTAAATAACTAACCAATAAGACGGATCTTTTTGAAATTGTGAAACTGCTTTTGAACTTATAAAATTATTTGATGTTTTCAAGGCTTGGTTGGTTTCATAGCACTATTTAGTTGTAACCATATTTTTCTTAATTCTTTTATAAATTTTAAGTATCTAGGTTTCGTTAAACGAAAATTACTGTAACTAAAATAATATAGAATAGCAGGCGCCACGAGTCGTGAGCACAAACGTCAAGTTAAATTTTGGATTTAATCCAGGAAGGAACCCAAAAAATTAACTTGACTACTATACTAACTATCAGTGTGGTTACTAAGACGAAATTATTATAATTTTCATGCAAACGTAAACTCACCTATTCAGTTCCTCAATAACATCTTTCGAAGTTGCAGCCTCGTGGAAACTCAACGTGTGCTCTTGCTTCACGATGATCGGTTCCGGGACCGACGTTTGCGCAGTCCCAGGTTTATTCCTATCCACCACAGGAATCTTCGACCTATTCCTGCCAGGCGAAGACGGTGGTCTCTTCCCCCCCAAAAGCGTCGGAATCCGGCTTCTCTCCCTCAATTTCCCATCTTTAATTGCATCGTTCTTATTACTTACTATCACAGTTTCAGCCGTAGACGTGCTAGTTGTATTGGATTCAGTCATTTGTGGGGAACCAGTCTCTGGGGATGACCCTTCTTCCTCTTCAGGGACGGGAACTAACGCCCCTGTGCTTCTTCGACAAGCACTTAAAACCTCTTCTACTAAGGATATTTCTTCGTTGCTGACGTATGGAAAGCTGGACGATTTCGTTAGACAAGGTTCCACCTCCCTCTCAAGCGGTGATTGCTTGTTCAACATTATATTCACAGTATTTTCTTTCAGTGCTGAATTGTGGTCTAAACTCCGACTAGATTCATTATCACTCGGTCTTTCTTCTTTTACGGCAGCAAAAGGCTGATCTTCAACTTCAACAGTTTCGATCACATCAATGCTTTTATTAATTTCATTCTTTCTCTGCACTTTTATGAGGTGCCGTTCATCTATTTCGTTCTCTGCGTTTTCGACTCTCGAAAATTCATCGAAGAAATCTTCGGATTCAGTGTAAGGGTCTTCGCGTTCGATGAATCTCGGCGTGGACCGTGGCTCGGATACAGTATCACAGAAGGCAACCCTCGGTCGGTCACCGTGTTGGACGTCACAAGAATCGTTTTCAGAGAAGCTGCTGAAGGAGTCAGGTCTCTGTCTGTCTTCCGACACTTCACTACGAGGGCCCACTGAGTCATCGTCGAAATCCGCCGCAGCATACGGAGGTGGCAATTCCCTGATTTCCGAGAGCGGCCGCGAGGACATAGAATCAGATTCCTCCCTATCTCTACAATATTTCTGCTGCTCAGCAATAAAATGCAGGACATTCTGCAACGCCACCTCCCTGTCCTGCAGGGCCATTGCTTGTACGTCGTGAATCCTTAAATGACTGCTCGTGTCCTGTGCAGGGATACCTCTAGATGAATTTGATGCCAAGCTTTTTGTGCTTTCATATTTAACAAGACGATAGAAGTCTCTTGTGAAATCTAAGCCAACGTTTGCGCAGTCACCGTCTTCGCTAAGTGCTGTACTAGATCTTTTATCAGGCGCGTCTGACGCACTGGACCACGAACCACCGGGTGAATGTGTTCCTGTGCAGTCCCACCTTTTCTCCGACGTGTCAGGGTCATCTTGTATTCTGCATTCATCTATTTCTATTGTTGCAAATCCACAATCATTCCAAAGGCAATCACCAACATCTTCTTCTAATTCTAGCGCGTCATCTTCCCTGATACTGGGTAACGTTGACAAAGATATTTGGCCAGGTGTTGTTATCTCAGCAAAGGGGGACTGTCTGTCTCTAAGATCTTCACAGGATAATGATAAGCTCCAGTCCTCCAGTTCAGCCCTATCATATTCTAAATCAGCTAGATCCCTATGCCTCTGCTGTAACGCTGATCTTGCATCATCCAATTCTAGCCAATGTTGAACGTAATCAGCATCATATTGGGAACCATCAGCTCGGTCATCAAGTGTGCTACCCCACGATACCCTTTCCGAGCTAGTTGTAGAAGCAATAGCCACTCTCCTTAAAGGTCTTTCGGGGGCAGGTTTCAGATCTAGTACTAAAACACCAGAGCTAGGAGTTGGAGTGTCTAGGCAGCTGGTCGGGCAAGTTGTTCCAGCAATTAGCTTTAAACATAGATGGGAATCCGAGAAGCTGCGCACTACATGCTGGAAAGGCAACACTGGTCGCGAGGGCGGGTAGCTGCCTCTGACGCCTGCAAACGCGACTCCTATTGGAAAGTAGATGTAATCTGCATCAGTTGCTAGAAGTCTTGCATGTCTTCGAGATTCTCTAGGGTTGATGGAGACGATGGTTTGATTGTCTGTTTCGTCTGATGCTTCGTTGAGGTCTGGCAGGGCTCTGTCGGCCGCGTGGTCGCTCTGCCTGGAGGCGTCAGCTTGCACGTCACTAGACATGGTGGAGTAGCCCTCGTCCTTGGCACCACTCTCCGGGGACTCGGCACCTGCCTCGCCAACTTCACCGCTTTCTTCCTCTGTTACTTTTTCTCCACTCGCCCCTGGAATAATTACCAAAAAATGAGGTAAAAATTAAACGTAAATAATTTAAATTTCGATTTTTTTTTAAACCGAGGATTAGTCGTGCATTATCTATCGTCAACCATTCGTTACCTACGGTAGTTACATTATGGGACTTTTTACCTCTAACGGGGTCGGTGGTCGGCTGCGGCATGCTAAGGCTGAGAGTGTGGGGGCGAGCGGGAGGCGCCCACAGTGTGGGGTCCACCGCCGAAAGCGCGCGCGCCAGATTTGCCGGTGTCACCTCCAGGCCCTGAAAGGTGAGAGACAAAATGTTGATGTTAGATGCTTGTTGAAACTGCAGCAGTGAGAAGTACTTGAGTGCTCGTGTCTATAGTCTGCCGAAATTGAAAAGCTTGGCATCGGCCAGTTAAAAACAGCTTACCAATTTTGTTCTCGGATAAAGCAGTTCTAATTTCAAATTACCTTTAATTCAGTCCAAATATCAGCCAGAATCTGGTGTCGTCGCTTGTCGTCGTGGCTGAGGGGGTGCGGGTGAGGCACGGGCGGCGCGGGGGGCGGGGAGTCCCTGAACGACACCAGAGACCCACAGGAACCGACGTCTACCAAGTGCACTGGAGTATAAAAGATAAATGCTATTAAAGTGACAGTACTGGTTTTACTTCTTAACCTTACCTAGATTCTTTGAAGACAATACAGACTAGATAAAAAATACCTAGCTGATTGAATCATGAAATAAATTGATTGATGAATGATTTGAATTACATTGCTCCATAATTCTATTGAGTACACCTAGTTTGGTTTATGTACTTTCTAAGTTTATCTCGGACATCATTGACATCGGTGATAGAAAACATCCTGATGAAACCTTGACTTGTTAATACTGCCGCCATATGAAAAAAGGACGTAATGACACAACACGAAGTAACCGATTTCCGACCTTAAGAAATAATAACTTACAGTCGGAAATCGATTACTTCGTTTGTCGTGTAACTATGTCCTTTTATCTTATGACGGCAGAATATAAGTCTGAAACATGTTTTTTCATAACCATGTAATTTGTGTAACCTCTGTTGGAAATCCAAATAAATAAATCGTCAATCCGCATGAGCAACAAGCATGGTGATCAATGCTCGTGCCTTCTCTGTATAAGAAGAGGCCTTTGCTCTGCAGTGGGACAATAATAGGCTGGTATTATTATACTTTGGATCGACTCATGTTATACGTAGGTACAAGTATCAACACATATGCGGCAAATTTCGGTTAGGACTTGCCAGGGACTAGACTTGTAGAAGCAGGACACCAACGGTTTCCTGAATGATCTATAGATCTTCTCCTACCTTGTAGATCCCTTGGTGTATGAGGTGTGAGCGGCGTATGCGGCGTGGCGGGCGACGGCCGCGGCTGAGGTCGCAGCTGCCGCACCAGCAGTGCACTCAACGCGCGGTTTTGTGCCTCCAACTCGCGGATACGGGCGCGTGCGCATCCCAATTCTTCGCGCACGCTCTGTAACAGAAGAACAGAAGATTATAAGTAATGTGAGAAGTAGAAAATCGAATTGGAAAAAACGGATAATCATTGTGCAATCGAAAATTAGAATTAGGAACTTCAATTAATTTAGGGTTGAAATTCAATTGTTTAGGATATGTACCTAATTAAGAATAGTTATCTGTGCTAAATATTTAATAATTTCTATCTTTTTTTTCTTCCCACAATAGATATTTATTTTAGAAGTAAAAAAAACACAAGTATTTCAAATGGAGTTATTATAGAGACATAAACGGTCCTTCCAATCTCGCCTCCTCGAATCTGTACCCAAAATAATACCTTTAAAATCCTAAACCATCTATTACTCGTCTTCCCCAACAGATAACAACGTAGAAAACTTCACCGTATCTCCCCCCCTCTTCCCCCTTCAGCATCTCGTCAAAACGTCTTCGAAATAAACGCGTACATTTTAATTATACTTCATTAGTTAAATTAAATTCGAGTAGGGTAATTATAGGGGGGATCTCGGATACGAAATAAGGATGTTTCGGGACACTCTCGGACCTTGCTTTGGAAGATTTAGCGGGTTTAAAGCGCTCATAACTTAGTTAGGATAGGTTTAGTTTGGAACTTTGAGCAGTTTATACAAAGTTTGACGTGTAGCTTAGTCGCGGAAAGCTTTGAGGACCTATCTATAGTATATTTCAAATAGTATGGCTGCAAAATCATGTGGTATACAGAAAAGTGGATAACTAAAATGATTCACTTATTATTGTAAAGTTGAAGTGTGTTTTGTTTGTGTTTATGTTTGAATGCGTTAACCTCCGGAACTCCTAGTCTGTTCAAATAATTCTTTCGCTAATAAGGCTTCGTTATCCCTGAGTGCTAAAGGCTTTATTAATGTGGCCACGAAATTGTAGACAAAAGCTTTGGATGGTGTACTTGACATTACAACATCGAAGGATCGATATAATCAAAAACAATTACCTGCTTCAAAATCAGTAGTAAGTACAAAATACCTCGCTGTAGAATGACAGAATATTGAGTATTCTAAACGGCTGAAGCGTATGAAATCATTAAACTCCAAAGTGATGAAATTTTTATCGGGGATTAAAAAAAAACAAAACAAGCTATTCCAATATCACCTATGCGGTAAAAATGTATGGAAGAACTAATTTATTTTTTGATATTAGAAAAAAATATCAAAATCATCGTTACCAAGTCCCATCCTACCCCGTATTGCATCCACTTTTACCGCGGAACGTCCCACCAAATTAATTAACCAAGCATAATGCACAAACCAAGTTTAATTAAACTTTTCAAACAGTTTTAATAAATTTAATAAAGCGTAAATAATATTAATGGAGTGCAGTTATAAATTTTAAGTGATTTTCGTTAAGACTCAAAGGATTTAAATGTAACGGGTGATGTCATGTTGAGGGGGACGAAGATAAAATGTTGCGATGTATTTGGGAGATCTCTGTATTAATTAGAATTGATTTAATTAGTTTAAGGACTGGCATTGATTATGTACGAAGGTATATGCATATGATTTTATATAGTATATACTATATTAGTTTATATTTTAGTTTGTAGAATGTTAGTTGTTTATTTTTTTCAATTTATTTGTATAATTGCTTCGAGTTCCTTTATTTTTAATTTCAAATCCTCAATTTAATTGCACTTCTCTTGAACATTTATTTGCACCTGACATGTTATCTCTTCACCACCTTTGGTTGACTGGTAGAGAATGACTAAGGCCGCCTTTGTACTTTTTTTTGCATAAAGTTTAAATAAATAAATAAATTGATTGTCCGTTTCGTCTTTATGGTTTCGTTCCACATTCATCATCATCTGCCTAGCGTTTTCTCGACTTTTTGGTGCGGCTTCCAGTCTAAACAGATGGAACTGATTACCAGTATGGAGCGCTGCTTATCGGACTTCCACAGCCCAGTTACTGGGTAATACGATACAAAGACTGTCAAAGATCTACTTTATGTTCTTTCCGAGGCACAGGCTTCGTGAGATATTGTTTTTATTATTTTAAAAGCTTTTTCCCGCTGAATGTCGGTTATCTCGGGCGCAGACGAAATCTCGGATTAAAAAGCAGCCTCGTATACTTTCTTGGGGTTCAAGCTTACTTCGTACCCAATTTCTTCAAAATTGGTGCAGTGGTTTAGCCGTGAAAGCGTAACCAATAGATAGAGTTACTTTCGCATTTATAATATAAAAGTAAGGATATTGTCTTGTATCTATCCATAGATCTGAATCTTCAACTTCATTAAAGGTAACAACAAACACATCGCACCCTAATACATATGTACAATATTACCGTCATCATTTTCGAAATACTTACTGAAAATTACGCTCTTACGTAAACTAATAATCTTCCCTGTCGTCTTTCATCCCACATGATGTGAAATCTCTAATTATGTCAAGAGGACTTCGTCTTACCTACTTATACTATATGCAATCAATAAACTTAAAGGAGAAGACACGCATTCATCACTTTATAATCACCATGACGTTAATTACTCGATAATATCTCTAATGTCATCTCAGAATTTACACGGCTGAGCAGCTAATAGATTTAGAATATTGATGAAGATTAAGTGCTCCAAGTTTCCTCGTAAATTAAGTTTATGGCTCCAACTTGACCATTTCTGGTGATAAAACAATTTAGGAATACTTTGGAAGCTTTTATCTTTTAAGTAATGTTGACTTTGAAGTAATTTTATTTTTCAGATTGATATTTCTTTCGGTTGGCGTAAGGGCTGAGTGATTGGCTGGTGCGCCGTGTCTCGCGGGTTTGATTTCCGGACGAAACAAATATTTGTATGATCTACAGATAGTTGTTCAGGGTCTGGTTGTTTCTGTACCCACGTGAGTTCGTAAACACACTCGCGATACAGGAGAAATTAAAAATGTGGTGCAATGTTTAAAAAAAAGAATCACTACTACTTACGTTTTATATTTAACAACATTTACGAAGTTTTATATCAATATTTTGTAAGTATCCTATAGTGAAATACATCACACTGAATGCATATTTAACGACCAAAGTTTGTCATTAACATTTTCCAACGTTATGTGAAAACAGGAGCGTCAAACTTTGAAAAACAATCAAAAGCGGTCGTCGCTTGCAACCGGCGCCATCTTTATCAGGAAAGTTGGCGCCAAAACTACTGCAACATGGCGGACACTCACAAACTGGATTTAAACACAAACGGTCGCATTATCGGACAGATTATGCCCAGATTATAGTGGGCCAGGCCTTCTGAAATTATTACGGTGCCAGCTAAGGCCGAAGTGTCCCATTTCGTGCGATTTATGTGCGAATGTAGGCACCACATAATCCACGGATGCGGATACAAGGGCGACTATAATTATGAGAAAACAATTTCCGGGATGCATCTTAATGCCGACGGGGATTACGGTAGACATTCCCTTTTTTGCGGATTAACAGTGCCGACTGTGTTCCTTTGTTTTAATCTTTTAAAGGACTCGTCGACTTCCGTTTGGTATCAACGAGTGATTTTTAAATGCACGGCCAGTTCCTTCAAGTATTTTGCAAAATGACTCTAGTTTCTAGCGTATTGTTCGCGGGCAGTGAATTAAAACGAATTGTATCAACTTTAATTCAAGCAGAAATGTTTATGCTTGCTGAAACCCAAACCTAGTTAGTGCTGCTGCCTACACACGGCGACAGTGCCGTGCTCGTCTTATGCTATTTCAAGGGAAAATGCGACTAGTTATGGTTCCGTACCATTTCAAAGGGTGACAACAGGACCCAATTACTAAGCCACCGGTGCAACGGGCTGCATCTCAGGAACCGTAATAGGTGAACATTTGAAATTTACACAGAGTATGTTTAACTACACATAACATACCATCACGCCTGTATTCCCCGAAGGGTTAGGCAGAGGTGTAACAATGTACACTTACAGCTCGCCGGTCTGTATAGGTCCTATGTAATGGGGGCGAGACTATTGCCATTAGCCGGGCACAAACCAAATTTCGAGCTGCTACTAAGAATTTCATAGAAAAACCCAATAACACTTTGCTCGACCTGGGAATCGAACTCGAGACCTCTACCGTAGCAGTCGCGCTTAGGACCACTAGGCTAACGAGGCAGTTATGTATAACTATGGCTACTAAAACAACAAATAGTCAAAATACAAACAATTTAAAAAATAAACCCCATACAAGTAACGTTTTTATTGTATGTAGTGTTACGGAAGAGTACAAAACCCTTCATCTGCAAGTTCTACTTGTTCTTGGTTAGTTTGAACTGTTTCCTATTGCTAATGCCTCTATGATGCCGCTATTATTGTCGTTAGCCCGTGTTCGGGTGTTCGAATTTCTTTACTCGAATTCGGGCATCCGATGCATTTATTACACTACTTCGCAAATGAATACGAGTTAATAACTGCGAGTAGTTTAGTCGAAGTCCGCCGCACCCGCATTCGGTAATGATGAAGCTGGACAAGATTGTTCTAAGACGGGTGAACTGTACCTATTTCATATACACTTGGCCGTTTCTCCGAATTCCATAGGCAATCTAATTGCGCCATGATGGTGTGCCAGTGGCTACTAGGTATGCTTATTCTCACCTTCTGTGACAGAAGTGCGCGCACGACCTGCTGCGCGACATCGTCGAGCCGACGCTCGTGGTCGCCCGCTCCCAAACCGGCGGATAGCGTGGACAGCTGACTGCGGAGCCGATCGTTCTCAGAGCCTAGCGTGGACAGTTGGCTCTGATAGTGCGCCGCAGATGCCTGCAACAATCACTCAGGGTGAACGCAACTATCGGAGAACTAGTACTTAGCAGTAGTAGAGCTCTTTGCGAAGGAGCTCGTCCGGGGAGGTACTCACACTATACCTATTTCCGCCGCAAAGCAGTGGTGTAATTACAGGCACGTGAGACATTGAAACTTTGGGATGGCAATGCATTTGCAAGGCCTCTGAAATTGCAGATGTCTATAGGCAGCCGTGACTACTTAACATCAGGTGTTGGCTTGCTTGCCATCAAATAATAATTTAAAAAAAACTTGAGTGAAAATTATGCTTAAATCATCGAAGGATTGCTTTTCGTAAACAAGACTGTTTTTGTACGAATATAATTTGTAATTTGTTATGTGTCAGTTTTGTTATTCAAATTTTGTTTTTGTTTATCCCCTAACAAATAAGGCGTTAAAATATTGCAGTTTAATATTAGCTTGGCGGTCGAAAAAGAAGAAAACAAGCTCTTCTATCGCCTGCAGCAATATTTTTTCAGTCTCACTCATCAAAACGTCAGGGCCACTCCTGTCGTCAGTACTGGTTCAGTAAAAAAAATACCCCCGAAATGGGACCATCGTTCACACTCTTAATTAAGCCTGAGTTCTCACAACAAACGAAACCAGTGTAAATTGACCCCCACCGCCCCCCTTGGCCTTCAAACACGAGACTACTCCGAGCATTTCTATTCCGAGTCACGGCTCTACTGATATTTGCCATTCTCGAATTGAACAAAACTTAAACGATTTTGAATCTTAATGTTTTAGGAATAGAGTGGTGTTTTAAAGTAGTCATTATTCGGTGTGAGGTTTTCATTAGTCATCAAGTGAGGGTGAGACAACGAATCTGTTTGTCTGTATGTCTGAAACAACTCGCGGTTGATAAGCAATGAAAGGGTTAGGTATGAATGGCGAGCGAGCCCTTTCAATTTGGACATGGCTATAATTATGGCTGCACAAATTTCAGGTGGGAAAGTCTAGACTTTCTACTGTTTTATACACTGCATGAAAGAGGAATTACTAACATAGAACGACAAAATGAATGAAATCAATCTTTAAAAATATTAATAAATTATTTCAGATAATTTTGGAACACTTTAAACGTCATCCGACAATGTCAAACACTTAAATGTCAAATGTGTTTGTTTTTCATATTTATGATGCACTATGGTTTTAGACATTTCTATTAAGGAGGTTTATGACTTACCAACTCTTTGGAATTTGGGTTAATAATTATAATTATGTAATTTGGGACGAAATAGCATCTCGAATGTAGGCAATGCTTAAGATGAAACTGTTAAAAGGAATCAAGTCGATTTCTTTGTTTTTAAATGTACATATAATTGTTTGACTATTTATTTATCTATTTATCGCTAATCTCTGGAACTAGCAGTCGGATTGGAAGAATCTTTTTGAAAATGATACACATATTAATGTGGAATAATAAAGGCTATTTCAAATCATTTGGTTTTTCTATGAAATTCTCAGTAGCAGCTCGGAGTTAGGATTGGTGCCCGGTTTATGGCAATAGGCTTCCCCCCCTATTACATGGGATCCAAACATACCGGCGAACTGTGGGTGTACATTGTTACACCTCTGCCTAACCTTTCGAGGAATACAGGCGTGATGGTATGATATGTTATTTGATAACATGCTATGATCGACACGAGCGGATCACTAACGAAATACGTCACAGAACGTGGGTAAAATGGCGGGGAATAGCAAGTATCTTTAATAAAATAGCTATAGTATAGACAGACAATGCAACCGCACACCTATACGACACGATAATACAACGAACTCGAATGATTTAATTCAAATTCCGCGTGATTGACGCCCAGATCAAATGTGCGTTTATTTCATCATTTAATTTATTTACCGACCGCCGCTACCATTTTGCCGTCTGCGCACTTAATTTAGTGAATTTAATTTATATTTAGAATTTCGAATGAAACCGCAGATGTTTCACCAGATCAGGTAATTAAAGTGAAGGGTTGGTTTGTTTGATTGCTTTCCCATCGCATCGGAAATGGAGTTCTATGGTACTCCATATAAAACTCAATTTATTAATTCTCTTTTATTTATTTTGATGCCTTGTTTAATCGTGCCAATAAAATCGTCGAATTTAATAAGCGATAATTTAAATTAAAAAAAAAACATATACATATATTAGAATCTTACTCTATCTTACTACTCATTATAAATGCAAAAGTTTGAATGGATATTTGTTTCTCAATGACACCAAAACGGCAAAACGGATTTGGATGAAATTTGGCATAGAGATAAATTATAATCTGAAATAGCACATAGGCTACTTTTGATCCCGAAATACTTACGGTTCCCGTGAGATAATATATCAATATTCATTCGATAAAGAAATTCAGTCGAGATTTCAATAAAAATATGCGTAATTGTAACAATGCTTATGTTTTTACGAAAAGCAAAAGTTAAAATTCCCTAATCACTTTCTTTCTCGGGTAAGTTACTTTTCAGAGTAAATCTAAAAATAAAAACTACACGTCAGTTCAAGAAAACTGACCATTTATAAAACTGATTTATGATATCAATCACCGGTTAGCTATTACGCTTTCCTTAGTTTTATGTTTGGTAATAACAGCGCAAGTTTGAGCATAAATCACAACCCTTTGCATAGCAGCCACGATTTGTCAACTGTTGTTTTCTTTGTGTTGCTTGTAATACCGATATGCCTCTGTATAGGTAGACTGCTATTATAGCACGACTTTGAATACTTAAATGGATTTTATTTATACTAATTATTTAAATGTAAATATTATTTTCGCTATTTATTTTCTTGAAATAATATGGCGTCAAAAGTCGGCCATTTAAATTTTTATTATTACGACATACCCCGTGTCAGTTTCTGAATTAAAATGAATCTAACGACACCTCTCAGGCTAAAATCTATTAAGCCGTTTAGGCAAAAATTAAAAGAAAATAAAGCAAAGAAATTTACATACATACAGACACTCCGAAAGCCTAACCGTTCTGGCGCAATCGCGTAAAAAGTACTTTTACTTTTTTCCCCCGTTGAATTTGTACAAATACACACGAACTATGAAAACATTAATTCAACTAATTAAATTACCCAATTTACCCATACCGCCATGACAAGTAAAACCACAAATTAACAATTACGTAACATCATAGTTTTGCGAAACTGACGAATCATAAGATTAATGGTTTGACAGAAATCAAAATGGCGCTGATGCCGAAAATAGTCATTGTTTCGTAGAGAACGACAGGGGCTTTCAGCGAAGTGATTACATTTACGACAATAACTAGAATTAAAGCGGGGGGTCATTAATCATGGCCTGCAGTGTAGACATCATTAGGATTGTTCGGTCACGCGTCACAAATGTTAGGGGCACAAGTTACTCTTGTAGTTTCTATTACTGATCGTGTATGAAATAGTTTTGTAATGTACTGAAATGAAGGATATAAAGTACCTATGTCTACAGCAGGGAAAAAATTCCTCATACGTTTGTAAATCTGCCCTCAATAACCATGATCGGATGGCTAAAACAACAACCAATTTGGTTGCTGTAATGTTTGAAAATGGATTTAATTTAATGGGTTTTGAAAAAGAAAGCAGTGTCAGCGACAATACGTGTGATTATCACTTTAGATTCCTATCGTAATTATTGAGGAAAAGATTAAAGAAAATATGGATAGGACGATAAACCAATAACTATTTCAATTAAAATTTATTTCAATGAGTTTTTTTTTCTTACATTGGCGCTTGGCACTGCATGGGCACATAAACTTATAGGAAAAAGAATGCTGGGTGCTCGACGGGTTTTAAAAAAGGGGGCCCGGTCTCGTTATAAAAACCCGTCGAGCACCCAGCGATATATTACGATATATATTTGGCAAAAAATAAATTCAAACTAGGAATTACTCCTGTAATGTTTGTAAATACACCGTTTTTACGTTTACAAACATACATAACCAATCAGACCCACAAACAGACAGACAAGACAGATTGAGAAGCAAAATCAAATGTTTAAAAAAAACACAAAAATTGCTCCTCTGGTCAATATTCTCTATTGAAAGATAATAAACCAGTCTCTAAGCTTATCAATCCCCGTCACTGGTATAACAACTATTTATTATTCTATCAATAATTCATAATATCCTGTCCTGGTTTGGTTAATAGATGACGCTAGTTTCCAATTCAGTCGGATTATCTTATCGTGGAATATGCGCAGAGTTAGTTCGGCATCCTGTGCCTGTAATAGCTACCTTGCCGTGTTTCCATTGTGGACACGATTCGTTTAAGGGCTGGGGCTTTTGTAAATTTTAAAAGTAGCAGGTTTTTGTAATGAATTTAAAAAAATATTAGTAGAATTGCCCTTCTATTAACAAAAATACCTCTAAATTACAATTTAATTAAATTTTTTGACTTTGATTTTCGCTGAGATGAGATTGCGACTAGATTTTAATTATTTTTAACTAATAGAATTGATCTTCTGGTAAGTAATCGGTAGATATATTTGTACGGGCCTGTGGACGGTGAGCAATGGGTAGATCACCGTCCGTACGTTGCTTAACGACAGGCCGTGTCGACGTCGCGTTCGTGTTCCACGCGCGCCTCAAAGAGATGTACAGCAATCTTAGAAGGGGCCACTCAGGGCCGATGCCTGCCGGGGCTGCGGATTGTACGTAAGAGATACCGCGCCCCCGGAACGTAAAGGGCACAAGAAGGAACATGGATGGGTTTTAGTCAATAAAAGTTTTACACTCTCTTTGTGACTCTACGTCACAAATATTGGAGTACTTGTTTACAAAATAAGAACAATAATAGTACTTATAATTTTTAAATCAATCTAAGTGATTGCAATCAAAATTGTCTTAGAAATAAACCGACTTTCCTTTTACGCAGAAGGTATGTATAACAACTTTTATGTAATATTATGAATATTCCAACAATGTCGTGTCGTATAACCCAATGGACACAGACTAATTGGTTTCGTTAGCGCACAACTATGGCGGGCCGGCGGAGGTTCGCTAACGTAATTATGAAGATACCTCAGCTTCTGCCTACCCGGAAACAGTAATGAATAACTTGCCTACTTGCAGTTTAAAATGCAGTAGTTTAACGTTGCCAGCGAATTTTGCAGATGTTGGACTGTAATTATTTTATTACGGCAAATTTGGTTCAGATGGGTTTAGTAATATTATTAGTAGTAGGGGGTTTTGATATGGTAGCTACTGGCGTATGGACGCAACTTCGTCCATGTGGATGTCGTTTTTCTGCAAGGTTTTTGTAGCGCACCCTTATTCTTTTCTAGATTAAATGCATCTAGATCAAATGTTGTGTCAAAATAGGTTCAGCTGTTTCGGAGTTTTGCCGAAACTAACAGACAGATAAAAAAATATAGTTTTTGGTATGAGCACCGTGTAAACATACATATAAGCACACGTTTAAAAAAATATTATATTATCAATGTGAGCAATACAAATTATTATGCAGTAGTTTTGCGAAAGTGACAAGCAATTTTGCTTCCTAACCTAAAGCACTAAGATACAACGTAAAAAAGAGCATTTTATCTAAATAACAGATGCACATATTTACTAGGTCATCTCGTAAATGGAGCACGAACCCAACGTACTAGGACAGTTTGTTTATCTAAAGATATTTTCCTCTTTTTCTCTTTATATAAGTTAATTCACCATTCGCCGGCGACATGGCGCCGACTCTTACAAACTGTGTCATTATGACAACATTTTAGTGGTCACGGAACAGATATACAAATGGACGTTTGTAAGGAAAATGCAGGACATTTTGTTGCGAATATTTCCTTGGAATTATAAGCGAAATAGTTGCTATGGTTACTGAATGAATGCTGTGCGTTCTTGGAGTCTCTACGAGGTACAATAATTCCTATGTCTGTCAGAGCCTGAGAAATCAGGCTGTTACTCTATTACTGATATTAGTATCTGTCTAGGTGACTGTCAGTCTTTTTACCAATAAAGCCCACATGCACCAAAAATTTATTTTAAAATTAGTTGCTAACACGAGATTAAAATTGCAAATAACATATCAAACATAATGGGCCCGTGTTTTCAACTTACCCTGGTCGGTGAAATCGGGCCTAAATACTTATTTTTTTTTTAGACAACTATGATGTTATGTGGCCACCGCTCGCTGCATAGGCAAATGTCTATAGAGACATCTGTAATACCAGAAGCCTTGCAAATGTGTTACCTTCTCATAGCCAAAGTTGAAATGTCTCATGTGTGCAAATATAGCTCACGTTTTAATCCGTTTCAACAAGTATCTAATCAATTATGTATTGAAAAAGATCTAGAACATTGAAAATAAATACTAAATAAAGATACATACTCAAAACTTAATCCACTTACACATCGACAAATCCTAAAAACGATTACAAATAACGTAACCAACTAACGGACAAACACAATTAGTACGCGAGTGTAAACTCAGGGCGCGGGCGGCGCCGGGGGGCAGCATGCGCCCTAGACCCCCGACTGTGATCCGTAGGGGTGCAGTCGTTTTAAAATAATGTTCAGAGATACACAGATAGGCACTATGTTTTTAAAACGACGTAATTTATACAAGGTTTTGGTTAGTTTTTGGGGTGTAATTGTGTTTAAGTCAGTTTTCCAAACCATTTTAGGGTTGTACCGATTGGCTTCTTGTAAAATTAAAGGCATAAATGTCTTGATTCCACGATAAACGTGGCCACCGACAGGGCTAAAGTACTCTAAAATAATCAATAAGGT